>LR824612.2:12002500-13202500 GCA_902829305.4 Spodoptera exigua | reverse complement strand
CCCAGGATGCAGTCATCCAGAATTTTGGCCACAATAACCTCATGTCGATAAACACGTTCCCCAATTTTGATTGTTACATGCAGTTTTCCACTTATCGGTATGCACTGGCCGGTAGCTGATTTCATTTGTAGGCCAACAATTGGTTTAAGGTGTTTCCTGATGTTTTGCTCGAGCAGCCGAACATTTATCACCGTCCTTGAAGCTCCAGTATCTAATGTTAGCTGACTGTTTTTCCCATTTACTTGACCGTCTATCACCAGAGTATTTCCATCGTTGGTTTGCTTGATGTAGATTGTTGGGGTTGTTCCACTACCAGCCAGCGCCCACCCCACAGCCCTGGCTGGATTTAAGTTTCCCTGCTGATCAGAAGTTGAGACCGCCGCGTCCTGGCGGTTCATCTTCTTCGGGCAGTCGCTCCGTATGTGCCCACGCTCTCCACATCTATAGCACATGAAGTTCCGACGGCGTGGAGGTACCTGCTCCGTTGTCGTCATTTCCCGCAGACGTAAGGTACGGGAGTTACCACGCACGGCTTCCACTTCCAATGCATGGGCCAGAGCTTCTTTCATGTTCTTGTGATGGCCCAGATGAACAGCAGCTCGCACTTCGGGGTCCCGAATACCGTCAATGAATGCTTGGAGAAGCGTGCCTTCAATCATTGACGGAGTCGACCGGAAAGCTCGACGTACAAGTTTCTCGATTTCCACGGACCATTGCTGTAGGCTCTCATTAGCACGCTGAGTACGCTCTTTTAATTGCGCTCTGTACACGTGCTCGAGGTGGCTGTCTCCAAAACGTGCCTCCAGTGCGTCGAGGAGGGCACTAAAGCTGAGATCCCCACTTGCGCCGATAGCTTCCAGCACTGAGAGCGCTTGATCACGGAGGGCCAGGGTGAGGGCTGACTGTGCTTCCTTCTGAGTCCAACCATAAGCCTCCATAAGTGTCTCAAACTGTAGCTTGAACGCGGTCCAGGATGTTGTTCCGTCGTAATGGGGAATCTTGAGCCCTTTCGTTGCGCTTGAGGCCACATGTGGGGCGTCAAAAACGGCTGCAAGACGGCTTCGGCTCTTCAAAGGGCTTGGGCTTGTCACTTCCTGCTTGATTTTGGCGATCTCTTCTTCCACTCTCTCCTCTATCGCCATGACGCGATGTTCCAACTTGCCTAACCCTTCCTCCACTTCTTGTACCCGTTCGACAGCCTTTTGCAGTCCCTTCGTGAAATCTTTATGCATGTCTTCCAAGCGACGCGCTTGCTCCTCTTGGCGACGAGCTTGATCTTCTTTCAGCTCCCGTAGCTGTTCCGCCTGACAGCGTGCTTGCTCCCGAAGCTGTTCTGCCTGACAGCGTGCTTGCTCCTTTTGGCGACGAGCTTGCTCCTCTTGGCGACGAGCTTGATCTTCTTTCAGCTCCCGTAGTTGTTCTTCTAGGCGGCGCGCTTGCTCTTCTTGGCGGCGCGCTTGATCTTCTTTCAGCTCCCGCAGCTGTTCTGCCTGACAGCGTGCTTGCTGTTCTAGGCGGCGCGCTTGCTCTGCCATCATTTGCTGCAGCTGTAGCAGAAGATCCACCTGCACAGGCTTGGCTTCTGCATCGCTGGTTTGAGCTGCAGCACCATCTTCCCTCACACGCTGCGCTTCTGACATTGCACGGGTACTCACTCCTCTTACGTCCTGCGGCACTAGCGGCATTTTTCTCCAATCCCACTTCTGACACCAAATGTTACGTGCCTGCCGTCACGTTCCTGACTATGCGGGCTTGGGTTACGGGATTGGATGAAATAAAACACTAATACCGGTTTTAGACTTTCTTTTGCACTTAGATGACAGCGTCCACGGAGTTAAGTTATCGGCGTTCCTCTCCAGCAGAGTCCGGGCGACTGACACAAACTTCAGTTTGCCGCTCACTGTTCACGCTGACTTTCACTTAACTCACTGCACTTCACTATTTCACTGCACTGCACTATTTCACTCACTTTTCTTCTTTTTCACTTCTTCCTTTTCTTCCGAATCGCTTTGGACTTAGAACTCAACTGCCAGCGGTGAGCCGCAGTTCTGCTTATATACCCCCGGTCAGGTTCTGGAACATTCAATTTCGTTATTCTTTTTGATCGTCATGCCTCCAGAACCTTCCAATAATTTCGCTATTCATTTTTATTTATTCTCCTTCTCACTCTTTAATTTTTCATCTCTTTCACACAAATAATTCCAGAAAGTTCGACAAAACTTCTATCAACTAAAAAACTTCATGTTTACGGCGGGACTCGAACTCGGGGTCTCTGTGGTGTAATCCACACGCCTTAACGATTACACCAACTCGTGTTGACAATTCACGATGAAATTTACAATCTCTAGGCAACGTTTGACACCCATCCATTGACGTCATGATGTCAAAGAGTTTGAACCACTTTTCCGTCACAATACCTATAGGTTCCTATACCTATATATTAAATAATTTTGTGAAATATTTTATTATGCAAATTATAACAACTCCTTCACTAATTTTAATGGAAAGAACCTTCGTTCCATCCGGCTGTCCCTTAACGCCTCTCAAGTTTTTTTTTCGCATACCGTTACACTCTGTTTATGATTCCACAAACAGTTCAGCCCAAGCTAGACTAAAAAAGAAAGTGTTCATGAAAAGTAAAATTCCATTTTCAAATGGCAGACGTCGAAAAAAAACAAATGACAGGCGCCGTTTGAAACTTTAGAAGTAGCAACTCATGACGTTACAACATGTGCTTTGAAATACTGAATGAGGTATGTTTTACTTGGATTTTTTTCATTTCCCTGCGTCGTTCTTGCGAAGGCTGACTGCAAAATTGTGAAACGCGCTTCTCAGGAGTCAAGTAAACGTTTATAAAAATCTGTTTTCAAAACAAAATCAAGAACTTTATAAATATGTATATGTCACCGGAAAATAACAAGATCCGTAAGTTTATCATTTTACTAGGAAGTTTATAAACCTTCGTAAGATTCTAAACGGGAGATAAATTGTAATATTTTACGTCCACATTTTCGTAAATTGATAAACTTACTGAACTCACTCGTAAAATAATAAGTAAGCAGTAACCAAACGCTACGCGCGATCTTATTGGTTGGCAGTCACGTGTCACTTCTCCTTCCTCGCGGCCGCCATTGTTGGCCACGGAACATAAACAAACCGGTTTGCTATTGAAACTGATAATAGAAAACTCAACTCACTACATCCGTGCCAAAGAACCAGGCATTGTTGCTTTCAATTTATAGTTTGTCAAGTCTGATTATTCCAAAGTCTATGGACACAAGCATTGCCACTATGAACATTGACCAATCAGAGAGCAGTGTGTTATTTTACGTATTTTAAAGATCGTATATTTAAAAGAGTTTCTGTGATTGGTCGAACCATGTAAATTCATATGTACCGTATGACGTCGGAAATTGATAAATTTACGAAAATGTGGACGTAAAATATTACAATTTATCTCCCGTTTAGAATCTTACGAAAGTTTATAAACTTCCTAGTAAAATGATAAACTTACGGATCTTGTTATTTTCCGGTGACATATATACCCATTATGGGGTTAATTTTTCGCAATTTTGTAATACATTGCCTCTTACAGAAGTATCCACGCGGACGATAAAAAGTCAATCATTTTATTCAACTTTTTTGCAAAGAACTCGGAAATAAATCATCGCGAATGTTATTTTGTTTTCCGGCCTTATAGTTGCCCTGTTGCCAACGTCCATACCATGTTGGAAGGACCGATTAGCGAAGTTAAGCAAAATCGAGCACAGATAGTATTTGGATGAGCGATGGCATTGAAATACCTTGCTTCGTAAGCAAATTATAATTAAAATAATAAAATGTTCTACAGAAATCCCCTCCTATAAAACTATTTTGCAGCAATAGTATTCAATTATACGGACAAATCTTTTATGTGACTATAAATATGGCATTAAATCGGTGGGTACCACTTAATAAAACATTAAAGATGTCTTCAATGCTGACATAGCTTGGTGGCAGTTAATTGGCATAGCTTGGTGGCAGTTAATTGGCATAGCTTGGTGGCAATTTGTTAAATTAAATTCTCAATTTCTATTTAATCACAATTCTTGTATAATTACAATTCTCGTACTCTCATACAAGGAGTTTCTTTGTATGTAGGTTTCTGCATACGTCAAAGACAACAAAGACATTAATTTATATATGTATATAGTAGCTTAAACCTGCGGCTTCCTCCTGCGTGGTATGTTGGTAAAAGCCGATGTGTTAATCCAGTTTAGCACCTATCTACCTATTTTTTTCCAGCGACTGGGTGGATATCCGATCTGATGTGCATTCGTGTGTGAATCCGATCCGAACCTTGAAAAGATGGTCGGCATAGCCATAGAAATATTTCTATACCAGTTTACGCACTAGATTGGTTAATTGATATCTGAATTCGTTCCGAGTTTTTTAAACTTGTATTATCACGGATTCAGATCGAGCGTATAGAGTGTACCTATGTAAAATATAATGTTGGTTTCAGTGTGAAAGAGTATTTTTCGCTCATCGGAAAAATGCTCACATGCATTTTTTGCCGGTTGAGGTTACCGGAGACCCAATGCGCTGAAGAATCCCAATCACCAAATTCCTTACAAACTCCAAAAGCCCGACAACGTACTTGTTTTATTTTTGTGAGGAGAAAATCATCAAATGACTTCTCCCACCCAGGGCCGGGCGGGAGGGAGTGTCAGATTCTTACTGCCTAAAAACCCCTGTTCCTTCTCCTGCTCTGGGCCGAGGTCGCGGTGCCTGCTCTGGGCCGAGGTCGCGGTGCCTGCTCTGGGCCGAGGTCGCGGTGAACAACGTACTTGTAACTCCTAATTCATGGCCGTGACCAATTGGTTGCCAATAAGTGACCCGTACGCTCGTTTAACGCTCTATCCCTTAAAAACCTTAGGATAAAATCTAGAGTCAATAAAAGACACAGTAAAGAAATCATGTACAGCTAACGACATTATATTGTAAAACAGTTCTAGTCCTATTTTGTTCCACAATAACACAAGTATTGTGTTACAAACGCTGTATCATCTCATACGCAAGCGATGACTGGTAACTATGGCAACCAGACTTCGATAAAAAACCGTGACGATGTAAAGTAACGAACATCTGCGCCCTGTCCACAATATAGATGGACGTGCCAGCTGCTACATTATTTGAACGCGGAAACCGCTTTGACAGTGAGAAAATTCTATTCTATAATAGGTTTAAGAAACCCTAAATACATTTTTTTTAACTACATTCGTGTTAAAATCCCTGCAGACCAGAATTTTGGGACGCCATTGCCAAGTGCCAAAAACAGTCAGCTATTGGGAGACCCTTTTTTTATTTCGCAAAATTTTACAAAAGTTATCATGGAAACGTGAAATCACAAACGTTAATAACTAACTTGTATAAATGTGTGGAATAGTTGTATACTTTTATCTTTACAATAAAGAAAAGGCTCCTTCGATAATTTTTTATCATATTGAGTGGAAAGTCGAAATCAATTTCGGTGCCAACATAAACATAATTATTTTCAAAGTTTAATTGAGCTAAAACCGAAGCAGTGAGGCGTGAAACTGGTGGAATATGACCTTTAGCCCGATATTAAAATATGAGGTCCTAACAAATAAAAAAAGTTTTCCCCTTTTCATTATCGGATCTCGCTCGACGAAGTTCGGAAAAGAAATTCTATAGATTTAAATGGTATTTTTTCTTCCATAAAAGTTGAAAGTCTCAATTTGGAAGTTCTTTGCTCTGAATTAACTTAGAGTTGTACTGTATTCGACTTAAGTAAGCCAAGAATGACCTTTTCGGGCCGGGGAACTGAGTACACAAGAAGAGATGGGGCAAGAAATATCCGATGCGGATAAATTGATAATAAGTTATGTGCAATTGAAGTAGCCAGAAGTAGCGTGGAATAAATTTATCCACTCTAATTATGACGTAGACTAAAAGACTGCATTTGACAAAGATCGAGCAGCAACGCTCTCTTATAGACCTTTTGTTGTCAGAAGAAAAACATGAAATGGCTTCTTCCTCCCAGGGTGAGGCGAGAAGAAGTGTCGGACTCTTACTAACTAAAAACCCACGTTTCTTCTCCTGCTCAAGGCCGAAGACGCGGTGCCTCGTTGCGCTTACCCCGCAACCCCGGCTGAACATAACTAGGGACCTGTGATGGTCTATTGGCTCTTTGAGGCGCGCGCGTAACGCACCACGCCTTACGCTCAGGCTTTCTTTTAGACCTGAACCCGTTTAACTGCGAGCTCCAACCAGCCTAGGGCGATTATTCCAAACCCTTTTATGTTAAGGAAATTTATAGTCTAAAAATTCACAGTCATGGTTCATTGATCTTAGATAGAATGAAAAAACAAATGAAACCACTATTTGAGTAATTCGTCGTCTATCAGAAAACCCAATTAAAATCCTCCGAGCTTGAAATTATTTTAGCGGATAATTCCATTAACCTTCGCTTGACACCAACCAAAATTGTGATCATTAGTCTAATTATTTAGAGAATGGTTGACCTTACTGTAATTTGAAAGTGTCTGAACAATTTTTCTGAATAAATATTAGGTAAATGACAAATTTTGTATTGAATTATAAGATGGGGTGACATGGTACATCTTATTATTAATACTATTTGTTACATGGTACCTTGGAGCGAGCTTCTGGAGTGAGCTCAATCTTTCAATACCATAGTTCTATCGTAACTTGAAAGACGAAGACATAAAATTAAACCTAGTTAAAGTTTTGTTGTGTTTGTAAAAATGTTGAAGAGCCATGTTTCGCCACGAATGGGTAATGGGTCGGTTGACAACAGTAACCAACCACAGCTTTTTTCGCATGTAAGTGAAGGTTAGAGCCAATAGGCCACCACCTATGTATTGGCTCTAACTTTTTACGGTTACTATCTTTGAGGCTATCCTCAAAGAGCCAATAGACCACCACAGAGCCTCAAAGCTCCAATAGACCACCGCAGACGGAGTCCTACAGGGCTGATGTTCAGCCGGGGTTGCGGGGTAAGCGCAATATGGTACCGCGGCCTGGACCTAAAACTTCCCTCACTTATCCCTAGATCTCTAAAACCCTTATCCTAAACAGGCTTGTAATGCAGTCTTATCTCCTCAGGTGACGTGGGTGCCCATGGGCGGCGCCGATTGCTCTTGTTGCTAAAAGTCGCAAAACTAACATGTGATCAAAGAGATTTGAAATGCCACCATAAAATGTATTGTTCTTTGTTCTATCAGTTATAATCAACTTTAATTAAACTTCCCCGCTGCTCTAATAGCAAGCATTCAAATTAGTTTCAAAATTCCCGAATAACATTCCCTTCCCGGTTCCCGTTACAATTAATTTGGGTCGATATACACATGCATATGTACAAAAATTTAACTGGTATACGAAATTATCTGTTTAGTAGCCACGGTTACGGATATCCGCGCAGCCGTATCCGAACGGGCGCGGATACGGGGTGCCACACTATTGTGCGAAACTCCGGCCGACCGGATTTGAGGAGTGTTGCAAAATTTTAGCTATTAAAGTGTAAATTTTGAGCTTCGTCTCCTAACTTACTTAACCTTAGATTAAAGCGAAAGCCGCTTCATAATAACTGTAATATTTTAGTACATTATGTAGTTTTATAACTGTTTCAGGCGCCGTTAGAGCCAGGCTTACAGCGGTACTACACGAATTTTGCATCCAGCCTTTGTTTTATGCAAACTGTTGTTCGGTTAATTAATACGTAAACCTTTTATAACTTTGTGTAAAGTTCTAAATGTTCGGGACGTAAACTTTTAGCTTTGTGTCCGTGTGGACTGCGGTTTGAGTTTTAACTGTATTTTTATGTTGCCAATGTAAAATCTGAAGTTATTGAAAATATAGTAAAATGTATTTTTTTCGTTTTTTCTTTTGAACACGGCCCTGGATGTAATGTCTTTGTGATGTTTAACTTAAAAAATGTTTATTCGTTCAATAAACGTATCACATTTTAATTAAACATACTAACTGATAATTAATTTACAGCAAAACTTCATTAAGTACAGAAAACCGGCGTGTAACAATCACAGCATTGTGTTTCACCGTGTGAGTGACAGTACTGGAGGCCCATTAATTCACCTCCCCATCCATCCCTAAATCCCCAAAAGGCCGCAACACACTCTGGCAACTTCTATGATGTTGTAGGTGGCCATGGGTGGCACCGCTTGCTTACCATCAGGTAACCTGCCTGTCGTCATTTACTGCCGCATCACATTAAGAATTAAAATCTAAAAAGGGTGATGATTAAGTTCCTGGTGGCCCTCATCTTTTATTTTGGTTTAAAACATAAGGCACAATTATTTTCTTTTCTAACAGATTTTTTTTTAAATCTATACTAATGTTATAAAGAGGTAAAATTTGTAAGTTTGTATGTAAGGGATCTTAGGGGAATCTTTGGAACCGCAGGTCGGTTTGCCAAAATTCTTTCACTGATAGGTAGCTATAATGTTCCTGAGTGATGTAGGCTATAAAACATCACGCTACGATTAAATGGAGCCGAGCAGCGGGTGAAACCGCGCGAGAGTAGCTCTTATATGATAAAAATACGTGCCTTATGGTATAATGTATTTTAACGGATTTTAAATCGTCCGCCATCATTTCTATTTAAATAAGTTTAACTAAAAACTTATTTTAACTGCCAAAAAAATATGCTATCTAAGCATTAAAAAGACGGATGCTATAACATTGAAGGCGCTACCTTGCCAAAACCGTTTCATTTACGTTCATAAGTTGGAAACCGGAGCCGTATGTTCTGTCGGTTTTATGACGGTTTTTCTAGCAGAAAAGTCTGCGAGTGTCGTCCGAAGTTCCAAGGTTAGACATTATCATAAAGTTGGTACTGTTTTAGATCTCGCCTTCCGCAGCGCCATCTATACGTAAAGCCCCGACACTTTTTATTACTGACATCTCAATTTCGTTTACGACTCAATTTAGGTGGAAAGTTATGTTTTTTTTTTTTTAAATGTCGTTTTAATTTATTGTTCATAATTTTCGTCTTTGATCTTTTGGTAGGTAATTTTGTATGTTTATTTAATAATTAGTTTTCGATAATTACTTTACTGAGCATTACCTACTGTTTTGTAAATTTGTAGATACATAATTAAATATGTCAATAACATACAATAGTTTATAGTTTGGTTTATGGATTTTCTTTTGTTTTTTTAAATGTATGTCCGTTGTTTTTTTAATTGTAGGAGAGCAAAGCCTATGTATAAATGGGTTGGCTCGATCATTTCGAAAACCGAAAAGAAACAACTACAGCGTTGTGTTTCGCCGTGTGATTGAGGTTACCACAGGCTCAATCTCTCCTCCTGCCCCATCCTTTTGCAATCCTTAAATAGCCGGAACCCTTACCCCAAAATTCCAGCAACGCACTCATAACTCCTTGGGTGATGCGGGTGTCCATGGGCGGCGCCGATTGCTTACCATCAGGTACTCCGTCAGTTAGTTTAAAAAATAAAAAATATTCGTGCTTGTAAATATATTATGATTTATGACATATATAGAAAAACTTTAACCTCCTTAAAATGGAAAATGATTCTCAATTCAGTTAAAAAATACTACTGGTTAGGTACCTATAGATACGAGTAGAAACCAAAACCACAAGGTCAACAACAGGATAAACGTAACCATTTTCGAATAAAAAAATACGCACCAAAATAATGTGTTTAAAATAAACCCATAAGCCTGACGGAGTAAAAAACAATCAAAGTTAAACAAATGTAATTTATTTTCTAAAAATAAAATATTGGATAAAATTGTACGAGTATCTATTGTATCCGCAAGTCCACATGAAGAATTAATAACATATGCAAATCTGATGCGTACGTGTTACAGAGTGGATTCCCAACATTGACATTGTAATTGATATTGATTTACTCTTAGTAATTAAACTAGATAGGTGGTGATATTAATTATCAACACGACATTGCCATTATACGGTGAAGTATATACATATACTTATTTATTTATTCATAATTTAATGAAGGTAAAATGATAGGTAAGGGTACATAAGGCGGACTTAGGTCAGTCAGCCTTAGAGTTCTTTAAATCAGATGTCTTCTCCCGCCCAGGTTGAAGCGAGAGGAAGTGCGCTTACCCCGCAACCCCGGCTGATGATAACCTAACCTTACCTAGCTTCACTGGCGGACTGACTTACTGTCTATATTCTATTTTGATGTTTCAAAAGTTGAAGGTATAGTTGGTACATTTGATTTTGAATTCGACGTTGATTTTTAATTGACAGGCGCATAATATGAAGAAAAGTTAAATTGATGAAGTAATATTAAGTAGCAGAAACTATGAACGAAAAGATGTGAATTACATGCAATCAGCTCATGAATACAGGCAAAGTCACAAGCAAATGCTAGTAATATAATTGAAAATGTACAAGTAAAGCGCTTTAAAATGATACCAAACACGATATAGTTATCTTTATTTTTTTACTCTGTTTGTTTTGTCCGCTAGAGGACGCTACATTAGATTTTGTGATACCTCATATAGCCTATAACCAGCGGACAACTAAGATGTCTCTAATGATATGTCATATGTCGAATTCTGATAAGTAGTTTAGAAGTTAGGAGGGAACAGATGAACATACATACATACATGGCCTGTCAAAATCATAACCCTCCTTTTGCTTTGCCGTGGTCGGGTAAAAATGGATATCCATGTAATATTTTCATCACAACCAACACAAAGGTCGTAGTGAAATTTTTGCGTAGGTACCTATCGATGTTTTTTTTACATATTTTCCCGTTAGTTATCAAAGAAAACTTTTCTGCTCCAAGAATTTCTTCTCTCCGGAAATATTTGTTAATTTTCTTTGGTTACACATAAAAATAACTCAAGATATAAGTACCTATACTTAATGTAAAGTTTTGGGATGACACAAATATACTAATATTATTTTATTTTTTATATAATTATGGACGACTTTGTCATCCTGTTGATATCATTATAAGTACTTAAATGTGAAGGTTTCTAGTTTTTAATACATATAAATAAATATATTTTACTTTTCTGCAAAACGAATGATCCTGAATCTGGATGAAATATTGGTACACAGATAGATGGTATTAGGATTATATTAGGATTAATTTTTGAATAGTACCTAACTATCGTGAATCATAGTAAATTTATTGAAATAACTACTTACTCACGTAAATTGATTAAGAAGTATAATATAATGTTTACTCGGGAATGGCGAGCAAAGCTATTAAATAAAAAAATAAATTTAAGTGTGGAAAAACTAAGCTTCCGCGCTTTGTCGGCTCGACCGGAGTGATACTGCCAAATAGTAAACCGGTATGAAACAACCACTTCATTGTGTTTCTTGGAGGCCCAATGCGTCCCGTCGGCATCAATTGCTTACCATCAGGTAATCCGCAGTCGTTTGCCGTCCTATGAAATAGAAAATGTGCTTCAAAACAATCTGAATTCTAACTTTTATAATTAGAATTTAATTACATACAATATTATTAATCCTATTAGTTTATATCCTATTAACTAACACCGAGCACTTTCAGTGCATAAAGGAAGTAAATTTAAATTAGATTTATTTCACCGAGGACAGTGATCAGTAGTCCACTCATGCAACGGCTTTACTGGAAAATGAACTTTTTGTGCACTTGCATACAAATTGCAAATTCAATTCCAATTACAGTAGATTTTATTCCAGGTTTTAAAGGGGTCGAGAACCGTATCAGTGTAAAATTACATTTTATACAAAATGAATATGAATTAGCTTACTTTAACGTTATTCAGAAAAATATTTCTAAGTATTTAGTTTTTGCCGGCACATTATCAAAATACATGCTTTACAAAAAAAAACTGAGGATAAAATTATATGCGTCCGTGGCCACAAAATGCCAAAATCAATGTAGCATCAAACACAACATCAAAAACGGGAGTAACAACAAACAAATCCAACAAATTCATATTTCGAACGCGAATGTGAAATTCGAAATCCAATCAACCGAACTATTTTCAACACCTTCGGCCCCTGCGGGTTCGCTCGAGGTCCGAGGTCCAAAGTCCGGGATCAATGTTCAGCAAAAAATGATCCCGGAGCATCCTAAATAAACTTGGAAGCGTTGCATGGCAAAATGTGGTTCTCATTAATATTCGAATGTCACTCGTCTTTGGGTATCCATAGAATATTTGAAGAGGACTGTTTAGTCATCCATTTTGGGTAAGACAGGTGTACTAGAATACTTATGATGTATGTTTAGTTCGCTAACTGGATATCTTGCTGGTACCAGCATGGTCAGCGAACTTGAACTTTATGCATGTACCAAGTGTATATATAAATTTTGAGTACGACTTCTATATAATAGTACCTATGATACTTGTTAACATTTTTCTTTTTACGCTGTATAATAAGATCTTTGCTTTCCATATAAAATACCGGTAAAGCACACGTAACTCTTCGGAATTGCTTACCATCAGGTAATCTGCCTACTAGCTTGCTGCCCAACCACATGAAAAGTTACAGATTTACTTAAAAAGATCTCCATCGCGTAAGGTTCTCTTAGGAGAGATACCAATCTCCATCTTGATAATTCATTCCACTTCGTGAAGTACAACTCATTAAACGCCTCTTACGTAAGAATCACCGTACAAACTTACATAAATTTCAAAGAACAACAACACTTATTTACACCTACAATAAAGCCGAACATTCCATTAGCGCAAAACGACAAAGAACTACAAACAGACTCTGGAATCTCAATAAAAGAAATATTGAAAAGTGATAATAAAGTTTTCAATCGTTTGTAGGCAAACTGAACTATGTAGTTGGGGAAAGTATTCGGGGTGCTGAAGAATTCCGGGTCTTATTGGCTTCCCTGGAAGTCTAAGGCATGCTCGAAACGTTTCTAGTGCCTATTATCCGAGTTTTGAATGATCAATTTAACTTCGCCCGCTGAAAAGTGGCGGGACGTGCTAAGAATTGATGCGGTAACTAACGTGAATTATTATTTATTAATACCACAATATTTTAAATACATAGTTCATTTTATTTTCCTGAAATAATTGAAAAAAATAACCGACTTATTCTCTGTATTATTTATCTGATGAGTTGCAAATAACAGTGACTGAACAAGATAACTATTTATGTATTTATAATATAAAATCTCACTTTTTTCTCATGATCGAGAGAAACCAACTTTGGTCTCATAGTTCATAATATTAAGAAAAAACTTTGCCTTACACAAGGATTTTCTCCTGTGTTATGGGTGCGTCTGATCTACTATCAAGATCTATCGGATCAAGAACAACATTTTTTGGATCACAAAATGAGCTGACACGTGTGCGATCCGGTTGCCTAGCCGTCAACCGTGCAGTCAAATAGTTTATAACCAAAAAGTTACCTAATTTAATACAGATTTATACATTATCTACTACATACTATTTAATATTTCGAAAGTTATTAAAATACTGAATCCCAAGTCTATTGTAATTTTAATTAAGTTGAAGACCATTAGAAATAGTGTAACTACAATATCTTATTTACAATGATTCTATAATTAACCCAGCCTATTCTGCAGGCTTCATATCAGTCTATAATTACACATTACAATGAAACACGAAATATTCAGAATATTTCATAAAATAAATAATATTCGCATGATAAAATATTAATTAAATTCATATGAATTTATTACGTTCAAAGAATGAATAATAATAAGAATATATTTTTTAGTAAGTATGTGTATATAAGTACTTAATTGTATATAACACTTTACTTTAAAATATGCCCCTGATGTTTTCTCATATAATTACAATTCTTCGCACATAACTGTCAGTGGACCGACTCTTGCTCACCTTTGTCGCTTAACATGCCTCCAACGCAAACGCAATTGTAGAAGAGTTATGCTTTACAAGGAATAGTCCGGATCGACCGGAGTGATACCACGGCTTCACAGAAAACCGGCGTGAAATAACCAAAGAGTTGTGTTTCGTGTGAGTGAGGTTACGGGAGGCCCAATCCTTTTCCTACCCCAATCCGTTCCCTCTCCCAAAATTTCCATATCCCTAATCCCCAAAAGGTCGACAACGCACTCGTAACTTCTCCATCGTTGCAGATATCCATGGGCGGCGCTGATTGCTTACCATCAGGTAATCCGTTTGCAAGGCCTCACATGATACATCTACACAATTCTAAATCCTCAAAATCCCCTCATCCTCATCCTTGAATTCCTGGCCTTAGGCTAGCACTTGTAGTTTTTTGGCATTATGATGTCCATGCCATGGATTAATTACCATTAGACCATCCTTTAAAAACCATGTTAATGGTGTAGAACCAGGTATAATTCTATTCGGTTTTCAACCGATGACCCATTAAAAGAAGAAACCCAATGAAAGTTGTAGAGAATTTATGTTTCTTATTCTTTCACACAAAAACGACTGTACCGATTTGGTTGAATTACTTACATAGGTGTGTAACAAAATTAACTGTCGCCGTGACTATCAAAATGGACTAAGAGCATTATTGATACATTGACTAGTTAAAAAGAGGTGTATTTTTCAACTGCAAACACACGATTTGCCTGCCTTAACCTACGGGAACTAACAGATGCCGTGTTACATTCCCCAAATAGGTACCGTGAAACAGTATACACGATTTACCATCACCGCTATAACAACAAAATAATAAAAATAAACATAAAGAGAGACCCTAGATGCTTCTCATCCCTTTTTGTTTACGGAATCCTTGGTACAAAATTTCGTCTTACCCTCGACCAGTTTTTCGAATTACAATAAGTATTAATTTGTTCGAATTCATTTATTTAACGTGAACGATTAAAGCGAACCTTTAAATAATTTTATTCGCCGCTTAATTGCTTCTGTTTAACAATGTAATTAAGTATTTTTATGAAGAGGTTGTTATAACAGCATGACTTAGGAGAATTGTGAGAGAGGTGAGTTGTCACAAAGTCAATTGCACATGCACCTTATCTGTATTTACTTTGTACGAGATTATAACAATAATGGCAAAAGTGGGTTGCGGGGTAAGCGCAATGAGGTACCGCGACCTCGGCTCAGAGCAGGAGAAGGAACAGGGGGGTTTTTAGTCAGTAAGAGTCTGACACTCCCTCCTGCCCGGCCCTAGGCGGGAGAAGTCATTTGATGATTATACCCTCACAAAAAAAAAAAAGGTGGGACAATATCTCAATATCAACGATAGATAGGATTTCCTTTTTATTTTTTGACGCGTTAACCATCAAACGGCTTCTCCCGCTCACCTCGGGCGATGTCCTTTTGAGTGTCCAACTCCCACAGACTAAAAACTGTCCTGTTGGTTCTCCTGCTCCAAGTCGGGGACCGTACATTATTCCGTTTGACCCGAAACCGAACGTCAACGATAGGTAGAAGAAAACTATCACAATTGGCAAGAGATACATTAGTCTGTTCAACCTGTGAAGATGTATTAATGTGTATAATAATGCACCAAGCACATGTGTATACAACCAAATCTCATCCTGATACATTCAACGGGGATTGTGCTCCGCTCCTGTTTCGGAATGGTCGGGGTAATTTTTAGTCAGTGAGAGTTGTCACTTCCTCTTGCCCCATATGTAGGGCGGAGATGGAGATTAGGCAATTTTCACCCCATAAAAAAAATGTGGCGCTAAGTATTCCAATGTCGTGGTGGCCCGGAGGTTAAGGAGCCCGCTTCTCATGCACGAGAGTGTGGATTACATCACTGTCATACGGTGGAGGTAAGTATCGTAAGGAAACCTGGACTTGTAATTTATAATTATAAGTTTGAGCAAGCGTGGTGATTAATGCTCTAACCTTCTCCGTATGAGAAGCCTCTGCTCAGCAGTGGGCACTTATAGGCTGATGATGATGATGAATTATTCCAAATATACAATTAGTAGGTACCTCAGCATACTTGCACACGTGAAAATAAATATATGCCTACCCTTCCTAATGATTCTCCCAGAAGACTCGAGAAGCAAGATTTGATTGGAATGGACAAGCGTGCTCATTATAAGTTACGGACGACGAAAAGTTTTCGGGACACAACATTCGAATGTACGTCAAGCTAAAAGACTACAAACATATATATATATATATATATATATATAGACTAGTTCAGGACACCATTGCTATAAGTACATCCTAACCTATCCCTTTCTATTTTCTTTGTACTTCTTATTTCGTTGTGGCCGAGTGGTTAAGGCGCCCGTTCTTATGCATCAGGGTGCGGTTTCGAATCCTGACAAGTACCAATGCGACTTTTGCCGAGAAATATGTACTTTCTGCAATTAAGACACCACTGACATGATAAAAGAAAACATCGTTGGAAAAACTGGACTTCTGATTATAAGTTTAAAATCGCCAATCCACCTTGAGCAAGCAATGATGAGAATGATGCTCAAACCTTCTGCGTGTGTGAAGAGGCCTTTGCTCAGTAGTGGACACTTATAGGCTGATGATCTGTTATTCCTTTCCATCTATTTATACTAACTACATTCACCACTCGTTTCGCTTTATTAATAGGTAGTATTAAACATATCGCTCAACTACAAAGTTTATAACCTTTGTAGTCTCATCTGTCTTCAGTAGATGCGGTATCCAAAAGTTACCCAACTCTATGGTCCGATGCCGCTCTTAGCCACGTCAGAGTTGGCTCTAACGAACTCATTCATGCGCTCGCCGCCCGTATTGTGCTCATAAGATATGCTCTCTTAAATTGAATCAAACTTTGCAATTAAAAGTTGCACGCTGTACAAAGGTGATGAACGGGTTCGGGTCGGTTCTACATGGACACTGATAAAGATTGAAATAAGACATGACCTACAACTCATGTACTAGTTTTTTGTGAGTTTATTTTTGTTTAAAAACTTATATCTAGACCATTCTGATTAGTATTGAGGCTAAAATAACCAAGGTCAACTGGAAGATACCTTTAGACACGCACTTCTCAAGTCTGTGCTACTTATGTTGGATAGGTACATCATAGCAACTGACCTCACTATCTCACCTACAACCACAGTAAAGCTACCAGGAGAGTATAAACTCGAAGATAAATTAGATGGTAGTCCATCTTCCGTACTGCTACATACTCAGCTCGACATCAATTGATGGAAGGAGCCTTTAAGAAACGCCCCGTATGCGAACTGAATTCATTCAACGAGTGCTTTTTAAAGGCTATTAAGCTAGTGTACTGAGATTCACACAATAATTGGAAATGGTACAAATAGAGTATTAGGTTTAAAAATGTATGTCCCGAAGGTTTTATTTGTTATTTGTTAGAAGTTAGTGGAACAAGTGGAACTCTAGAATGTACGGGTATAGACAAAGAGACGGATAGTCTTTGTTTACGAACCTGATGCGTTTTACGAATGCAATATGCACCGTGACTTTTCTTGTGCAAACAGAAAAGGACTGGGTATGTATGCTATATATGGAGTAGCTTCCTCTGAATTGATTTTTCGAGTTCCGTTCGAAATGATGCCAATAGAATTCTTTTACAAAGGATTCGGCGCGGCGCGGTTTGGCGTTACGTTTTACAATTGTCCGTCTTGTGTAATCTTTCATCGTGGCCATCAGGATATACATAAATTGTCAAGTAATAGATACTAGGTTTTTAAATTCTTATGTCTATTATGATACTGCATTGTTTTAATTACATAGTTTGTGTATTTTATCTTAAGTGGCTCAAGGCTCAATTTTCAATATATGAAAAAGATCATTTACACACCATTAAACAATAGGTATCTTTATTCGAATACTAAATATATATTCTTATCGTGAAGGTAAAGAAAACCAATGAGTGTACCTACTACTACTTCTTATTCCCAACATGATAGTCTAGCCACATTTTTTCAACTCGCCACTTTATTGACTAAAAGCAATACAGTAGTTGCATAAACAGAAAGTTCCCGGATTAGTATTCCTCACAGGACCGCAGATGTTCCTCTATTTTAAGATGTGCAAGACGTGAATTTCAATAAAACACTTTATTTCTAACAACACAGAATTCAGAATGTAAAAATAAAAGGGAAATATGCAGACATTTCGTTTGTTTGTTAACAATAGCGGGGATGTTTTTAAAATGTTTGCTTATTATGTTTTTTGCACAATGGCAGCGGGATGAAAAGAGCATATCTGTCGCTAACTCGGAGACAAATTGTAGGAGTCAGGGGATTCCGAGGGAGCAGTCCGAGTTATTCATGCGGAATTGTCTACGAAGGACGAACAAAATGTTTTAAGGATTAGTTTCTGTGACCTCAGTCTGTAGAAAAGTGGGTCATCCGCTTAGTAATTATGTAGGTAGATACTTAGAATAAAGATAGCCCAATTGCCGTGTTTATGCTAAATAAGCCAATTGGAAGTACTTTTCAACGAAATCCCTCGGAAATATCATGATATCAATTTCTCGTTCCCTAAAAATTTGTGTCACAGCTATAGCTTCTATTTTTACTTTAAAAAAATATATAGGCCAGTCATTTTCCGGGTGTAACATATTTTCCGAGTATAACAGGGGTCGGTGTAGCGTGAATCACGGCACGTATTGCTTGATAGCAATTAATATGCTAATTAGTGGGCGACACGCGATGGATGAGCGCGATAGTGTGCCTGATGACTCGTATGTTGTGCCATACACGTTAATATTACACTATAATGTCTTGTAATACAATCACTGGTACTCTAGCTATGTAATATGGAAACAGCACACGTATGCGGGTCTTCCATTCCTTTTTTTCTTGAGGGAAATTATTAGAGGTATTTTTATTGATAAGGTAAAGTCATCAAATGACTTCTCTTGCTCTTAGTGGTACTAGGGAGTGTCCGACTCTTGTTGACTAAAAACTAGCCCGTTCCTTCTCCTGCTCTAGGCCGAGGTCGCGATATGTTATTCAGCTTGACCCGGCTGGATAAAGGTGATTCTATTATAGTATTTAGATAATTATAAGGACATTCTAGACACACCTTTCTTTAAGTAATCCATTAACACTGGAAGATATATATAAGATATATATATCATGATTTTGATTATAATCCTCTGGAAACACAGAGGCTGTGGGCCAACAATTTCCACTCCTTAGCAGTTTGCTGAAAAAACTCACAGCAAAGGCGTAGTGCGAGGAGGTGGAACGTCTACGATATAGCCTATGACTGCGGTATTCTATAATAAAAAATGTGTGTGTGCACTTATTGTAAATAGCAATATGGTTCTTATTATAAATGAAAATATTCTCGTGCTCTTGTTTCGAACATCCGTTAATTGTTATTTTACTTAACAAAAACAGAATTACAAAATGAAGTATTCCCACTCACTACAATATTAAGCCAAAATAAAGTACTTAGGTGGCAAGCGACATCCAATTATAAAGCAACAGCAACAAAATAATTTATAAAATAAATAATTTCAGTACGACACAACTTTGTAGTGTTATCGGGCTTATTAAATATTCGCAACGTTCTTGCAAAGTTACCTCATTAACTGGGCGACGACACTGGCGCACCGGTGTTAAAGAGCGTCAACTAATAAATTGAAAATTTCGAATCATTTTACTGCAATAGAAGTGAATCTTTTGAATCTATCTATCATGTTTATTTACTCAATTAAATATTTATTACTTATAAACGTTTGCAGAATTTTGTATAGGTAATATATATTTTTGACTGTCCTCATTGTTTCCACTATCTAAAACTTATATAGGTACGTTACACAAATCAACTTTAATTTTCCCTCTCGGATCCATCTTTGATTTTGGCAATGACAACGTTGCCAAACATCGTCCTTGGGGGCAACTGGGGGTAACCATGACATTCAAAGTAAGACTGTTTTAATCTTACTTCAGTGTGGGTAAGAGATAGAGCTATTCAACTTGTATATCTCTTTCTCTTACCCACACTGAAGTAGCTAACCACACTGAATTAGCGTATACCTATACAGTATAACAATGTGGTCTTTCGACTCGTCTTTTTGAAATCCGAGTTGTCATCTTCTAGCTTTCTTAGGTCTTAAGTACACATGGTAAGAAAGATACTTAGGTGTTGTAAAAAATGCCATAATAAATAATTTGATAAACCCACATGCCACATAACGTAATTACAACTGGGTATAAAACATTGGTAAATTCAAACATTTCACGTTAAAAATGCCCATTCAATCACATTTGTCGGCCATTTAAATAAATATCGTTTTATCGTGCATCCACAATCATGGACATAAAATACTGTATTTTTGAAGTTAAATATTCCGATTCGAGTTCCTTTAATCGGCTCCCATGAAAATTTTATTATTATATTCATTGCTTTCATAACAACTTAAAATTGTTTACTGCTGTTTGCATCATAAATTGTTCGAGCAATTCTTCTGTCATAAATAGTCGCATTTTATATCTGTTGTAAATTATCAAAAATTATATTAGATACCATCGGTCTTTGTGCTTCTTTTTCCTACCTAGACTACTGAGGTGTTAGACTTCATAACTTTTTTAATAGAATATAAAGAAGTGTGGGTGTGCCAAGCTTCGGCACGAATGAGCCTGGCTCGACCGGATTGATACTACAGCCTCACAGAAAACCAGCATGAAGCAACAATTATCTACGTTGTTTCTCGCCATCAAGGTTTTCGCCATTTCGCGATGCAGATTGCTCATCAGATCATCCGGTGGCTCGTTTGCCAACGAAAGTATAGTGAGTCAACGAGCAATCAACGCTGCCCAAGATAGAAGTAACACCAAAGGAGCTATCTATGTCGCGGTCTGTGTTTTGAGTTCACATAGGTCAATATTAATATCCTGAACTTGGCTAATACTCAGTAGGTAGAAAGTTGTAAGGCAGCCAAAATTATCTACCGCAACCCCGGCCTGGAGCAGGAGAATGTGGTGGTATGGGTTGTTTGGTAGTGGTTTTTAATAAGCGGTTTCGCAAATTCTCCATTAGTAAAACATGTGCAGGCATGGAGTACCCGAGTAAAAGTCTAACAGATTATCTAAAGACTGATTTTTCAATAGTCTGATAAATGTTACCTGAAGAATAAAATTGTTGCTGCCACTGATCCATACAAACATTCTGCCGCGACAGCATCTTAATTATTCGCCAGGTAACTTTTATCTGAACATTGAAAAATCAGCCCTAAATCTTTACTTATTAGAAACTATTTGATTTGAAAAGAATATAAATATCTAAATTAATAGAAGAGAAGAGAATCGTGTTAGAGGCACACACCTATGCCCCTTTAATTACTCTGCGTGTAATAGTTTTAGGACGTCCACGGCTCGCGTGATACACGAACGTACACGATCATCCCCAAAATGGCGGCAATGATAGGGTCGGACAAAGCAATTTAATTAAAAAAAGAGTAAATTTTTTGCGACAGTCATTTGCCACTCCCTATGAATAAAGACTTGGATTTTTTACGTAATTTTTTGGTTTATAGTGACAACTTCTAGCTGTGTTACGAATAAAAGGTTTGATGAAGGATAGGTTTAATTTGTTGTATGAAAACAAAGTGTGAAAATGCGTTTAATTGATTAGTACGTAGGTATGTACATATATTGATTAGTAGTAAGTACTAAAACGAGGTTTATACATATATCTATAGGTATGCCTTTGCTCCTTTTACCTACTAGGTAGGTAAGTATTGAGAAAATTAAAGATTGTGTATTTTATTTATACCTATTTATTTATTTTTATAAATAATAACAATTTATTTCGCATTACAGTAGGTAATAGGTAGGTAGGTACCTACTTATTCATATATTAGGTAGGTACTAGCTAATATTCAAAAACGTCCCTACATTAAACCGGTTTAAACTAAAGCTTGCGTTGTGTTTCGTTCGCTGTGGTACCTAGGTACTCTTCTTTACCCCATCCTGAAATCCCTTATTCCTAAAAAGGTCGGCAACACACTCGCAACTCATTGCTTACCATCAGATAATCCGTCTGTTTACAACCCCCTGCTATAAATATCCAAGTAGTGTATGAGTTTACGCTGTTAGGCATTTCTGTACACTTCACTGTCTTTACTGGTGGGAAGTTACCTTTCTAAGTAATTTTCATTAGCCTGTATTAACACTGCAACTGTCCCAAAAGTAAAAACGTTCTCACACTGAGAAAATATGTATTACTTGCTACTCTCGCGCGGTTTCACCCGCTGCTCGTCCGCTCCGTTTGATCAAAGCGTGATGTTTTATAGCCTCACAGACATTGTAGCTATCTATCAGTGAAAGAATTTTGGCTGTCCGACCAGCGGTTTCAAAGATTCCCCCTTCATACAAACTTACAAACTTACAAGATTCACCAGGCTTGGTCAAGGTGGATTCATGATGTGCCATAATCCCTAGATTGTGAGGAGAGGTAGATTACAGAAAACAATTATAGAATTATGGTGGCCAATAGTAGCTTAAGCGATCAGATTAGATAGTGATTTTGTTAGTTTACATGGTTCTATTATTTGTAAAATAAAAAAATACAATAAACCCACAACGAACTACGGTGAAACAACGCCATCTATACAACTCTAGACAAACTAAAGTAAGGTACATGCGGGTATTAAAGCCTGTCGGCTAATAAGGCCTAAACATTAAAAATCTTGCTTAGAATACGATTTTGCGCTCAATCTCACGCACATACATGTATATTACACGTACAAGGCGCCACCATGCGGCAAGTGTTGGCTAACTCACTCGCTCTCGCTAATGGCGTGTTAAACGTTGTCAAAAGTAGCCGCACGTCACGTTTTTACAAATATTGGCTCCAGTTAAACACAAATATTTCTTAAATTGTAATACTTATCTCCTTGCACTTACTGTCTGTATTATGGTTAACCTATGCTCGTCCCACATTGCCTTATTCATTAACGTTCTACAGTCCAAATTGTATTTATTTAGTTTTTCATAAATACCTAACCTATGGGTAATAAGGCCTATAAAATTGTATAGTAGGCCTTATTATACTTATAGGTATATATACTTCAATATTTGCATTATTTTCAAAATTATTTCAATAGGTATATCATACATTATTCATAGTTTCTACGTTCACGATGCTTCCCAAGCGAGCATTGTGGTCAAAAGATGACTATTTTATGGCATTTTCTCTGAAGACATCGTCTTCTACTTGCACGACTAGAGTAAGAAAAAGAACAATAATATCTGGGTTTCATGATCTCATACGGCTATTAATTTTCGGGGTAGGTACTCCAGTGAACAAAGATCGTTTTGATAAATTCAATGAAGGTAAGAAAAGCAATGCACGGCATAAAAATACAATTCAGAAGAAGAAGAAAACCAAGGGACAGAAAAGCGATCTAGGAAATTCTAACACCTTTAAGAGCAATTAAAACAAAGTGTTCTCGCGGATCTGATCGAACCAAGGACACTGAAGGCACTCAAGCGAGTTGGTACTGCCATGCCTGTGAATAACACAGAATACAGTATGGATGACATGAGGCAGTGCTCCAAGTGGTATCATGAGGAGTGTGTTGGTTTATCAGTGGATGATTATGATGACTTCGTATGCCCTGGTGGATGTTAGATGAGGCTACTCGTTTAATTCTAAAGTATTATTCTGCCATTGACTGGATGATGATTATAAAATACCAAATTATGTTGTTTTAGTTGATTAATAGGATAGTTAAAGAAACAGGCCTTGTTACCCTACCGAATTATAATAAGGCCTATTAAGAGCGTTTAAAAAATGTTAAATATTGTTTAGGTTTCATGCAGAAGTTGCTATTTTTTTATTATAGTTTTGTAGTTGCCTAAATAAACGACTGATTACCGAATAAAACTTGTTGATTCTATTACCAGTTTTGATTTTACAACAAATTTCCCTTAGCTAGGCCTTAATACCCTCATGTACCTTAACTGTATGTATACTACTGTGTGTAATTCGTCAAATGCAGTTACACTGTCAACTATATTATTATCATACTTATACAAAATACATTGGATTTATAGTAAAATCAATCATGACCTTTAACATTTAAATTTTCTCGGATTCTAGCTATTTTGGCTGCCATCTTTCGGTTAAATGAAGAACTTAGATGTGCGTACATGCCATTGAGATAGAAAACATATCCACAGATACAATAATTAAAACTACAGAAATCCTAATACAAACATAACACACATAATATGGGTGAAAAACCAATAATTTTGATGAAAAGATAAAGAGAATAAACTTGTTTTATAACAAAATGTAGTTAATTTTATTAAAGTTATAAAAATATAATAATTGTGGTCTCACAAAATATGATAATTATAAATTGTATGACTAATCTATTTTTTAAATATAACACGATTACATGTACTCGTAAATATTATTTTCCTCTACTGTAATTACGTTGCTTACAATTGAAGTGCATTAATTGAAAAATTAAATAATTTGATGCATCCTTCCCCTTTTATTGGATTAATAAGTGCAAACTGCAAACCCATTATTTTTATGGCAGTCTCTCGATTGATTCATACAAATACAGTTCATTCAGCTTACTCAGCTAGTACAAAAATATTGTCCTCAAAGAAAATTATTGCTAAACTTTATCTAGGTAGGTACGTACTTATTCCACAAAATTGGCTAGCGTTCAATGGAAAACACTGGACTTTGTTCATAGAGTTCTATAGTTTGTGATAAATAATTTAAATTTATATATGGCAATACCGACACAGTGAGCCATCGCCCTGCTAACGGTGTCATGGCGGTTTGACTTGTTAAAGGTTTTTTTGCAATAACTTACTAGTTAATGTGCTTTTTAGCGATTTGATCTTTGATTTAAGTTGATAATAACACGTGATAAAAAATAGTTAATAATGCGTGAATACAAAATAGTCGTGTTAGGCAGCGGAGGCGTGGGAAAGTCCGCCCTGACAGTACAGTTCGTACAAGGCATCTTTGTCGAGAAATACGACCCCACCATCGAGGACAGTTATCGGAAACAGGTGGAAGTTGACGGTCAACAATGCATGCTAGAGATACTGGACACTGCTGGTACGGAGCAATTTACAGCCATGAGAGACTTATACATGAAAAATGGACAAGGATTCGTCTTAGTTTACTCCATCACCGCACAATCGACATTTAACGACTTGCAAGACCTGCGGGAGCAAATCCTGCGGGTGAAGGACAAAGACGACGTTCCCATGGTGTTGGTCGGTAACAAAACTGACCTGGAAGCGGAGCGCGTGGTGGGCAAGGAGCAGGGAAGTAATCTCGCACGCCATTTCAACTGCTCGTTCATGGAGACCTCGGCGAAAGCCAAAATACACGTGAACGATGTGTTCTTCGACCTAGTTCGTCAAATCAACAGGAGAACGCCTATCAACAGTGAGAAAGTAAAAAAACCAAGATGTCAAATTCTGTAAGAATGCCGCTGGAGCCTCCGAAGCGTCTAGGTATAAAATATTTAATAATTTGAAAGACTTCTGGTACCCAGATTTGGCTCTCGACTGTTCCCAAAGTTATCTAGGTCGGGTGTTAAGCATCATTGCTTGGTATTACCTGTAGCATTTCAAGAATGTGCATTTGTTGAGTTTGTGATGGTGTGCTGCAGCACCGAGCATGCACAGAGCGTGTTGGATTATATCCATGTACCTATCCATACAATGCGGCTCTTAGACCCTCTGATCTATATTTTGATAGTTGTAATATTCAAGGATAGATTCAACGATTCTGTGTGTGTTTCACTCTAGAAATTCCATTTGTATTGTGTGGATGCTGTTAGGTTCAGAAGTTGTAAATGGTTATAAATTTAAAACTACTTGATGTAAGTATAAACATTTTCATTTATTTAGAGGCTATGAGGAGTATGTTCTAGAACCCTGTGACAATACTGACTTCATTAATGTTCATTCCAGTTATTATCTAAAACATGGCACTACTTCACTCTGAATGCTCTACAAGTATGTACTTCTCATTGTTTCTCAATTATGATTTTCAAATATATGAAAAGCTACTAAAAATATTTTTGTTTTAATAATAATAAACAATATTAGGTGCAGACAGCCCCCTGAAATTTAATTGAACAGGAAAATGAGTGTAGCTACTTATTTACCATGAAATTATCTTTCAAGGTCCCGTTGTAGAGTCACCATTAAATGGAAGTATTACTAACTACTGTTCATCAAATGGCTGACATGCTAACGTGACTGCATTTATAGTTATATAAAAATATATATTTATCTGTCTGGACCTAATATAGATATAGTTTACCATTTAGTAGTTATTATCTAATCATACTGATTAAGGGAGGGCCTGGAACTTCTGAACAGTTGTGTGAGAATTTAAGCAGGCTCCGAAACGATATGGGTATTGTGCTCTGAAGGCCTGACCCAGTATGTAATGTTTAAATATGTGAATTAAGGATACATTAAATTTTTTCAGAATATATTATTGTCTTGTTATATAATTCAAATGTATCAAGTGAAAAGTTGATAATGTGAAACCGTTTAGGGACTCGGTAACTTTTGAACAAATATTAGAGAGCCTTAGGTGATTGCACCCTGCGACTTTAGAGTCTCCAGTGTAATGTTGGTGGTGCCCTATGCCTTGTGTTATTAATGTACACCACTGGCCACCATTCTATAACCCCTAACCTATGAAATTGAGAAATAAGAAATTTATCGTTATTGTAAATGGATTAAAGTTTTATGATTACTGGCTCATTTAAATGTAAATTATCTACCTATGTTTTGCTGCTAGAACTTTGTTAAACGTAATAATTATATAGGTGTTCAAATATTGTTACGGAATTAGATGTTTCCTCCATTCTCTTTTCTGTTAACATGTAAGATTTACTGCACAAGGATATTGGATATGACTTTGATCTGAGTTGAATTATATTTTTATATATATTGTGAAAATTAAGAACTTGTATATTTTATCTTTTCAATCAATAATGGACATGTACAATAATCTATTAATTCCTTTTTTTTTGCATCAATAAAACCAATTTTAAATACTTTCGTTTTGGGGTATGTTTTGTCCCCCCCGCGGTCGGCGCTCCCGTGATGTCAATCGAGGTCGCGGCGTGATGAGTCACATCCCAGGCCCGCGCGGCCGCTCCACACGTCGACGGTACCCCACCGACTATCAAATAAACGTCAATTGGCTCGGAATTTTAATGGAATTTAATTAATTGAAACAACCATATACCATCTACAACTATTTTATTAACTTGATGAGTGTAAAAAAGTTACATAGACGTGTCTGTACTTAATTCTAAAGGGACTAACTAAACAGTAGATACAAACACGACAAAATTATGTATGGCAGTGTGACGTGGCGGTCGTATGTCGATATTCTAGTAACATAAGAATTGACACAGTCCAGTGGAAATGAACTCAATACGTCTAACTTAATACCTATTTATGAACTCGATAACTAAGCAATCTAATCTATAATGCAAAACAAGTATTGAATTACAATTGCATTAGTTTCTATTGACACACCCCATGATGTGTAACAAGGTCTCATACATAGATCGAGCTCACTATGGGGGCGCGTGTAACGTACAAAATAATATCTTAATATTAAATAGATACAGTAGTCGGTAATTTGAAGTAAAAAGCGTGTGGGAGGTGTATCTACATACAATAAGGTTGTCTACAGTGTCGCGCCGATACCCGGCAAAATAGATAGTGCAATGAAATGGTGTTGAACCATTTTTATCAAGGCGCTCCGAGCCTGTCTGCGGCGCTTATCTAGTTGCAGTAGGGTCAAATGTTAACGTGGAGCATTGTTGCTGTCCGTTTTAGTAAGTAACATAATAATAACCCAATACGTGCATACTCACTTATCAGAACAATTAGCTTTTTGATACATACTCGTAAAATTACTTTGATAAGCTATATCCGCGTTATTTATTCATATTTAATAAATAGATTGCTAGACTGCCTCGCCTCTTGCGATAAAGCGTGAAGTAAAACTTACACGTGTTTTATAAACTTTTTGTGTTTATTGAAATAAAATACAATTGATTGGTCGACAATAAGGTTCCAATTGAGAAATATTTAGCTCTTGGCAATTGCGTATTTCTTTCTGATACAACAATGTTCCTACATGTCATATTGAAATAATACTGTTAAATACTGGACTAGTTTAAATAAGGCTAATAAGTTGTTGAGGCGGAAAACGTGATTATGGTGGTACTTAGGTGTCGATGAGTTTATTATTAGGTAGTACACAGATTGTATTAGAACATAGTCGGACGGAATAGTTTGCCGTTAAGTCTTAATTAATTAGTTACTATAATGACTAGAACAGGTGACTTTATACCTACTTATATTTATTACAATAATTTGCATAATCACACAATAGATAATATATCAAACTAAGAAATCTTCACATTATAATTATATTTTTTTGAACACGTGTATTAATTTATACGCATGACGTATGCTCCTAAAAGGAAAACAATGATGTAATGGATATAAAGATGTAAATAACTTTGTTTTAGTTTAGTATATCTGGGTATATAAGGAACATAAAGGTAAATGACAATAAAATAGGTAAACCACTCGAATGTATTATTACATATGGTATTGTACGCCAAAAATAAATTGATACCATATACCATAGAATCCATTACCTATCCGATGGGGATCATTTGATCAAAAACAACTTACAAAGACTTCTTAGCTTAGAAGATACATTTAGTAAATATTTTCTCGATTTATAATACTATTAAATAATCATTCGAATTGACTAGAAAAACAGATCACACATAATCTCACTATTAAACTAAATGATTACTGAGTCATTGACGTTAAAAAAATGCTTCCTCCATATTTCCGGTCTTTGAACTGACCTCAGTGTGAATCATGGTTCAAGACACACTGACTCATACGTGTTATCAAACAAATCATTGCTAAATGACAAATACACTTCACTTAAATTATTCGTGATCATACTTGGTGCGATACCCTACACAGAAGAATCTTTAAAATTCGGTCGTTTGAGTCACCTACACATAAACATTGAACATTCCAAATAGATTCAGCTCTCTTCGGACATCGACATGTGGTGTAATTAACACGAATGTAACTCACATGTCGAACAAACAAAATTCGTAAACATGCGTCCGATATGACAGGCAGTCAGTGATGACGTCACGTGTCTACCGATAAGTACAATGGTATTCAGCAATACTTTTACTGATTAATGATTTCGTAGCCACGGTCCACGGTCCATCGTGATCATAAATGCGGCCTGTTTTTGAGATACGAACGTTCAATTTAGTAGCTGCCGCCTGTCGTTTATGCCCAATTTAAATTTCGAATTATTCGAACGATATTAAAATAGACAGCGCGTTATCTGAAAACAAATGACAATTAGTTCGGTGTATAGGAATAACATTGCTGTCATCTATTGTATCGACTTTTATCTGCTAATTTTACACAACGCAGCCAGTTTTCCTATAAATAGAAACTTGAAACTACACGGCTGGTTATAAATTACACCATCTGTATTCCTATTGTGTGTTTTTTTACACAATGCTCGAGCGTTGGCAGCTCATTATTGGTAAATATCGGCTTGTCGCAGAGCCGGTGTTTATTTGGACGAGTCGTAGCTGTCGTTGAGCGGAGGAAGGCTGTGGGTGAGCGTGCTGTCCAACTTTCTTGCCTCGTGTTCCAAGGTGTACGAGTCCAACGCTGGGTCCTGGGAACAAATATTGTGTATGAGAATAGACTGCTGTCATAATTTCAACCGCATTGTTATGCTAATTGTAGTCACTGCAAGTCAACCAAATCTGATAAAGACTCAACGAGTAAGTAAGGCAAAGATCGTAGCAACAACAAAATGATAATATTCTTTAAACTGTTTAACAAGTATAATGAGTGCATTTGCAAAATAATAAAGGTACCAAGTGTAGTAGGTTCACTGGAGTCAGTCTTCTTATAAACCTCATACAATCACCTTACCGGCAAAATAATCAATCAGTACGGTATCTGTGTCTGTTATGTAGTAATATCGGACATCATAAAATAATAATATATCATTATGAACATTTCCAGTAATAATTTCAAGTTTATTACTTAGTATCTACATTAACTTTTGTTCTCTGTATGACCTTACCTATGCGTAATCGTGCAAAAATGTTGCTTCTCAGTAGGTACCTACCTACCTCAGTACGAGTCATACAATATGAGACATCATCGAGAGAATTAATGCAATTAACTTCATTTTATTCTAATTTATGAATCAGTTGGCGGTAATTCTCTAGGTAGGTAGGTACCTACCTAGGAATTTTTATTCGCTGTGTCCCCAAGTCTAAGACATTTCTGCATCCATAAAAACCGTGAGTAGTAGGAACATTTCATATTACTGAGAGCGCAATACACAGAAAAAATCCTGTTTGACGATAAAGAAAGAAAACTAAATACCTAAGCATGGATGTTGTGATTTAAGTGTTTCCCAAACACGCAAATGGAATACTTAGACGAGACAATATCCACCTACTTACACACAGACATGGATAGGTAACAGACAACATTAATTGCGGTTTTAAACCTATAATGTGTATATATAAGCCAGCTGGAGAACCGGAAACTAGAACCCGAATACATAATGCATTTAGATGAGTTGCATTGATTGTGGTGTCCAATGACAATTACTATACTTACACAGGTTAGGTAGGGTACTTAGAGTCAACACTTCCTTATTTGTAATGCAAACAATTCTAAGCAATTTATAGGCTACTAGCTACTCTCGGTTTCACCCGCTGCTCGGCTCCATTTGATCGTAGCGTTATATTTTATAGCCTATAGCACTCGGGAACATTGTAGCTATCGATCAGTGAAAGAATTTTGGCAACCCGGCCAGCGGTTACAAAGATTACCCCCTACATACAAACTTTCAAATTTTACCTCTTTATAATATTAATACCTACAGATTATAATAAATTTTTCCATCTAGAAAAAAATTGGGTTGAAACAAATATAATCTACCTAAATCTATGGATAGATGGATACCTAGCTCCTGGGCCAGGAGAAGGAACGGGGGTTTAGTCAGTAAGAGTCTGTCACACCGACTCGCCATACCATGGGCTGGAGAAAATATTTTATTATTCCTCCTCAAAAAAAAGGACGATCTTCCATACTAACGCGTCTAAGTATTTTGAGCAGACTTAAGGTGAATATTCGACTCTCCTCTATCCGCCTGCGAAGAAGCTTGAATAGGACGATATAAGACCAAAAATAGGAAATCCGGACCGACGAAAACAATGCAAAGAGAAGGACGACTAAATGTTAGGTTAGGTAAGTACCTAATAGGGAGAAAACCTATACTACATTGTCATAATAAAGAAGAAAAACTGACGCGCGATTGTTGCTGGGCTCAATTCCCGCACAGAACAACTTCGTGTGATAACAAATTGATGTTTCATTGGGTCTAAGTTTGATGTGTATCTTAAACAGATCGTAGCCTTTCAACACAAATATTATTAAAAAATATTATTTACAAACACAGACTAGGTTTGAACCTACTTAAATAAAGCCCCAGTTACCTATAGGTTTAAAAGGCTGACAAATTAAGGAAAACTCGTTACCTAAATCCCAAATTACTACGTCATGCGAGTTCTTAAATTAATTTAAACCAACGTAGTCTCAAGTTATTATCAACATACATTTTAATAACTATTTTATTATAATACAATAAAACAAAATGGAAATAACGCGTAATTGTATTGACGTCATTACATAGTTCATAGAGTCCACTTATTTTCCCTGAAACATATCGGGAGTTTCTAATAGTTATGATGTTACCAACAAGTACCTATGTACCACAACTACGTAAATAGGTATGGGTACTAAGAAGTACGTCAGGTTGGAGGAATAATAAGCTGAACCAACTTTATATTCGCATAAACTAACGGATTTAGGTCAGCCTATAATTAAGCACCCATCAATGCTATAGGAACGCGTTTCTTGACGATTTATTGTAAATAGGTAACCTTTGTAATGAATGAAATGAGAAAGCAAGTCTGGTGAGATCCCAGATTTGTTTCTTACGTCAAATCTTAAAAGTACTTAACTGCATGTTTGGCGCGGTGGCTAATCAACCGGCTGCCGCAACACGTATTGCGGGGTCGATTCCCGCACGGAACAATTCCTTGTGCGATCCACATATTGTACCTACCTTTATAAGAGCTTGCATATATTGTATAACCACGACATAAGTACGAGAAAAATCAAAATGGGTCACAGTTTAAAAAAAGCCTAAAACCTTTATCAATTCGAAATACATTTTAATGCCTTGCTTCACTGACGTACGATTATAGTATAGTAAAAAGGTGTAGATATGTTACAAGCGCTCAGCAAGTGATACATTGAAATATGGCTAATTAGCCACATTTTGTCATATTTGTCTCATTTTCACTCGCGAGTATTGAATCATGCCATCCCACTTTAACGTGTATCATACGCTTTATTCATGTGTGCAATAGTGTGCCGTTTTTGAAAATCGAATTTTGTTTATGTAACCTATCTACACCTTTTTACTTATAATATCGTTGATTATGACGTTTCAAGAGTACTGTTCACACATGAACGTGCCATTTCAGCGAGATAATCCTACGTGATTAAAATAAGGAAAACATATTACTTATTAAATATATAAAACTAATAAAACATCACGTAATCACGTAAGGTATATAGCACTGAGATGGTACATTACACGCATAGCACACAATCATAATGTGGTATGTGTGTACATAGGATAAGTTTAGTATATAAGATCATGTAGATTAAGCAATAAAGGAGTCATTAAGTTGATTCCGACTTTGACTCACTACCCTTCCTCCACCTCTCACTGTGGCCAAGACACCTTTAGCCATCAACCGATCTGTCGTGTGAGTCTGCTCGACAGGCAGTGAGAAAACCATCACCACCATACCCCATTCCTACCCACATTCCGTCTGCCATCATAGGTCTCAGTTGGCAGATATCCTGCACCTATCTATATAAGTATATATAAATACGTATAGTAGGGCTAGGGTCTAGGGACTGTAGGGCTAGGGCATTAGGCGCGTACGAAGAGTAGGTCTGTATCACAGCATACCACAGTGTACCACTATAGTACGTGCCTTAGGTTAAGGGCTTGGTAGTAGGTGCGTAGAAGTGCTGGTCTGTATCACAGTATACCACAGAGTACCAAGCCTATACGCATTGTACGCTAGGCAAATATAGGATAGAACTTAGACTACATAGGTTATTGGGCTTAGGGGATCTAGGATAGGATATTGTAAGTGTTAGATTATCTAGGATAGTGTAGGATAACGTTAGCTAGTAGTACTTAGGATTAGGTATTTAGTCCTGTACAGCGCGATCTTAGCGTAAGGCTATTATCACGCTGTACATTTTGGTCCTTCGAGTCATCGGTAGGTATTTAGTCCTGTACAGCGCGATCTTAGCGTAAGGCTATTATCACGCTGTACATTTTGGTCCTTCGAGTCATCGGTAGAGAATCATCTTGTCCCTTAAATTGACTAATTGACTGACAGACAATTGGTATACAGCAGACTTGCGCATAAACCTAGCGCTTGTTTCGTTGTATATCAAGTGACTGACTAACTTAGTTTGCGTCGTTCGGTAGCGGATCAGGTATCGGTCTCCCTGAACAGGGTCGCCCCGGTGCTCGAGAAGTCGCACATACCGTAACGAGGATATAGATCGCAACTAAGTGTAATTGTTCTACCCCCTTATATCATTGTTAGGTTGGTTAGGATAGGATAGGGCAGCAAGATGGAAATACAACAAATCAACGAAATTGTGAAAAGTCAGGAGAGCCACTACAAAGAAATCGGACGCATATTCAACAACATCAAAAAGGATTCGACATCAAGAAAAACAGAGAAGTACATCGCAGAAAGAAGATCGCGACTCACAGAAGTCTTCACCAAAGCATCGGCAAACCATTCACTAATTGAAGACCAGGAGATCTTAGAAGAACATACCTATATGAAGTCTAATTACTTCGGGATCATCAAAGAGCTGTATAAAGATGCTATGGATTATTTGGAACAATGTGAGGCAAAACTTTCAATTTGTCAGCAACCTTGTGTTCGGGACCCAGAAGAAGTCAGAACCAACAGTAACAATTCAGCAAAAATGAATTTGCAATTGTACCGCATCAATCAGTTGCGTCAAAACCTCGAGAAAGCAGCCTTGGCGATTGAAGACGACAGATCCAGCTATCACTATAAAACATTGCTAGAAGCCTTGCAAAAACAGTGTGATAAAGTTGAAGAAGGCCACTTCAATATCTGTGAGGAAGAAAACATCTTAGAACATAGTTATTTTCAGGATGAAGTGTTTGAAAAACTGAAATCAGACTACGATAACATAATTGAACGACTATATGAAAAAGCTACAACAACATCAAACTGATCACAAACCATCCGTGAAACTACCAAGAATAGTCATTCCAATGTTTATGGGAAGTTATGAGTCGTGGAGCTCGTTCTATGACTTATTTTTAAAAAATCATTCATGAAGATAACTCACTCACAGATACAGAAAAGATGCAGTATTTAAAGACGCACGTGAAAGGTGATGCAGCCAGACTCATTAGGCATTTGACAGTTTGCGAATCTAACTATGCGACTGCGTGGACATTGCTTAAGAATCGCTACGAAAACGAGAGAATGATTATCACTAAGCACATTGACAACATTCTCAACATACAAAACTGAAGGTGGGCTCTGCGAATAGTTTGAAGTTTCTGCATGATACAATTAAGGAGAACCTAGAGGCGATTAAAAATCAGAAAATTGATATCTCGTCATGGGATCCTATGTTAACAAGAATACTGAGTCGTATTTGGGATTCGGAAACTGACGAAAAATACGAACAACAACTCGTAACGCCGAACAAACCTCAAACATTTTCATCAATGATGTCATTTCTGGAAAAACGGTTTATGTGTCTCGAAAATACCATCTGTGAAGGAAAATCCGATTATAAACAACATTATATTCCTAAATCTATAAATAGCTACAAGTGCTGGCTATGTAATAGTTACAATCATAACATATACATGTGCGCACAATTTAAAGCATTGTCAGCAGAACAGCGTAACAATAAAGTGAAGGAGAATCGAAAATGCAAACAGTGCATAATACATGACTCATCCGTTCAATGTCATAGTAATGGAAAGTGTAAACATTGTGGCAAACTAGGTCACCATTCATTATTACACCTTGACATTCAAAAGAAGGGTAATGTCAACAATTACGTCACTAAAGATGACAACAATAAAGGGTCAAAGGATCGGAAAACCATTGAAAACCCTACTACAAGTACAACTTGGACAAAAACCAAGTCAAACATGTCGTCCACAACAGGACCGGACACACAGGATACAACGCTTTTAGCGACGGCCCTTGTGCATACATACACCAAAGATGGTACGTCACACCTACTAAGAGTGCTGTGTGATCAAGGTTCCCAGGCTTCATTCTGCACAGAAGAAGTAGCCCAATTACTATCCTACCCTCGCAGAAAAATAAAATGTGAGGTAGTAGGTATCGGTGACGAGACACCGAAGACTTCAAACTACAGTATTGAAGTGAACTTACAACCGAGATTTCCAAGCGAATTTAAGTTACCCGTAAAACTCATTATCTTACCAAAGTTAACGGGTTCATTACCAAATAAAACTATACAACCAATACAAGCGGAGTGCTTAGTAAACACTTTAATTGCAGATCCGACTTATTACAAACGAGGTCCAATAGACATAATATTGGGCGCTCAAGAATATAGCAGAATATTGTTGCAAGGCCTACACAAAATAGAAAGCGGTATTATTGCCCAGGACACCGAGTTTGGGTGGATATTATCCGGAATAAGCAGTAATCCTTCCACAAACAACATACGAATCACTAGTATGATAACTCGCTCAGTTGAAATGCACCAGTTAACAAAATTCTGGGAATTAGAAGAGATACCTGAGGGAGATAATCTATCTAACGAAGACCAATTATGTGAACATTTGTATCAACAAACCACAGAAAGAAATCGAGATGGCACTTATACTGTTCGACTTCCAATTAAAAACTCTGACGTCGTTTATGGAAATACGCGCCAAAGGGCCGCTGCAAGACTGTTTCAATTAGAACGAAAGTTTGAAGGAAACAAAACACTGAAAAACCAATACAAAGAATTCCTAGACGAATACCTTAGAATGGGTCACATGAGAAAAGTGCCACAATCAGATTACTACCAGGGAAAATATTATATACCTCACCAACCGGTGATTAAAGAAGACTCATTAACCACCAAATTACGGGTAGTATTTGATGCGTCAAGCAAGGCTAAATCACACACAAGCTTAAACTCTAATATGTACACGGGACCTAGGTTACAACAAGACTTGGCGTCTATATTACTACGGTGGCGTAAACATAGAATAGTATTCATGGCAGATATAGAGAAGATGTACAGATTTATAAAAGTAAATGAACAAGACTGGAAATATCAGAGAATATTATGGAGGGAGTCAATAAAGTATCCAATTGCGGAATACGAATTAACAACCGTTACGTACGGTACAGCATCTGCACCTTATTTGGCAGTAAGGACGTTACAGCAACTGGCAAATGACGAAAAAAGGAATTATCCTATTGCCAGTCGTATAGCACTTCAAGATTTCTATGTCGACGATATATTATCAGGGGAAAATGAAATCAAGGCCGCAAAGCAGTTACAAAAAGAATTAACATGTATGTTACAGACCGGTGGATTTAACCTCAGAAAGTGGTCATCGAATAGTGCGGAATTATTGGAGAGCATACCAAATGATAATCAAGATAACAAAATGTTTAGATTGCCAATAGACGAAGCCAGGAAGTCATTAGGAATTTGGTGGACACCGGATAAAGATAGCTTTTCATATGAAATCATAGTTAATAAAAACCAAAGTCCAACAAACGGTTCATTCTGTCAGAAGTTTCCAAATTATTTGACCCACTTGGGTGGTTGGCACCAGTTATTATTAATATGAAACTAATCATCCAAGATCTTTGGGCAAATGGAAGTGAATGGGATCAGCCTGTAGAGGACTCTATAAAGAAAAGGTGGGAAGAGATACAAAGCCAATTGAAAGCACTGGAAAGTATATCAATTCCGAGATGGTGTCATTATACACCTAATGCGCAGATTGAACTTCACGGATTCAGCGATAGTTCCGAAAAAGCGTACGGCGCAGTGGTCTATTGTCGAGTAATAAAAAGTGATAACTCGGCTGACGTCACTTTATTACAAGCCAAGTCCAAAGTAGCGCCAAAGAAACGTAAAATAACTTTACCTAAACTCGAATTGTGTGCAGCGTTATTACTCGCAAAATTAATGAAAAACGTTATTAAGGACATGCAAATGGTTAACATAGATATATATTGCTGGACGGACTCAATGATCACGCTTGGATGGATCAAGGGAGAAGCAGATCGTTGGAAAACTTTCGTCGCTAACAGGGTGTCTGAAATTCAAACATTATTACCCAAGGCCAAGTGGAACTATGTTAATACGTGTCAGAACCCTGCCGATGTAATCTCAAGAGGTATCGCGCCAAGTAAATTACAACAATTAGATCTGTGGTGGAATGGCCCAGAGTGGCTAAAAAATAATTCAATACCAAGTACGAAAACTATTCCAGAAATATGCGAAGAAATAAAACGCAGTTTTTACGTAAGCACTGAACCAAAGGAATCAATATGGGAAAGATTCTCAAGCTTCAAAAAGATGGTACGAGTCTTATCGTATTGTTATAGATTTATAAGACAAGGAAGGAACTATGGCCAATTAAGTTGTATGGAAATCAATAATACTGCCAATCATATTTTAAAGTTGGTACAAAAGGAAGTGTTCTCGGAAGAATATCGCGCGATTAGTGACGGGTTGTCGCTAAAGAAAGGCAATAAACTGGCTTGCTTAGACCCATTTATCGATAATGACGGCTTATTAAGAGTGGGAGGTAGGCTCCAAAGATCAAACCTACCTTACGATCAAAAACATCCTATTTTGTTACCGCAGAAGCATCACGTGACTTCAATTATAATTCATGACGCTCACTTGACAACATTACATGGAGGTAATACGTTAACATTGGCCTATATAAGACAAAAATATTGGGTGCTTGGCGGGAAACGTGTAGTAAAGAGCTACATAAGAAAATGTGTAAAATGTATTCGATATACAGCATCGGCAAGTAAACAAAAAATGGGGATACTACCGAGAGCCCGAGTAACAGAGTCATTTCCGTTTACTCATACTGGGGTCGATTATGCAGGACCCATAAAAGTGAGAACAATGAAAGGAAGAGGGCATAAATCGTACAAAGGATATATTGCAGTTTTTGTGTGTCTGGCGACAAAAGCTATACACCTTGAATTAGTAGGAGACTTGTCCACAGAAAGTTTCATAGCGGCATTACGGCGGTTTATGGCAAGAAGAGGCCCAGTATCACATATATACAGCGATAACGCTACAAACTTTGTGGGAGCAGCTAATTTCTTATACAAGGAGCTGTTAGAAATAACCCAATCAGACACATTTCAAAGCAGTGTGACAGCTATGGGAACGCAATGGCATTTTATTCCCCCATCGTCGCCACATTTCGGCGGTATTTGGGAAGCAGGAGTAAAATCAATGAAACACCACTTACACAGGGTAATAGGAGACCAAACATTAACTTACGAAGAATTATCTACATTTTTATATCAAACGGAAGCCTGTTTAAATTCTAGACCATTGTGTGCACAAAGTGAAGACATAAATGATAATGTAGTGCTAACACCAAGTCATTTTTTGATTGGACGAGAAGCAGTAGGAATACCTGATCCACTGTCTAACATTAATACGGATTTGTTAAATAGATGGAAAAATATTCAAAAAATGAAAAGAGACTTCTGGAAAAGTTGGACTCGTGATTATTTACAACAGTTACAACAAAGATACAAATGGAAAACAACGGAGAATAATATATCAATTGGAACGTTAGTACTTATGAAAGAAGATAATATTAATCCTAGCAATTGGCCACTTGCGAAAGTCAAGGAAATACATAAAGGCAATGATGGTTTAGTTAGAGTAGTTACTCTTAAAAAATCATCAGGCGCCATTCAGAAACGGTCGATACACACGCTCATTCCGTTGCCTATAAATGCGGACCTGAGTCATCAATCGCAAACCAAAGTTAATACGAATATTACTACATGCTATAGTAATAAGAGTCCGAGGTCTTGTAGAGGCACGTCAAAATGGCTATTATGCTTACTAATAATGTTACAATTGTTCGGTACTATGATTGCTACACAGACATATACCGTGAAGAATTTGTCTCCAGGATTTTATGTTGAAAACATAGGAACCGCAAACATAGATCGAGGCATGTTTCGTATAGAGACGGTATATAAGAAAGAGCGACTGAATGAGGATTACATTAGGATAGAAAGTGCATTATCCAAGTTTAAGCAACTTTGTGACAAGGCGGACGTTGCAACGACGGATACACATTGTAATCAATTTTATCATCATTTACTGGAGCAAAAGACAAAATATGAACGCATCAAAGAATATTTTACAGAGTTTCATGAAACGCGAAGGAGAAGGGGTTTGCTGGGGAATTTTTTAACCTCAGTGTTTGGTGTAAATGACGAGATATACAGAGACATAGATTCGTTAAACTCAAACCAACAAAAATTGATTGAAGCATCTAGTCACCAAACTAAAATCATGATATCGGCTATTTCCCAAGTAAATGGTACTGAAGAAAGAATAAGACATAAACTAGAAGGATTTCAAACAAAACTGTCACAAGTAATAGAGCGCATAAATAGCTATGACTATTGGTACATTAAAACTAATCACAATGATATAAAGATTCAGATTTTGCAAACGTTCCAAGTAGCCAATAATTACATTGACGAAATTTTAAACTACTACAATGGGTTATTAGAAGTATACTTAACAAAGGCTAGCGTGTATAGTGTCTTGCCACCCAAAAATGTTAGTGAATTAATATTTTCCGCAAATAGGAAGATGCCATCCAACATTAGAATAGTCCAAGAACTATTATTAGATACAAGGATAGTCGAGAATATGACTCATATACAAGTACACGCTTATTTTCCAATTAAAGATATTACAAAGTATACTTTAATTCATGTTACACCAGTACCTAAGAAGAATATGAACAATACGTTCGAAAGCATAGAAGTATCGAGAGCATTTTTAGCAATTGATTACAATAATGAATTATACTTCGAACTGGACCACGAAGAATTCAAAGAGTGTATACAAAGGCACGAACAGTTTCTTTGCTTCCCTGGAGTGGTGAAAAACATGCAATTAAATGAAATTGCATCGTTGACCAATTATTCAAAAATCAAACTAACACTAAATGTCCTACCCATATCTTTGAAATGTCAAGTAATATAATTTGGAAACAGCTATGCATGCAAAACTCATGGTTGCTTATAACAAAAACTAGTAGCACTATATCCATAGTTTGTGATAGTAAGCGAGAAGAAATAACCATTCAAGACGTAGGAGTAATAAAAATCGCTGACAATTGTATCATAAAATCCGTTAACAACAGACTCGCTGCTAAGAGAACGTTATCAATTCAGGTAGCAGAGTCCTTTTCAAAACAACTAAATTTTAGTATATACACATATATATCAAATCGAAGTAAAAAACTAAATATATCTAAGGAGGCTGTAATAGAAAGTTCCAATGACTTTTATCAGCACTTAATAAATGAAGAGTCTGGATTGGAAATAGAACTTAACGATAACATATGGAAGGACATTCAATCTCACACATACTTAGTGAGCTGCGTATCATCAATAATATTGATGACAATTATAATTATAGGTGTTTGTTATGGTCCCAGGATAGTTACGTGTACGAAAACAGGAACACATCGACTTCGACAACACCCTAAATCATCAAAAGCTGATCCGCCACACCCACAACGTGCACCAGATCAAGGCAACAACCAGCCATCTACATGGAACGCCATCTACAGCCAGCCGAACCAACTACTGAAGCCTCCCAGGAAGCAGCCGGAGAACCAGGACGCAGCCAAGGATGACTCCATAGAACTATATCAAATGGAGTTGCCTGTTCCTCGGAGAGGGCAGAATGTTCACACATGAACGTGCCATTTCAGCGAGATAATCCTACGTGATTAAAATAAGGAAAACATATTACTTATTAAATATATAAAACTAATAAAACATCACGTAATCACGTAAGGTATATAGCACTGAGATGGTACATTACACGCATAGCACACAATCATAATGTGGTATGTGTGTACATAGGATAAGTTTAGTATATAAGATCATGTAGATTAAGCAATAAAGGAGTCATTAAGTTGATTCCGACTTTGACTCACTACCCTTCCTCCACCTCTCACTGTGGCCAAGACACCTTTAGCCATCAACCGATCTGTCGTGTGAGTCTGCTCGACAGGCAGTGAGAAAACCATCACCACCATACCCCATTCCTACCCACATTCCGTCTGCCATCATAGGTCTCAGTTGGCAGATATCCTGCACCTATCTATATAAGTATATATAAATACGTATAGTAGGGCTAGGGTCTAGGGACTGTAGGGCTAGGGCATTAGGCGCGTACGAAGAGTAGGTCTGTATCACAGCATACCACAGTGTACCACTATAGTACGTGCCTTAGGTTAAGGGCTTGGTAGTAGGTGCGTAGAAGTGCTGGTCTGTATCACAGTATACCACAGAGTACCAAGCCTATACGCATTGTACGCTAGGCAAATATAGGATAGAACTTAGACTACATAGGTTATTGGGCTTAGGGGATCTAGGATAGGATATTGTAAGTGTTAGATTATCTAGGATAGTGTAGGATAACGTTAGCTAGTAGTACTTAGGATTAGGTATTTAGTCCTGTACAGCGCGATCTTAGCGTAAGGCTATTATCACGCTGTACAAGTACCTACATGTATGGTTTAATTTAAATAACTGGTTTTACTTTGACTTCTAACAAAATTCTAATTTAATATACATACATTTATTTATCAGGTGGGTAGTTACAACACGCGCCATGTAACTGCTATTAATGTCAATGTCGTTCTAAAGTATGCAAGAAGGAGATGACCTTATAATTGGATCAAAACATGCTTAATCACCAGGTTGACGAAGTGTAATTACATTGTCTACAAAATGACTTAGTATAAGACATTTTGTAGCTACCTTTAATTAGGTAATCTACTACTACTAATATTATAAAGAGGTAAAATTTGTAAGTTTGTATGTTTGTATGTAGGAGGTAAACTTTGGAACCGCTGGTCGGATTTCCAAAATTCTTTCACTGATAGATAGCTACAATGTTCCTGAGTGCTATAGGCTATAAAACATCACGCTATGATCTGTAGGAGCCGAGCAGCGAGTGAAACCGCGCGAGAGTAGCTAGTTAAGTAATATAAGGAAGAACCTATTAAAGGTACATTATCACTCTCTCCTGTATTTTATTTTTATCTTTTTAACCGACTTCAAAAAAAGGAGGAGGTTCTTAATTCGATTGTATTTTTTTTTTTTTATGTTTGTTACCTCAGAACTCCGTCGTTTATGGACGGATTTGCAAAATTTTTTTTATGATTGAAAGGATATGCTTCCAGATTGGTCCCATTCTTTTCAAAATTGAGTTTTGATGATGGGATCCATGAGAAATCGAGGGAACTCCTCAAATATTATAGGCAACTATATAGTAATTTTAATATTTTCATAGAGCACTCAAGCATTTACAGTCAAAAAGTAATATTTGATGGGGTGGAACTGGTGAAGAAGATCAGAAATGGGTGATGAAACTTGACACTCGCATAGATATCACAATCAAGGTAGTTCAGCAACTATGAAAATGCACTGTAAACCAATGATCTTAAATAATTATGTTGGAAATGTTATCATCGAACTGATTTAATGATGATTATGGAGCTGGAAGGTAGGCACTGGAACTGCGTACCTAATTAATATATCCTAGCCGTGTTTGGGCTTGTTAGAATTGTTATAAGATGCACTTTGGCTGTAAGGTACTATTGAACTGATGTGATGATGAAGCTGGAAGGTTGGCATGGGGCCTAGTATTGTGTAAGCTTATTAGAGCTGTCAAGAGCAATGGAAAGGGCAATGCTCATAGTTTCCGTGCATGTTCGAATCAGAAATGAAGAAATCCGCAGAAGAACCAGCGTCACCGACATAGCCCGAAGAAATGCCAAACTTAAGTGACAGTGGGCACGGCACATTGCTCGTAGAACAGATGGCCGATGGGGCCGAAAGGTTCTAGAGCGGGACCGCACACCTTTGGGGGCGGAGTTTGGCCTAGTATTGGCTATTTTGCATTAGTCCACGTGGACTGCGTTTACACATTAGTGGTGAAATGCGTCATTGTGTTCTTATCGTTTTCCTGGTAATAGGCTAAGAGAATTCATTGGCATTTTTAACAAAACAGTCGTTTTAAATGGGTTACAAAACAATAATTGCGTCGTACAAAACAATAATTGTGTTTCTTTTGTGTGCACATATGTAGATAATACTTACTTAAAAAAGGTTCATACATTGAATGACTCATAAATGTATATTTACAATAGCGATGGTCTTTTGTATTTTTACCAACTTGTCTATATATGAATGTTCTTAGTAATAACAAAATAGTATTCTTCATTTAATGGGTTACAATTGATACAAAACAATAATTGCATCGGTCTTTTTTCTATGTACGAATGTATTTAATCATAGATACTAAATTAGATTGCATTTGGTATCTTTGAACTTTATCTGTCTGTTGATGAAAATATCTAGTTTTTTGTTATTTGGCGAGAACTAATATGAATTTATGATAAGATTATTATTTTTTTTTAACTATAAGTCATAAGTATCTCATGCATCATATCATCTCTCCTCGAGATCAAAACGATTACACAGTAACAATGTACTATGATATGTATTTCTACGTATAAGTATGACATTGGTAACTTTTTCAAAAGAAATGTAGGAACGATATTGACTTCTTTGCCATAACACATTATAATAAAAAAAAACACTAAACGGCTACAAATAAAAAAAAAATTTACAAAATAAAAAAACCGCCTTCAAAAAAAGTCAAGCAATAAAAGTTCCTACACTAAAAAGTAAAAAATAACAATTTGAATTACTGTAAAAAAACTTAGTTTATAGGTAAACTTATTTGACATTAATATTTTGCAAATATTCAAAATTTATTACTTATTTTTGGAGTCGGTGCCAGCCCATGCAAGGAAATACAAATGGGCAACAATCCCTTGAAAAACTACCTCTTACTTAATTATAAAACTACTTAATACCTATTTGCATACTCAAATATAGGTATATTAATTAAGACATAAATACAGATTAGACTTCTCTACAAAAAATGTCCGATTTGCACATTTTTTTTAAATAAAAAATATATACTTACAAAAACATTTTAAGTACATTGAAAATGTTTAAGCATTATGTACGAAAAATGGCACCGGATATTAAAAAGCTAACTAACATTAAGTTTCAACATTAAAATGCTGGCACCGACTCCAAAAATAAGTAATAAATTTTGAATATTTGCAAAATATTAATGTCAAATAAGTTTACCTATAAACTAAGTTTTTTTACAGTAATTCAAATTGTTATTTTTTACTTTTTAGTGTAGGAACTTTTATTGCTTGACTTTTTTTGAAGGCGGTGTTTTTATTTTGTAAAATTTTTTTTTGTAGTGTATAGATCAAATTATTTCTTTCGTCCTGGATGGGACAAAAAGGAGTAGCAGACTCTTACTTACTAAAACACACCCCGTTTCTACTCCTTATTTGAGCCGGGGACGCGGCACCTCATTGTGCTTGCTCTCTCGCTTGTGCTGCGGTTTCATTGACTAACAAATAACAAAACATACCTACACATTACACTGAAATCCAATGCAACTAACTAGGTACTCTACTTATTTGTGGAATTGTAGAGCCTGGTTTAGTACGCTGTTTGTACGCTACAGTAGATCAGTTAGCCACTACACCAATGGAGCAGTTTTTTAATCATTATTGCAAGTAGAGTACACAACTGTGTATTCATTTCTGAAGTTTATGAGCTGGGCAACTGGCTGCCGTGCAACGAGTCGCGGGTTCGATTCCCACACGGAACAACAATTTGTGGATCACACAAAGAGTTGTTCCGAGTCTGGGTGTCATGTGCATGTGAAATTGTATGTTTGTAAACGCACCCACGACACAGGAGAAAATCCTAGTGTGGGGCTACGTATTATATCAACAACAAAAAATGCCTAGTCTATAAAAGTGTGGGAGAGACAAGCTTCGGCACGAATGAGTCGGCTCAACCGGAGTGATACCACAGCCTTACAGGAAACCCTCTTGATACAATTACAGCGTCGTGTTTCGTCGTGTGAGTGGAGGTTACCGGAGGCCCAATCTCTTTGTTTACAATTGTTTTTTATGGCCGTTCGACGAGGTAACTTTTGTCTTCTAATTAGGTCGACTTTTATATTTGGGACTTATTGTAACAAACTAGGCACTTAGGTCGACTTTTACATCTTGGGACTTATTATAACAAAAAACAACAAAATGGTTATATCTACTCAAAAGTGCTTTTTCAAATTGACAATGCCATGTTTATTATGTAGGTACCTAGCTATAATAGACAAAGATAGAAGTATAAAGAAATCACGGCAATATTCATTTGTTTTAATTATCTTATTAATTGTATACTATTTTTGAGTACATACCTAATTAATTTACTAGTATAATTGTGGTATACCAACTTACAAATTAGAAACGACAGAACCTATTCAATTGCAATATACGTACACATCTACAAACAAAATGTTTTATTTTTAGATTTTGTTAATTTGGTATCTAAATACCTAGGTACCTGAATCAGCAACGAAAGTCATATATTGTAAGTTGTAAGGTAAAAAGCAAACTGCGTAGAATGGACAGAACCAAAACCAATATTTATTTGTTTTCCTTTTATTATTGTGAGGTCATTAGGTGGCACATTTAATTTACATTACTTCGCCTTTTTAGGACTGATGTAGGTAATTTACTTAGTAGTCATAAACATGCTGATCTATACTAATTTTATAAACAGGTAAAATTTGTAAGTTTGTATGTAGGGGGTAATCTTTGGAACCGCTAGTTGGATTTCCAAAATTCTTCCACTGATAGATAGGTACAATGTTTCTGAGTGCTTATAGGCTATAAAACATTACGCTACGATCTGTAGGTGCCGAGCAGCAGGGGAAACCGCGCGAGAGTAGCTAGTCAGCTTATATAGGTACCTTTAAGTGGCCTTTCTGGTTTTTCCTTTAACTACACTCTTCTTTATAGTGACTGTAAAAATATGAGTAAACAGGAATAGTATAATTTATGAGGAAACATTATGTAAGTATAGGTATTTACTACTTATATATGTCATACGATATACACGCAGTTGTGGTGAGATTTTTTCCCATATTTGATGAATGATAATTGGGAAGTTTCCTAGCACGAAAATAAAAAACTTTAAGTTTCCTGTACAATGAATTTTTAAAATAAATCTTATCATTTTTTTATGGAATAGGTCGGTAAACGAGCAGACGGATTACCTGATGGTAAGTAATCAGCGCCGCCCATGGACACCCACAATAGAGGTGTAACGAGTGCGTTGCCGACTTTTAGGGATTAGGATTTTGGAGACTTAGGGATTGGGAGGGATCGGGGGAGGGGAAGGATTGGGCCTCCGGTAACGGAAACACAACGCTGTGGTTGTTTCACGTCGGTATTCTGTGAGGCCTTGGTATCACTCCAGTCAAGCCGACTCATTCGTGCCGAAGCTTGGCTCTCCCACACTTAAATATGTATGTCATAAGTCGGCAAACGAGCAGACGGATTACCTGGTGGTAAGCAATCAGCGCCACCCATGGACACTCGAAATAGTAAAGGAGTTGCTACAAACGCGTTGCCGACCTCTTGTACGTTATTAGAGATTGAAGTATAGGGAATTTGAGGTTTGAGTATTGGGCCTCCGGTAACCTCATGCACAGGGCGAAATACAACGTAAGTGTTGATACACGCCGGTATTCAAAATCATACTTCCATGTATTATATGAATGAAATTCAATACTTTTATTGACTAGTCGGAAACTACAAGATTGCTGACACCTGTCCCTTCACCGAAGTACCTAGATAGGTCATATCAAAAAACTATTTCGAACGATGATACCTAATAATCAAGATAACCCACTTCACAAAATTATTTGTTGTGTCTGAAATATACAGATAAGATACCCTTATCAATGTTTGATTTGACCGATTGTATTGCGGTTAACTGGTTTAATTTGAACCTCTGCGCCCCTTTTAAGAGGTAAATAACTGACTTAAATAATTCATTTTTGCGAATATAAGTGTGTAGCAGGGTCTGGTCTAAAGGTTTGACACGCAGTTATGATACAATCCCTGATTTCTGGCTTCAGTGAATTTCTTTATTCTTTAGGTTTATATAGTCTATCCTACAGAAGACATCAAATGAGTCCATCTGTCTTGATTATAAAAAGCATGCACCCCTGCCCAAATGGCAATCAACTCAAAAAAAGTTTTAGCCCTTTCGTAGAAGGTACATGTACATAAAGTTTTAGACATAATTTAAAATTTCTTTCATTTAATTTTTGTATTTCGCCTGGGATTTTGTTATAACATTTAACACAGAATCCCATGAACGACTTGTGTACCTTTGTCAATCTAAATAATGGCTGACATAATCTATCTCTATGTCTAGTTTGATAATTATGTCTATCTGACAACTTATCGAATATTTTTAAGTTTTTCCTAACATTCATAATCTATATATATAAAAGAAAGTCGTGTTAGTTACACCACTTATAACTCAAGAACGGCTGAACCGATTTAGCTGAAAATTGGCAGGGAGGTAGTTTAGAGACGGGAGAAGGACATAGGATAGGATAGAGTAGGTAGAGTAGGGTAGGTAGAGTAGGGTAGGTAGAGTTGGGTAGGTAGAGTAGGGTAGGTAGAGTAGGCTAGGTAGAATAGGGTAGGTAGAGTAGGGTAGGTAGAGTAGGGTAGGTAGACTAGGGTAGGTAGAGTAGGGTAGGTAGAGTAGGGTAGGTAGAGTAGGGTAGGTAGAGTAGGGTAGGTAGAGTAGGTAGGGTAAGTAGTCAAATGACGGGAGCGACGCCGCGGGTAAGAGCTAGTGTTTTCATAAATAAACTGACATGGCACGGTCATAATATTGATCTCTTTAAACTTTTCTCTAAGAGACTCACGACGCTTTAGGTTGTAAATAGCTCTGATGGCACGCTTTATCTAGACAAAGATATACTCAACGTCAGCAGCCTGTCCCCACAACAAGATGCCATACGACATAATGCTATGAAAGTAGCTGAAGTACACCAGTCTTGCAGTGTCCACATCTGTTAGCTGTCGGATCTTCCAGACAGCAAATGCTGCAGAGCTCAACCGTCCTGCCAGAGATGTGATATGGGGCCCCCATTGTAGTTTGTTATCTATGGTTATACCCAGAAAAGTAGTTTGTTTTACAAATTCCAATTTCTCGCCGTTTAATAATATGTCACATTCGTTACTTTTAACATTTGGCAAACTGAATCGTATACACTTTGTCTTTTTGTCGTTTAGGACTAAATTAACTGTAACCAATTATGAACCTTCGTAATAGCATTATTTACGTCGTCATAATTATCTGTCCGTCTATTTATTTTAAAAATCAATGATGTGTCATCAGCATATAATACCATTCCCGGTTCACGTTGAAATAAATGAGGTAAGTCATTCATGTACACTATAAACAGGAAAGGACCTAATATCGAGCCCTGATTTTATGATATTAGTATAGATATATATAGTATAGATGATATGATGATGTGGAAGTACCTGTGAGACAGTCCGCAGTGAGTCTCCGAGTGCTGAGCGTAGTCTCTGCACGTCTCTGGCAGCGCGACCGCTGCGTGCGATGTACGCCTGGCGGCGACGGATCTCTGCTGTCAGCTGGGAGCGGAGCTGAGACGCCTGTAGCAAGAGAAGCCAGTTATAATATTCACTTATACTAGGACTATTATCTAGTAAGTTAGGAAACACATGATTTCATATGAAAAATAAACTTATATAATATTTTTATTGATAGCCAATGATTATAGTTCCCTTTAAACTTGCAATATGAAGAACCATAGGTGCACTAACGCCGGTGTTCGGTTGAGGTTTGATGAACTAAATCATTATAAATTTGTCCCTTCTAGAAATATTGAAGTTAGTAGGTAGATTAGTTTTCTACTCCCACTTTCTCCAGGCCCCATCCTTCCCTTCCCCCATCTCTCCCAAATCCCTAATCCCTAAATGGCAAAAACTCTTTTCAATTCTTAAGGGTCATATGGCAAGTTATCTAAATAATGGCTTGAGAGCAAGGCAGAGCTTTCAGAATGACTTCCATGCGAGATCTTACATACCTACAAAAATCATCTAGATTTTATCCAAGGCAACTATGTTTCTGTGTCCGATCAGATTATGTATGTATATATATGTGATTTATTCTTTTTATCTAATATTGTTATGTCTGGCCCATTTTATTATTATTTTGAGGCTAATTTCTTTTTCGGATTCTTTGTAAAACACTTTTTTTTAGTGTTACACTGTTTTTACACAATTCAGAACCTACTAAATGGTGTAACAGAGAAATGAATTGTAAAACTAATTGAAAAAGAGTAACCAAAGAGTTTCTTGCTCTCCCTTCTCCATAGGAATCTACACTTTGGAACAAGCAAATAGCTTCACTATAGGACAGACGGACAGACTGACACGCATAAAGTTAAACCTATTGATTTTTTTATTTTGCTTGACTTTCAAAAGTGCCTGCTGTGGTCTATTTGAAATAAATGACTTTATAGCAAAGTACCTGTGTTTCGAGCCTCATGATCTGCTGCCTGTACGAGGCCTCCTTGCTCTCAAGCAGTCGCTCGGCCTGCAGCGCGGCCTGCCGGTAGTGCTCCACGTCGCTGCGCCGCGACGGCGACATGCTGGACAAGTCCGTCAGGTACCGAGTACGAGCCATTGCTAGTTCAGCCTCCTGTTACAACCAAAATTGTAAAAAAGTATTATTTACACCACACCGGCTGCTGTGCAACCTATCGTGGATTCGGACGGAACATCTCTTTTTGCGATCCATTATTTTTTGTTTCAGGTCTAGGTGTGATTTGCATGCGATTTTTTCTCAATTCTAAATGTAGCCATAAAGGAGAAAATTCATTTGGGTAGTTTCCATGGTAAAAATAAATTAATTTGACGTTACAATACAATAAAATGTTGTCAAAAAACTACGCTAAAATACTATGAGGTCATAATTTCGAGTTTCATACAAATTTTATAGAAAGTATAGTTTTACATATTTTGATAAAAGTATTTAAAGATAGTTAGCAAACTACCGTATTAATCTTCTGGTGTTGTGGTTGTCCGTCGGGCGGCGATGATTGCTTACCAACAGGTTGTTTGGCAGCTACTAATAGTTTTTACACTTACTTTATCTGCCAATTCCTTCTCTAGGCGTCGGATCTTCATCCTGAGCTCCCTGTTCTCCAGCTCAATGAGGCTAAGGTCAGTTGTAAAGCCCTTGTCTTTACAAGGAATGTTGCATGAGTCCTTGTAACCACGCGTTGAGGAGTCTTTTGTTGAGTCTGGGCCTGAGAAAGAGATGTACACAATAAATACTTGTAATAATAATAACTGTTGCATACACACGTATTACTATGTTTTTTTGAGTGGAGAAATAGTCAAATGATTTCTCCCGTCCTGGTTGGGGCGACAGGGTGGGACGACTAAAAACTACGGAGTTCCTTCTCCGGTACTGTAGGTACATTATTGCGAGACTATCAAGAGAGGCAAAAATCATCAATTCACCTTTCCCGCCCCGGGTCGAGGGCAAGGGAGTGTCAGACTCTGACCTGACTAAGTTCCTGTTCCTGCTTTGGGCCGTCATTGTGCCTGCAAACCCGGCTGGATATCTAACGGATTGAATGATCTCAATCTATCAAAATCCGTTGCGTAGTTTTAAAGAGTTTAGCGTACATACGGATATAGGAGCAGATAAAGCGACTTTGTTTTATACTATGTAATGAAGTCTAGCAGTGCTTTTTAATCAAGTAAAATTTTACTACAACTTACCAGAATCCAAATCGGAGTAGTAGACACTCTTCTCAGTCCTATCATGGCTCTTACTCCTGAGCGCCGGCCTGGCCATGCGTCGTTCAGCCTCCAGTTTGCGCACTGTGTCCTGTAGGACTTCGCACTTGGACTTAAGTTCGGCGCGGTCCCGTTGTAGTTGGTGTAACTCCCTCTCTATTTCACTGTCACTGTTGCTTTCTTTGCCGTCCCATGTTGTCATGCGAAGTTGGGATTCGAAGGCCGACCTTGGAGATAAAAGTTGCTAGGTTAAGCGTGGAATATAATTAAACCGACGATGATTTATAACATATCTTTATATATAAAAATTTCGTGTCACGTGTTTGTCCGCGATGGACTCCTAAACTACTAAACCGATTTTAAATTTGATTTGCATTCTGTGTGCATTTTGATCCAACTTGAAAGATATATAAGGATAGCTTACATCTCAATTTATAGTCACAATATTATTTTATTGCAAATTATTTGTCCATAAGTAATGATATAAGTAATGATAACAATGCTCTGAAATAAAAAACATCAGGTGAAGGAGATGTACGTAGTAATTTGTTTTTTTTTTTTATTCTGGATTCATCCCAACCTGTGTAAGCCTTATTACATAAGACCTAATAATTTGAAGAACAAGGCCTCAAACTGAAGCTGTTTTGTCTGTTTAGGAAATCAGCGCAACCTGGTAGGCATTTTAAGAAACATAAAGTTTTAAATTTTCAGTTTCTTTAAACATCACCGTACTAGCTACAAAATCTTTGCGTCCAGAAGCAAGCATTCTTTTCAATACATGAAACGGAGTCAAAACTTATTATATAGCTTAATCAATAAAGACAAAGAGGTCGTCGATTCATGAAACATACCTCTGCACCTCAAGGTTGGCGAGCTGGTTAGTGAGTCTGTGCACCTGGTCCTCTAATGAGGAATTCATCCTCTTCATCTCTCCGAGTGCCGCCTTAGCACTCTCCAGTTTCTCCGTCAGTACTCGACGTTCATTCTCACAGCTCGCTGGATAGAAGATAGAATTGTTATAGTGACAGTAAGAACTATGAGTAAAAGGTAAGGTAAGGGTAGGATACTAGTCTTATAACGTAGTATGTACTTGAAACACAAACAAAATGTTCGAAACTAGCTGACTCAAGGATTTCTAAAGGAAAAGTAGTTTCTTACTCGTATCAACTCCACATATTGGAAAGTGGACAAACTAACTATTCTTATTTTTTTTTTATGTAATAGGTCGGCAAACGAGCAGACGGATTACCTGATGGTAAGCAATCAGCGCCGCCCATGGACACCCGTAACGGAGGAGTTACGAGTGCGTTGCCGACCTTTTAGGGATTAGGGATTTGGAGATTTAGGGATTGGGAAGGGGAAGGATTGGGCTTCCGGTAACCTCACTCACACGGCGAAACACAACACTGTGGTTGTTTCACGCCGATTTTCTGTGAGGCCGTGGGATCACTCCGGTCGAGCCGACCCATTCGTGCCGAAGCATGGCTCTCCCACACTTAGAATCTAATGAATGCTTTGAATTCATTTATTTCCAAATAAACTATTTATTTGAAGAGTAACTTAAGAATCATTAACATAGAATAGTTAGTTAGTCCGTCATTGAAGTTCGGTGCTCTTTTCAAAACATAGATTCGATAAATGCGATAGATTCCTAAAAATCCCCAATCGGCTTATCTTAAGGAATCCAATGCTCAAAACAATGAAACGTACGTTCCATAGTTTTGTAGCTTTTATCATGTTGGGGGCATTAATTGTTATACAAAATCAACTCACTCAAGATAATACTAACTTTGAAACTTTCGTGTTTCATTTCTACAGCATATAATTACGCAGGTATTATAACACGAAAAAAATTAGGTAGGCTTGACGCAGGTCGAAACGTCAAGCCAAAGTAGGCTTACTACTTAAGTAAGCCAAGTAATTACTCAAGGTAAAATTAAACTGAAGTAGAAAATCATTTCTTATTTTTACTCAAACTTACTTAGTATGGAGAAGAAAAGCAAAACAAAAACTTACACACACTCTTCTGTATCTGCCTTAGCTTATCAACAGCATTATGTTCATTGTTCTTAGCTTCATTAAGTTGCCTTGTGACTTTGCCGAGCTCTGACCGTAACTCCGCCTCGGCTGCAGCGGCCTTCTGCAGCGCAGTGGACAGTTGTTCCACGGTGCCCTTGAGGGACGTACAGCGGTCTTCTAACTGCGCTATAGTGCGCGTGTAGCCTTCGCATCGCTCTTGTAATTTCTGAAATGTTTTTTTTTTTATTATTATTTTATAATCATTGTCCCACACTAGGATTTTCTCCTGTGTCGTGGATGCGTTTACAACAAACATACAATTCTACATACACATTACAACTAGACCCGGAGCACCAATTTTTGGATTACACAAAGAGTTGTATCGTTAAGGAATCGAAACCGTGACACGAGGATGCGCGGCAGCTAGTTGCCCAGTTACCGCGTCAACCGTGCAGTCAATGTATCTTATTTCATGTGCTTCAATAGACAGCAAGAAAAAATAACATATCATAAAGAACGGATCTGTTGTACATTCTAACACCATAACTACCATAAATATTGTACTTTAATATTATTCTACTTTAATTTTCTCCTTTTTTCAATAAAGAAATATATTTAATTATTTGTATTATCATCAACTTGACTTGATAATATCCTATTTTGAGGACTTTAAGAAGTGCTAAGACAGAATTCAAATATAATTTCGGATATGATATGTTTAGAATAGTGCTAATTAATTAATTAAATTTTCTTACTATGAAAACTTCGGTCAGCTACTTATTTAAGGCGTTATTTTATTCATATTTCAACAACGAATGTTACGTTGATTTTATTGTTTTGTTTAACAATTGAAAATGATCATTTTTATGAAATAAAAATATATTATTATTATTATTATACCTTGAGTGCTTGATCTCTGTCTCTAGCCGCAACGGCAGCTCTTTGTACGTCGCCCTCTAACTGAGCGCGTCGGACATCTAGGCGGGCCGCACGACCTGGAAGGGAACCATTGCTTAACTTTATTTACCTTATATTTTATGAGCATTACGGATTAGGATTATTCGATTTTATGAGCATAACAGTTTTGTAATGAAATGTTAATATAAAAAGAACGCAATAATGCTTTACAATCTGATATCATGTACCTAATAGCTTTTTTTTAAATCGTGATGCATACAATTTATTTTGATTATAATGACTCATGAATAAGAGTTAAGTTGTGATTTGAAATAAGAGGGCCTTTTCTCAGTTAATCGACGTTTGCAATAAATATCATGTACTCTTAAAAACATTATCACGTACCCTCAGCCGCTGCGAGCGCTTCACGCAGTTGTCCGACTTCCTGGACGCGTTCCGCCAACTGCACTCGAAGATTGTCTCCTTTGTTCTACAAGCAGAACCTCGTATTAAAATTTACTATCGATTAACAAATGTTTACCACAAAATTTAGAAAAATAATAACAATTTGGATCAAGTTAATTGATTCATATTCATTTTTCTATAGCATAATTTGCAAACTGGGCTTTCGGTATAAGTAGGTTTTGATTTATACCTACTTATTCTGAAATGTCAAAAATTACAGATTTATTTGAATTTTGTACAAAAAAAACAAGATATTGTGATGTTATTATTGGTTTAACGACAAATAGCATACTTATTACACTTGAATTGTCTAAAACCACACCAATATTAAATACATCTTAAAATTAACTAATGCACGTGTGAATAGGATATTTTTAAATATTTTTATGGTTTATACAATCATAAAAGTGAGTTGAAGTAATTTCTTTTTGACCCAGGGAACTACGCAATTATGTATGGTACCCGTAATATGGTAACATTTTTTTTATATCTCTTACCTCATTCTGTACTTTTTCTTCAGTGACTGATGACAACGCTGCCTCTAGACTTGTGATCTTGTCTCGTAAGTTGCTAATTTCTAAGGTCTTACCCTGTACAGATTCATTCTGAAAGAAACAATGTAACTTTAATATATTATCGCTTTCAATTGGGTGCTACACATCTAGTCACATTTGATACGTTTTATTGATAATTTTCTATGATATTTTTACGGGTTAGTTTTTTTTATGGGATAGTTGGGCAAACGAACTGACGGATTACCTGATGGTAAGCTATCGGCGGCAACCATGGACACTTGCAACACCAAAGAAGTAAATACAAATGTGTTGCCGGCCTTTGGGCTAGGATTTTTTGGGATTTAAAGATAGTACCATGGACACTTGCAACACCAAAGAAGTAAATACAAATGTGTTGCCGGCCTTTGGGCTAGGATTTTTTGGGATTTAAAGATAGTACCATGGACACTTGCAACACCAAAGAAATAAATACAAATGTGTTGCCGGCCTTTGGGCTAGGATTTTTGGGATTTAAAGATAGTACCATGGACACTTGCAACACCAAAGAAGTAAATACAAATGTGTTGCCGGCCTTTGGGCTAGGATTTTTTGGGATTTAAAGATAGTACCATGGACACTTGCAACACCAAAGAAATAAATACAAATGTGTTGCCGGCCTTTGGGCTAGGATTTTTTGGGATTTAAAGATAGTACCATGGACACTTGCAACACCAAAGAAGTAAATACAAATGTGTTGCCGGCCTTTGGGCTAGGATTTTTTGGGATTTAAAGATAGTACCATGGACACTTGCAACACCAAAGAAATAAATACAAATGTGTTGCCGGCCTTTGGGCTAGGATTTTTTGGGATTTAAAGATAGTATCTGAAGATTCCGGATGGGCGATAGGAATTGGGCCTCCGGTAACCTCATACAACGTAAGTGTTGTTTCACGCAGGTATTCTGTAAGGCCGTGGTATCACTCGGGTGGGGTCACTTTTCATCTGTCGTGTCGTGTCGTGTCGTATTAATTGTATGAAACCGGGGGTGTGTTAGGACGATACGATACGCCACGACACTTTGAAGTATTTTCACCTTAAGCGAATGACGTATTACAGCAAATTTATGTCTTTTGTAGGAAAAATGACTAAAGCTGGGTTTAGAAGAAGTCAAAAGCAATAACTCACGAGTGCATTAATCTGTGCCTCCTTCTGTCCGTATGCAGTCTGCAGGCGCGCCTTCTCCTCCTGCAGCGAGCGCAGGTTGGTGGTGACGGCCTGCAGCTTGTTGTCGCCCTTGCCTTGTTGCTCGCTCGCGTCCTTCAGTTGCTTCTTCAACATGCTCACTTGCGACTTGTAGTCGTCCTGCAATATTATTTATTTATTATATGTATATAAAAGTGGATCGCAAAATGTGTTGGTAAGCGCATAACTCAATAACGCCAGGACCAATTTTTCCGATTCCTTTTTTTATTATGTTCATTATTGTTAGGAGAAGGTTCTTACAACAGAATAGTTTATAAAAGGGGAATATCGGGAATTAACAACCCTTTCAGTGCTGAGGCCGTACACTTGTTAAACAAATTACTGATACCGGACACCCGTGCGAAGCAGGGGCAGTCCGCTAATTTGTTATAATAATGAGTTAAGACAAATGTTGATAACTGGCAGACACAGTTTAAGCATAAGTCCTCTTAAATTGTGCTCATTTATTACGTAAAAGAAAATACCCATTAGAATTAGAACATGGCCATAACTAAGTAATTAAATTCAAGTCCTCCGAAATGGAATTGTGTATAAAATAAAAGTATAAATAAATAAATTGTACTGTATTTTGGTTATAAAATTCAATATGTCGTTGTAGCTGAAAAAGTTACATTTTTTAAATTGCTGTTTGTATTTTGATTTTAGTACAAACTCAGCAATTTATAGATTTATTTGCGAACTGGCTAGATTTTATTTTCGACAAGATAAAAATAGTGTGATATTCGGAACTGTAGTCTATTAAAGTGGTATGCACACAAATTTATATTCGATGAGACTCTACCTTTTCTCTCTCGATCTGGCAAACATCATGCATCAGGTTACGCATTCCTTTCTTGATGAGCTCGGGATCTACATCTATGATCTCGTTGCGATCCTCCGAGTGATCTCGGCCTGAAAACAATCAAGATATTGTTTAATACTAAGATAAAAGATGTATGTAAGGTAACCTAGTTATATCACAATCTATAATAGACTATTGTGTTTACATATAAAAATGCCAATTACCATTTGATTTGTGTATTACCTCTTTGGAAGGTTCTTATTATCTTTTCAGTAAAAGATTTAGGCAAGAAGGAACGCACTTGTGGCTTATCTTTAGTTGCGAGTGTTCCGCGAGTGTCACACGGCGAATCACAACGTTGTGGTTGTTTCACGTCGGTTTTTTGTGAGGCCGTGGTATAACTCCTGTCGAGCCGACCCATTCATGCCGAAGCTTGAGCACCATACATGAGCTCTCCCAACGTGGTCTTGATAGCACATAAAATAGTCAAACTAGCACATTTCAATGGGTCGGCTCCACTGGAATGATACCACGGCCTCACAGAAAACTAGCGTGAAAAACGAAAGCGTTGTGTTTCGCCGTGTGAGTGAGGTTACAAGAGGCCCAATCTTTTCCCTTCCCCAATCCCTAAATTTCCAAATCCGCAGTTGTAGCGGGTGTCCATGGGCGGCGCTGATTGCTTACCATCAGGTAATCCGTCTGCCCATTACAATAAAAAAGTATTGATGTAGCACGTACCTCTATGCGGGCTGTACCGTCGCGCGGGGCTGGCGAGTCGCTTCCTGGTGGCGGCGTGCACGGACCCGTCAGGCTGCACCCCGCAGACGCGGCGCAGGCCGTGCGCTATGGACGACAACTTGGCCTCCGCCTCGCGCTTGCCACTCTCACACTGGGACAGAGATGCTTCTAGGGCGCGGCAACGACCCTCACTGCCGCCTAGACGAGCCTGTGGATGTGAATATGTAATACAAATATTTCATTGTTTTGGCAATAGTTCAAATTCAATGCTATTGGTCGTAATACTTTTATAGAGATTTCAAACACGACACTTACTCTGAAAGTGAAAAGTAGTTTTCTTTTTAAATATTAAAAAAATATTTTTGGGCCTGCCAGATCCTTTCTTTTGCAAATGTTAATAAAAGTTAAGAACTGACAACTTATATTTTTTTCTTTCAGTTAAGTCTTAAGGTTCAGCAAAATTGTTTCTTGATTTATTGTCACATCGCCGTAAACATAATAAATCAATAAGAAATAAGTAATTTACAAAACCATGGAATAAAAAAGGTCGATTCCTGAATTAATTTAAGAGCTACCGTGTTAAATGTAACTCAATTTAATTTAAACATAATTCGTATTATAAAATTAGTTAATTAATTATTAATTATTACATTTATATGACAGACGATTTGCGATCGTAAGACTACGTCAGAGGATAATATGAACTAGACTACATTTCCTGTAAAAAAATGACCAGAGATTACAATTTCATCATATAAAAATAATGGCTGTATCACATTACCTTAAGTTCCTGTATCTGTTGCGTGGCGTCAGCGAGGCAAACCTCCAGGTTATGTTTAAGTTCCTCCAGGCGACGTTCCTTCGACCTACAGTCCTCCAGACGAAGTACCAACTCCTGAACACATAGAAGAAGACAATAGATTAGGATGGACATGAAAGAAGAAAGAGTATTCTATGTTAACGTTACATAGAAAAGGATGAAAAAGAGAAAAAATAAAGAAGAATTCATCGACTTTAAGTAATTTGATATAAGGCCTATCTAATCTCTTAGTAATTTTATAAAACTGTTTCAATTATACGCAAAACTAATTTGTTTAAGAATTTCTAAAAAGTTTAGTGTTTACTGCACGTCTCTGAACATTAAACAACAAGCACGGTGGCGTCTAATTGGAGAAGCCTATGTGTAGCAGTGGACGGAATCAGGTTGATGGCGATGTTTTTCACAAAGTATAACGTATCTGTTTATTGTGCAGTATGTACCTGGTCCCTGGCGCGGCAGGCCTCCTCCAGGTCGGCGGCGCGCTGCCTGCAGGCCTGCAGGTCGGCGCGCGCGGCCGCCAGCAGCGCCTCCAGCTCGGCGCCGTGCCGCCGCGCCGCCGCCGCGTCGCCCGCGCAACGTTCCCGTTCCTCGCATTCATTCTGCAGTCTAATAACCACAAAACAAACTTCAGTAAAATACTTGTGCTGTAAATATCTTTTTTGATAATTAAAATAAAATAGAATTCGAGGAGTAAATAGTATGTATTTATTCGAGGAGTAAAAGAATTTTCGAATATCAATCAACCCCTTGTAATTTATTCCTCGTTTTAACATTACCAATTTGAAAGTCTAATAATATAAAAATGAATCGCGAAATGTGTTGGTAACCGCATAACTCAATAACGCCTTAATCAATTTTGCCAATTCTTTTTTTGTCATTTTCGTTATTGTTAAGAGTAGGTTCTTACGAAAGATAAATTCAGAAAAGTAAAGGGGAATAGCGGGTATCAACAACCACAACAACCCTTTCGGAGCCGTGGAAGATACCCGTGCAGAGCAGGGATGGTCTGTTAGTACTTTAATAAATTTAAATTATACTACAGAAAATTACATAGCTAGACCTTCGCTACGTGGTGTGTCGAATAATACGGTTACGAGCCTCTAGCGTAACTCAAGCGATGATCTCCGGCCACTTAAAGAATTGAGCATGCAAAAAAGGGGAATTGGCCGCCCGACAAAATTCAGTCCCGAGCGTACGGCGCGTAGCATTTCGCGCGCACCTCAAACACACAATAGAGCACCACAGACGGGGCCCTATAGGGCTGATGTTCAGCCGGGGCAAGCACAATAAAGCACCGCAGCCTCGAGAGAGGTCGAGAGAAGTCATTTAATGATTCACACCCCTCACAAAAAAAAGCGTACCTTAAAACTAATCTACTTGGGCAGTTTCCTAGGTCAAAAATAAATTAATTCGACGTTTCTATACAATAAAATATTGAAAAATAATTAAACTTCCATTCATCGATCGATCGATACATAAAATTTTTGATAATTTTGAATTATTTTTTAAGAAATAAGTAAGCTTTTTGACTTCAAAATACTATGACGTCATAAGTATTTCATACACATTTCATAGAAAAGTGTCGTTTTTGACATTTGGATAAAAGTATTGAATTTGACTAGTTAAAAACTACCGTATTTTCTCGTCATACATACATTATCACACATAGATAAGCCATATGTAATTAATTTAATGTCTTACAAGAGTCATTGATAGAGAAGAACAAAATAAATGTGACTTAGATTTTCCGTGTAATGAAATGAACAGAAATATTAGGCGACCAAATGAGTAGAAAATTAGACTAATGCACCAACCAAATACAAAAAAAAATTCTACAAACCTAGACTGCAACTCCTTGATGTCATGGTTGGCTTGTTCCAAGGCAGCTCGTTCCCTCTTCAGTTGGTTTTCAGTGGCCTTCAGCTCGCGAGTGACGTGTTCTCCTCCCGTCTCACTCTCTTTCAACATTGTCTGTACGCGGGACAACTCTAGATCGAGAGTCGTGCGGTTCTCTTCCAAGCCTAAACATAAATTATACATTCACATACTAATTATATAGACTGCACGGTTCGCGCATTGGCTGGGCAACTGTCTGCTGTCCAACGTGTCGCGGTTTCGATTCTCGCAAGGAACAACACACAACAGAGAAAATCTAGATGATAAAAAGGTAGTCTGATTAACAAATTACAAAATGATGTAATTACCCAATTGATATATACCTAATTATAATTAAAAATAAACTTATTTATACCTTCTTTTGCTGTGCCCTATCAGGCTCCATAATATGCTATTTGTAACATTTTTATAACATTATGGTATGCAAAAAATATTACTATTACTATTGCGTTTTTAAACCCGAAACAAATATGTTTAGGTAGTTCGACAGGATATAAATGAACAGTGACGGTTTTTCTATTTTCTATTTTGACTATAAACACAATTAAAATTTACCTGCAATCTTATGATAAGCGTCGTCCCTAGCCCGCGCGGCCTCCCTGCGTTCGTGCTCTGCGCGCTTGACATGGTCGCGGAGCTCGCGACAGCTACTGTTGTACTTGTCGCGCTCCGCCGTGCAGTTAGTCAGCTGGCGCCGGACATCTGTCAGCTCCTTGCGGAGACTGTCCGCTTCATTCTCCACTATAAATAGATAAACGTATATATGTAACCTTTTAAAATACTCAAATGTGGCAGGGCCATGCTAAGTAGCATGCTTGCTTATAAATGGGTCAGCTCGACCAGAGTAATACACGGCCTCACAGAAAACCAGCGTCAAAGAACCGGTTGTTTTTCGCCGTGTGGGTGAGGCTACCGGAGGCCCAATCCCGCCCCCTCTTCTATCCCTCCCTAATCCTTAGAGATACACAACTCTTATCCCGTTCGCTAATCCCGTAATCCGTCCGCTCGTTTGTAAACCTATGACATAAAAAAAACTAGGGCGATTTGTCCAAATGGCATTCATTTGCACACTTTAGTAATAATTCCTCAACAACTGCAGCAGTTTTAAAAAGTTATATTTTATAAATCAAAACGCACTTAAGTTACTTTCGGTCAAGGACGTTCTTCTCAAGTTAAGTAATTTTACATTCAATTCATTTTGGAATTTGGTATTTTACATTTGTCGTATTTTACACTGGCATTTTATGTTGAAGTAAGTTTAAAACATTAGAAGACTTACATTCCTTCAATTTCCTCATTGTATCTTGCAGCTGCGCGTACGCATTGTCATACTTGTCCTCTGCGAGTGACAGTTGTGCGCGGATCTCGGTACACTCCCGCATGACGGCCTCCTTCTCCAGATGTAGCTCCTTGATGCGGTTCTCGTAACGGGCGCACTCGTCTTCTGCTGATGCCCTGGAAGTAAATAAAAATACTTTTTACCTGACTAGAAAATGGAGACTAAAGACGACATCTTGTATTAAATTTTGTCTTGTGTTAAATATTTACCCCGTTATTACAAAATAAGATTTGTCTTAAGTCCAGGTATCTTATTGTCATCTATCTTCAATTCGAAATACAAAAACTGGCTCAATGGTTTAGACTTAGACTAAAGTAAAACCTTGTTTTGTAATAAGGCCGTTAGAGTTTATTCCGCGACACACCTTTTTCGCCTTTTAATTTGTCGCGGAATAAACACAATATTTTTCGTAACATTTAATGTCATGGATTTCCGCAAAGTTACGCCTGATTCTATAAAAGACATCGTGTATGTTGGATCAGATGAAAAACTTGTCAACCGGCTAAGAAATAACGCGTGTTAAGTTCATAAGTTTCGCGCGTTCACTTTCACACTTTCGCTCACAGTTCCCCGTTCGTTGTCGGTTTTTTCGCAGTTTTTCGCAGTATCTGAGAAGACGCTGTTGGAAGTGGTTGTGCATTATTGCGTACTTAGTAAAAATACATTGCTATTTATAATAACCAAGTAGCACAGAGCGTCAATGCAGCAGCGACAATCGAACGAGACTGCGGGGCTTCGCGAGAGTGAGAGACACATTTAACCGCGAAGTTCATGGCGCGAAGCTCGGCATGAACTTCGCGAGCGATTATAGAGCGCGCTTTAGAGGATTTTTTCTACAAAAAAAATGGATAGATAATGTCTACTCACTTGGCCTCCTCCAGCCGGGTCTTGAGTGCAGCCATCTCGTCTTTAAGCTGGTTGACGTACGTCCGGTCCTGCTCAGCGCGCGCATGCGCGTCGCGTCGCACGCGCTCGAGCTTGTTCTGTTCGCAGTCAAACGCGCGCTTGGCTTCCTCCAGGCGCTCCAGTAACGCTTGCTGCTCTTGGTGAGCTGAGGATAGATAGGTTTTTTTATTTTAAACTGTACAATATAGATTAAACTATAATCAAATCGATAAAGAATTTAAATTACATAATTAGCCAAGTGAACATAAAGTTTTAGTGTTGAAAAGTATTCCTTGATTTTTAATTAAGTATATACAAAAATAAATTGATAAATAATCTGATGTCGCTAGTTTAAATACTAAACATCTGACTGACATAAACAGCAACAAAACATTTTTTATGGCATAGTTAAGTATTCGAGGTTATCACCTGATGTTAAGCAATCACCCATGTACACTCGTAATACCAAAGAAGTTACTACGAGTTCTTCGCCACCCTCTTGTGGGCCCGAAGAAATATTCCAAAATGCAGTACATCGTCAAATCAATGAATGATATACGATTATTTTCCATACTATTGCATTGCAAATATTTAATTGTGGGAGAGCCATGTTTTGGCACAAATGAATGGCCCAGATCGATTGGAGTGATACCACGGCCTCACAGAAAACCGGCGTGAAACAACCACATTGTTGTGTTTCGCCGTGTGAGTGCGGATACCGGTAATCCTTCCCCTTTCCCATACCTTTCCTTTCAAATCTCAAAAACCTTAATTCCCAAAAGTCCGGCAACGCACTCATAATTACTCTGGTTTCAAAAGGCGGCACTGGTTACATTGCGTTTACTGCTCCATTACGTTAACAAAATTACGTTTAAAAAGAGGTTGCAACTAAGTCAAGACATTAGCAAAGAGTTCTCTGGTAAAATTTTATTTTAAATACAAATTCACAACTCACCCATCAACAACGCCTGTTGCTTGTCATTCTCAGCTCTCAGCATGGCTTCATCGTGCTGCAGTATAAGCTGGTCCCTCGCTATCAGTAGCTTCTTCTCTCTCTCGCGCGCGCTAGCCTCGCATGATTCTTTCTCGCTCGTTAAAGCTGCTATAGTCTGACTTAGCTTGTGTTCTAAGGTTTGACGAAGTTGTTCCTGTAAAAAATAGGTAGGATGTGAAAATGCCTGTTTAATACTCTTAAGCCTTGCCACGCTATTTTTTGTTTTGTAAATGTTTATATTTTTACGCCGGAGCATTTTTGCTGTGTTTTTCAATTAATTAAGAAATTATACACATTTTTTATAATTAATTTATATAATATAATAATATAATTTGTGCGCACGTTTTGATTGCTTAGGTTTGTTATCATTATATATATATTTTATCTTAGATTAAGAGGCAAACGAGCAGCCTGTACACACCAGGAGTCACGAGCGCGTTGCCAGCCTTTAAAAGGGGTATGCACGTTTCTTGAAGGTTTGAAGGTCGTATCGGTTCAGCAATACAACCCCCGAAAAATCATTCCAAAGTTTTGCTGTGCAAGGCAAAAAGTGTCTATGATGGGATATCTATATTATTGGTAGAAAATGTTTCACGTAGATCGATGGCGAAAATGTACGAAAAGGTGATAATTCTTAGTTTGTACCTTCTCCTCCTTAAGCTTGGTGATGTTCTCAGCGGTGGTGCGGTTGATGTTGGTAATGATCTGCTGGTACTCCGCCTCCTTCTTGCCCGACGCCTGCGACATCGAGTTGCGAGTGTCGCGCAGTTTGCGCTCGCTGTTTTCCAAGTCTTTAGTTAGACGGGCTATTTGACCTGAAAGTGAAATATTACAATTAAAGCAAGTAAAGTACAAGTGTGCGAGAGAGATGGTTCGGCACGTATGCGCAATAGCACAGTCTTACAGAAAACCGTCGTGAAACTGTTGTATCTTTATTTTTGTGTGCGAGAGGTTACCGAAGGCACAATACCTCCAATAATCCTCAATAACCCTTATTCCTTAAACCCTCGCAACGAATTTGCAACGACTTTAGTGTTGTAAGTGTCGATTGTTTAACATCAGGTAAACCGTCTGATAGTTTACCTTCGTACTACGTAGGAAAATTTGTTGGTGTACGCTGCGTACGCACATTCCACTTTTCCACTTCGATGATAGCACGAAATCAAGTCATGCCGTAAAGAGAGGTTTAAAAAGCTTAATTCGCTTTTCAATATGTGGTATATTCGAACGAACAGTAAAAATGTTGTTTATACAAGATTTATACATTATAATTTATATATTTATTTATAGTGTCTTTGTTTTGTGTTCCGAACCGAAGGATTCTACTCGTCTTCATTATTTGTTAAAATAATCTTCGCATTAACCAATGCTATTTCTTGTGTTGCTTTATCACTTTCTAATGATATAAAGTACACACAACTCAACACAATTAGTTTCAACTTTCAAGGTCGTACCGTGCCCAAACTTTAGACCATAAAATTAATTGTTCATAGAGATATTCTAATTTATACTTGTTATTACCCTTATAATTCTCTTGCTGTACGAGTGTCTCCTGCAGCTCGTGTTCGAGCTTGTTCCTCTTGTTGTCAGTGTCCTCGAGCAGGTTGGCAGTATCGAAGAGTACGGCCTCCAGCGCGTCCTTCTCTGAGCGTACTCCCGCCAGCTGTTCCTGTAGGTGCTGCTTGTCCTTCTCCAGAGAGTCGATTAGGATCTAAACATGACAAATAATCATAAATTTATAACAGGTTGCAAAAGGAGGTCCGTATGCCTGAGAACATCCTACTAATATTATAAATCCTACTATCCTACTTATTATTATAAATCGTACTTCCTACTATCACACTATTATAATAAATATGAGTTTGTGAGAATTATATATAGATGTATGTTTACTATTATTTCACACAAAAACGGCTGAACTCATTTGGTTGGGCATGTAATAGGCGATGATACCCTGGATTAACTTTCGATCAACCTTCAAAGGAATTATATTAACACAGGTTTTTTATTAACATACAACGTGCACGGAAGCTGTAATAATGATATGTCGAATTTTGAGATATGTTGTAAGCAATGCACTAATTTTAGCGCCAAAATTAGATGCGGATGAATCGCTTATTTTTTACAAAAGCCAAAGCTTTTGATTGTTACTAATAAATTAAATTTGTTACGTTTAAAACTATTTTTGTTTTCCACAAATTGCCTCTCTCTCTAAATTACAAAATATGTGAAATCCGTATTAAAAAAAAAACAAAGTATTTTTCTCTTACCTGTTTATCCTCCCCATCTTTAACATGGTCTTCCAAAGCTCTATTGATTCTCCCGATAGTCTCATTTGCCTGTTCTAGTCGTTGTTGCAGGCGTATAATCTCTTCGTTAAGGGTATCCTTCTTGCGAACCATTGCTGTTAGTTGGGAACTTAGCTCGCCACGTTCCCTGTGAGAATAAAGATTAAGGAATCATGAGTAATATAAACGGTGTCCTCAAAACTAGAGGCTACGTACTTATGGCGTATTCTACTATATTCAATGTTATAGTTATCTTTACGTTTATAAACGAGAGAATTGTTTACTCATGCAAATAATTAAATTTTTCAAACTCTTTCATGACATACTTCAAGGGATAGTTCAAATGAACTTCCATTTCCAATTAACAAACTTTTTTTCTAATCTTTGCCTCACACAAAAAATATATCTATCTATATAACCCACCTCATAACCTGTCGCAACTCCAACTCCACCTTATCTCTCTCTCCTTCAATGAACTTGATCTTCTCACATAACGAAGCCTTGTCAGCTTCGAGCTCCATCCTAGTTTGTTCAGCTGCTAACAGTTCTTTGCGTAAGGAGTTCAGATCTCCTTGCTGTTCTGATGACTGGCTTGATAAGTTTGACTTCTCGTCTTCCAACTAGTGAAAATAAAAGGTAATATTATAAACGCGAAAGTTACGATGTTTGAATGTTTTTTACTCCATTATGCCAAAACCACTGGACTGATCTGGATGAAATTTGCCACAGGCGCAGGATACAAAACGGAATAGGACATAGGCTAGTTTTTGTCAACATACCAGGCGGGCGAAGCCGCGGGCGGCTAACCTACATAATATTGAAATATATATAATATTACTATTTATAGACTTCGATACGTATTACAAAAGCATTTTTCTTCATATTGAGACGGAAATGTTTAATATGATTAAAAAGGTAACTGCTTCAGAAAAATCCTTGAGGGTAAACATCGATAACTATGTCAGCAAAAATCAAATATACATCTCGCAGAAAGTTTTTTAACTTATAACAAATAACTCACATGTTTAACATCATCATGCAACTTCTTCTTGTCGCTTTCAAGGTTCCTTACAGCCGCTTCTAATTTCTCCACGAGGTCTTGCAGATCGCTCCTCTCCATAAGAGTCCTTTCCAGTTCTATCTCTAGGTCACCTAAACAAAAACAATGACATTATTTTCTAGGTCTATCAAATTAATATTGATGTTATTAGACAAGGATTCATTACTGAAACATTGTACTGAATTATTTTTACTACTATTAAGTTTGAAGTTGTGTATTGGAATAAAAAATGCAATGGTGTATTTAAGTCTGGAAGAGCCAAGCTTCGGCACGAATGGGTCGGGTACACCGGAGTGATACCACGGCCTCACAGAATACCGACGTGAAACGCCACAGCGTTGTGTTTCGCCGTGTGAGTGAGGTTACCGGAAGCCCAATCCTTCCCCTCCCCCGATCCCTCCCAATACCTAAATCTCCAAAACCGTAATCCCTAAAAGGTCGGCAACGCACTCGTAACTCCACCGTTGCGGGTGTCCATGGGCAGCGCTGATAACTTACCATCAGATAATACATCCTCTCGTTTGCCGACCTATCACATAAAAAATACTTATTAAAAACTACACTGACTCCTATGTTTCTCCATTTGAGAGAGTATGGCGTCGGCTTCGATCTTCTGCTGGTCGAGCAAGTCCCGCGCCAACGCAGTCTTGTTGAGCTCCTCTCTGGTCGTCACCAGCTCTGAGCGTAGGCGCGAAGAACGTTCTTCTTCGGCCCTGTGCAATACAAAATATACCTTTTTACGGTGTACTAAAAGTATTAAATAGTTTGGCATGCTTATTTTAGTGTTAAAAGAATTCAGAGATTTTAGATTTTAGATGAAGCGTTCCATTTCCACAAAGTGGTCAATAACAATTTCTGAAGATCCAAATAAAAAGTAACTTATGCTTAATGCTATTTGAAATAAAGTAGTAAATCTAATGAAACATACCTCAACACTGCCTCTCTGCTAGAAGCCTCGCGGTGCAGATGGTCCACCTCATCGTTTAGGTTTCTCTTCTCACTCTCCAGCGCTTCTATAGCTTTCTCTAGACGAGAGTTGATCTTTTGAAGTTTCTCATAGTCTGATGTTAGGGATTCCACCTGAAATATTCAGCGGTAAAATTACAGTACGTATTATTATTTCATGTAAACCAGTTTTATGTAAGTGTCACAGCGCCATGCTTTGGCAAGAAGAGCTCTACCGAAGCCACCAACGAAGATACCACGGCCTCGACATATCGTTATTTTTAGATATTCTACTAGATTTGTTATGTGATAGGACTGCAAATAAGTAGACGGATTACCTGATGGTCAGCTATCAGCGTCGCTCATAGACACCCGCAACAATGGTGGAGTTACGTTAAGTGTGTTGCCGATCTTTTGGGGATTAGAGAACTAGGGTTTTAGGAAATGGGGACGGTTTATGGTTGGGGAAGGACTTGGCCTCCGGTAACCTCACTCACACGGTGAAACACAAAGCTGTCGTTATTCCACGCCGATTTTCTATGAGGCTGTGGTATCACTCCGGTCAAGGCGACCCATTCGTACCGAAGCTTGGCTCTCCCACACTTAAATGATGTGCCTTCCAAAGCTAGTAGTTAACAAGGATGTTTCTAGCTCCAATACCTAAGTATTCAGTTCAATTAGTTTATGGTAATTTACAGAACTCACCATGGCATTGATCTCAACGCGGTTCCTCTCCAGGTTGTTCTTATCCATCCTGAGTGCCTCCACCGTCTTCTGCATTGACTCTTTCTCTTGCAAAAGTTGATGAAGATCGGCGTTGGCTTGGTCTAGTTTACCTGTTTACAATATTATACAGTTAGTTATGTGTAAAGAGTAACAACAGAAACCAATTACGGAACTTGATTGTGATTGTATTCTTTCTTATGTAATAAGTACCTATGTAATTTTATAAAACTTGCACTATGGATAGAGGACGAGAACAAAACGAACTCGGACGATGCGTTTAGTGGCCAGTCGGTTAAACAATTTGTCGATTTCCAACTTTATTTTAAAACAATAAAGTTCACTGCCACTCTCATCTTCACCTGTCACTCTCATCTCTCAATCACCCAAAGGTCGACTTTTAGACAATGCCTAAGGCATTAAGTCTACCTTTACATGTTTTTGTATAAAGTGTATAAATAAATAAATAAAGTTCAAAATCTATTTAAGAAATTTTAAATTATGCTATGACTGTAAATATTAAGACACTCTTTTTAAAGTGCCCCGCTCTAGGATTTGCCGCTGTGTCGTGGGTGAGTTTACAAACATACAATTTCATATGCACATCACACCCAGACCCGAAACAACAATTCGTGGATCGCACAGTTTATTCATACGAGAATCGAACCCCGCACACTTTGCACGGCAGCCGGTTGCCCAGCAGCTGTGTATCCAATAAATTAGGTATGAAGGTAAGAAAATAAAGCTGAATGTAGTACCTATAGGTACACACATTGGATCCTGATGGATGTTTTTGCTATCAAAGTACTCTTGTTAAACATACCTTGTAGATCTTGGACCTTGCTCTCTAGAGAGGCGACGTTGAGGTCGGCCGCCTCGCCGTGCTTCCTACAAGTAGATAGTTGTTCGCGGGTGTTCTGCAGTTTTACCTGGAATACATTAACATACGCTTATAATAAAGGTGGTTAATTTTTATAAAGATTTGTTATGTATTAAAATTAAAACTAAAAAGTCGTATAAAAGTTTGGAAAAGGCACGCTGAGGCAGGAATGGACCAGCTCAAATGGAACGGCCCACATTTTTTTTCATATACAAGGAAGGATTGGGTCCGTAATGAAAGTGCTGCATCACGCCGGTTTTCTGTGAGGCAGTGGTATCAATCCACCCGCGAGCCGACCGACCCATTCGTGCCGAAGCGTGGCTTTCCCATTCTTGAGAAACGTTAACAACACGTCTGTACAAGCTAGTATTGTACAACGGCCTTACAAAAAAAGTTGCCAAAAAACATATACGTTGTATTTTGCCGTGTGAATAAGAGACTTAATGTCTCCCCTTCCCCTCCCGCCCCCAATCCACAAATTCATAACATCTCCCAAAAAGCTACCAACGCACATTTCAGGTGTCCATGGACGACGCAAATTGCTTACAATCAGGTGAACAATATTGGTAATGAATGCTATAAATATAAATAAAATATTATTAAAAAAAAGATTGAATTAACACTTACTTGTAACTCATGTATTTGTATCTGATACTTGTGAAGCGCGGCTTGTACGGCCGATATCGTGCTCTCGGCGAAAGCGGTCGCGTTGGCGGATGAAGTAACACGTTTTGGTGACCTGAAATACAATTATTGCATCAGAAATAAATGTTTTAACCTTTGACAAGCCCCATTGTGACTTTTAAGACACCCCTGACGTGTCGTGAAAGAAAAGGTCATGAGGCAACCAGTACTTATAATATCTAATTATACTGTAAAAGGAATGCAGAGTTCTAATAATTAAGATTTAAATCATTAATCCGCTTTGAGCAAGCTTGTTGATTATTGCTGAAATATTTCTTCAAATGAACGCCTATAAGCTGCTTGATGTGTGTGATATGTTATTGCCAATTTTCCAACAAAGCTGATTCATCATCATCAGCCTGTTGTCGTCCACTGCTGGACATAAGCCTCCCCAATTGCACGCCACTGAGCTCGATGTTCAGCTCTTCTCATCCAACCACTGCCAGTTACCCTGCGGATGTCGTCAGTCCACCTAGCTGGAGGGCGCCCTACACTACGTTTGCCTAGACGTGGTCTCCACTCTAGAACACGTTTACTCCATCGGTCATCGGTTCTTCGACAGATGTGACCTGCCCACTGCCACTTCCGTTTGCTAATCCTTTTCCTTATCCTCAAAGCTGATTATATGAGCTAAAATATAATTATCAGTTTCTGTTTGAAAGACAAAGATGGTATCGTAAAACGGGGTAAATTAAATTTAAGGAGTGGATATAGAAAATAGGTGGATGTTGGCGAATTTTACTACTATCTATTCACTCTTCTCCTGCGTCTATTTACCCCTTGAATTCAATTCACCCCGTTTGACCGTAGTAAAAAAGACAAGCATCGTCACCTATCGTGTAGATGTAGATGCTGTGCGTGTGCGGGCGCGACGTCTGCGTCGGAGTCGTGTATGAGTGCGCGCGCCACGTCCTCCAGCGCGGCGCGCATCACGCCCGCCGCCTCGCACGACGCCTCCGCGCTCTCACACCGCTCCTCCTACACGTCACCACGTATAAAGTCACTCTCAAAACTCATAACACCATCAGATCGACTGAAATCCAAATATCTTCTAAAAAAAAATTCAAGACAATCTTCAAAATTTCTTAATGTTAGATTACAATAGAATAATTCTAGCGAGTCCTAAAGATCTCATAGATAATACTCTCACACTGCTCCTCCTACACGTGACTATTTATAAAGTCACTTTCAAAACTCAGAAACACCATCTGATTGACTGAAATCTACATATCTTTTGCAAAAAAAAAATCAAGGCAGTCTTCAAGCTTTCTTAATATTGGATAATTAAAAAATAATTTTGGCTAGTCCTAAAGATCTAATAGATAATTCCCTCCCATCCTGCTTATGAAAATTATACAACCAGGTAACATATCCAAGTGACTTATCATCAAGAAGTTAATAATTATTAAAAACTAACCCTTGCTAGACACAGTGTGATACAAAAGTAAATATGTACAAGAAAAGAGTACGATTGCAAAACATGAATATTTTAACAACCTCGAATCAACATGTACTTATACAATGCAACATAAGTTTTCATAGCAGACAAATACTGAAATAGAATTTGAGACTACAGCAAAAAGGATTTATATCATAATAAAATCCAGGTCTTTGTTAATGAACTTCATTTTGTAAACAAAATAACGACCTTAGCATTTAGTGCTTGCACTTCGCACGAATTCTAATACCTAATTGTCGTTATCAAATACACCAATACCTAAAACGGAATTCAGCTATGGACATTAAACACGCAAACTATTAGATGGTAATTCTAGTATTCTCGTTTTACCAAAACCTGAATGACATTCTTACATTCATTAAATTCGGGTTACAAACCATAGTACCTTAGTTCAAGGTGTAACAGTTTAGTGAAGGTTTGTAAGTCACATTTTAGCTAGGTCTCTCATTTAGTAGCGAATAGTACATTTTGTTTTCTGTCACTGCGATTTTCTGACTATAATTTGAGCGTAATGAAGAATAAAATATTGTGAAGACATGACAATAAGGTGACAGATATTAATAGCGTGACTATCAGCCGACTAGGATTTTCTCCAGTGATGTGGGTGCGTTTACAAACACACAATTCACATAAGCATCACACCTCGACCCGGAACAATTTGTCGATCACACAAAACGTTGTTCCATGCAGGAATCGAACCAGCGACACGTTGCACGGCAGGACGTTTTCAAGCCACCGCGTCAACCGAGTACATTATGAAATCTATTATACATAGTATGCGATGATATCAGATTCTAAATGTCTTAAAACCAATTCGTTTATTTCCTGCTTCGAGTTGAGCCATACAATACAGCACTTTACTTGCAACTTGCAACCCCTACAATTTATGGTTTTAATGAAGAACCCTTATCGTCTTTATCAAACTTTGCAGAAACTCACCAAACCCTGCAGTTCTCCCAACAAGCGTTGTATCCTTGCGTCACGTTCGCGCAACTCGGCAAGCGCAGTGTCACGTTGCGCAGTCATATCGCGCAAATCCACGCGCATACTCTCGACGCTGTAGGGGCCTGTTCCACTGACCCCGTGTCCTTGAGAGCCTTGCATACAGGGTGCATGACCAGCTTGATGAGACCCCTGATACCCAGCCTGCTGAGGTCCCTGGTAACCACCACCCTGCTGTTGGGTCGGATAGATGTTCTGCTGAGATGACTGTTGAGACAGCGGTTGGTAGTCGGACTGTAAGTAAAAAGTAAATTATATACACTAGAAATAAATATTAATAATCAATAATTTTATGAAATAGGCTAGCAAAATAATGTCATGACATTACTCAATAAGGTAGTTTCCAACTAGTAAAATTCAATACTTTTATCCAAATGTCAAAACCAATCCTTTTTTATGGAATTTGTATAAAACACCAAATTATGACGTCATAGTATTTTTGGGTCATATACTATACATATTTTTTTTAAATTAGCAAAAATATCTAAAATATTGTGTATTTACATAGCGATGAATTAAAGTATAGTTATTTTTCAATATTTTATTGTATTCAAGCGTCAAATTAATTTATTTTTGACCTAAGAAACTAACCTATTATATTTACTTCACATTTTTGGTATCCATAGTAAAACTCAATACTAAACTAACCTTCATACTCTGAGCAGCGAAAGCATTGATGGAATATCCGCTGAGCATACCAACAAGTTCTCTTGCGTTGGAATCGAACTCATTCCTCACACGGTACAGGTCACGCTCCGTGTTAGTCTGGAGCTCAGCGAAGTGGCGCTTCACAGAAACCACTTCACGCCAAAGGCTGAGCAGGCGATGGTGCTCGTTGGAGTAGTAGTCGTTGAATGCCTGTAATATGAAAGGGCTTCAGCTAACATAAAGTTTATTTTTAGCTTGTTCATCGGTAATGCGAATGTTTGGCTCGACCAAAGTGATGAAACCGCCTTACAGAAAATCGCGTCACAGACGGGGCCCTATAGGGCTAATGTTCAGCCGGGGTTGCGGGGTAAGCGCAATGAGGCACCGCGACCTCAGCCCAGAGCAGGAGAAGGAACAAGGGGGGTTTTAGTTAGTAAGAGTCTGACACTTTTTCCCGCCCGGCCCTGGGCGGGAAAAGTCATTTGATGATGTTCCCCTCACAAAAAAAAAACAGACAATCGCGTTGTTTCGCTTGTGAATGAGGTTACCGGAGACCAAAACCTGGGAAAGGTTGCCCAATCCTACCCAACCCCGTAATTTTCTAAAAGACCAATCCCCAAAAAGTCGGCAACGCAAATAACCATTATGGTGTTACGGATGTCCATGGGCGGCGCCGACTGCTTACCATCACATCACATAAATAAAATATTAAAATTAACGAAAATTTCATTTGTTTCTTTCTTGCTTGATTTATTTCAATTTCGAGTAGGTAAATTCGTCTATTTTTTTCTTATTGTTTTAGGTTTAGGTATGATTTGCCTGTGAAATCATTTATTGTAAAAAAAACACTCACAACCTAGGAGAAAATCATAGTGCAAGTAATAACTCTTTTTCAAAAATATTACAATCATTTAAATAAATACATATGTTGCAAAATGAACACTCAAATTCATTAGGTTATTGACATTAATATTTTTGAGAATAAGAATACAAAATAGTAACCTGTTCCTCATCCTTCCACTCGTCCTCCTTGATGGCCATCTCATCCCGCAAAGCCTCCCAGTCGTTGGTCAGCTTCTGCAAGTCATTGGTCAGAGCCTCATTCAGATGGTGAGACTCCTCCAGTTGGTCACGAAGCAAATTGTTCTGCTGCACCAATTTCTCACACCTGATGAATAAGAATAGAATAAGAAGAGGTATTTAGTATTGAACGTATCAGTTTATGTGAACATTAAAAAAAGTTTAATAATTTTTTTTTATTACTTGCAATAAACTAGTGCTTGACTGTGATCCCACCTGATGGTAAGCAGTGATGCAATCGTTGATGGTAAGGCGTACTAGTTTATTAAGAGCCTATTCACTCTAGCCTTTTATACTTAATTTCTTATTCTATATGATAAGTATCAATTTGTACAATAAGTAAAGGTAAACATTTACAAATATTGTTTTTCTCATGGTGTGTGGCAAATAGATCACCTGATGGTGAACAATTGGTGTGCCCATGGAAATTCTTAAGAACAAAATAATTACAAGGGCATGGCTGACTTTTTAAGGATTATTATTGATTTAAGAAGTGTGCACCTCAAACTGTGTAATGGAACTTTTTTCACATATGGCATGGTATCACTCTGGTGGATATAAAGTATTTTATATACTCCAGAAAATAAAATACTTTTACTGAACTACTGTCAATGTTAGTTAATAATCTTCTTTTAGTAATAGATGTTTTATAACAACTTTAGGGTTGAATCATCCAATGGAAAATGAATCGTTTAAGTCCTCTAAAAATGAATAACTATGTGGGGAAACTCAAAAAGTCTGAGTATGTCATGATTTCATAAACAAAGACAATGCTGTCTATGTGTAAGAATGTAATGTCTTACTAAAGTCTCTTGAAAAAACCAAAAGGGGTTCTGTGGCCAGATGAATTTGAAACCTGTTGACCTATATTTAAATAATGATGAACTATCCTTTTGCCCTGAGTTTAACACTGGTCGTCAATGATGCATACGCCCAGTCCTTACTTGCGCTTTTCTTCATCCAAACGCCGCAACGCGGTCTCCAGGTCGGTGATCCTGGCGTCTGCAGCAGCTACGGCGGCCGAGGCGCATGTGGTGGCGGAGGGCGGCGGCGGCAGTGCTACGGAGTGACTCTTCACTGCTGGAGCGCGGAAGGTGGACGACGGCTCGCTGCGTGGAGTCGTCTCCAACATCTGATTCTCCAGCTCCGAACATCGCTGCTTGTATTGCAGCACCTTTATTAAGCAACATTACAGTTATAGCAGCACTTTTATATCACAAAACTATCAGCCAGCTGATTATTATGTACAAATTTTGTAAACAATTAACTGTCATGTCAAGTGACAATTATTTGATTGACAGCTGACAATTTTGTCAGTTGACGGTTAAGTTAACGTTCAGGAATGATTTAATAGAATTTGCACTTTAAATGTGTTAGGAAAATAAATATTGTCTGAAGGTAAAAATAATGCTATGCATACCTTGGACTGAAGCCTAGACACCAAAGCAGCTTGACCTTGCTGCGCTCGACGATAAGCTTCGAGTCTACGCTTATGATCAGCAGACTCGCCGGCAAGACGAGCGCGCAACTCCTCGTTCTGCCGTCGCAAGTCACTGCATACGCTACCACCCGGAGAATCCATCTCCGGAGGACTGTCCAAAGATTTCTACGAAACAGAAAAAAAGTTAGGCACCTTGAAAATAGGCAAGTTTGATCAGTCAAACCTTAATTTATTTATTGTCAAAGTAAGTATGAAGATACATAGTATGTATGAAGTAGGTACACACCTCCTTCTTCAGCCGATGAGGAAGCGTGCTCGGAGGTCGCCTGCCGATTGGAGCCCGAGCGCTCCGTGGCGTAGTAAGACCTTCCCTACTCGGCAACTGGGAAAAATAATTTGTGGTTAATTGACCGCCATTTAAGTTATGATATCGTGTTGGTAAATAGATTCAAATATTTCCCGACAATTTTACAAAAACTGACAAAATATAATAGATAGTTATCAAATGAGTAAATTAGAAAAGTAACGACCTGAAATGTAACTTTCTTCTTAACCTTTCTTTGTTTCATTTCTAAATAAAAATGACGTGCCGACTTAAATTCGAAAGACATTCTGCACGAAAGCTTAACTCATTCACTTATCTGTGATTTTCACAAAATAAAACGTCCACCAGCTCGAGGAAATAGAAAGCAAGCCGTAATAAAAAGTAAAAAGACAACATTCTGAGGTGTGGCAACAGCGAAATTGCGGTTTGTACTGCAGAAATAAGTCGGGCGAGCTTTCCGTAGGGCGGCAAGAAACAGTGGCTATCGGACTAGGCATCTAATTATTACCGCCCACAATGCAGTTACTCACAGACCCCTTGCCGAGGTGAATAAACCTGTCCCCTTTTAGCTCTAAATAAGTACCTACAGAGGTTTTGAAATTATTGCAACCAACCCCAATGAAACTTCCGTATTGATGGCACTGACGATGATTTTCCATTTTGATTAGATTAATAGTACAAAGCGATTATTCCGTTAAGGAAAAAGTGGGTGCCCAATTGTATAATTATGATAGGTACCTAGATATTGAATCATTTTCATCGTTTTAGTTAGGTAAGCAAATACATTGGTATTTGTCACGTTTTTTCCTCAGCTGTATAGAAAAATGGAAAAGAATGTCATTATTACCTAGGTACACACTTTCAGAGAGTCTGATGTTGCCAGTGTAATATTTTGAAAAATATCAATATGGGAGCTAATTAAAGTTTAAATATGAATTAAGTATTATCTTGTGAATGTTTTGAAATTTGAATTTGATATTGGTACTAAAAGTTTTGAAATAATTTTGAAATACATGGTACCCTCAACATAGTTCTGAGTTATCTGTATGTTATCACAAGAGTAAACAAGAATCAGGAAATAACATTAATCGTTAAATATACTACAAATATCATTACAGTTCTGGTACCTGGTGCGTTTCATAGATAAGTGGACGTTCAAAATCAATGTTTTATCAATAAAATGTTATTTATATTCAAACATCGAACTCTCTGAGCATAAAATATATTTTTACCGTAGTTCACATGCGAGGTATATTGTAACTCTTTGGTAAATAGTGCTTAAGTACCTTCTAGTAAAGTTCGTAGCTCAATGTAGGTCAGGTAATAGGTCACTTACCTCGCCTCTATCGTATGCCATTCACTACTTGTAAATTTAACCTTGCAGAACAAAGCATGTAAACAAACCAACGTTTACAATCAAAATTACTATTTTTTCTATAAACTAATTCTAGTATCACTTGAAAAACTCACCTATCTTTACAAAACCGTGTTAACGTCCATGATTCGACGGGGTACGAGTATTTGATCAAAACTTTGTGAAAAATTGATAATACGTCGGTATCCTAGCAACGCAATCTAGGCGTGTTCGAAACTTATGACGATTAATTAATTTAAACCACGATTAACAATTTTGATACACACTGCATTAATTTATTTTTTCAACTTACTGTAGTCGAAATAATATTGTTTAGCTAAAGAAACAATTAAACGTAGCTATTTTATTTATGACAGTTCCATTTTCAAACGTGTTACGCGCCGAATTTAGCGCCTGGAGCAATTTTAACAGCCAGTATTTTGCACGCGCATGCGACTTTTTGCTAAACTAAATCATGATTCCTTTTTGTTGCAATACCACCATGTTCCACACGTGTTCACAGCTGTAACTTATGGGGTAAACTGGTTAAAAATTTAACAAATAAGCACCATAGGTACGAACATATTATTTCGTGGGGCGACCGATTCGCTTGACTGATCACCGCCCCCTACCTACTCGTATTCGTGTACCTACCTCAACGATATGATAATGATAACACTTTGTTATTTGGATTCCGCACCTTTGAAACCCTTTTTTGCATTTTAAAAGAAAATGTAGTTTAATAACGCAGATATTTAATCACGGTATGATTTTAAAGTGTCCAAACGTAAAATAGTCTGATCGATGTGAATTAATTGCGTTACCATTTTGTAGGAAGTGAGGTTCGTGATTGCACCATTTCTGCTGCTTCTTCAATAAAATTATACGGAACTATTAGTTTTAAATGGCACTCTATGTTGACCTAATTTCCACTATTGATTGCCCTATCCCCAAAGTCCTGCCTGATTTACAAAAGGAGCTACGCAGTAGACACTCTTTAAATACGATTTATTGCTCTATTAAATAATTTAAGTATTTATTGATTGGGAATTTTCGTGTTGCATTTCGATTTCTCTCATAATTTTTTTTAACGTTGCCCTACACTAGGATATTCTCCAATGTCGTCCATAGTAGTTATAAAGAATCACAATATTATCTATAACTTGCCATAATTACTACCTATTTACGTTAAGTAAGTGACATGGGGGCTGGAATTGGAATACTTAATGAAAATTTTGAGGATTACGAACCACAACTGCAAGTAACAACAGCAATTAACTATGTACCATATCATTGGTTTCTTACAGTTTCACCAAAAAATCTCAGTTACTACGAAGAAAGCCTGGAATTTTCTGTGTCCACAGACGTAGGTATTCGTCTGTGTGTATGACAACAGATTTATACGTAATTCCATGCGGCTCATATCAAAACCGGTGAAAAGTCGTTGTTGTTGTTGTTATTATGCAAAATTATTGAGTTTAACGTAAATATCAGGAAAATAAATGTAATTTATGACTGTCTACATTATTCATAACTGCGTAGGTATATAAATACTTATGTATTTCTTTAGTTACAATCGTCCAATGTACTTTGTACGATTGTAAAACTAGAATACTGACTGAAGGGATTTTGTAATTAAATACTACGTATAAACATCTTAGCGAAAGTAAGATTAATCGTTGTTTTTAAAATATTTCTTTCTAAAGTCTTTTTCACACAAACGTTGAAAAAATTAAGATTGTTGAGAATATTATCTTGGTCAGAATCTTGCATCCCGTGAAAGAGCCCATGGAGACTCCTGCGTAGGTCAATATTTCCATTCTTTTTTGTGAGGGGAAAAGACATCAAATTAATTCTCTCGCCCAGGGTAGGTATGGTGAAAGAAGAAGTATTAGACTCTTAATGACTGACAATCCTCCGTTCCTTCTCCTGCTTTAGGCCGAGGCCGCGGTACCTTATTGCGCTAGCCCCGCAACCCTGCACCCACACTTTTAACAAAATTATCCTACTTAATTTTTAGATTTTAAATAGCTAGCCAGAAATCCTGACAATGCCATTAAGTTTAAAAGAGGTTTAGAAAAGGAATACTTGTGTCAGGTGTAACCCTTAGGACGTACCTAATTTAAATTTGGAAAAAAATTAATCTGAAAATGTAATTCTAGTTCTAAGTTACATAACTATGCTTAAAATTTAATGTGAAGAGAAACAATTGCGCCAGACTTCAAAATAAGAACGAACACACTAGTTGTTTCGAGAAAATCGCAATACAGTAAGACAAAACACATGAAGTATGAACAAATCTTTATTGCTTAGATTGATAAGTGCGTCACAGCTTTGCGTGTGATGCGTGAGGTTCGACGACCGATACCACAATCCGTGATAAGCTTCAGTCGCTAATTTAGTTAGTAACCATGATAATATTATAAATTCTTCATAAAACACCCTGTTATTTCAATTGCTGGAAATATCTTAGGAGTTACTCGTTTATGTAATAAGCAAAAAGTTTTTATTTCAAACATGTTACAAATACACGCTGTCATTGAGCCACAAACGAAGCACAGATAATGGCCCTTTTTAGGGCAGGACATATCTATGTTCTGTAAATTAAGTATACATCTAATGCAGTTCTAATAGATTTGTTAAAAAATAGAAGCTAATTACAATCCCAGATAAAATATCATGCTGTGAATATGCAGGTCTGAATAGATCAATATCTCTTTCTTAAATTATATTTATTAACAATAGTTTTTATTTAAGTATTATATTATTTTTTAAAGGATTTTGGAAATCCGACCAGCGGTTCCAAAGATTTCTCGCTACATACAAACTTACAAAATACAAGTTTTATTTCCTTTTACTTTATACATATATTAGTATACTTAGATGGCGTTGAGAGCACGGTCTCATTTGAACACATTCTCTTGTAGACGCAACTGTGCATTGGTTCTTATTGACTGAAGGCTTGAGCGATGGACGGTCCAGTAAATGCATAGAGGAATATACTCTTTGAGTAAATGGCTATTTACTACCAACCCGTTTTATTACGCAACCATTAGTCTTTCACAAATCACTAAGACAATTAAATTAAAATACTTATTATAGCAAAACAATCAAAAAGCAATAAAAAACAGGAGCGACTGCATACCTTATCTTATCCGAATGTTATTATTGAAAGCAAAGCAGTATCAATATAATAATAACTGTCGTTTTATTTTACGAGTCATTTTATTTATAGTTGTTCATTTTTCAAACGAAGATAGCCCTTGCCCTAAAATGGACATTGATAAGCGTTGGTACCGAGCTTATGTTTGTTTTGTCCATTACGTAACAGACGGCTGCACCCTTTGTGTGACACTATCACCCGGTTTCCGAAAGGCTGATCAATGTTAAAATCAATATAATCTCTTGTCAAGTCATCTGATTGGTTGACTGTATTATCAACAACCAATCAGATGATGACTTGACAACAGATTTGACACCTAGTTAGTTGGTTTTAACGTTGATTGGGCTTTCGGTCACCGGGCCTTAGTTTGCTAGGTTACAGTGAACTTACCTTCTAGGTGTATTCTCAGTTATGTTATCTATATTGCAATAGGGGGCAAACAGACGAGCCTTTGGTGTTAGACACAAATCAATGTACGTAAAAAAACTTTAAGCATACTTACGAAAAAAACACATCAAACGATGAGATATAAGAGCAGTTGCGTACGCTGCAACAGCAAGAGGTTTTTTTTAAGATGGGAAAATCATCAAATGTCTTAGTGGGCCAGAGGTAGTGTCAGATTCTTTCGGATTTAACACCTCCCCTTTCCTTCTTCTGATCGAGGTCGGAACCGCAATTCTTACATTATTGCGACTGCACCTACAGCCCTGGCTGTATATCATTCCAGTCTGCTTTATTTGTGTCGGCCTGTTTACTTTTTGAGACGTGTACGCCATTGGGTCTGGTCAGGTGGCGAGCTACCGTCGCTCTCTGTCCGTCGCGTAGATCGCTATGGTGCCGGTGGTACAAATGCAAGAGACTTACTTGACTCTGAGGTTTCCTCCCTATACACAGACAGACAATCTGATATTTTATATTCTGCTTACTAACCACACCCACGACCTCTCTCGCGTGTTAAGGCGAGAAATGAAGCCATTTCATTCTCTGACCGACCTATCTCCTAAAGCGATATTGTCTACATTCCGTTCCAATGCGCATGCAATGCAAAGAAAAGCGACCATACTGAAATTATAGGTATTATGGGTTAAGCAAATATTTGTACGGATTACCTACAACATTCTCTACTCTTCCTTAATCCTTTCTGGAGACTTTGTGTTAAGGTCAGAGGACTTTAGACATTGTTCTCAATCCTCATTATGAGCAAAGTCCAAAGACCAATGCCGTAATCTTTATTGACAATATTTTAATTTATTTATAACGTAATTTATTAATATGTGTCAATGGGTAAAATAAATCGGTAAATGTAAATAAGTATAGTGATTAAGTATTTTGTAAGATCTTTAATTGGTGTGTCCAAAGTCTAAAAGTCAATGTTACAAAATACACATTGTTATTTATGTTGTTTTAATTTGTTTTTATCTTAGATACATTCACAGCCAAACCACTGGGTTACTTACCTGTGATGTACTATGATGATGTGTATATCAATTTTTCAGTGGGGTTTTTCATTTTAATCCCTATTAATGCATTTCTAACAGGGGAATCCAGTTTGCCAGTTTTGTTTTGTGTAGATTTGGGTCTACAGTTTATCTAGAACTTTGACATTAAAAAGGTTTCACTCACTTGCTTAAGACAATTTCTCATCGCTCTCTTCTTGGTTTAGGTGGAGTGTACCCCTGTCTCCCATAGAGTCTATTTATTTACTTATATTACTATGACAAATTACAAGTTTTCGCGTATTTTATAAAATATACCATTGTATAAACTGGATAGTATAGTAATAATTTTGATCTCTTGATGAAAACGTTCTTGCTGGAGTACGTCCGGGATATAGTAGTATATAGTATACCAGATAAGCTGGCGAAAGCTATATTTTGATATTAGCTAATGTTTGTGTTTTTAGGAGTCAGAATTCCAATAATCTTGTGCGTGCAAGCGTATTGATGCAGCGGAGACCGGTTCGAAGCAGGAAAAGGAACGAGACGCTCTTTAGTCGGTAATAGTCTGGTCTAGGGCTAGAGAAGTACCTAGATAATTTTCCATCCATAAAAAAGCCCAATAATTTCACATACTTTTGCATTAATCTATTTCTTTTAGTATTTTAATTACTATTAAATGCCAGAGATAAAGTGAAATTTTCTTAATACCCCCTGCGATAACTGAAACGTGAATTAGCTGGTCGCTTGCTGATCGTCACTTGTTTATCTGTCTGTAACTCAAGGCTATCTCGATAAAGTTGTTGTTTTAATATTTTATTTTTATGTTTTTGAAGTTGTTGTTATGCTGAATTTTAGGAATTAAAACATACATATTTTCAAAGAATACACGTTGTCTTCTTCCGGTGAAGAGACCTCTGAGTTGTTTTTCTTTGATTTAAGATAAATGAGAAGTTTTATATATTATAGAAAATCATATTTACTTATATTCTTTTAAAAAATTTTGCTCATACTGTTTGTTACCCAAATTAAACTTCCAATATTGGCTACACCGTTTTGTATCAACATGACTCGGCTGCGAGTTTTGCGCTATAGCTTAGTAATCATCTGTTGTGTAGGTTGTCATAATTAAGACAGATTAACAAACATTTTTTGATGAAGGGCCGCAAACATCATCATAATTGTGTGCCTGCTGTGTAAAGGCCGCTTTTCACACAGAGAAGGTTTGACCATTAATCACCAAGCTTACTCAGGGTGGATTGGCGATTTCAAGCTTGTAATTTGAAATTACTAGTCCAGGTTTTCTCACGATGTTTTGTTCATATAATATCAGTAGTGATTAAGTAGGTTACAGATTACTTTGTACGTACATACTTATAACTCGGAAAAAGTAAAAATTGATACTTGCCAGGTTTTGTAATCGGGGCGAGATCCGGACGGCTTAATATCCCTGTCATCCATTTTTAATCCAAATTCAAAGCCTTCCGAACAGATAAGTCATCTCAGAAACAGGTCTAAATATAAGTATTATACCGCATAATATATTTCGCTAACACCAATTTTGTATTTCTACAACTCATAAACTGACCGACCTAACCCTATAAAAGTTTCGTTCAAAAAAGATTTACTTTGTGTCAATATTTGATCCATAATTATATGGGGCATAAAGTCTGACTTGCGTACCAACTATATTATTATGTGTACACTAAAAGCGTAAACAAATAAATGAATAAGTATCTAATGTAAGTAGTTCTAGGCTGTTTAAAAGAATATAGTGAGATGACGCAAGTAACTAGTGCGTGGTCCAGCGCAGAGCCATCATTCGGCCGTTGACTCACGTAATCTTATCACACACCCTTTTGTTATTAATTTCTAACTCAAAATATTATGGTTACACTTTAAATATTATAATAACTGAGACGAGGAAAACATAGGAATGTTTGGAAGCGTTAGAATGCAATTAGATTTTTTTTCTTCAGATCCTAATGACGAACCGCTGGTATAAAAAAATCCACGTTTTGAGGGTCGCGGTATACTCTATAGATAATGTACTGCAGCTCCGGCCTGAATCAGGACAACAAACGGGGTGATTTTTAGTAAGTAAGAGTCTGACACATGTCGCTGGGAGAGATAATTCATTTAATGATACATCTAAAAATAGTTTGAAACTAATTTCATTAGTTGGAAATTTTACTCAGGCACTTACGAACAAAGTATCAAAATCAATCTACTAAAACGTAATCTCTTAAAAAACTACTCTTAATTGCACATCAAAGGGAAACAAACCACAAATTTCGCGAGCCAGTAGATATAAAACAGTTCGGAATAAATTAACAAAAGCTTGCGGTCTCTAACCGGGAACGATTGTGTTATTCTGTTTACTATAGTACCTGGTCCGTGCGTGTCTGATCGTGAACCATGAACTGGGTCACAATAAACATTTACGACCAAAATGATAATCTTAGCAAATAATCGAACGGTGACGGGACCAGACGGCAGGGCTGTATGCGTGTAGCCGTGTCCCTACCCGGGTTATGTTGCCAACCCGTGTTGATTTCGCAAAATGATTACTTCGGTACCATTTGTATCTAAGTCAAAATCCATTTGAAGCAGGCATTTGTATGTACAGGATTACATTACATGAATAATAAGAAATCTATTTTCACCGCTGTGGAGTAACTGGCACACTTATTAGCAAACAAATGGAAGCTTCTTAATACTCATATTTTTTAGGTAGACAATAACGAAAAGCAAGTCAACGATTGTAGCATTGTAAAGATAGAAATGAATTTATTACAGTTCTTATTTTTCTGGTAATCGAATTAAGGTTATCTCGAAAGGTATGTTTAAAAAAATTAAATCAGGAAAAATAATCTTTATAAACTAAGAATTAAGTATGTCTAATTCACGACCACGACAAATCGTAACCAGCATATTTTTATTCCGATTCCCACAAATTCGCTCCCCATTTTTCGCGTGGTGAAAACTTTCGCTCATTAGTGTCAAACTTTTCGATAACGAACAGCTAACCGGTTATTAACAATACTATATTCAGTTATTACTTCTAACTGGCTGACTAACTCAAGTTTCAGTTAAAATTTAACCTCATAGAATGTTCACTTTAGTGTTCCAGGAGTGAATAAAACCGTAGATTGGGTCTCTTAATTGCCGCTTGGCTTGTTATGCTCGGTGTATTCCTAGGTTAGTTAGTTGTTCAGTCTAGTCTGTTATTAGATTTCAGTGTGACTACAATACTAAAGCTCTATTAAAGCACTAGGTCTAGTTGGTGCCTTATCCGTCGATTTGAATGACAAATTAATAGTTTGTCGTGATTTTTACTTAGAAAAAAATTCTTTTCATAAAAAACTAATGTCAATAACCTCTTAGTAAATGGTGTATATTTTTTTTGTTGTGGATTCTTTTTACCAATTTTTATAGAGTTGAAACATGAAGCAATATTTACAAGGATTTTTCCGGTTCAACGTCTTGTTACTGTCGTTAACAACTTGTGATTCGACGTCGACATAATGTCGAGTCCAAACGTCTGTGTTCAGCATTAGCATATCTTATACTAACAGTACTTCGTATAAGGAACATTCTTCAGGTTTCGACATGTCCCGTGTCAGCCTTCCTGCCTCACATAAAATCGTCATGAATAGAAATCGTTCTTAAATCCGTATATCCGCGGTTCGTGACGGTCTCGCATGTCGCATCCCGACTCGCGAACTTCCCGCTCGTAAATATCGTTTTATGTCACGTGTCAAAGCCGCCATCTTGTTTAACCGGTGAAATAAAACAAACGTAAGTTTGCTGGTACCGCACTTCCGCACCGAATATTCAACGCGTTATGCCCTTGACATAGAGTCGAATTTTTAAAGGGGCCCATGTTTTCCTTGGGATTTTTTGGCCACTGTTTATAAAAATGGGAGTGCTCGTCTTCCTATCGATTGTGCCAACTGGTGCTTACCGCCGATCTCGATTCGTTGGCAATCGGCGAGCAATCGAGTAGATTACTCGAGTTGTAACATCTAGTGTTGTTACAAGAGGTGTAACTTCAATCAAGCACTTAGTTGAGTTTTGTTATTTCGCCAGCTCGAAACAGAGAATGGTAATAGTCGTATTTTGCAATTTTCTAGGCAATTACGGGCGTCATTTGCAAGTTGCAAATTCCTGTTTTGACTAGAAACAGTTGTTGGTTAGACGGCTGGTCGTGAAGTTAAACTGACATGACAAATAAATTCTGGTTCTTCGTTAATAATTTTGCAGAATAAAGACTAGACTTTGGTCGTGCATTAATCAAGTTGTAACTATTGTGTTATGCGACAAACAAAAAGATTGGAAACTTTGTTTCACTGTTGTTACACGGTATTTTTTGCGATAACGTTGTAAACTGTACCACTATGATTGGATTAGTGTAAGATTTACTACGCGCTGACACACTGCCGCACGCCGTAGCAACATGTTGAACTCTCGTAGCCGCGCTCGCTGTTGCTACGCGATCCGTAGCCAATTTTGGTTGTTGTCGGCGACGTAACTTGCTTCAGTTACGTACGCTGCACAAGTAAGAAATTGACATTACTTTTCTGCTACTTATTGTAACTCTAATAGAAATTGATATCAGGAAAGTTATGGAAGTCATTATACGCTACGATAAACCAATGTCGAATCCTGTTTCAAATTTTCCCAAAATACCGAAATTCGTTCGCTGAGATAGTTTTCTTATGTAAATTTATTTGCGTTTAGTGCCCATTCTGCCGAAATTTGATTGTCCTCTGCACGCACGTGAGTCTTGCGTAAAACTCGGCAACTTTTAATGAATTATTGTTTGACAATAATTTAGAAAGTTTCTGGATACATTTTCCGTACCATATAAAAGATCAACTTACTATCGAGTAAATTACTTTTGTACGTAACACAGCAACTTAAAACGAAAGTTCCAATACAAAAAAAAACCTTTTCAAACTTCTCATTTACTAATTGTATTATGTGTATTTACTAATTGTTTATGGTTTTTTTTAAATTATGATCTCCATCAAATTAAATAAATGATATTTAAAATTAAATACAATTTTATTAGTTACTAGCTTTTGCCCGCGACTTTGTTCGCGTGGAATAGTGACTTCCTGCTGTTTTTTGGTTTAAAAACTATCCTGTGCCTATATGCTTTCTCGAGTTCCAAACTATGTCTGTACCAAATATCACACAATTAGGTTCAGTAGTTTAGGCGTGAAGTAAAGACAGACAGACAGAGTTACTTTCGCATTTTAATATTAGTTTGGATTATACTATGTGTTCGTAACAACTCAAATCATGATATTCACTAAGACAAAGCCCTTTTAACCCACCTTCCAATAATCTCAGCAAAAATCTTTTTGCGTAGCAAAATATACAAAAAATGTTGTAGGTACATTAATGTTAAACACATAATAACGAATATTACAAAGGGCTGTCTATAACAAAGCTATTTATGACATGCCACGATCATTAATTTGCGACAATTTATGACAATGCTGTTCTACTTTCGTTACCCCATGTTTGAGCTCTGTAAACAGTGAGGCATTGAGGGCAATGCGACGATATCATCGCAAAAATAAAGATTTTTTTTAGTAAGTATTTATACTTCGAGTATTTATACTCGTATGGCGCAAATATTTTTAGAATTGATATCTATGTGAGAAAGTCATCAAATTACTTCTCTCTTGTGTGGGATGACAGGGAGTTTCAGACAATTTTTTTTAAAGCAGACGATTGCCTATTTATAAGTAGTGTTTATTAATACTTTAAAAAATTACTCTCGTTGGTGGGTATTACAATAAATGTGTTATTACAATACCATAACTAGAGACAAATTACATTTACTTCAGCTACCCTAATTTAAAACCAATTATTATAAAAACACAAGACAATAAACCGAACATTAAAGTATTCTGTGCCACAATCAATTATAATCACTATGTACTCGCAATTAAGATAAAATTGCACACCCATTTTTTACATAAAGGCGTGGCAAACGCAAACATTCAATCTGGATCGCATTGCTCTCAATAGCACAATGCTATCATGTAGATATCCGCGGCTTATCATAGACTGCACAGCAATAAAGTCTCATAGGTCAGCGCCAGTCTGGAAGGTCGGCTGATAGTGACACACACATGATTTTTACGCGTGAGGTACGCTGGTTCGATGCCGCGTGGTGCCTCGTGGGTGAAGCGTGGGGATTAATTATCTTTATCACCATAATCGGCCTGTAAATGTTTAGGAGTGAACTTAAGCTTACTTGTGTGGTGAAACAGTTTGATAACTAAGTTGTAGCTAAGTGTTTTTTATAAGATATACTTAATATAAATGTTCTAAGTATTTGCTGTTTGTAGATTATTTTAACACGCATGACCGGCACGCACATTTACAATTGCTATCAGTACCTAAATCATAGCACGGCGGTCCCTTCGATACTTTCTAATTGAATCAGTGCATGGAAATGAATTTAAGTGTGGGAGGGCCCATGCTTCCAAAGAGAATATAACCATGTTATATTCTCAAAGAGAATATAACCATGTGATATTCTCTTTGCATGCTTCACAGAAAACTGGACTGGAGCAACACTTACGTTGTGTTTCTCTCTCTCTCTCTCGTCTCGACTCGTCATCAATCCTCAAATCCCCTATCCTTAAAACCCTAATAACCCACAAGCCGGCAAAGCACTTGTAGTAACTCCTTTGGTATTACGAGCGACGCGACGATTATGAGCGGCGCTGATTGCTTACCACCAGGTAATCCGTATGATCGTTTACAGTCCTATGTCATAAAAAATGAAAACCCTAAAAATCTATAAAATACAGTAATCACGGCGTTTCTTGCTCGTTCTTCTCCAAAGGAATCTGCATTTTGGAACAAGCAAAGAGCTTCATTAGAGGACTGACCGATAGACTTTAAAACTATTTTGTTTGACGTTCAAAAGCGCCTCATTAACTAAAAATCGCGCGTAACTCACGTGTTTAAATTGAGAAAAGCTTTTTAGTTAACTTTAGTTAATTAAGTATTTCTCACAATAGTTATTGCAAAAAGTGCCTTATATTCGTATATTTAAACAAAATGTAATTCGAAAATTTTTTGAAATCTTTTGTATAATCACTGAATAGGTAGATACTAATAGTTTTTATTGCGATTATATAATTATACCATAATACTAATTACATTATTAGTTAATATCACATAACATACGTCACAAACAAATTCTATTTACCGACTAATGTCGCAGTGTTTTTGTTTATTAAGTTTTATTATCATCGCCATGTTATTATTTGACTCCAAGGACTGATTTGTTTTGATATGAGATGTTTTTCTATGTTTACAATCAAATAAAACCCTTCAACTTTAAAATATATCGATATTTTAAATAAAAGATACAAGTAGGCCAAACAATGTTTATTATGTTCACATACGGTGAATGATGTGTACATCTGTTAAAGATATCCATGCTATCCATGAGATTCCCTGTTAATATTCAATAAATAATAGCAACTAACAAACTTAATACGTATTTCAGATATTTTAATGTTAAAGATTAATATATTAATATGTTATTAGCAAGAACTAGCAGACGGATCTCCTGATGGTAAGCGATCGGCCCTTTTCTAGGTTAGGGGTTCGAAGATTGGAGAATTTGGGAATGGTGGAGGGAAGGATTGGACCTTTAGTAACACCACTCTTAAAGGAAACACAGCAAAAGTATTTTCCTGAGCAAAACAACATTACACATTCGAATCGGACAAGTGTCTCCTCTTGTGTGAATTGTCGGTACACAACACACACCGAAAAGACACAACACCAAACCAAAAATTTGTCCAACACACAAAAGTTTTGTGTCTGAATAGAATATTATGACGACATTGTCATATTCATTCATTTCTACTATATAAGTAACAAGAAAATGTTTTACACGAGGTAGTAATTATAAGATAAACAATACAAATATATTGGAGGTATCGTTACATTAAAATAATAACGATAAAATATATTCCGATATTCCGATAAATACCCTAAAACCACTTGACAACACTTTTTAATGATAAAGTTTCTTTCTCCTAAATGAGTCATAATCTCTTGTAGGCGTTACATGTGACATGTGACGTCATCGATGATTTTTGTTACCTATTGTCATCTTAATCTATAGTACTATGCGTACCTTCATCGAAGACCCTGGCCACACTACGTCCAAATCACAATGGCAATTTTACTGTATTAAAATTTTCCGCGTTATATTTGTTTCATTTCGTTTGATACCACTGACATACGGTGAAGGAGGAAATCTGAAATATCGTGAGGAAGGTTTCGCCAATCCGCCTTAAGCCAGCGAGGTAAATTAATGCTTTAAAACCTTCTCCGTGTGAGGATATGGCCTTTGCCCTGCAGTGGGAACTTATATGCTCATGATGATGATAAGTCAATCGCGGGACAAAACCGTGGCTTGTATTCGGTTTCTTGTTCTACATAAACTGTGCAGAATCGCCCCTCGTTTTGCCCTAGTGCAGCCAGGGCCTATTATTGTAGAGTAGTTAATACAAACAAGACTTTTATGTTATCCTAAGAACTAAAATCTCGCGTGCGTTCGTGCAGCGGAATGTTGTTGAATTTAAAGATTTTAATTATGCAGATATTTAGTGTATGACGTCGTATAATTGTGTATGGTAAAAAAAAATTTGTGCACGCGACCATTATGGAGAAAATCACCAAAAACTGATTCCGCTGGGCGAACGTTGTCCTGGCGGAACTTTTTTTAATCCATAGACTTTAGAAGAAAAGAGATGTATCCAAAAATTAGTGTGTATTTGTGTGTAATTGTGTATGTATGAATAAAACTAGTGCATGCATAAACTTCGGAGAAATTCAAGTTTCCGCTACGCGAACGTTTGGCCATTAGCTAGTTTTCATATAAAGCGCTTACATAGAGAGCTGTAGATTTTTACATACGTTGTTTTGAATTTGCGTATATTTGTTTAAAAAACAGATTTAGAAAAAATCGTAGGGTTTAAAAGATAAAAATATAAACGTAAAATACGCTTATTAGGTCTTAGTTCTTAAAGTATGCACTTTAGGGTCTAGATTTTCACGTTTATACAAACCTTGTAAGTGTCTGCAACATGTTGCCAAGAATCAATGATGTTCCGTTAGTAATTAAATAGTTATAGGACAAATTTACCATGAATAGATCACTGTTTACAAAGCAGTCAAATATCACGACGTTCTAAATGAATTGCATGGTAAAATGTATGCCAATAATTAGTGTATTTATTCAACTATTCACATGCAAAATTTCATGTCATTAAATTCAGTAATTAAAGAAAAACAATTATAATACTGACGAAGTATCGAAAACCTACATAACCCGACCAAGTTCGGATGGCTACAAAAAAGCGGCTGTGCAATATATCTAGGTAACATCCCAAAATTTACTTGGTACAGGTGATAACACACTTGTTGTTTCGAAATAATTTATAGGTCATTTATTTTTGGACACTTACTTTTTTAAATGTATTTGACTCTGACAGAAAGTAGGTACTATTTACGTAGGTACTTTATTTAAGTATGCGCTTGAGACTTGAGATATAATCTAATTATATTTAAGACAAATAAAATTCATACAGCTAATTTCTATTGAAGATTTCACGGATCAGGATTCTAACTATAGACCCCTTAGAGAAATTAAATATTTACCACATGTAAGTACTTAAGTACTACTGTTTAGGTAAATATTTATCATATTGTAGCTTATTACACTATTTAACCAATATTTTTATTACACTATTTAACCAATAGAGGCATGCACGAGCGTGTGTACGATACTGTGTTTTATTTTTTCCTAAAACTTGTGTACGATACTGTACCATATTAATAAATGCTATATTGGAAAGTTAAGAACGTTTCTTAGATATATGGCACGGCCGCTTTTTTGTAGCCATCCGAACTTGGTCGGGTTATGTAGGTTTTCGATGCTTCGTCAGTATTATAATTGTTTTTCTTTAATTACTGATTTTAATGACATGAAATTTTGCATGTGAATAGTTGAATGAATACACTAATTACTGGCATACATTTTACCATGCAATTCATTTAGAACGTCGTGATATTTGACTGCTTTGTAAACAGTGATCTATTCATGGTAAATTTGTCCTATAACTATTTAATTATTAACGGAACATCATTGATACTTGGCAACATGTTGCAGACACTTACAAGGTTTGTATAAACGTGAAAATCTAGACCCTAAAGTGCATACTTTAAGAACTAAGACCTAATAAGCGTATTTTACGTTTATATTTTTATCTTTTAAACCCTACGATTTTTTCTAAATCTGTTTTTTAAACAAATATACACAAATTCAAAACAATGTATGTAAAAATCTACAGCTCTCTATGTAAGCGCTTTATATGAAAACTAGCTAATGGCCAAACGTTCGCGTAGTGGAAACTTGAATATCTCCGAAGTTTATGCATGCACTAGTTTTATTCATACATACACAATTACACACAAATACACACTAATTTTTGGATACATCTCTTTTCTTCTAAAGTCTATGGATTAAAAAAAGTTCCGCCAGGACAACGTTCGCCCAGCGGAATCAGTTTTTGGTGAATTTCTCCACAATGGTTGCGTGCACAAATTTTTTTTTACCATACACAATTATAAGACGTCATACACTAAATATCTGCATAATTAAAATCTTTAAATTCAACAACATTCCGCTGCACGAACGTACGCAAAATCTCAGTAAGCTCCAAGTCTCTTCAGAAGAAACTCTTATTTGAGAATGTGAATGAGCTTATCGGTGGCCAAATCTTCAAATTTCTAACAGACAAAAGGCATCATGAAGCACTCTCCAGTGTTACAATACTTAGAGGTAGCGCCGATAGCGAATAAAAGAAACATTTATTCGCTCAATTTTATGTTTTGGAAATAAAGATCATCACATTTACAAGAAATATAGACTAGGTAGACTACTTATTTCAACGTACTATGCGTTTCGTCATGAACAGTAACATAATCGGTGAGCTAATCAACAGCCAAAAGTGCGCGAACTACCTACTCACGTGTCCCGAAACATTCTGAGTGAAAACTGAAAACGAAGTAAGTATAAATATGTAGGTAAGTATCGTGTATTTTAATCTGTTTAATAAATTGATAGAAAATCATGGGTTGACAGCCATTTAAAAAAGAATGCATTTACGACCATCAAGTTGATGTAATTTTTTACTATTTTTAACGACGTCATTATTATCTATCGTTAGAAAATAATGCAATGAATATACTAATTATTTTATTATTAAACGAAAAATTATATCCGATGCAGGTAATTCAAATTTAAATTTCTTTTACATTAATGTTACGTCATTAAATTTAAATTTAGAATCTTTGATTATGAGCTAGTTACATATTTTAAATTCCAGATTTTCTTTACTGTCACAGTTTTAAGACTTTCGTGGTTTCATTTTTATCATCCAGAACTAAATTTTACAAAATATTTTATATAGGTTTTTTATACAAAACAAAATCTGTAAACTCAAAAGATGTGTCAGTTGACATAACATTAAATCAGATATGATGAAACTAATTCTAATATTTACTGCGAATGCTAGCTAGATGCTTGGTAAAAATACAATATATAACTATGTAGATAAAATTAATATTAAGAAATAAACATATTTTCATTTATTATAATATTTAAGATATAGTTTATGCAAAATTCGTATTTTTCTAGATAATTTTCAAGAAATAAGTAAGTATTCTATTTGACGCAAAAAATACAAAAATGCGATATAGTACGGTTCGAAAAAAAATTGAATTTGACTGGCCATAATTGTGAAAAGAACTCAATTGAAATTGAATATCGAACTATTACGATAATTTGCCGATACATAGTAATAAAAATAAGTATATGCTTACATGATCAAGTGAAGGTAACATGACTTAAGTCATGACCTTTTCACGCAGTCTAAGCGTGGTACAGATACCGTACTAATAATTAACTACATCAAACTCTAATGTCGACATTACCTACTAACTATAAATTTATAATTATAAACTAATCATTTATCACTTTATGTTGTTTACTTGGATTGGAAGTTATTTTCGTAATTTATAGCTCTCACGGAAAAATGTGTAGAATAAATCTAGCTACTTGGAGTTCTGTACGTCCATGTCTTAATGAAAATTTTTTTTGTATTTAATAAATAGGATGGGGCAAAAAGTTTCTTCTAATTAAAAAAAAACATTATTCTTTATTAAGTTTATTTTCATTTAACTAAGGTACCTATGTAGGTACCATTTTGATCGATAACTTATTTCCATCTTGAATTCAGGGGCATGATCCTATTCCTATACAAATTTTGTAACTTGTTATCAAAATACCGCACCAAATGATTTCGGCAGTCCTCTTGTGATGCTAACCTACTCTGCCTAAAGAATTTTGAAACAGATATCTTCACTGATTGAGCTGAAAATTCCCATACACGTTTAGTTTACATGGCCATAAATTCTGTGACCCACTGTGGGTTGGGACTTTAAGTCCATAAAAATAGCTCAGGTACTAATTGACCTACCTAATCAAAGTTTGTTTTTACCTATTTTACTTTATAAAATTTCATCCCTTTCTCACCAAACCCCTTAGAAAATGACGTAATACAGTATTAACGTGGTATTAACCAATGAATAGTTAGTTTTAAAGCCCGGACGTTACAATGTTACCGTCACGTTGTCAAATACAATCAAAACTATGTCAACATTTCACATCAAAATATAATAAAAGTATCTAAATATACCCAGCATCCTCTGATTGTGAGCTATAAAGGAAATTCAGTTCATTGCATGCATTTATACACAGATCATTAACACACTCACATAGGCCTTATTCCGAGTGCCATAAGAATGTGTTTCCATTGATTTTGATGCATTGTGAATCTTATGTGGGTTGTAAAGAATATTCCGCTTTCCGGCGCAACGAACTTGAATTTGTTTTAAATATTTGAGCGACTATTACGCAGTTTGTTTTGTAGAAACTGTGGACTATGCGGTGATAATGGTGCATCTAAAATAATTGTTTATATTTAGAATTAAGCATATAGGCTCCAATACTTGTATATCATATTAGTTGATAAAAAATAGTTATTATTAAAAATAGGGTGCTAAAATAGTCCTTTTTTCAACTTATTAATGCGAATGTTTTTTTCCAATACAAATTGTTTGTTAGTCCCGTGTTTTGTTCTTGAAATACTTGTGACACTCCAGATAATTTTTAAACAATAAAATATGCATTAGAAAAATAGCGTGTAAAATACTAATAGCCATTATGAGTATTGCAGGTTGTATGAGTATGTTATTTACAAAAAAGTTTCTTTGCGTGTAGAAAAAAAATATATAATATTCTATTGTCTAATATTTTTTCTTCATAATATATAATAATAATACCCATTAATTGAGTTTGCCAGTCACCCCCTGCCGCTGTTTATCCGTATGTATCAATATTGGTCAGGGGCAGGGGCCATAGTATTTCCATAGTTTTCATCCACTAGTCCATAGCAACCCATACCCATAACGCTTTCTTATTATTACCACATTTTTGCAATAGTCCTGCATCAACCGGGGACTATCCTTGGGTGCACTATCATAGTGCATACAGGGATAATTGCCGGCTGATGTCCCATTTCACTTAAATTAAAGTTGTTTAACGGGCCTCTGCGAGTTGGCTTTGGCCCCTCGTACCAACCTCCACCTCCAAAGGTCCGGGATCCTGTGATTCCGTGAACGGAAACGAACACACAATAGTTTCCATTAGAAACTGTTCTGTAAATAACATTAGATATTTTGCAAGAAACAAACTTCAAGATTATATTTTTATTATTGAGACGGTCAGGAGCTCGCCGATTTTTCTATTATTGCATAATTTTATTTAATTTCAAGTATATTTCGATAAGCTCCGACTTATAAAAATACTCGTCGCGTCTTACGATTTCATTTGTTTTATTCAACAAGTTCAATAACCCTTTGCCTCCTTCGTAATAAGTTTTATTTACGTTTCGATGTCGCCAAGAATGGCCGATAAAAACGCAACGACATCTATTATAATGCAGATGTGATATAATCAATCATTTTCATTGATTTTGTCATTTTTTTTATGTAATTGGTCGGCAAAAGAGCAGACGGATTACCTGATGGTAAGCAATCAGCGCCGCCGCAACGGAGGAGTTACGAGTGCGTTGCCGACCTTTTAGGGATTAGTGATTTGGAGATTTAGGGATTGAGGAGGGATGGGGGCGGGGAGGGATTGGGCCTCCGGTAACCTCACTCACACGGCAAAACACAACGCTGTGGTTGTTTCACGCCGGTCTTCTGTGAGGCCGTGGTATCACTCCGGTCGAGCCGACCCATTCGTGCCGAAGCATGGCTCTCCCACACTTTTTACATATAAAAAGTGTGGAAAAAAGTGTGTAATTTTTTATGAAGGCCAATTCTATGGAATAACTTTTATTTTCAAATTATTATTTAAAAAAAAGACGAAGGAACGTTAATGTTACAACAAAATGGACACTATTATCTAGAAAGATATTAACAAACAAACAGTTAATCGTAATTCGATGTACCTAAAATACATATCTATCATGAAATCATCACGAGTATCAAAGTCCGTTGGATATCTTAATGTTGCTAAATAAAATGTTAATTATATGTACGTAATATTTGTTAATGTTTCGTAGTTTGGAAAGAATGGAACATTTAGGGCCTTTCATACTATAGGTTCAGAAATAAAATTTGATGATATTTAATTTGGCATAAAATATACTGATAATCTTAACTAGACACTATTATGAATGATATAAATAAATTCCTTGAAGAGTTGATGGTGATGAAGATCTAAGAAATGATTATGAGAATTCATCTGTAGAATAGGATAGATCAGGCATGTTAGGGAGCTCCATAACCGTAACCGAAACTATCGGATATCCGGTATAAAAAATATCCGTAACCGTAACCGAATCCGAAATAAAAGTTTCGTATAGTCTCAGTTGAGACACGTTATGTTTGTATTTTACTTTTGAAATTCCTTAAAACTTTAATATCCGTAGCCGAAATTATCCGAAACTAACGGATAATCCGAAATAATTTCATATCCGTATCCGTAACCGTATCCGATATAATAATCATTCCTATATCCGTAATAAATCCGTATCCGAAATTCCATATCCATAACATCCCCAGGATAGATGCCTTTTTTGAATGGGGAATGATTTCATCCACCCTGTGTGGGCTTGTAAACAAATAATCATTAAATTATGTTTGCACCATAATTAGTTTAATGTTTTTGTTTATCTATAAGTATCTGTAAACCTCATTTGTGCACTGTCATTATCTATCAATTATTACACCATGCACTGATTATGATAGTAAATTCTTTGTGAAAAATTTTTCAATGATGCATTATTCTCCTTTATTCACCTCCACTTTATCTCTTTTTTTGTTACAGTAACCGCAGCTCGCCGTCCTTCCAGAACCAGACCCGGGCGTACCGCGCATAGCGTTCCTCGTGCGCCTTAAGGAGCCCGTAGACCATATTAGGGCTGATGCTCAGCCAGCGTTGCTGATGTAGAAAGAGCAATTAGGAGAAGGAATGGGGTGATTTTAGTCAGTAATAAATAGTCTGACACTCTCTCTCGTTTCAGATTCAGATTCACACACATCACATCCGATTTCATTATCAGCCTATATGTGCCCACTCTATTGTCATACGCAGAAATAATGAACACTGCCTAAACACCTTTGACTGCACGGTTGGTGCGGTGGCTGGGCAACTGGCTGCCGTGCAGCGTGTAGCGTGTTCGATTCCCGCACGGAACCACTCTTTGTTGTTCCGGGTCTGGTTGTCATGTGTATGTGAAGTTGTGTGTTTGAAACCGCACCCACGACACAGGAGAAAATCCTAGTGTGGGGCAACGTTTTTTAAATAAAGAGAAAAAGAGAAAGAGAACGCCTTGGGTTGGCTATTTAATAATTATAATTTAAAATAATATGTCCTAATTTCCATATGAATATGAATCCAAGTCCGATTTCCCTATACCGTATGTCAGTCATATCTGGGAAATTACAGAAAGTGCGTATATCATCTTGGGAAAAGTCACAAGTATGCACTTACATAGCACCTATATCTATGTAATTACTTGTTACATGTTACCATAAACAAGAAAGTTTGCTCATACAAAATGTTTACTTAAAAAAACGGTATGTTGATTGTCTTAAGTACTTATTTTTACCGCGTTATCTCGGACAAAGAGTTCGCAATGAACACAATAACTGACATAGTAACTGAATGCCCAATTAACATTAATATTTAATTTGATTAGACACTACAATTCTGATAACTATCTGGAGGTTACTTACTAGATACTAAAAAAACCTTGTAATGTCATCATCGTAAAGATTTGTTGAAATGTATAAATAATCTCTCCGTGTTTATTAATCATAAATTATCCTTATTTAGGGGCTAATTTTATTCATTTTGGCCTAGAGGTAGGTTATCTAAATATGTAGAATCTGAAATAACCCAATTTTCTCTATATATGCCATAATACTGGAGCCGCTAGCACAAAGTAGTTAAAATCAAAATCGTAGCATTTACACACAGACATCTATGAATCGTTAAAATAGAAACATAAGTAAATAAATACAATGGCAGATACCTACTTTGATACCTACTTAAATAGGCTAAATATTAATTGTTTAATGTATGCTGACACTTGCAGCCAGACCTAGACTGATCACGCTACAACGCGACGGTCACGTAGTCGAAAATACTGACCGTTCACGGCCACCGCCTTCGTAGATAAATATTATTGTTGTAAGCGGGCCTACAATAACGATGTCACATGTATTGTATACTTCTAATTATAGTCTATCAAATTACACGTGCTGAGGAAAAATAATCAAATGTAGAAGGGATAACTGATAGATTTTGGTTAAGTATTATTTACTTCTTTTCGGCTAAGTATATTGTTTACTCGTAGATAGAACTTTTCCACATATGATGTATCAGTGTTAAAGAGGTTAAATCAAAATCTTTTATTAAGATTCATGCTTAATGATTGTCGTGGTAGCCCGGCTCCTCATGCACGAATGCGTGGGTTCAAAACCAAGTACCAATGTGACTTTTTCCAAGTTATATTATGTACTTTCAATATTTATTAAGTCATCACTTACATACGGTGAAGGATAATATCGTGAGGACACCTTGACTTATAATTATAGGTTTGAATTCGCCAATCCGCCTTGCGCAAGCGGGGTGATAAATGCTCAAACCTTTTCTGTGTGAGAAGAAGCTTTTGCTCACCAGTAGGCAATTATAAGCTGGTGATATGTGTCTGTCACCTTGATTGTGCAACGGTGACCAAAATTAAACGGGAACCTAGTAAATTTTCTGTTATTCTATAAATCTGAAGAAAAGTAGAATTCCAATCAATTTTGAAGTGTCATACTACAATTATTATCTAAGCTTAAAAGTCCCATATTTGGTAAGATAAACAAATCACATAGTCAGTCGTCCCTCAACCCGTTCCACGCACAATACCTGGTATAGTAGGCCGTAGTAAAACATTTAAAAAGTTGCGCGTTTCACAGGCCATAACGTGCCAACAGCACATTAGAACATTGCGAAACAGATATGAAGCCATTTCAACCCCTATCGCGTCAACAGTAATCACTGCGTTTTTATACAAGATTGTTTCATTAAACTTGGAACTTGGCCTAGTTTTTTTTTTATTATTTTGATGTGTTTATGACCCAAAGATGGATGTATCGGTTACAGGTTTAGGTTAGGTTGGTACCCTTTCGACGAGGCCCAAGCTGAGAGGGCCAGCACTAGTTTAAGGTGCGGAAGTTTGTGGATTCCCGTGACCCCACGTGGACGTGCAAGGCATGCCCCTCCGCTTTTCCCCGGGCAGACGAAGTCCACAAGGATTTCTCCCCGTAAAAAAGGTTAGTCCCATTTAAAATCACCTTTCGAATTTTATCTTTAAAACTAACAAAATCAGTAGTACCGAAAACGTTGCACTGACAGATTCTTGCAGATTGCACCAATCCACGGACGTTGAGGAGATCGAGGAGTATGGGCGCAAGACCAACTGGACATTGAGGGTCGAGATGTTGGATCTATCACATCACGAACTTCAAGTCGTTCGTGGTGCAATTTCGAAACAACAGAAACAACATCTCGAGACGTTCTTTGAAGAACTTCTCTTCGTTGAGGGAAGAGTTCTGGCCGAAGGGTGTTGTGTCTCGCCGGTTTTGTGGCCGCCTACAGGACACTAGTCAGCGAAACACGATGCCGACACTTCGTGTGCACTAGTTTAAGTTATTATGTAATATGTATTTATAGTATTTGTATATATGTATGTGGATATATACAACAAACTGTAATAAAAATAATAAACTTGAAAACAATCTTTAGGGATTTTGAAAATGATTATCAAATTACTGAGTCTGACCTAAATCGGCGCTTACACATGCAACCCATATAAAAAATGACAAGAAAAATATGAAGTTTTAAGTAAGAGTCAATCTAGGTGAAGAAAACGGATATGTCTGTGGCACCGTCTATCACGTTTTAAAACACGACTGATAAAGAATTCAAGATATGGCTCATCTAGACCAAGATAATTGGTGATAAAGTAATTGAGGCCACAATACATTAATATCGTGGGCAGAAATAAACAATATGAACGAAATATATCTAGACTAGCATGTACAGACACTGGCAAATCATCCTACTATAAAGTTTATTTTATTTAAATAGCCTTTATGTATACAATAAAGTCGATATTACATTTTTTCCTTTTTCTTTTTCTTAAAGAAACGTAACTTAGAAAATACTCAAGTAGGGACTTGAGTATTTTCTCCTACATCGTGGGTGCATTTACAAACATACAATTTCACATACACATGAAACCCAGATCCGGACCAACAATTTGTGCATCGCACAAAGTTTTGTTCCGTGCGGGAATCGAACCTGCGACACGTTGCACCGTAGCCAGTTGCCCAGCCACTGCGCCAACCGTGCAGTTAAATTTCAAGTAATATTAACTAGGATAATAATGTAGTAAAATTGGATAAAATTTATATGACCATACTATTACTATTGCTCTATTGCTATAATTACAATAGTTGTGGGCATTATTTAAGTAATTAACTTTACCGTAATTAATCTGATTGACTGTATGTCAAGCAAGTTATTTTGAATACAGATTAGAATAGTAATAGCCTGTTTCATAATTTTTTATAGATGTACCCGAAAAACTTATATGTCATACGTTATACAAATATCGTTCTATATTCAAATTTATCTGATAAAATAATAGTCTAATATAAGTGAATATACACATTGTGAAGCAGTTCCGAATTTTTCAAATGGTCAAATATATTTTACCTCTAAAATGTATGTTTATTTTTATTAAACACTAGCGGACCCCTGCTTCGCACGGGTATCCGACTACCCCGGCGACAGTCATTTGTTTTGTTAGCGAGCGGCCACAGCACCGAAAGGATTGTTAATTCCCGACATTCCCCTTTACTTTTCTAAAACTTTCTTTCGTAAGAACCTTCTCCTAAAAATAACGAACATAACAAAACAAGAATTGGCAAAATTGGCCCAGGCGTTATGGAGTTATGCGCTTACTAACAAATTTTGCGATTCATTTTTATAACATTTAAATATTTGTTAGGTCATTGAACTTTCGAAAACAAATCAATATCAATAATTCCAAAACACATAATCCACGTAACGTTACGAAAGCCTATAAAATAAAATCCATTCATTTCAGTAAAGCCTCGTAATAAATCCATACATAGTTCTTCTACGTACAAAAACTCAGGGTAGATCCCGATTCGAGATTACATCGTGATAGCATGACTATTGGTTATTCCCTGCATCGCACTAACCGAGCCAATGTAAATTGCCTTCAATTTATACTCGATAACATCCTTCTCTTATAGGCAACTTGTACGTTTACGACTGTTTTGTTTGTCTAATTAAAGTTGCTTTCAAACTATGTGAAAAGAATTAAGAAGATTATATGATATAACCATCGATACTCATTTTGGATCGTCTCTAATGATAATTCGTGATTCAAATATAGGATTTGTAACATTTTAAAAGGTATAACTTAAAAAAATCAGCATTCGAATTTCACTTTTATTTTCATACATCATAAATAACTTTATTTCGTGTCAAAACAATTGCGTTAATCGTTATTTGTATTGTATAAGAAAAGTGCAGTAACTTACCGGCATGTCGATCCTCGTAAGCCCGCGTAGTCCGCCCTCCGCGCCCGCCGCCCTACTGCCACGAGGAACAAGCCTCCACTGTGCCAGCTCACCACCTGGCCCCATCTGAAGCCTCCTCGCGTGACTGACATCCTCAGCTCTTGCATTCCAAATTTCAACCTTATCTTTCACAATACTGGAATCAATTTCCTTCCAACCCTCAGTGTCACGATTTACATTCGAATTTGATGTTTCTTCGACATTGTCTCCAGTTATTATAATCGCGGGTATTGCTATAGTATTATCCCCTTTATTGTCATTCAGCACAGAGGGTATATTGCCTTCTTGTGGTGGACCTCCGAATTTTTCTTTCAGTGAATTAATAACTGCTTGCCTAGCTTGTTCGTACGTTGCTTTCGCTTGGTCTTCCCTCCATTTTTTCAATACTTTACCTTTAGGATCAACATTAGTCACTGTTCTACCAATAAAGTTGGAATAGAGTTTTGAAGTTAATGCTCTTTGTAGTTTTAAATTATTGGTATTGAATGAATTGCTGTCATCGGCATTTTTACTACTGTTATTGTCAACTGTATCTTTTGCTTCGTTCTGTACGTAGCATTCTGTTTGTTGATCTTGGTTGCCGTATACTTCCCACCATCTTGCTCCCGCCTCATTGATTGGTGTTCTGGATCGCGCTGCGTGAGGACATTTTTGGTTATCACTCATATCACTAAACTTTTTACGAACTAATCATGGAATTGCGAACTAGAATGTTTAAAAGATCAAGATTAAAGTTGAATTTTCGACGTGTTACCTCCACTGAAGTTTTGCAACAACTAAAGATTCATCACCAAAAATTATCAAAAACTGCAAGTCAATAGTTTACAATTACCCTTTACCACGAAAGCCTAACTAAAAGTCTACAATAGTGCGTGTCTTTTTCTAAATGTATGGCGTTAAAAGGGATAGAATAAAAGTATCGTGTTTACGTGTCGTGCTTAATTTAGCTTAGTAGAAGTTGGTGAGACATCAACATTCGCGGCGTCAATAGCTATTGTGACCCCTATTATTGAAAGTCTATTTTCCTGTATGTAACTGGGTCAGTATGTGAATCGACAATAGCAAGTCAATGTTTAGAAACCTCAAAATGTTCAACATTCTCCTTTAGGTGTTTTATATTGATAAAACAGCGAACGGACAGACGGATGCCAAATCAAACCTCGTTAAGATATCCGAAGATATTATTAGAACAGAATTATATTGGCTATAAAAACTATAATAAAAAGGTAAGTACCATGCTTAGCCACACGCAACTTTCGACTATTGAGCGTATTCGGGAATCACTTTCAATAAATAAATAGTCCGTCTGTCTGTTTTCTGCTTTGAATGAAGAAGATTCTAAAACCAGCTAACATTTTTTTCAATTTTTAGCAAACAAAATTTATTGGATATGGCAGAGCCATGCTTTGACACGAATGGATCGGCCCGACCGGAGTGATACCACGGCCTCACAGAAAACCGGCGTGAAACAACCACAGCGTTGTGTTTTGCCGTGTGAGTGAGGTTACCGGAAACCCAATCCTTCCCCTTCCCGAACCTTTCCCCAATCCCTAAATCCCCAAAATCCCAATCCTTAAAAGGTCGGCAACGCACTCGTAACTCCTTCTTTGTTGCGGGTGTCCATGGGCGATGCCGATTGCTTACCATCAGGTAATCCACCAGCTCGTTTGCCGTCCTATCACATAAAAAAAAACTTCCACATTCATCATATTTTCGCTGGATATAAGTCTGTAGCAATGTTTGTAATTAAAGTTTTATCAGAATGGACTTGGCAACAAACATATGTCAATATTATTGCTAAAGGTATGCAACATTTGCAACATAACCTACTCAAACACATATCACATTAAGAAAAACAGTATCAAAACTTATCATACGTTATTAATAAACACACCAGTCCCTTTGACTCCCTTAGAATCTAAAGAAATCAATGTTTATCAAATAATCAAATATAATAATGAATTAAATAAATAACATCACTAATTGTGACACAACCCGTGAACCGGTACGTCTATCAGCGATCGAAGTTCATTCCTAACCATCCCGGATACGCAACAGAACGGTACCGTTATCTTAACTCCAGCTACTGCTGGCTGACCTATGAACTTGCTTACAATTATTAGTGGGCAACGTTGCGTAATATTTTCGTATTAATTACTTGACTTTTCAATCACATGACTTAAAAACAAACTTTAATCTGGATTGCCGTGCCATCTCACCGCGGAATTGTGATTAGCGATATATTTTTTCCTGTAATTAGGTAAAAGAGCGGCCTCTCTTTTACCTAATTACTATACATGTTTCTTATAATTAATATAGTTGCACTCGCTCCTCGGCTGCTATTGGTTTCATTGCGATGTTTTATAGCCTATGACTAGGAATGTTGAATGTTCTATCTAAAAATAATTATTCAATTCGAACCAATAGTTCAAACAATCTTTGCTGCTTGATCGTATGATAGTATAGTTATGTATATTAGTATAGATTTTCTCATTCAATTATCCCACCCTTAATTTCTCTTCTTCTTCTTCTTCTCAACGTCTCTTCGAGGAATAGAGTTAATGACAGGTAAATTTTCTATTTATCTAAGTCAAAGTAAAATCAAAATATTATAATAATATATTGCACCTTCTTAGGTATAACGTCTAAAACAATAATAGTATGTCAGTCTGTTTAACAGTGGAGCTAGGTGCTCAAAAAACCAAAACAAACAACACTTAAATAAAACGAATTTACAAAGACCATAAAGGACACTTTAGCCAAACAAAAGAGTCTGTAAGTCAGACTATCCGTCTGTCCCCTAGCGAAGCTAAGCTTGCTCGTTCCATAGTGTATATTGCTATGACGAAGAACAAGCAAGAAACTCCATGGTTATTCTTTTTCAATCTGTGCCACAATTAAATTATGTTACATTATTAAATGGGTTCCGTTTGTGAGAACAGTGTATATTAAGCCAACCGACAAACTAATACCCAAGATATAAAATTTGATAGTTTAGTTTAAAAATGACCAGTTCCAATTGATGGATCTCGTTCACGAATATGACAGGTACACCAGAACCGCCATACTGAACCATATTGTTAGGAATCCAGCAATCCAGTGTAGTGGCACGTGCCAAATAGACTTTTGAGTGAGTACATGTGAACAAGTACCAACATTCTACTGTACTAGTCTTACTTAATTTTAATACAATTGCAATTAATGTAGTTTAGTCTAACATGACAAAGAAACTGGCCACCCAAATAAACCACGTCTAGTCAAAATGAATCCTAGAATCTATTTTAATACCTCATTATACTTAATCATAATTATTCATGTTTCAAAGCCCAAGATAAATGACCCAATAATTATTGAAATAATATCATAATTAATGCCAATCTCGACCTTTTCACACGGCGACATTATTATCAAAGTGAGATACTTAATTAAACTTACGGACATTATTAAGTTTAATTTGATAAAAATGTTTTATACCGTCCAAGGTATGCGGAAACACGCATAGACAACATGATGTGCATTGCGTTGAAGCGTTTCGTCTTTTATTTTTTATTTATTTATCACAGACTGATCACCGAGTTTGACCCCGGATCGGATAAAATTATATTTGAATTTGGTATTTTAAATTTTTCGCCGACAGCACAGTATATGGTGATGCATTTAGCAATGTGAAAGAAATCTTATTCTGACGCGCTACGAAAAATTTGTTGCTATTAAAACAGATCTACGTCGCTACGGTGCTACGCCGTAGCGTCTACTGTTTTTTGTTTACTTTTCCGTCTACGTAATTTAACTGTGTAGTCTTGTGATTATACTTGTTTCAAGCTGCTTATCCTTTGTTAGCAGAACTGAAGACACGTTGTTTGTCTATAATGTAATTACAATGAACTGTTCAGGGGTAAAATACTCACTTGTATGTATTATACTTTTATAGCATCCATTAATCATAGTAAATCCTTTGTATGAAAAAATCTATATTTAAATAAGTGTTTTTTTTTTTAATATAATAAGTCGGCAAACGAACAGACGGATTACCTGATGGTAAGCAATCAACGCCGCCCATGGACACCCGAGGAGTGCGTTGCCGACTTTTTAGGGATTAGGGATTTGGAGATTTAGGGATTGGGGAAGAGGAAGGTTTGGGCCTCCGGTAACCTCACTCACACGGCGAAACACAACGCTGTGGTTGTTTCACGCCGGTTTTCTGTGAGGCCGTGGTATCACTCCGGTCGAGCCGACCCATTCGTGCCGAAGCATGGCTCTCCCACACTTGTGTCGGTTCACTATATTCAAAATACACTACAGGTACTCTTTAAGCATCGAAAGTCACGTTATATTTTACCATATTTATTTATTGTTAAAAACGATTTTTGTAAAAACTTTATAACAGTAATGTATGCATACTACACGTACTACAATACAAGATGCTAAATAAAATAATCCCAGATAACTTAATCGACTATCAGCAGAACTTCAAGGAAGCATCACGTGAGCGAAGAGCAAAGAGACCTGCGCATGCGCCGCCCGGAGATATCCTTGGTGTTGTTTATAAGATCGTATATTATGTTTACCTAACGGCAAGTAGGTCGCGTCGTCTGGACCGCCGTACTTTGTACGTCTGGGTGTAATGCACTCATGCGCAGGAAAATTACCGGCGACCTGCGCTTGCGACCTGTCTCGAATTCTTACTTCTTCTTCGAGTTTATTTTTTAATAAGTAGATACTATTTTTGGTTAGACAAACATTTGGCCCGTTGCTTTGTTTCACTGAAATTATTCTGTTATTATTAACATTAATTTTGAACGTCAGCGCACCATATTAGGTAATAAAACACTTGAAATAAACCGTTCAAATAAATTTTCTTTTCGAAAAAAACTTTAAATTTTCATTAATTCTAGTTGATTTTGTAACTGTATGTATAGGTGCTTTATACTCTTTCACAAAAGAACTACTTACTAAACTTATAAGTATAAAATTTTGCTCTGATATCAGTCTGTAATAAAATATAGGTTACTTTTTTGGCAACATAGGCTAAACTAATGCAACGCAACGCAACAGAGGCTGAACCAATGGACCAAATCATTTGCTTTATTGTATAAAAACAAGGAAAGTCAGTAAATGAAGCCTTGTATTGTTTATAAAACAAAAACATTGCATCCTACTACTTGCTAATTACAAATCCTTGATAGTAATCCTACTATCTTATCACAACGAGTACGGGATTGGTGCGTTTTATATAAAAATCGCTCAATATCACGTAAGACAGGAGTGAACAACTTTATAAATAAGTTTTATTGTTATTGTTATTGTAATTTAAGTGGTCTTCCTTTATTTGTGATTAACTGATCTTTATATGAAAGCGACCTGCCCCAACTTCGCACGGACGCAAAGTTATTATACATATAAATCTTCCTCTTCAATACCTAACTCTAACTATTAAAAAAACCTCATCAAAGTCCGTCGCGTAGTTTTAAAGATTTAAGCATACACTTTATTTGTGATTGACTAATTTTTATATTAAACATGTTTTATGTTATACATATAGTGTTTGTACTCGTTTAGTACCTTTTCGGAGAATAGAAATCAAAATCCATCCTTTGTCCCCCATCCTCGAATAACCCCCAAAACCACAGACAACGCTCTCGTTACTGCTATGGTGTTACCTGTGCCCATGAGCAGCGCTGATGGCTTATCATCAACATCTGATCTATCTTGACGTTTGCCACAAAAAAACAAAAAAGGTTTTTTAACTTTCCTCCTAAAAGTAAGTATCTACTTAGTACTTTATTTTTCCAGTTATAAAATTAATTTTACTTTACGCCCACTTAAGTATAATAATTACGTCTAAAGTATTTTATGGTATAAATAGTTTTTTTTTTTGGAAATCAAACAACATACTTTATCCGTTTTTTAAAAACCTAAGAGCCGAATGAGAATAAAGACTCGAAATTCGCCAAACCTGCTATAAACCAACGAGGCTCATCTATACTAATATTATAAAGGGGTAAAATTTGTAAGTTTGTATGTAGGGGGTAATCTTTAGAACCGCTGGTCGGATTGCCGAAATTCTTTCACTGATAGCTACAGTGTTCCTTAGTGCTGCGCTACAGGCTATAAAACATCACGCTACGATCAAATGGAGCCCTGCAGCGGGTGAACCTGCGTGAGAGCTAGTATACACATAATCGTCTAGAACGTTAGGCTGGGTTTTTCCTTACAATCAGTATTATCAATCGAGTTAGGTAAGTGACCTCAAATGTATCATTGATTACAGAAATCACTTATATAGACATTATAAATAATAATTTATAACGATAAAAATATGGTTGAATTTAGCACAAAACCTCCGTAATTTCCAAAACATTCTGTTTATTCATTGCCTATGCAGCATAGCACGTGTTTGCCTAATAATCTGGCTAAATTATGTATCTTCATTATGCTCTTATCTGATATCAAAGTCTATTTCAATTAAAGGGCTTTTTGATTAGGAAAGATTATACGCCATCCGTATATTTATGTAAAACGTGACTATTAAGAATTCGATCAAATGTAGGTAAAAAAATACCTACAGAATAATCTTACAGAAAATATATATGTATACGTTAAAAAAAAATAAACGAATTAATTATTTTACTAGTTACTGTGTATTAAAGTACATAGTAAATTATCTATTTCAAAATTTCATTCGTGTCCGTTCAGTACTTTTTTTATATATCCAACCTTATATACTATCGCGTTTAATATGTATATATATAGTAGGTAGGATTTTTCTGAAATTGAATACCTAAGCAAAACTTGGCTTAAAACAATTTCAATAACCAGTCCGAGAAATCTACAAATATGAATCAAGGTTTACATCGTGGTTTTCCTGTATGTCACAATTAGACAAGGGATGATTATGATTTTGTTTAACAATAAATGCTGTCAATGAATCAAATATTATTACGTGTAGTGGTAGCTTTTGTTAGCTTATCTGACACACATTTTGAAACATTTCGTATCGAAATACTACTTAAAACTATCGTAGTATAGACTAAAGGAAATTTTATAAGACATTGTGAAACAGATTTATTAACGAACATTGTCGTAAAAATAAACACATGACACATAAGAACTTGAAGGCACCGGGGGGTTGGCACAAACATCAACATGCCGATCATCGTCTTCACAGTCCATCGTAGGGCGTAGGATTTTATAATCAGGCCGAATAAATTACAAAAATAACGGACGTCGGCGATCCGTCTTCTACGACAGTCACAGCGCTTGCTCTCCTCCACAATGCGCACGCAGAACTGCCAGTTTGACGTTCCGCCAGAGTACGATTTATGGTACCCTCGTCCGATGAATTGTGATAAAACCTCCTTCAAAATTCAATTTAAATAATCGTCGCTCCGACAAACTTTTAAAACAAATCACTAACCTAGAATTACAAACATATTATCTCGAAGTAAAAATAAGGTTGACCACATGACACTGGCAGAATATAAAAAAAACACACACACACAAAACAACAACAAAAAAGCCAATGAAATCAACCCAAAAAAAACATTTAAAATGTCTACTATAGAAGCCCTCAATTGTATTCCAAATACAAATATTCGTAACACATAAAGACTATAGATAACGTCTAATCTACGTCTGCGATGCGTCTGCGGTGCAACCTTGGACGATGGACACTACGCGTTTTTTATATATTTTATCATAATCACTAACTTTACTACTCTTCCAGTCATTTGTAGCGAATAAGACAAAACTATTAAGGCCATATTTAATTTAAGTACCTATTTAAAATTGATAAAAACTGAAAATAAAGTTTTACACACATATTCTTATAAAAAACTGATACGTTTTTTGGATAATAATTAAGTTATCTGTCGATAAAGAATTATATCTTTAAAAATGTTTTCAAAATACAAACTAAACTAACGATTGGGCTCGATTTACTACGACTTCGTGAATCATTATTTTATGTTATTGGTGAAACCCGTATGAAAATCTGTTCAGCAGTTTCTGTGTTTATCGCATCAAAACAATCAGACGCAGTTAGACACTTCGTATGATTTATTTTTTATTAACAGAATATTGAAGGTCTAACAATGGGCACAGATAGCTGTGACCCCGACCTGTGGAATATTTTAACATCGATAGAGCCAGACGTTACAACATGTCTCATTATCTTCAAGCCCTTTGTCCCTTTTGAGGTGGCCATTATGAATTGTATATAATAATAATTTGCAAACTTGGAACGTTAAATCTTATCATTCGTTATGCTTGTACCGAGAAAGAAAATGTTATTTTTTTATTATTAACAAACAAATAAGCAACCTTTAAAATACAAATTTGTTTAATACAGATATAAAACGTATTTAAAAATATGAGATTCATCCCCGAATTGCTTGTATATGTATCTTCTTAATATCTGAAAGATATCTACATATCTATAATATATGGAACTCAATTCACAACTGGTATTACATTGAATTTAATCATTGGTGATAGAACATCAAGAGCAATTCAAGAAGCCTTAGGTATATTTCTCCAAATCTCTTCAACCCCTAATTCATCCCATCCAGAAAAGGCCAGTAAGGCCATCGACATGTACATACATCTACATCTACGAGTGTCCACGCACGACGCACTATATTTATTTATTTAATCATGAACAATTTATATTGTATTTGATGTCAGTATATGATAAAAATTTGCATGCAATGTAATAAAAATAACAGAAAAAAAACATTAACACAATAAAATAATACAAAAATAACATAGAAATTAAATAAAATTGCATTTACAAAAGTATTAAATTGGAAATAATTAAATTATAATTCATCGAATGTGTACAAGTTTCTCGCCAACAGAAATTCTTTTAACTTAGCTTTAAAAGAGCTAGTATACAATGAATCTTTTAAATCTGCTGGCAGTTTATTAAATAATTTTACTACTTGGTATTGAGGACTATGCTTGGCAACATTTAGGTTAGGTACAATTTTATTATTGAAGTCCTTTCTACGAGTACTTTCCCTGGCTATTCTCTCGTTTTCAGACTCAAATTCATAGACATACTTTTTAAAATTAACCAACAGCACTAATATGTACAGGCTAGGCAATGTTAGGATACCTAAACGTTGAAAGTGAGGTCGACAGCTTTCTCTTTGTGATATTCTTACAATTGTGCGAACTGCTCTTTTCTGTAGAATAAATGCTCTCTGAAAATTATACCCATAGCTTTTTCCCCAGAACTGTATACTGTATCGGAGTCTAGATTCAACAAGAGCATAATACACCATCTTTAACTGGTCCTTATTTATTTCATCTCTTAAAGTCCTTAAGGCAAAACATGCAGAAGATATAGTGGAGTCTATATGGGCTAGTTCTTTTTTCCAATTCAGTAAATCATCTAAATGGATACCTAAAAATTTGACATCTCTCACTAATTCTATCTTTTCATTGTTAAGACTTATATCCATATTTTCTTTATTGCCTGCCGTGGTCCGAAACAACATGATGTTTGTTTTTTTAATATTTATTATCAATCTATTTGCATCGAACCAAGATTGAAATACTGCCAGCATAGTATTGACCATGTCTGTAAGTTCACTAATAGTTTTAGCTTCTACTATGGCATTTGTGTCATCAGCATAGACTACTAGACCAACGCCAGGAATCATTTTTTCAATATAATTTATTATATCGTTGGTGAAAATAATAAATAGTATAGGACCCAATATGGAACCCTGCGGTACGCCAGTAGTAATATTAATCATAGATGATTGGTATGTTTTCCGTTGTCCTTCCTGATCTATAATGCTGGTTTCTACATACATTTTTCTATTTTTCAAATACGATGTAAATAATTGTAAAGCTTTGCCTCTGACACCATAATAATTTAATTTTGCAATCAGTAGATTATGATCAATTGTATCAAATGCGGAAGATAAATCTAGAAAAAATCCTGCTACCTTTAATTTATTATTTAATTTGCCCATCACATCGTCCACAAGTCGATAAATTGCTTCTCCAGTGCCAATTCCCTTCTGGTAACCAAACTGTCTGTCATGAAGAACTTTATTAAAACTAAGATGAGCCAATAGCCGAGATTTTAAGATCTTTTCAAAAACTTTCGAAACTGTGGGTAGAAGTGAAATTGGTCTGTAATTTTTAGGGTCTGTTTTTGTACCTTTTTTGTAAACTGGAACAACCTTTGCAATCTTTAGTTGTTCCGGAAAAATAGCCTGCTCAAGACAGTTATTAAAGAAAGTAGACAGTGGACCGGCCAATATTTTTATATGCTCTTTAATAATAGAAATAGGGATTTCATCATATCCACTGGAGTGCTTGTTTGTCATAGTTTTAACTATTTTGGCTATTTCTTGGGGCGTAGTAGGCGTAAGCGACATATCGTTTATAACCCTTTCACAGCTTTGTTGAAGTAGCGATAAGGCTTCCTCTGTCTTAGTTTTAGCTGAAACACAGTTAAAATTGAAATGTTCTGCTAAAATGTTAGTTACAGCAGTCGGCGAATCTATGATACGATTGTTAATTTTTAGTAAAAGTGGTTGCTGCTGTAGTTTTTTAATTTTTCTGTGGTTATTAATCACTTTCCAAACTTCCTTGCCTACATCTTTAGAATTATTTATTTTTTCAGCTATCGCCATTTTTTTGGCTTTGATCATGACTCTTCTATATATTCGAATATATTTCTTTTTGTAACTAATTACACTATCATGAATATTATCACCAGTATTAGTGCATAAGACTCTTTTCATTTTACTAGACGTTTTGACACCTTTAGTTAACCACTTTAACTGTGATCCTATCTTTAAATTTATTTTTATATCTCGTTTTTTATAACTTTTCCGAAAAGCATTATTAAAATGACTCAAAAATGAATTAATACCCATTTCACCCCAATTTTGATTCAAAAGTCTATTCTTAAAAGTTTCACTATTTCTTTGATTAAATTTTCTTTTATTAGTAATTATAAATGGATTATTTTTACTTTTTAATCGGTCTTCTAGTAAAAATTCACTCAATTGTGCTCCATGCCCGTCTCCCAAACCATTATGATCAATCACACTGTTCAATATCTGTTCTTCTTGGAGATTTGTTATTATATTGTCCAAGCAAGAATACGAGTTATTTCGAATAAAAGTCGGACTATCAAAAAGACATCTAAAATTGTAACAAGCCAGCAGACTTAAAAACTCAGCACGTTTTTTGTTTTCTAGAAGCAAGTTCACGTTATAATCACCACATATAATACATTTCTTATTAAATGAAAACTCAAGCAATAGTTCTAACTTTCCCAAAAAAATACTAAAGTTTTTGTCATTAGGATTACGATACACACAACATATGTACACTCCAGTAGTGGTATCCTTTAGGCAACATACCTCAAAACTCTCTACAGCATACAATCTTTCAACTGCTAATACTTTCTCTACAATTCTATCTGCTTGAGCTAAAATTAAACTCCCACCCCTCTTTTTCTTATTTCGCGTATTAAACGATGCTAAATTGTAACTATCTAAGTTAAAAGAAGCGACTGACATACTACTTAAGAAATGCTCAGTCAAGCATAAATAGTCTACCTTTTTCCCAAGTGATTGTAAATAGGCGTCTAATTCGTTTATTTTATTAGAAACACCACATATGTTCTGGTGAAAGATTGTTAATTTAATACAATTATCATTATTTGCGACACAATTAACATTGCTACTACATTTTACAGAGATATCATTTTTACTATTCACGAAAAAAAACAGTTTGTAGAGTTGTGTCGTTTGTTTTTATAGCAATCTCAACATCGTCAGTCTGAACTCCAATATTTTTTAAAGTCGTTGTTTGGACACTAACATTATTAGTAGACAACAGGCTCCTCCGTCTACATAGATTTTCAGTATAAGTTTGATACATATATTTATAATTTAGATGTAAAATCTGTCTATGTATTAATCTACAAGCATGCAATTTATTTACGTAAGGCATATAAACATCACTATGTAATGACAGTAAGGTAGAATTTGTACAATTCCCGCACACAAATTTTAGTAGATTATTTACACGATTGACATTCAGATATTTCTGCTTGTAGATTTGACCTACCAAAACATTAGTGAATTTTAATTGACGTAACGTATAATATAGATAAGTTTGAATACACATAGGATTACTATCATTTGTGCCGGTTAATATGATAATAAAATCAGTTTTACTAAAGTCCTTACACAAACTTGCACATGATTTCAATACCTGTTCAGTAGTAGCATTTGGCTTAATATATGACGTCACTATGAATTTTGACCCCAGATAGTACTGCAGGATCTTACGAACACCATATCCGGCTTGATCAGCGAAGATCGTGACCCGTTGAGTAGCTTCCTTTTGCGAATACGATTCTGAAAGAGTGGCCGACTGCTGGTTGTCAGTGGTAGTACATTCAATGTTATACTCTGTCTTTTTCGTAGAAATACACTCGTTTATAGGTTGCCAGGCAGATATATACACATCGCTATATGCCATAAAAAAAACTAATCATATACTTAGTTAACATTAATAACGGCTAAGGAGGATTAATAGATTTATACGTAATTTTAATGTTTATGTAATAATAAAACGACTGCCTGCCCCCTTCTTATGTAATTTCAAGTACACCTCACTACAGATAGTGCACAGAAACCCACAAACTATTACTTACATAAACGACGGCTATTTCCAGATGTTTACGTGTTTTACAATGTAAGTACTCTGGCGTAATACTCTGTAAAATGGCCGTGCTTAGTTAGTTAAAATGTTTTATTATACTGTAAGTGATAGGCCTTGGTAAGTTTTGCATTTTTTTATGTAATAGACCGGCAAACGAGCAGACGGATTACCTGATGGTAAGCTATCAGCCCCGCCCATGGCCACCCGTAACAGAGGAGTTACGAGTGCGTTGCCAACCTTTTGGGAGGTTTTGATTGGGGAGGGATTGGGGGAGGGGAAGGATTGGGCATCCGGTAACCTCACTCACACGGCGAGACACAACGCTGTGGTTGTTTCACACCGGTTTTCTGTGAGGCTGTGGTATTACTCTCACTCCGGTTGAGTCGACCCATTCGTGCCGAAGCATGGGTCTCCCATACTTAGATATTGGACTTCGTGGTAGAAGTACCTAATAGGTTCACAGCCAGTTACTTTTTGTCAAATCCTAGTTATTGACAAGTTTTAAGTGTGGAAGAAGAAGGTCTTCCGGCACCGTTGAGCCGGCTACTGGGTTGATACCACAACGAAAAAGTAAGAAGCTTGATTTTGGTTTCACCGTATGTATGAATGCCAATCCTCAAATCACTAACAACCAACAAAAGCCGGTAACGCAGTTATAACCCTGTTGGTGTATTGTGTGATATGTTTGTGGTGCCGATCACTTACCAATAACTTCAGATAATCCGTTGTAAAATATTAATTTTATATTTCAACATTAAGAAAGGTTTAAAACGAAATTTCTTGAAAACTTCATTACACTTCAAATGAAGCTTATTTTTTTATTTCAGATTTCGTTTACTTGAGTAGGTATTGCAGACATGCATAATATATGTAATGAAACAAAAATAACTTTTCGAAATAAAAACTACTTACACAATGAGATATAAATATTTGCGAACGAAATCACGCTGGATCAACAAAGAAATCACGCAGCCAAATTACTAGAACCGTTATCCTAATTATTCGAAGACATTTGATTAATTTACGTTATCATTATGAATAATATTAAATTTCTTGTAAGTCCACACGGAAGTTTCCTTGACACCGGGAATATTCAAAGTAAATAAGGTCACGTTCTAAACGGATCTTGGTAGAACTAGCTGATAAGGTGGTCTGAGGAAACTCCCTGGATATCTACCTAATTAGCACATACGTAAATAATGTTAAGAGTATTTATGTGACACAGATTTTTATATGAACCTTCATGTAAAAATCATGGAAAGTACCGAACCGATTTTTATAAAACGTACATAGGTAATATAATATAATCAAAAATTCGTAATATACATAGGTACAGTCAGTGGTCAAAAATGCAATTACACTCTACCAATTTTAAAATGACTAAAATTTTTTTGTAGTAATAGTTCAATAGTTCACAGCCAGTTTATTCAATAGAGATTTAGATTCTATGCTATAAATTAAAGCAGTCCTCAACCATTGACTTAATTCTACAAATATATTTTGGTCATTTTAAAATTGGTAGAGTACAATTGCATTTTTGACCCCTGACTGTACATACACCTTCGAAAAAGAGTTTAAATAGACAAAATGAGGCAATTTTAATTTCAGTACAAACATAATATCGCAAATAACTGATCATGAGGCTTTGACTAAATTAAACCCTCAGAACTTTTCCTTTTTAATGTTAAAATGTGTTCAAGTAAAAATCAACTTAAGTCACTCAATCCGGTATCACTTACCTCATTTAAAATAAAATAGGAACTTTATAAAATATGTTCGCATACCATAAAATATTTTATTTTAATCGGTTCTGTAGTTTCTAATGTTTTTGTCTTCAAAGTTAATACGAAAAGCCTTGCCGCGTAAACGCCATTAATATCTCCGTGATCCTATTTTAAGTCACTTTTTTGGGATGAGATGATAGAGCAATAATATAAAACATGGTGCCAGTTAAAATGTACAACATTCTAGCTAATCTTACTACCTATGTATGTTAAAAGGACGTCTAAGTAACCGACATATCTATCCTAAAGCAGGTACCTAATATATCATGATGAAACAAAAATTAAAAACTATATTCGGGTCATTCTGATTAGGTTAACTAAAATTGCTAGTAGGTAATCTTTATTTCATTTAAAAACAATAAACTAAAGGTGGGCCGATAATATTTTTCGTATAAAATGATATCAAATTAGCACACGACATTAATAATACTTGAAATGCATTTTTTTATATTAAAATATTTCGTTGCACAAACTTGGAACAGACAAAAAGGTATTTTGTTTTATATACTACAATAGAATGTTACGCAACGGCTGCGATCCCTTGAATATACAGATACTTAATTTAAAAGAATTCATAAATAGCTCTACAATATCTATGGTAAAGCTTAAGCCAAAAAATATATACGTGACGTTGGGTTTCTTTCCGAAGCATTTTCGTTTTCTTTGTGATCTATTTGAATAGTACTGTATAAAACCAATTACATTACTCAATTCTCATGTAAGAAGTAATGTGCTGATGTTGTATAATTTGGACGTAAAAACAATACTTTACACAATAAATTGTCAATTTCTGACCAGCCTCGTTATCTGTATATACTAGTTATGATTCCTGGTAAACCGGTATCCACCGCAAACGATATTATTATAAGTACGTAATTAAGGGACGAGCTAACCTTTGAGCTCTATGTCACGATGTCGCCGGCTGGTCTGCCCGTGATATTGGGGAATTGGGCCGATAGTGATACGCTGCCGACACTACGTGACCATGGAAACGTATCCTCCAGGATTCGGAATTGCGAAGTTATGACTGATCATAGTTCATTGGTTTACGTGAAATAGTTAAGAACTGTAAAAATTATTAAATTAGATACGTCTATTTTTTTTAGTAGTAAAATAAACCTGCAAATCAACACATGGAATGTTAAGTAAGGAATATAGGATCTCGTGTTAATTTCTTAGTCTGGAAAACTATATCGTTTATTTTATTCTTTAGCAAGTAATCACGGAATTTGTGTTTCATGTAAAAACTTATTCTTCCTCTTTAAGATCTTCTTATACTTAAATTGGTTTCATTTAATAAATGCATACTATTTCCAAGAACCTAAGCGCGAGTCTTCGGCCACTGTAACCACAAGTCTGCGTAGCGCAAACTACTCTTGCTCGCCGTCCGACTAGAACCGGAGGCCAAGAGACCACCACAGATGGGCTAACAGGGCTGATGTTCAGCCGGAGTTGCAAGTCTAATAACGTAATACTTACGCTACTTAGGTTTTTAATTATTATACCAGTTCTAACCAGTATAGAGATGGTCCGTATCAAAATTTACCAACCACAATATTGATTGGAAATATTATAATTATCTCTGTGTGGAACAAAGGTCGACTGGTAAACAATCGTTTAAGTCGTTAAATTTGCTTTAGTCATCATCATCATTAAGAGTTATTGATTTGTAGTTTAGACATCATTTGCCGTTAAATGTTGCAGTTTCAAATCCCGCGAGGAAAAAACAACCCATTTTTATGGACAACAATTACATACTATCCTCTCATATGGTGATTTCCAAGTATTTGTTTGAGGAGATAAATGAAATGCCAACGTCCAGCAGCACGGTTATAATTCAACTCAACGATACAAAACTTTTCCATCCTCCTAATACTATTTCATAATATCTATTTATTTACGAATAAGTACATACATTACAGTAGGTAGTCAAATTCAAAACTTGCTACAATGACAAAAAAAAATACTTTTCTATAAATTTTGCATGAAATGGCAATAATGCTATGATGTCATAATGCGTTTCAGTCAAATAAGTAGAATACTTAAAACTGAATATTTTATTATTAAAAATCTAAAATTAAGTAATAGTCAAATGAATGAATGAAACTATAATTATATTTTAATGATTTGTTATATTATAATGTCGAAATAATTTGTTATTGACATTGACAGAGGAAACTACCCAATTATGAGTATTTTCCGTCGACCATTGGATAAGCTTGTTCAATAGTCCGGCACTTAACGCTCTTCGAACGATCTTCAGCTGTTATTCTTAAGAGGTAAAAATTGTAAGACTGTATGACTAATCCACGACATTGGTAAGCAGAATCATACTGTTTATAGGAGGAACGCCCATTCTTTTTTTGAAGCTGGTAAAATATTAGCTTTTTCCATCGGCTTCACCTGCGTTTACCTGGTGAAAAGTAGCCTATGTAAGTGTTGTTCACAGACATTATCTACTTCTGTGTCGATGTTCGTCAAAAACCAATCAGAATATTTACACCCTTTCGAGTTTGCAAGTGCTAGTAAATTTATGTTTTGTGGCAAACGAGCAGACGGATCACTTGATGGCAAGCGAGCGGCGCCGTCCATGGACGCCAGAGGAGTCACAGGTGCGTTGCCGGCCTTTTAAGAAGGAGTACGCTCGTTTCATACCACAGCCCTAGCCCGGAGCAGAAGGGACAAGGTGGTTTTACTCCCGCTCCCGCCTACCCAGGAGGAGAAGTAAATTTATGATTTTTTTTTAAAAAAAAAGAAGAAGCTATTATTTAAGTAAAAAATAATAGCTACTTCTATGAAAGAGTACTTAAACATCAATCTAGATAAACTTTCGCGTTTATCGTATTAGTAGCATATAGGATATAGAAATAAATCAAATCATAAAAACATCAATTTGATTGCAATAAAATGAAAGCAACATTGACTGTGAGGAAGGATATACATATCTACCTACCTACCTAAATGCACACATACATGGGTACCTACCACAGAACAGAAAACTGTATTTTCTATTCCGTGGTACCTACAGATAGATGCGGAACTCATGAACTTTGAAAATAATGTTCAGCGTATGGTTCACGTGATGACAGTCACAACACGCGATGAAAGCAAACAACTATCTATGTACACACAATACATGTGTACTTACCCAGAATATATATGTAAGTATACATTTTATTATCGTAACGCAAAGTCTACGATGCGTATGTATGCATGTCACTTGGTCCATACAAGTATTGTATTCGTTCAAATATTTATATCCTTGTCTTGTAACGTTGATTTTAATACTTCCAATTAATAGAAACGTTTCATCTTTCGTCTTATTTATGTGATGGGACGGCAAACGTGCAGACGGATTACCTGATGGTAAGCAATCAGCGCTGCCTACATCCGCAAAAATGGAGGAGTTACGAGTGCATTGCCGATTGCCGACCTTTTGAGGATTAGAGATTTAGTGATTTTGGGATTGGGGAAGGGGAAGGATTGGGCCTCCGGTAACCTCACTCACACGGTGAAACACAACGCTGTGATGGTTGTTTAACGCTGGTTTTCTGTGCGGTCGTGGTATCACTCCGATTGAGCCGACACATTCGTCTATTTAGGTTTTTATTAATTTTGGGGATCATTGATTGATTTTTCTTGCCCTCGTGACTGTTGTTGTTCCAGGCGTTGGCACTAGCTGTCAGGCCTATAATGAAGCTTTTTGCTCGTCCCAAAGCGTAGATACATTCGTATGGAGAAGAACAAGCAACACACTCCATTGTTTCTCTCTTCCATAACTGGTACAGAGTGGACCAACGTTGGATTTGCCCTTCAGGGAATACAATGCGTGATTATTATGTTATATATCACTTAGCCAGGGTTGCGGGGTAAGCGCAATGAGTTACCGCGCCTTCGGCTCCCAGTGTAGGAGCAGGAAGGGGGGTCTTTAATCGGTAAGAGTCTGACACTCCCTTTTAGATGTATTTGATGATTTTCCCTCACAAAAAAATGAATACATGGCGTGATTAATATATTATACCTATATCACAGATAAATATTTCAAGAGTAACTCGGATCCCATTCAAGAATGGAAAGAATCGTTATTTATATATCAGAAGCCATCACGCGGCTGCGTCGTGATTGGAACATTTTGTACTCGGTGCACAAACACTAATAAATGGCTGACGCATTTTCATTATTTATAGCTTTTCTTTCAAGAAATACTAAAAATAACCTTTATTTGTGTCCAATGACCCATTTCTTCTGACTTTCAGAATTTTTGTACAGTACCGTACACTACAGTGCAGATTAAATTTATTGTTATGAATTATGATGCGTTTTTTATCGCTTACTGTGACTTAACTATACATATAGTTGTCCGACGAAGGTGAGTATGTACTAGTACTATTGCAGCAGATACTACTAGGTCAAAACACAGTATGCAAACGACATTCTTATCCAGCCATTTTTATCTAGTAAGCAGGTGGGACTAAAAGTATTTATATTATCAGTAGATAGAGCTGCGAAATATTACGCGTCTCGGGTTCAATACTCATTTTTTATCCAAAATCTCACCATTATAGGGCTTCCGATTTCAACTTTATAAAGAACAGCATAAGGTCTCATTTAGAATCAGCCTTGATGTCTTGAAAAAAGAAAATAACAAACTCATACGAATATATATGTAGATGCTATTAACACTTCGACGAATAATATAAGGTTTTAAACAAAGCCCTTAATAACCTACCAATTGTACTTTAATATCTACTTAAGCAAGTGGCTACTAACGATAAGTACCGATAATTAAAAAGGTGATCTAGATATCAATTTCTCTAATACACATATCTAAATGTAGTTACGTACATAACTACCTAAATACACTAACGATTAATCATGAATTTCTTTCCACTTCATATAGATAAAGAAAGTCATAAACGCGCAAAGAAATTTCTTATCACCGACACAAAGTTCTTTAGAGATTACTTACTCAACAAATAAACAACTTACACTGTTTCCTTCCAACTTTTTGATAAGAGCGGCTGTGTAAGCCTTTTTGATCACGTAGTCATTACAACATTATGGTCGACCATAAGTCAAAGTTGGAGAATGAGTTTGTTACACGGTTACACGCGAGAGAGCCATGCTTCGGCACGAATGATCTGCCTTGAGCGGAGTTATAGAACGACTTCACAGAAGACCGAAGCGAAACAACTTTTGGGTTGTGTTCTACCGTGTGTGTGAAGTTACAGCAGGTTCATACAAAGCCCTTTTTAAAAGCCTTCAATATGCACTCAAACCTCTGGGTCCATGAATGCTGATCAATTAACATCTGCAGCATCTAAGTAAATATTGAAAGTATACCTAAACAAATGTTTAATAAGATTGTAAACTTCTGACCGATATAGAATACGACAAAAACGAATGAAAAATGCTTTGTTCGTTTCAGAAATAATAATAATGCAACCTCGCTACTTTTATTTTAATAACGAACCCAAAACCGATGTCGTATACTTACTTCATGCTATTTTTATTTAAGAGGAAGACATTCAAATGTTCGGATAAATGAAAGCATCTCACTACGACACAACAAAAAGTGTTCGGAAGTATTTTTAATCAATTTTGCTAAAGAGATTTCCTTTTAGGTAAGTTGATGCATATAGGCAAAATAACTTTGAAGGGCTCTCGGTAAAAGTGATGCTCATATTGAAAATATGTAATTATGTACTTACTTATATGTTTAATGCTATTTTATATGTTTGTTAATTTAATTAATGTCAAGAGTTCAAAATAATAAGTCTAGTTCCGCATTCACAAACAACTCATTTATCGAGTGAAACATAGTTATAGGTGTATATATTTATGTAAGTGCATACCTTCAATATAAAATACTACCTTTCTGCCCACAACTTTGTCTCATTGAATTAAAAGGTCCCTCTCAAGTAGATCACGATCCTGTATACCGTGATAGGAATGAAATTTTCAAATTGGTTCAGCAGTTTCTGAGCCTAATCTATGCAAACACACAGTCCCCTTTCTTTATCTAACATAAGTTAGTAGATTCTATAATCTAGATATCTACTAAGTATTGTAGCCAAACCAAAATCAGAAAGATGAATTTAAAAAAATTTAACAATATTAACATTAACTTCGGTAGGTATAGTAAAACTGAAAGGCATGTTCAAGGCAGTAACCTAAGGCCGTGGGACATAATGACATGATTGTAACAAAAAATAAACAACAGACATCCGTCCATATCTATCTACATATAGGTAAACAGGTATCTACATATAGCGAAAAAAAAATTCATTGTTAGTTTTAAATTTCACTAGGTACAACCTTAAACGTGAGTCAATAAATAATTCTAAAAGAATTATTAATTCATAAATTCGCTAATGTAACATTTTTTATTTACAAACAAAATGACGCCTACCTATTAGGTATGTCCGTTGACTCTCGGTAGAGTTTGTTCTCCGAGGTGACCGCACCTCGGCTTCTGATAACGCAAAGAATCATATCAATAGAATATTGACTGGATAAATATCGGAGTTTTTGCTTATAGTCTGTAGGTAATCATTTACCATATCAGTGTAGTTACTCTTGCCTATAACCTGGAAACGAGGGACGTTACCCTTTGTTACATCCCCATTTGCATAAACTTTTATAATAGATACATTTTCAATCTTACTATATTGAAATAAAGTTGAAAACTTATGAAAGAATTTCGATAGAGGCACCTACCGCTTTATGTGCTGCCCTCTACGCTGCCATTAGCACAAGGTTGTCGCTGAATAGTTACCTATAGCTAGCTACCTAGTGTTGTCTCACATAGTTATGAGGTCAGCTGTTAAGTAACAGTTCAAGTTTACATCACTGACCCGTTGAAGGATATAACGGTGAGACTTATTTTTGTAAACAATTGGGTAATTAGGTAGGGGCTTCTTTGTTTTAACCTCGTGAAAGGCAAAACTTCTTACGTAATTTTTATATTCGCTTTATTCAGTATTTTGCCCACCTGCCTAATTGTCTACTTACCCTCAACTTCAGGACGGTGTTTGTCCAGTTACCAGTTTTGTGTAGGTACTACCTATCGGTTATTATTATAAATTGTAGTGCACTTGAAGAGATAGTACTTATCTCGTCCGGGTCACCGGGGCCGGCCGGCCATAGATCACACTTTTCCCAACAGTTCTTGTGGAAAAATAAGTTTTATCGTCTTGCTTGTTTAGTGATAAAAATGTTCATAACAAATACTCTGCACGACTAGGTACAACACTAGTAGTAACATTTATAAGTCATTAGAGAAATTCAGTACCTATTTGGTAATGACGCCTTGAAATATATGTAGTAGTTACTACATATTATTCGGGTATATAGGTTTTGTAGTTGGTACCTGTCTAGATAGATAGGTGCGCTATTTGTATGAGGAAAGCCTGTGTAAAAAAATAAACAAAGGTTTAAATAATATGATATAATTTTATTCCTTAAACCTAACAATAATGTAGGCATAACATTACATTTTGTAGGTACACATTTACTTAATAATATCTACTTAGTAGTTACAACATATCGTATCGTTCCTCAATCACACACTTGGACCAAGCGGGACGAGTAAACAACACACAGAGAGCGCGACTTAACTATGGCACACGCCGAGAGAGCTCCCACTCACGCACTCTTCAGGTACTTGAGTGTCTTTAATAAATAATTCCTACGACGTCACTACACTGTTTTTCAAAGAGGAACATTTGGTGGCGTCTTGCATGGCTCCGGGGGCGGCGGCCTCCGGTCGTCTGGCGTGCGCGACTGGTAATACGCGCAGTAGGGTAGTGGATCCCAAAATGTGAATAAGGCTTCACGAGTATCCAGTACAGTATCCAGTAGCTTGCCCACGGTCGCAGTATGACCACAACGTGCCGTTCCCTGGCACAAATACGGCAGAGATACTCCAACGCGAGCACCAATAGCTACCAATTTATTGTTATGACCATTTGTAGTTTGTTCTTCACGAACTAGTCTAAATGAAACATGGCCAGTCATCGGCCTGGCTGGGGCCAGAAATGATACAAATCGCTGCACCCATGCGTCAGCTTCTTCATCCTTTTGAGGTACAAGTCCTTTTCTTGCAGAATCCACTCGGCACGACACATTGTTGACAGCACGGGATTCTTTCAAAGTTGTACACGTCACAATCCTTTCTCCTTTTGGTTCCCGAACGATAACCCATGGCTTCTCCGCACTGATTTCTCGTGGAAATCTAAATTGAGCCTTCTCTTCTGGCATGACAAAACGTAGCCGGTCTCTAGCTCCTCGCGCACCCGCACTAGCAATGAAATGTCTTCCCTCTTTAGAAGCACCGCTATCGTACCACGCACGAACATCTTCGTCGTTGGCCACCACCCAGAATTGAGGTGTCGCTAGTCCTGCAGCGCGACACACCCTCATCAACTCCAAAGGGTCATCCAATGTAACAACATCGCGAGCGCAAGGCACAAAGCACTGGCATCCAAGTACTTCGAGATGTGACTTTGCAAGCGCATCGTAATAAGCCGGCGTAGTCGAGCTCACTGGCACATAAAATACCACCGATTCCCTTTCAACTATTTCCCTTAGTGCTCGCGCATAAGCTAAAGGATCAGCGGGATTAGGCCGTGGCACTGTATAAAATTTATGAACTGCGGCTGAGTATTTTAACAATGCAAATTGCCCTTCTATTTCAAATGCCACAACTCTTGCCCCGGCCGAATGGAAATTTCTGGCTAAATGCAGAGCTTGTACAGAACTGCCTCCACTAATAAGTACGGTTCGCGGTTTCTTCTGGTTTTTTGAATTTATGGCACGTCCAATCATTTTGAGAACTCCAATAGGGCACTGCACACACTTCCAGAACAAGAACAAGGAGCCGGCGATCCATAACGTAGGTAGAACGACCAGAATTTGTTTCCAAGCTGGGTGAGCGATGAGGCTTAATATGGCGAAGAGAGGTCGTAGCATAAGCCGTGGTCCCCATGTGATGATCCTGATGAATCGCGGCAGCGGAGGTGGACGCTCAGGAGATATAGCGCGTTCCTCTGGTATTAACGAGAAGGTGGAGGAGAAGGATCTTCTGAGAGCCGTAAAAGGCGGTGGCTGATGAGAGCATCGTTTAACTCGCGGTGAGAATACTAACTCTGTGTTAGAGCGCGCGAGGCGGCTGTACTCGGGCGCACAAGCCGGCATTGCGGGTGCGGTTGTCAAGTAAGACTGGAGTGTGCGCGCACTGGCTTCGCATATAAATGGGCGCGTTATCATTAAGGCGGCGGCGCCCCGCTCTACACAACCCATCATCTTTGCACCCAATTAACGATTACCTAGTTAAAAAGTAAACATACTGGGTAATACATAATTGTGGCTAATTAATAATTGAGGGTTTAAAGTGATTTACTAAGTTAAGCTAATGTGTTCATTTTTGTAATTGCCCAAGGATTGAAGGACAGTTAAAATAATACATAAATATAAAATGATTCATACTTTATTTTAATGGTCTTTTCAACAATTCACTACCTGAATAAATAACAATATTGAATAACTACTTACATTTTGAAGTCCTAAATAAGAATATTTTATTTACTCTAAGAAATGAAAAAGGACTAGCAGTGTTGAGACATTAAAAGCATGTACACTAATGTCTTATAGAGGAACTACAAAAATAAATCATCTAATGTATTTATCACTGTGCAATATAGTTTAAACTAACAAACTTCAAATGCTAGATGTAAATGCATGAATGTGTTTAAATACAGTATAAATTGTATTACATAAAATATGTTACTTTGGCAGTACTCAAACATTATATTTATTATTACATTACTATTTAAAAATTAAAAATATTGATTACCATTACTTATGTTCCAAATTTTAGAGAATTAAAGATGGATCCTAACTAATTCATGAGTGGTTCATGGAAGACATTACAATGATAATGTTAGACACACATTACACATTGAAGTTACATAAATGCACACCCATATATTATATTTGAAGAAAATAATACAAAGCACAAACAATATAACTAAAGTTACAGAAATGAAATCTAATTCTATATGATTGCTATTTAAATATATTATTATCACCAAATGACCAACACATCACAATATTAAAAATACATTTAATAAAGTAACATTAACTTCTTTAAAAAAGTAACTAACACTTTCATGAAGATCCACAATATAAACTCATATATACTCTAATGTACATGTTTCATATCAAACAGATTGTCTACAGAAAAAATGGTAAGTCAGTTTCCTTCAACTCAATTGAGCCATTCTTACAAACTACATGCAACTCATGGTGCGGTTCTTTCTCAAAGCGGAACCTCTTTGGATATGAGTCATCCATAAATCGGCCTAGCTTCAATATCTTTTCATCAACTAATATTTTTTCTGCTATCAAGTTGGTAGCAGGTAAATTCTTCAATATATCTGGTATCAGAAGCTGAACTTTTCCTTTCTCATGTATGAAAATACTGCTCTTGTCTGTAAACTGTGAAGCATGCATGTACACATCCCCACTCTTCAAGGAAGCCTGCAAGTTGCCTGAGAAGCCTGTGATGTGCAGATTACCTTTCTGTATAACATCAATCATTACAGATCTGTGCAGGCTGTCTAGCTTCAAGTTGCCCATCAATGTGGTGAAATGTGACTTGTCACTGTAACAAGACCTTACAACAATAGAACCAGCATGTGTTGTTACATTGAAACCATTGGCCATGATATTGTTACATGTAATGCCAGAGTTGAGGCCGGTTTTCAAATCAATGTTGCCGGCTTGTAATCTCCCATCAGATTTCACTTCACCTTCAATGCTCTCCACAACAATATTCTCTGCTTTCAGATCAGAAACATTTACTGTTCCTTTTTGCGTTTTAACTACAAACTCTTGTCCTTCCAATTTGGCTAGATGCACTGATGCATAATCTGTTGTTGTAACCTGGACTTTTAGATTGTATGGTACCTGAATTACGCAGACGTCGTTCCTATCGGACGCGGTATTCTTGTTAAGTAATTCCAATCGCTTGGATGTCTGTTTCACTTGAAAGTCGCTGGTTTCTTTGCCTTGGCTGTACAATGTCATGGTCAGTTTGTTGTGAGCTTTTAGGTCATCCACATCAATCGGCTGAATCTTAACATGTATAGGACTCTCGATAAAGATGCTTGTATTGTTGTCTATTATCTTTTCCACGGTCCTAACTGCATTTAATTTCTTTATATCAGGCAAGTTGCTGAAATCTGCCACAGTTAACCTCAAAATCTTGAGGCACTTATGTAAGACTCGCTCTCCCATTAAAGTGAACATCTTGTAATATTTCCCACACTTAATAAATCATAAAAACATTATTAAATCTAAAGTAATTGAATTATTTAAATCGCATTTTCGTTCCCATTCAGTTTGACATAGAGCAATTAACATTATAACACCTGACTTTGACAATTCCTCTTTTGAATTTTGACAAGCCCAGCGTTTCGTTCATAAATTGATAAATTTACAAAACATAATATTAACCTCATTACTAAAAACTATTTTGATGTGTCGTTTTATTTCTGTTTATTTTTTTATCACATAAATTTATTTTATTATATAACTAAAAAAGCCACTCGAAACAAATTATCATGTTTCTGAGATATTTAATCAATGAAAGAATAATTGAAACGATAAAAAATTTAATAAAATCTGCTTATACACTTCTAAATTTATATAACTGTATTTAATCAACTAAAAAAATAGTATGCATCAATCGAAACGAAAACAACCTTTATAAAACATCTAGAACTATAGTATGTAAAGGTGCCCCAAAAAATATGGATCAAAATCATCATCATTGACTTTCTAGTAGTTTTCTAGCCAAAAGAAAGTAAACGACACAAGTAGAGGAAAATTAGTCATCATTTCTGCTATGTCTACACACATACTCTACTAGGTCCCAGTACCCACGATATATTTCAGATGGGACTGTTAAAGACAAAAAGGAAAATTGGTACCCATTACATTACATTACATTAGTATATGAAATACCTATTAGTACTATAACTACTACTAGTAATGAAATGGGTCTAAACCAGCATTCCCGTTTGAACATAAATAAATGTAAATTGTAAGTATACATATGTACAATATGTATTATGTATGATTGTCTGTCTGGCCACCCACCACAAAATGGCTACTCCACTACTATAGTACTTAATTATAGGTACCCTACCCCGTACCCGTACCTTGATTGGCGTAATTTCAGCCTGGCCTTTCATTGGAGGATTCGTAAAATCTAGTCTTTGCTTACATCATAGACTTTTTACTACTTAGCTAGACCAAATTGTAATAGTCGATTTGACTCAGCTAGATTGGATTGTTTTGTTTTAAAATGACGTTATTTGGATTTTTCAGATTCATAATTGTTACTTTTGTCGTATTATAAGTATAATATTTAGGGACTCGTAAAAATATCACATGTGTTATCCTATCTTAGTCGATTTAATCGGCTACATAGTTTCTAAGGAAGCTGTAAGATCTCAGCTTAGTCGAATTGTAATGTCAGTAGTGTATTCCCGGTTTTCTCTCACCCTCCTCATTTTTCAATTTTCAATTAATCAATAAATCTGGAATCAATCAAAAAGGGGCGAGTCACGTCTGAGGATGGACGTAGCAGATTAAATTAGATTTTATTCCAAGATTTAACTTATAGTTTAAGGCAACCAAGTAAAGATTCGCTGTTTTTAACCAATATCAAAGCGAACTTTTGTTGTAATTTGCTCCTGTTTGGTAATCTGCAATTTGCCGGTAAGAAGGAAGGTGTGGGTTGAATCGATCGGTGCATACTGCACTATGAGAACAAGATGAACGCCGACTTGAAGGATGCGTTTTCGCGCATCAAACCAGTATGCGATGTTCTCATGGTGTGCCCGACCGAAGATAGCATTGCTGCGTATCTTAGGCGCGTTGCAGAATTGAAGAAAGAAGTGATCCAGGAGCTTCAGCAGTACTTGTTATTCCCACTCATCACTCACTTGAAGTCCACTGAAACTGAGTAAGAAACCTTTTTATATCATATAAAAAATAGTATTAATTTAGTTTAGTTTCATCATCATCATGATCATCATTTTATCTTTGCCTTTACAACAAGATTTTTTTTTATTTTAATACTTAATGGTGTAGTCATAGGGAGAAATTTCTATTTTTTATATTTCAATTTAAAGAGTATAATTAATTAAATCTAAATTTTCTTATGTAAAATTTTAATAAATAAAATGAAATTTTCTCTTCAATCACTTTTCAAACTGAAACTTGTGGTAGGAAAAAAAAATTATCTATTTGCTGCATAGATTGCATTGCGACCTGTATAATTTTATTATTCTAGCGGTGGAATTTAGTGTAAAATATCCATTATATTTTTCTCTAGTCTTTCTAACTGAAAATAGTCTTAATTGAAAATAACGAGGCATTATGCGCTTCATATTTTTTTTAACTACTTAAATTTATAAAAGGTATAGCTTGTAGACTTATTGGATTCTTAGTAGAGCACTTTAAGAAATGATTTGCTTACGAGAATCTAATAAGTAGAAACTAATAAAATTACAGTAAAACATAAATATAGTTATAGAAATATGAAATGACCACACCCTTTTCTTGTTAGTACTTTTTTTATTAGGTTTTAGTTATAATTGTTATTTCTATTTGAAAAGCATCTATAACAAAATGTTTAAATACACAAAAACCTATTCTTTTCATCTGATGGCGAAGTGAAAGAAATGTCCTATATAAGTACCATATTGGAAATTATGAAGACCTCCAACAGCTTGAAGCTAAACTTTAAAGCTTATCTATACTATAATATTATAAAAGTGAGCTGAACAGTTTGTTTGTGTGGACGCGCTAATCTCCAGAATTACTGGTTCGAATTGAATAAATCTTTTTGTCTTTGTTAGTACATTTACAGAGGTAGGCTTAAAGACATGATGCTGAACGGGTGAACCCACACAAGAATAGCTAGTAAATAATAGGGTATAGGCAAGTCCTAATTAAAATGTGAAAATAAAAACTTGAGGATGTACCTTACAAAAGAAAATTGCTCATTTTAGTTATATAACAATAATAGTATGTTTTTTTATTATCATGCCTACCTACTTTTAATTTTCAAAGTAATAGGCTGAATTGAAATAATTATTGAAAAATATTTTTGCTTGTTCTATAATTAAGGAAATATCCGAAGGAAATAACACATTACACCTACATTGTTCTACTGGGCACATCAAAACACATATTCATGTTTTCTATTACCTTTTAAGATGTTTATGTGAATCGTTTTATTTTTATGTATGTTAAAAAAAAACTAACACTTTATAAAAGAAACCTTTTTGTTACTAATAAAAAATGGGAGTTGTCTACATTATTTCTCACCCTCTATAAGCGTAAAAGAAAATCAATACATTTGGCAATTCATACCATTTAGGAAGAAACATGAACTGCAACGGAAGCTGGTGGACTGTATGAGAACTGTGTTGGAGAAGGTGGTGGTGAACAGTTTCGAGATGTGCATGAAGATGGAAATAGGGCTGCTGCAAATTGTGTTTGATCACACTAAACCTGGAATGGGTAAGGTTTCATGAAGCATATTTTTTTACATTTCGGTATGAACCTGAATATTGTCCGGATTATTGATTTTCTTCAGATAGGTTTCCAGATGCTTTGGGATTGTGACAAAATAACTTAATGTTTGTTTTAAATCTACTGATTATCCAATTTTAAACATTTTTGAATAGAATTTCTAGATTCTTAGTTTTTGACAATATACCCATTTTGTAGTTTCATACTTTAATTGGGATGAGGTTGGTATTCAGCCCCTGCCCCCTACAGCAAGCGTAATTGACCTCAATTGTGCATCAATCTGTACAAGTAGTGAGTTCCTCAGCAACATTGCAGTTTCAATGACCCGAGGTTGAATGAATAACAGCATAAAATTATCTCTGTACAGATCTGTCAACTTGGGTTAACGGATCACTTGATCATAATTATCAACATGTTATTGATTATATTAGCTACAAGCGTTATCTAAATATCAATATTTATGATATTCTACTATTATAATTTCTTGGTTATTGCCATTTTATGTATTTATGGAAATGTGTTGCAGAGCAATTATAAATTAATTGTAATTTGTTTTGGAATGGAGATTTTCCTTTTTGACAATCTATCTGGAAATTTTAAATTTCTGCCAGTGAAAAAATGTTATTCCTTATTTCTATAGACTTTTTAGTTGACTTGTCTTTTTTACAATCTCTTTCCTAAGTTGTATTTTTTTTATTTGCTGTTTTTATTTTTGGGCTTTTTCTTTCTTTTTTTTTTAATTAGATCCTTAATACTCTGTGCCTTTAGTAGCAGACGTCCCTGAAGAACTAAAATGCAGTGTGATGACTTGCTTGACGGTGCTACTGTTGAATGTGGATCCCAAATATAGGGAGGTGATGTTGAAGGCGCATGTACCGTTGTTGGGCAAAGCAGTTTATGTGTCCGTGCATCTTGCCAAGTTGGAGAGGCTTAGGGCACTCAGGTTAGTTCATTGTAAAAGACTAGAGAAAGGAATATGGATTTTTTAAGAGTAAACAGTGGGACCTACCTTTTTGGAATGGGTCATTAGAAAAAATACATATATTATTTTAACGAGTATAGAATAGTGTTCAGTAAGGGCTGTAACACTAGACCACCATGGTTACTAATCAGTGCTTTACCTGTTTAGGTGGCTTGATCTTGATTATTAAAATTAAATGTAATAAAACTTTTTGATAAAAAGAAGGGAAAATAAACATAAGTCTCAAGCATTTGCTTCTAGCGTTTGTTCGCAGCCCCTTGAGCTCCTCTTTCAAATTTGGAATGTTTATTATTCCCAGTTCTTTTGTGAAAAGACCAAATCACTTTCAGATTAGCTGCAATACAATGCGTAACAGCACATACAGCAACTCACCCGCAGCTGACCACAGACTACCATATAACTGATCCCCTTCAAGAGAAGCTGGTAGTAGACATGCTATCTCTGATTCTGCCTGGTGTAATGGGAGCGCTGCAAGATGTCGCCACTTGTAAAGACAACCCTGGACACGCCCTCATTGTGGTAAGATTATTTTTGTTACTGGAATTTTTATTCTTTGGTCTCTTTTCTTTAGATTGAGAAGAATGCACTTGAGAAATGGTAACCGGTATACAAGACAATCAATTCAGGAGAGATTCTTCATGCTGCCCTTTTCGTGTTTTATTACCATTATTACCCAAAATAAAACACGAGAAAGGTAGAGGTTGAATATATCGTCGTTCGTCGACATCTACACGCTACGCAACAGAAATTTAAAGCAGATTTTTAAATATGCAAAGTCATCTTTTCAGGAAAATTCTTCGTGCTGCCCTTTTCGTGTTTTATTATAAAATAATAAAATACGAAGAGGCCAGTAAGTTGAATACTTTCATCGTTCATCGATATTCTACGAGGATAAAATCAATATTTATTTTAAGGTATTTTAACACATTCGATTTCTATGTATTTTCAAGGTCATTCTTCGTGCTGCCCTTTTCGTGTTTTATTAGCCCAAAAATAAAACACGGAAAGGGCAGCGGTTGAATATAATCATCACTAGAAGATGTCTACATCAGAGTGGAGCTTACTGAATGTACTTTTGTGAATGTTACCTATTTGTTGTTATTACTTGTATTTTCAGGTTTATTCTTCGTGCTGCCCTTTTCGTGTTTTATTACTTATATAAAATAAAACACGAAAAAGGCAGCGGTTGAATTGTATCATCAATCGGCGACCTCAACGCAGCCATATGAAGCAAATTTGTTTAAATTTTCCTTTTTGACAATCTTTGTATGATGGTATTTTCAGAAAAATTCTTCGTGCTGCCCTTTTCGTGTTTTATTATCAATTAGTAAAATACGAAGAGGCCAGTAAGTTGAATACTGTCATCGGTCGACGTCCACCGCATAAAGCAACATCAACATTTATTTTTTCTCCGTGTTGTTTTCCCAATTACATAGGTACCTATACCTTTATTTTTCATTTATGTATTTTCAGGAACATTCTGTGCCCCTTTTTGTATGTTTATTAACCTAATATAAATTACGTAAAAGGCAACGGTTGAAAAAAAACATCATTAACGTCAACATCAAGCGATGTGATAGATAATACCTATTTCAATTGTACATGTGCTACATATTCAGGATCATTCTTCGTGCTGCCCTTTTCGTGTTTTATTATAAAATAATAAAATACGAAGAGGCCAGTAAGTTGAATACAGTCATCGTTCGTCGTGGGACCCACAGCTATGATGTATTTATTATTATACCCAAATAAAATTAATACAATTTTCGTGTGGCTCTATGTATTTTCATCAATATTTTTGTTTATATTATAAAAGGTTACTGTTGAATATTTTATTTATTTCGATGTTTGTTTTTTGTGAATATTTTTTAATGGTATAGGTCGGCAAACGAGCTGACGGATTACTTGATGGAAAGCAATCAGGGCCGCCCATGGGCACTTGTAGTACCAAAGTAGTCACTACAAGTGCGTTGCTTGCCTGTTTTGGATTATTCGGGAAGATTGAGGATGCGAGGAGAGGGGAAAAATTGGGTCTCTGATAACCTCACACGGCGAAACACAGCGTTTGAGTTGCTTCACGCCGGTTTTCTGTGAGGTCATGGTACCACACTGGTCGAGTCGATGGCTCTGCTACACTTACTGTCTTGGTGTATGTACTTTTCAGGAAAATTCTTCGTGCTGCCCTTTTCGTGTTTTATTATAAAATAATAAAATACGAAGAGGCCAGTAAGTTGAATACAGTCATCGTTCATACGTACACAACGTGTATTCAGCGGAACCATGTTCTTCGTGTATTTTTTTAATAATTTTTCATTTTTATTGTTTGTTTTGGATGTTTTAAGGATTTTCTTAACTTTGAATTTGGAATATGTGATATTGGAAAGTTTTGGCAGTATTAATATTTAAAGACTTTTTGTGTGAAATGTTTTGAAATTTTCTTGTGGATGTTGTTTAACTTGCAATTTTTTATTTGTTATTTTTCCAATTGTTTATGACTGCGTTTTTCGCAACGATTGGGGAACTGACTGCTTTGCACCATGTTACGGGTTAGATACCCGCACGCGAACGACTATTTATGTAATTGTTGGGCAATAAATATTCTTTAAAAAATACTCAAAATATAAAAAAAAAAATTATAATCTTTGTCACGATTATATCTTTACGAGATTGTTTTTTATATTGTAGACAGCAATAGACGCGATGCATCGGATTTTGTGCCTTGCAATGAACAATAAATACATGAACCAAGCCACTGAGCCGACCGCCGAGGACTTTATGAATGTGTACCGACAGAAAGGAAACAAAGAAGTAAGCAATAAGGGTAATTAGTAATTATAGAGAATAATAATAATAACTTGTATCCCAAGTGATATTAAACTTCTACTTATATCGGGTCTAACGATGTTGAATTATGATTTTATTTATTTAAAAATCGAATGTAAGTAGGTATATAAAGTGAGACTTTATCCCTAAAAACTTTAAGCTATTTTGAGGGCATTTCTATAAGTAAATGCTATAAAATAGTTTTTTTTTTTTTGTTGGTTGTCTTTCACCCAAAGCATTAATGCTTACAAAAAATGAGTTAGTGAAATAAAAATACTCTATGATAGCCATGTTCTATACAAAATTTACTTTCACTTCAAAAAAGCTTGAAAATTATACACTCACTGAAATGATACTTCTTTAAGTTTTGATTATTATCAACAGTGGATCCGAAAACCCTGCCGGTGAGAAGTGCTGAATGGTTCAAAGTGGCCAGTCAGAAAGTGTTGATCATCAACCAGCATATAGTGGCGCTGAGAACACACGAACACTTCAAAGTGAGAAAGGAGCTCGCCATTTACTTCGCCAGGATGCTCGTAGAATGTGATGTGTAGGTGTTTAATGTTTTTAAAAATAATTCTATTCCTAATTATTTACTATTTACCTTTCAATTGTGGTAATTCGGGACACAATAGAAGAGCAATGGGTTCACATGGAGTTTCATGAATTAATCGATATAAAATTAAGTTTTAGGTGCGACTCGCTCGATGAATTTGTCATGTAAAAGTTCCAGATTTTACCAATGAAAACACGACAAAAATCAATCTCAATCTTATGCTATCGTCTCGTATTTATAATATATAAATAAATTTTATCTTTTATTACATGAGGTTGTAAATTCAATTTTATTGTGATCAATGATTTCAATGTAAAATTTGTAAGTTTGTATGTAGTGGTAATCTATGGAACCGCTGCCTGGTCGAATTTCCTAAATTCGTTCCCTGATAGATTGCTACAATGTTCCTGAGTGCTAAAGACTATAAATTATACTTACTTCATTTGCGCATTTTAGTAGATTTTTAAAACCCCGAGACACATTCTTTTATACGCGGGCGGAATCTGGTATATAGGCAAGACTCGTTGTTACCAAACTTCGCCAGTCTTGTACATCAAATGAGTAAGTATCACAATCTAAATTGAGCTTTAATTTCAGTGCAATGGTGTCGTCAGTTGCCTTAGCCCTGGACACACTCATACTGTTGTCCAAAGACGAATACCCCGAGGTGTCCGAATACTGCAGAAGCGCCCTCTCTGCGTATTTCGAAAACGCTTCAGAAGAAACACGATCAAAAACGTTAGACTCGCTTTGCAAAAACTTCTTTACTGCTGTCAATGGTCTACCTAGAGTTATGAATAATATTGGTGAGTATTCAAATAAAAAAAATACCTAAGGCAATATTTCTAATGTTAGTTGATGGCTGAGGATTTGAGGATGTAGCCAATAATTATTTAGTAGTAAAATCAGTCCGTTCTGATCTCCCCCAAATGCTCTTCTAGTTTTAATTTCTATATATTTTGTCTATATAAAATGTTGGTTAGCTCGTAACTGGCTAATGTAGTAAGACCAACTGCCTATAAAAAATACTTTAAACCACTTTGTATACATAAGCTGCGACCCCTATAAAAAATACTTTAAACCACTTTGTATACATAAGCTGCGACCCCACCTTATTGTAGTTAATAAACAAATAAATTACTATTGGGAATTTGTAGAATATGGTCTTGTATATGAATGTTAACGAATGCGACCGAAAGGAAAAGCAATTTCCTCGAAGCTTCGAAGTTTGAAAAATTAACATTTTTATTAGTTGATCCAGTATTAGTTCTCTGTTGTGTTATTCTCATGCAAATTCGTACAGCTCTCGCGTCACATGAGTGACTTAATGAATATGAATGCATATTCCATATTCCATATTTACTACGAAGTAACATCGCGTTCTAAATAAATACATTACGCTGTATTCACAACTCATTTAAAACCCTGAAGTCGTACGCAAAGAAAAATTGAATGTAAAGTAGATGTTTTTTATTAAAACCATGTTGAGACAATTATGTTTGAAGGTTCGACAAGTTAACCCGACTAGTTTCAAGTCACGTTTGGGGTTTACAAAAATTATTAAAAACATAATACTCGATATAGTACTCAATGCAACAAAAAAAAAAAAGATTCATATTTTCATTAATTGTTCTAACCATGTCACTGTTATTCGTATTGTTAAATTCAAATCTTTTTTTGAATGAGACGGCTTTAAAGGTCTTTAATAATAATTAATAATAGCAAACTTATTCCAAAAATACTAAGATTATCGTCAACTTGATGAACGAAATGTTTTAATTTTGTAATACTTTTTTGTATCGAGAAGTTAAAATATATTATTTATGACTGAGAAAAATACCCAATACAAAATTAATATTAAAAACGATTCGTCTTCAAGGACAGAATTGTGTAAGTTGTATGTATTCTCAGATTCGAGTCGCAAGTTGTCGAGTTTGAACCTAGTGCACGGCTACGTGAGCGCGCTGGGCGCGGGCCCGGCGCAGCGCCTGACGGCGGCGCTGAGCGGGCGCGACAACGTGCAGGCTGTCTGCGTCGCGCTGCTGCAGTGCGTCGCCATACACGCGGACCTCACCATGCTCACACAACATGCTGTTAGAGGTACAGATACTTACTCTCTATATAAAACGAGCTTCCATCCGCGTGGATGTCGATTTTACACTTTGTCAAAGCTTTTTTTACCCGACTGCCAAAGAAGGAGGGTAATGTTTTTCGAGTGTATGTAAGTATGTATGTATGTCTTTTCCTTTGTGACCTCCTGTAGCCTAAACGGCTTGATGGATTTTGATGTATGAGGTATCGTTAGATTTGTCTTGATTACGGGAGTGTCATAGGATACATTTTATCCTAAAAGTCCCACGGGATAAAGACATAATAATATTTTTTCTAAATAAAAACAGCTAAAAAGTTATAAATAAAAAAATTATTTAATTTTCTCTACATACAAACCTTCTTTGGACTTTCACGAATAATTTAAGACCAAAAGTAGCTAAATCGGTAAAGGCATTGTTGAGTTATAACACTTAGCGAAATTAATTCAACGCGTGATACTCGTGGGCATGCGAAAAAGACCTTTATCTTTCTAAGTTTAATAGATATTATTCTAGCTATTCACATTACATTTATTACTCGTAGATGTAATCTCTCCGCCTCCTGTTGGCTCCCCGTGGTGCAAGTTGAGGCATTTGGATGACGAGCAATGCGAGCGTCGCGTACAAGAGATCCTGAGCTTGCTAGGCGAGGCTGAATGTGCGTCTCTCTTGTTGGACCAACTACTCGAGCTGTTCGAACTGGACAGGAGCGCCGAGGTCGTATACATCTGCAACTGGATGGCGGCAGGTGAGGGATATGGTCATTTAATAAATGCCCGACGATAGTAGAGTGTTATACTTCAGCCAAAAGATTATATATAGCCCATTCCTCCTTTAGGGAAACGCATAATTATGTTATAGCAACCTTGCTTTTTATGGCTTTGCCATTATCCCTACGGATACCACCTAACTTGGGGACGAAAAAAAGTGAACTCCTGTTTCTGGCGGTTTTTAATCATTCTGAATGATAATGAGAATTAAACGTCCTTCAAGAAGGAGTATGCTCGTTTCTTGAAGGTTTGAAGGTCGTATCTGTTGACAACTGCTGACTGCATGTTGATGTGATAAGGAAAATGTGAAAATTAAAAACTGGTGGCTAACAAAACTTTTATCTTCACAGCACCAAATTCATCCGAGGATTTCGTGAAGCGTATACTGAACACGTACTTAGAGGAAGATGTATGGTACTTACCTCTTGAGGTGGGTGTGGCGGAGCCCGCTCTCAACCCGGAAGACACATTGGATGTAAGTGTGTACAATCCGAGGTCTTGGGACAAGGACAGCGTTCCTGGTAGGTATTGTTTTTGACATTATTTGCTATCAGATTAGACATCTTCATCGTTCGACTTAGTGTTAACCCGGGACCTTCAAATCGCGAAGCAAGAAGGTATCGCGGCCTCGGCCTGTAGCAGGAGAACGAACGGGGGTTTTTAGTCAGTAACCCCCTTATTACAAAACAAGATTTATCTTACCTACCTAGTCCAGGTTTAAACCATTGAGTCGGGTTTTGAATTTTGAATCTTATTCTCACCTACCTTCAATTCGAAATACAAAAACTGGCTCAATGGTTTAGTCCTAGACTAAAGTAAAACTTTGTTTTGTAATAAGACCGTATCAGTTTAGGACTTGACTTTTCCAATAGAAGAGGTATTGGAAAAGTTTGTTTTTTTTTTAGCTTATTTTTTTTTACAAGTAACATTTATTTTATTGTACAGCCATTCTTTAATTTTGCGCGAGTGTTTAATTTAAACATTACAAAAATTGTACTTACGTTCACATTTTGATATCAAATCATTTTTTTTACTAGATTTATACGAAGGCGCGATAGAGACTCGTTACACAGACATTAGTTACCGCGTGGCGCGGACAAAGCCTCATACAGACCCCAACAAATGCGCCACGCTGGGCGACGCACAACGTAACATGTTGCTCTCCTGCCTACTCACTGAGGGTGTCGGCGTGATAGCACGACGTCTCATGGACAAATATCAACCGTTTCTATTGAAGACTTTGTGTTTGGTGCTTGAGAGAGTTGGTAAGTAAACATAAAATTGAACATTAGAACTGATTATGCTTGAAATAGAAGCAAAAAATTCATAATAAAATTAATTTTAGCCTTTAGCTTATTTCGGAGTGAATCCATGTCTGTGTTTCAAAAACAGATTTCATGCTGATCCGTCCAGCCGTTTTGGCGTAATTGAGTTACAAACATACAAACATCGTAACTTTCGCATTTATAATATTAGTAAGATAACAACGTACTTTCTCTAAATTGAAAGTCTGGATAAATACTAGTTCTGCATGTCAAGTTTTCACTATAATCCAACCCAAATACAAACAAATCCTTGTTTACAGGCAGTAAGTACGAGATGCTGCATCTAGCTGGACTGAAAGCAATACACGGCATTGCCGTAGCTTGCGGCCACGCTACTGTGGCGGACCTTATTAAACACAATGCTGATTACTTCACTAACCAAGTCACTGTTAGACTGAAGAAGGTACACTTACAATAAATTAACAAGTATTTCTTTAAATAAATAAAACAATTACCGTATATATTTTGATCTAAGTTATAAAATAATGTTCTTGCAGGCCTGGAACTGTCAATCAGCTCTGCAAATACTCTCAGTTGTAATGGAATACAGTGACTCCAGTATACTCAATTATCTCTATGGAATAGTCGAAGACGTAAGTATTAGAACCTATTAAAATTTGATAAAATGAAAGTGAGATAAATAAAATGCCTACAATATTATAATTGTCCTTGCAGGTCCTTGTTCAAAGTTGTGATAAGTATTACGAAAAAGATCTGCAAGCATACTTACAAGTTTTCCTAACATTCGTGGAATGTATTCGCAAGTGGTATGAAATACCCGAAGTTGAGCCCAAGGCGACAGAAGAGAACAGAGAAATAGACATTTTAAATGATCTATTGGTATTTGTAGAAAATAGAGAGACTGAGGAACGGTTGTTGAATGACGAGGAGTTTGAAAATAGAGCTGGTCGGAGTGTGGAGGAAATGTACAGAGAAGATATGAGGAGAAGAGAGGAAGAAATGTTGGATTATGATGATACTGTCACTGGTAAGACTTTTGATTTAACCCTGTGTAATACGGTAGTTTCCAACTAGTCAAATTCAATACTTTTATCCAAACGTCAAAAACGATACTTTTCTATGAAATTTGTATGAAAAACTGAGCTATGACGTCATAACATTTTTGCGTCAAATAACATACTTATTTCACAATAATTAGCTAAAAAAATCTCTAACTTGGTGTATCGATCGATCGATGAATAAAAGTATAGTTTTTTTCAATATTTTATTGTATTGAAACATCGAATTAATTTATTTTTGACCTAGGAAACTACCCAATTATGTCTGGTAAAAATGGGATCACTAAATTGCATTTATTTTTGCAGAAGAGAAACCTCCCTTGCCCCAACATGTCACAGTAACCGTCACGATACTCAAACGATGCCTCAACTACGTGACCTCGTCACAGCGCGACAACTCAATACTGGCACTACAAGTCCTTACTCGCGGGCTACCAATATTGAGGAAATATGATGACGAGCTCTTACCATTAGTGCACAAATCCTGGGGGCCACTCATCTCCAGGTTTGATAAAGAACCCGCCATCATGAAGAGAGCGTTTGATTTGCTTGTTACTATGGCCGAGTTAGCACGAGACTTTATTCGGGGCAGAGCCATCAGGTAAGTTTGGTGAAAACTCAAAACCATTTTTTGATTCTGTGTTTCCAGTTGTCGTCAAATACATATACCAACTTTACAATATATTAGTATCTGTACCAAAAGCATACAAATTTTACTAGCTTCCGCCCGCGACTTAGCTTGCATGGAAGGTTGAGGAAAAGCCAGCCTATGTGTTAATCTATAATATCACCTATATACACAAAAACGTCTGGACCGATTTGGTGTGAAACATACACCAGCCGTTTGGCTCGTTTCAGTCGTTTTTGTGTGAAGAATAACAAAGATACACCCATATATTTTCTATAGGATTAATAAAGACATTATATTGTTCTAGGGACGTCCTACCGCACATATACAGTTTTCTAAACAAATCATCAAAGGAAAGCTACCTGAAAGACATAGGCTCTGCGTACCGCAACAGTCAGGCGTACAGTCTACAACTAACCGCGTTAGCCGCACTACCGCACCTGGCGATTGATCTCATGCTCGAAGACGAGGCGCTGGAGAATGCTATGACATGCGTACAGCCGTACTTATCTAAGAAACAACCTAAAGCGCTTCAGGTAAGGATAGCATTAAAAACACTTTTGATTTATATTCGCCAAATTTAAAAGAAATATACATGTTTTGATAGTAAAATATTAAACAATTCTTTTCAGTCGTTAGCGGTGGAGTTCTTCAAAAGACTGCTGGATTACAATCACGGCGCAACCTGGTACCACCTTAGAACTCTGTGCAACAACGACCAAGTTCTTGAACCACCCACTCGAGAATACGTGCATTTATTCCAAATAGTCGGATCTCCTTATGTCGCCACAGATAAAGATTATCAAAGTAATATTAAGTTAATTTTTGATAATGTATCGTAATTAATTATAAAGAATAAATCATTTTGTAATATTATCTTACAAGGGAGTTTTATTTTGTTATATGCCTAATCGGCACAAAGGACAAATAAACCAAGTACTCACGAGATTGTCCAATATACCAAGCCTTGTGCCAACTAACACAGCCGCACTGATGGTAACTAAAGACCTAGAGCATAGTAACGGTGGTAAATGGACGGAGAAGAGAGGTGAATAGATACTAGGAAAATTCGCCAACACCTATTCACCACTTTTGTGTATCTATACACCCTGTTTTACGGTATGTTCTGTGCGACCTCTTAGAGATGGATTCAGCGTAAAATGCGTCGCGTATCATCGATCTCGTCACGCAAAGCCAAACTAACACATACCTATAAAACATTCAACACTTAACCGAGGATAAACGTTAATCGACCCTGAAATTGAGAAAATAGTGTCCGCCCTAGACATTACTATTGGCCATTTTGCTGGTCAAAAGGATAGGTAGGGAGTGAGCTTGGCGTAGAATACCGTACCATTTGTAAAGCCTCAACATTTTGTTGAATGCCCGAAATAAGCAGATTTTCCTACCCAAGAGACATAAGTACCTATTTCCTGAATGATGGATAGGATTGGTATGATATTGGAAGAAGTGCGCCCATTTAGGGGCCGTCCATTAATCACGTGAGGTTGTTTTTCTCATTTTTCCCTCCCCCATGGTGATATTTGGATCACGTGTATTTTTTTAAAGTTATTTTTGACTGAAAAAATATGGCAAACATACTAATTATTTATAAATAGGTAGGTATGTATTTGCAATGATTGAATTAATGTTGTCTTCATCCCACGGAGTGGCAAGACTTTCATTTAATTACAAAATTTCGGATTTACGCTAAGGTTACGCTCTCTGATTTCGGAATAACAGTGATGTCCCCTCATTTTCGAGCCGGCCCGAGGACGGCCCCTTATAAAATATTCTGAATGCCACGTCTGCATAAGGTTGATATATCTTGTCGAAGTTGTACAACGCAAATGGTGCCCAGGTAGTGGATGGTGATGATTTGGGCTCACTTGGGGCGGGGTTGCAGGTGTAATGGAATACTGTACAGGGCCCCGGCTTAGAGTAGGAGAAGATACAGAGTGGTTATTAGTCAGTGATAGCCAGACACTCCTTTTCGATGATCGTATAAATTCTTCTCTGGTGTCTTAGGGATTCGATAATAATGTCATAAGGTTTTTAGAAATGGGAATCTCCTTGAAAGTTAACCCATCATGGTATGACGTATGTAGTTGACGACCTTTTCTATGTAACGGTAAAAAGGGGTGAATAGAATTCGAGGAATAAATAGACGCAGAAGAAGGTTGAATAGATACTAGGAAAATTCAGTAACATCTATTCGTCCCTCAAATTGTATTCACTCCGTTTTACAGTACTTACTTTCATACATTCTTATAAAATATAATTTTACTATACTCGCTGATAACGTAACAGATCATTGAGTTATTTGAAAAAATTAAACACCAACTGGCAGTAATTACTTCAACTTTATTTTTTACAAAAACACATTGGTCACAGAAAACAAATACCCATTTTATAATTACAGTATATAATATTTACTTATGTATTGCAACCACTCTCACATCTTTATCTCAGTCTAACAAAGCCACATTTAGGGACTTCTCACCACTCACGATTTTTTATAATGTTCTCACAAAACATTAATGGTAAACTAATTTGTTACATGCACATAACAAATAGGTTTAACGCGTGGATCGCATCTTACATAATGTAAGTGAATAACTTACACACAAGTATTTAAAATCGTCTTTACTATTGGTAACAATAAATAGTGCATTCCAAGATCATCAATGAGTGTCATTGCTGGTTTGGAGTATCCGGACCAGCTGTACCTTGTAATGTGAAATGGTTTCAAATACAAACGTGAGTACTTGAACTAGAACAATAACATAAATCACATTATCCTGTTACTGTTATCATCCCAATCGCTAAATTTAAACAATGAAATGTTAACTATTATGTGTAACGATGTACTCGTAACTGTTAAGTTAGAGGAAATCGGCTAGTTTCATTCACGCTAGCAGCTTATATTATTTAACGTCGCGCAGCCAACTGTTAGTTGAAAACTGTCGAGGTCAATTACGTGAATAACCCATACAATATACATAAAAATCGATTAAATGGTAACATTCGGATATACTAAAGTACATGTATTTGAATAACAGAAGAGTTAATGAATAATAAATAATATAATTTATTATATTTCATAAATAACTTCTTAGCATACAAAATTGTATAGATAAGTTTCTTTGTGTGGAAACTAAGGTTTGTATTACAATGTTTTTGTAAAAGTTAATATTTACACTTTCTTGTCAAGATATAAATATAAAAAAGCTTTTTTAATTTACGAGTCTCAGAATTCGGTCACTTCCATGAGCGGTAGCTATGAGTGTGGTTGCAATGTTCTACCTCTGAACTATGAAGCCACCATTGCAACAAATTGAAATAACAAAGAAACATTATAAGTAATAAACAAATAAGACACGGTAAACTTTAACCTTAATTGCTAATTAACAACTCTGCGTGAGCAAATACTTGTAAACAAAAATCCTCGCTTAAAATAACGGTTCTTGTTTAAAATTAAAATATTTTTAATTTTAAAAGTAAGGTCGACATATTATAGGAATAACAATGCGGATAAAATTCACGAAGCAAACATGTATTCATATGGACCGTTCTTCTGGAAAGGTAATGGATCATGTTTGGGAATATTTATACATTTTTATTGTGGTTAGAATTACGTAGCTCTCAATTGAGGGAGAACAAGTTTCAATATATCTGTCTATTATAACTCTAAGTTCTAGAAACAGTGCTCGACGTCCCGATAAATATTACTACCGGAGACAAATATACAAAACGGTAAGCAATATACTGCTCTTCTAAAATCATGCCTTGAAGTACACAATTAAGTAGTTCTACTCAACAGAGAGTAGCCGAAAGGTCATGTGTGACGTGTTTCTAATACTTCCTATATAATATAAAGGTATTTATGAATGGAACTTATAATTAACTGAGATTATACAATATTCTATTATACAATCTTTGTGGAAATTGCTTCAAACATAAACAGTAACGATTTCTTGCGCAGTTTTCCTCTGTGTTAATAAATAAGAAGAAACTTAAAAAACTGTAGGAACAAATGCTCGGACATTTTGAATAAGATACATAATTATATTAAATGCTATGTTCAATAAGATTATACTCACCTCAGCCACCTTAAGTCGACTTTAGAATAGATTTAAATAGGAAAAATAACGATATCTTTAATTTACAATACAATGATGTTAAAATTGATATATTATAAGGTGACAAATAGTGGAATGGTTTAAATATATTTAAAATGAATCGTATAATACAAACCACCCTTAAATAAATAATACATCTAAATTGCACTAGCTAAATTTTACAATTTTAAGTCTATACAGTTTAACATGATCCGTTGAAGCAGCTTAGAAAATTACTATGTTATAAACATTGAATATACAAATCAATTCGGGGCTTCGTACACTACGTGGAAGGGTCAACTTAAACTATATAGACCGGTATTTATTTGAACAACTTTGATCACTGAATCCATTCAGAAATATCAGATTTCCCTTCAGATATGACGCTCAAACGCACCGTTGTAAAAGTGTAACAATATTTACAGTTCTCTTACTTTATTGCTTCTTACAAAAAGTTCGCCGACTCTCGACTAGCATTTACGATGATAGTACAGAATGCTTAAAATAAGTTTCGTTTGCTAGTCAATTTACGATTAGTCTTGTAAAGGCCGTATTCCATTGCATATATTATCCTAGATTTAAGTCCATTTTCTATATATTTTGTTTAACTTTCTACAACGGAGCTTAAGCTTAAAGTATATATTACTGTGTATCCATTTACTAACTGTGAACACTCACTATGCACGATCACGAAACTATTCATTATTTATTTATAAAAGTCCATTAAAATATAGGAATTTGGACTGCGTCGGAATATATGGCAGTGGTTTTCCTCTCAGCTCACGGGTGCCATCAACGAGAGAATGGAATCTCTTTGCAGACTACAATGGCACGGTTTTCGAGACAGGAGCTATCAAGTTGATATGAATAATGAATCGCAGAAATAGAAAAGCAAGTAACACTATCTAGAATTTGACAATAAATATTATATAATCATAATATTTTAAACATCTTATCTTTATTTATTCTTTATATTACTTGTATCAATCTTTGATATTTAGCATTACTTTGTTCTAGACCACTTTAAATTACCTTCTACTTTAACGCTAACTTGCAAATCAGTATCATTAAAATCTAGTTACTCGCCTTATTTAGGCTGTAGGCAAATACTTTCCGTAGCATACCTTTTTAATAGATCTGAACTTTATTTCTATGGGAGCACAGTCCAAATTCCTTTTTATAGTACCCTAGAGGCTATACTTGCATCACTTCCACGCTAGTTTGAGCATCTTCCGCGAAGCGAAGTACTTGGTACTATAAGTGGCGACGATTAGCGCCGCCAGCACTATGGTGATTAGGTAGTAGTCGAAGTCATCCTTCAGGAGATCGAACGTCTTTGATGGTGCTACTCGAGTGTAGAAAAGATCTGTGAACGAATAACATTTACATTATATACAATTTTTTACAAGTATAATGCCATACAATCCTAAGCGAATCATGTCTACATGGGATGAGCTAAACAAAGTGAGATATATTCGCTCGAGTTCTTAAAATTTTTAGGCCAAAAATAAATAAGTTTGATATTTTAATGCAATTATTAAAATATGATCATATTTTCATTCATTGGTTTTTTACATCATTATTATGGATTCAGAAGTAAGTGTGCTATTTGACATCAAAATAAGATGACGTCATATGTAACGGATTCAAGAAAAGTATCGTAATATCGAAATTACGGTGCTATATGCTGATTTTTTTCAGGAGTAGCATTTGGAAATAGAACATACTATTAAATTGTGTAGTAATACTAGACTTAAAAAAAAAATATTATTAAAAAAACAAAATACCCGACTGCACACTAAAAAAAGAGTAAAACAAGCCCCACAATACAAATTTACTGAATATAATTTATAAATGTTGATGGAAAGCATCGCAGGCGGGGACCAACAGAGGCTTATTTATAGTCATTTCTGTTGTGCACCATTTAGCAGAATTTTCGTTGGTGGCGGTCAAGGTGGTCCCCGCCTGCGATGCTTTCCATCAACATTTATAAATTATATTCAGTAAATTTGTATTGTGGGGCTTGTTTTACTCTTTTTTTAGTGTGCAGTCGGGTATTTTGTTTTTTTAATAATATTTTTTTTATTTATAACTTTTTAGCTGTTTTTATTTAACAAAAATGTTGTAGATGTAGAAGACTATGTATATGTAAGTACCATTTTAAATTATTTCGACGACATTTGGCGCCGCATGCCAGGCCACGCCCTATCTTTTTGCTTGCTAACGCATGAGTTGCTTTGCGTTGACGCAGAATTAACATGTTCCCGTGGGAATTTTGAGAAAAAACGTATCCTATATTAATTACTCCCGTGATTGAAATGAATCTAATGATACCGCATACATATTTTTTTAAAGGGAAATTTAGAAAAAATATTATTATGTCTTTATCCCGTGGGACTTTTAGGATAAAATGTATCCTATGACACTCCCGTAATCAAGACAAATCTAACGATACCTCATACATCAAAATCCATCAAGCCGTTTAGGCTACAGGAGGTCACAAAGGAACAGACATACATACATACTTACATACACTCGAAAAACATTACCCTCCTTCTTTGGCAGTCGGGTAAAAAAATAAGTTCACGGGGACAGTTTGTGTACAAAAATGATATTAACGCACCAAGTAAATAATAACAATAATATTTTTAATTTAATTTCGATTTCACCATAATATTATTAGTAAGACTACCTCTTTACTTGGTGCGTATTTGGAGTATCTATCTAAACAGTTTGATTTTGAAAAAAATATTCATAAGTGGCGTAAATATGTATGGTAATTGTAAAGGCTGCGTGGTGACGTACCGAGCCCAGTGGCGAGCACTAGACTGGTGGACTCGAGCCCGGCGGGCGCGGTGTGTAGACCGCGGGGCCGCGCGAGGGTGCGGTTGTAGTTGAGGCGCGCGTCGCCCGCCAGCGCCAGCTCGGGCGCCGCCGCCGGCAGCGCGCCGCCCTCCTCGCCCGCGCCGCGCCGCGCCTCCAGGTACACCCACGGCACCTCCACTATTGCACCTGATGATAGTGCCACTGGAAACACATAGTGTGGACGGTTGTTTAGTTTAGACGTTAATTGAATGTTATATTTATCAGTTACTGATAAAAAATTAAGTGTATTATGTTTATATAAGCATTTATTTCGTGTAAAAATAAGAAAAGACGGAAAGAATTTGAAATTAATGTGTGTATAAAAGGTTGAATTTTTCTCTTTCATAATTTTAGGTAAAGTGCAATGCGATTGATTAATGAATATAAAGCTTAATTACGAGTGAAAAAAACTGTTTAATTTTGTCAGTACCTTAGAGTTTATTTATTTAAGTACAAAGTGTGAATTCAAAATATAATTTATTATTTCAGATTTAAATTCAAAATATACTTTTATTATAGTTATAAGTTATCTCATCAATTTAAATGTCTAAAAACCTAAAAAGACGATTTCTATGTCAAGTAAAATACAAAATGAATTTAAAAAAATATCTGAATGTACCTCCTATTTTGAATCGCAATAAATTATTTATTGTGAGACATACTAAATTTATCATAAATAGTAATAAATACATTTCTACATCTTTGTCTTTGGCATTTAATACTGCGATGTTGAATTTGTGATATATCGAACTCATAATATTGAATCATATTCACAATAACAATTGGCGAATTCAACATCTTGCAAATTTAACATCGCGGTACTGAAAATTCTTTGGTCGGAACCGGATAAGGGGGTATGTATTGGAGGTAGAAGGAATACTAACGCAGCAGATGTTTGTCAGTGAGGGAGCGCTCAGTGCTAGTGATGGCGGCGGCGGCGGGCGCGGCGGGCACGATGTAGGCGCGCCGCTCCACGCCGGGCGCGCGCTCCGCCCACAGCGAGCGGAAGGCCGCGCCCGCGCCCGACCAGCGCTGCTTGCCCTCGTACAGCTCCATCGTCGCTGCACGGACAACATTGCTCAATAAACTCAACTAATATTATAAATGAGAATGTTTTTTAAATAGTAAATATCGTGAGATATGCTGATAAGTTTATTGAAAATAACGACTTATTTTTGACGTGAATTACCTGAGAAAAGTTGTCTACTATAGTCAGAATTTAAATTCGATTCCTGATTTGACATGACCTATTGTCATTTTGTGAAATAATGATACCACATATAACAGTGTAGTGATGAACACAAAAATCGATAAACAACCAGTGAATCAGTTTCAGGAAGGCATTCAAAAAATTACGACTACCGAATGGTCTAAATGCGTATCCCATGTTGTTAAAGAAGAGGAAAAAATGAGTAAGCTAGATATTTTAATTGACAATAAAAATCACAGACACAATTCATAATAAATGTTACAGAAAGTAACAGCGACAACGACAATGACGGCGACATTTTATAAAATTTCTGTTTTATTTGTCATGTTCCTTCATGATCACATTTTTTATTAATTTCACACACAATTACAAAAGAAAAGTCTCAGATCGTTAATTAATTGTCAAAACTAAATTATCGGTTCAGAAATATATTATTTCCTGATAAACTTAGTTTACGAGATTGAATTTATAAACGAGAGGAATCGATTCAGAAAAATTCGATTTCCACATCGAATAATTTCGCAACGTCCCTATTTATTACGTGTCATAACGTTGCAACACTGAAATTGTCAAATCTGGAATGGAATTAAAATTCCGAGTATAGTTTGAAATTACACACACAACCGAACTTTTATTCATGAGCAACGTACTAGTCGCAGTGACGTCGCCAACTAGCTGCGCGTTAATCGTTATTTTCAATAAATTCAGATTATTTTTAAGGACACAACATCATAAAATGAATTTTGAAATGGAGATGAGCAGAGGGTAAAACCGCGCGAGAATAGCTAGTAAATAATAAAGTGAAGACTAAAAACAGTTATTGTAACATAATTACCAATCTCAGTCCTGCGATGTTTGTCGTTGTAGTACAGATACGCGAGGTAGTGCTCCGTGTGTACGACGTAGGGCAGTGCCCGCGCGCGGCGATGCGCCTGCGCAGCTATTATAGCGCCCGACGCCGCGTCCACGCATGTCGCTACTACTACATCTGTAAAAAAAATATTTATGTTATGTAAATGTATGTGTAAATCGTAAGCAGTTGAATTTAATAATACAATATAAGTTGCCAAATCATGTTCAAAAGTTGTATCTTGTCAAATAATAGGATAAAAGCATTTTTGTTCCATTAATCATTTTTATTCGTTCAAGGTATTTTTAAAAAAAAGGTCCTTATTTTTTAACTACCTTTTGAGGCGGAAAAATATATATACAATGACTGACAATGAAGAATGTTATTATTACTTTTTAGTTCTTTTTGGTTGTAAAGTAGATATTTTCCAATATAGTTTTTTATTATTTTTTATAGTTTTGTAGATTTAACATTACAATCCTCTTTTTTGTACATATCATTTTTGCTAAAACCATTCTCATCTTTTTATGTCCTGGTAAATGTATACTAGAATATAGCAAAGAGTAACCTTTGTGCAGTGGATCGGGTCCCTCGGTGACGAAGAGCACGAGGTTGGGGTTGACGTACTTGTAGAGCACGGAGCGGTCGGGCAGTACCCGGCCCGGGGAGTGTACCCGTTCCCCGGCCGCCTTGGCCGCCGCCGCTACGATGCGGTGTCCCGCATCCGCTGAGCCTCCGAGCTGTACTAACCAAGTGCGGAGTGCTTCTACTGTCTAGGGAAACAAAAAAGGCCCAATATTATTATCAACTGAAAGATTAAAAAAAGCTACTCCATACTAGAATTAGCACCTGTATCGTGGCTGCGTTTAAAAAAATATCAAAAGTGTTGTATCGTGCGAAAATCGAACCCGCGACACGTTACACAGCAGCCAGTTGCCCAAGCCACTGGGTCAACCGTGCAGTCAAGATTGTCAGAAGCTATTTTAAAACTAATATTTTTAGAGATGGCCTATCTCTATGATTCACTTGAAACTGTTATTACCATCAGGTGGGATCGCAGTCAAGCACTAGTTTATTGCAAGTAAAAAAAAAAACTTGAGTATCACATTTGAGCCATCAATAAATTAAAGGATACTTTCTCAGCTGGCTGGTTGCAAACTGATAAGGGTGGAATTCGATGATTCAAGAATTCAACTTAATTACAATGTAAGTTTGTAATAAGCCATTGTCGTATATTAGAGTTTCATAGCAACCTGTACAATTGAACATTTTGCAGTAATTACCTGTCCGTTGTATATGAGTGCGTATCCCTGCACCCGAGCGGTGTTCCTCTCTGCTACGTACATGAACATATTCTCTACCAAAGGCGCCGCCGACTGTGGTAGAATCTAAAATACAACAAACAATATTAATGAAAGTAATAAATAAAATTACTAATTTTGATGCTATATTATTATTTTAGCCTCACGGTTATTATTGGGAATACGAGTAAGGATTTTTAAAATCAAAACGCAATTTTATAGGAATCTTCAAATTTCAGACATTTTGAGGGAATATCTCCTAGAGAGTGACCCCATCGGAAAAGGAGGATCCTTCGACCAGGCGAGGTGTTCAGTTGTCCTTTGGGATCCGTGTTTATTCGCGCGCAAAATTTGTTGAGTGAAGTAGAACGTTTTATGCCATCTGTTAAATATTGTTGTTACTATGTGCGCCGCCACATATGCGTTCGTGCTGAAGCTTGGCTCATACACAAATCTTAGTGTGGAGCCACCTTATTTTCAAATATCCTTCCCCGCCCCCAATCCCTAAATCTCCAAATCTCTAAACCTTAGAAGGTCGGCAACATACTCGTAACTCCTCCGTTGGCGCAGCCCATGGACACCCGTCCATGGGCTGCGCTGATTGTTTGCCATCAGGTAATCCGTCTGCTCGTTTGCCGACCAATTACATAAAAAAATGGTTTTAAAATAATCTTACCTGAACATTTTCATCCTTGTCTAGCAGTATAAGAGCGTGCAGCTTCTCATTGTCGGCGCGATGCAGTATTGCGCACTGCAATAACTGCACGTCCAGCTGCAGGAGCCGCTCCCCGATGAGGGACCCCGTTATAGGGTTCAAGCTGATAATCAACCCATTGCCTGTCTCCTAAACATAATAAGGTGAATTTTTTTTATGACTTGTAATGATAAAATGATAATGTGGTTAATATTTTAAATGGTTACAGATTATAATCCAAAACAGAATATAAAGTAAAAAATACAAAAGTACTAAACAACTACAATCGGCAAGTAACACTCATAATTTTCCATGTGTAGGATTGAATTATTACGAATTTGTATATTTAAAAACACACTCATCTACATTAATATTATAAAGAAATAAATTGTAAGTTTGTTATGTATGGGATTATCTTTGGAACTGCTCGTCGGATTTCTAATATTCATTCATTTATAAATAGCTACTATGTTCCTGAGTGGTATAAGCTACAAAACCACGTGCCAGTAGCCAGTTATATAAAGAACCATGTGAAAATAAAATATCCGATTATCAAAACGATTGATTAATTAGGTAGTTATGTTGGTGCTAACCTCATGTTTCCCAACAATAGTAAGGTACGCGTCGTGCGGCGGGTGTCGCGCGGTGCGTCGCGTGAACACGACCACGTTCTCCGTGTCCAGGCTAGCTTCGTAGTACTGCCACAGAATGTTGCCAGACAGGTTGTCCATACCGAAGATCTGTAATACGATTACCATCATTATCTGCACGATAGGCGCTTGGTTCCTGGATCAACTCTGTGATTCGCAAATTAATTTTTCCGGGTTTGTGTAATGTTTATGTATATGAATTTCTATGCTTATACCTAGGCATTAACCATGACACATGGGAAAAACATAATGGAAAGCAAAACTTTTTTAAGAAAAAGGTTTTTTATGCCATAGGTATAGGTCGGAAAGAGCAGACTTATTAGCAATCAGCGCCGCTCAAGGACACCCTTAATACCAAAGGAGTTACTACAACTGCGTTGTTGCCCTCTTGTGGGTTATGAGGGATTTGTCAAATCCGATCTGAGGGTTGAGGATGGGGGATGTAATGCCACTTACACGGCGAAACACAACGTAAAGTGTTACTTCACGCCATTTTTCTGTGAGGCCGTTGTATCACTCCGGTCGAGCCAGCCCTTTCTTGTACGTTTATCATGGTCTGCTTAACATGATATTTTTACACATTCAAAGGCCAGTTTTCGATGATTTCGCGTAACTTGTGCTTGAGTGATTCACTAAATAAACATTAATATTTAAGCTTTAGTACATTACCTTTCCGACATCAGTAACGAGTACAATGATTTTGTGTAGGCCGAAGTAGTCGCGTACTAAAGCGGAGGGGGGATCTTCCTCCAGGACGTCCCCGCTCTGGATGTTGTGCACCAACGTCTGCAGCTGCTGGAACTGCGTCTGCAGGCGACGGGAGAATGCCGCCCATATCGAACCTGCCATATATCGGGTTATTCATAGTGATATAATCATTTCAGAATGGTATCCAGCTTTAATTAATTTTCCCTTTTAATACAAGGGAATAATGTTAAAGAAATATTAAAATAGTTTGATATTGTAAAGTCAGCCAAGTTCAAAGACAAAACATTGAAAAATTTGCTACTCTCGCGCGGTCTCACCCGCTGCTCGGCTCCTACAGATCGTAGCGTGATGCTTTATAAGTTTATGGTCTAAGCCTAAACCCAATAAATGGTCTATTAAACACAAACATATTTTTTCAATTCGAACCAGTAATTTCTGAGATTAGTGCGTTCAAACAAACTCTTCAGCTTTATAATATTATAAGTATTGTGACGGAAAAGTGGTTCAAACTCTTTGGCATCATGACGTCAATGGATGGTTGTCAAACGTTGCCTAGAGATTGTAAATTTCGTCGTGAATTGTCAACACGAGTTGGTGTAATCGGTAAGGCGTGTGGATTACACCACAGAGACCCCGAGTTCGAGTTCCGCCGTAAACATGTAGTTTTTTAGTTGATAGAAGTTTTGTGGAACTTTCTGGAATTATTTGTGTGAAAGAAATGAAAAATCAAAGAGCGAGAAGGAGAATAAATAAAAATGAGTAACGAAATTATTGGAAGGTTCTGGAGTCATGACGATCAAAAAGAATAACGAAATTGAATGTTCCAGAACCTGAACCGGGGGTATATAAGCGGAACTGCGGCTCACCGCTGGCAGTTGAGTTCTAAGTCTAAAGCGATTCGGAAGAAAAGGAAGAAGTGAAAAAGAAGAAAAGTGAGTGAAATAGTGAAGTGCAGTGAAATAGTGAAGTGCAGTCAGTTAAGTGAGTTAAGTCAGCGTGAACGGCAAAGTTGTGTCAGTCGGCCGGACTCTGCTGGAGAGGAACGCCGATAACTTAACTCCGTGGACGCTGTAACTTAAGTGCAATAGAAAGTCTTGAAATCTGGTATTAGTGTTTCATTTCATCCAATCCCGTAACCCAAGCCCGCATAGTCAGGAACGTGACGTCAGGCACGTAACATTTGGTGTCAGAAGTGGGATTGGAGAAAAATGCCGCTAGTGCTGCAGGACGTAAGAGGAGTGAGTACCCGTGCAATGGCAGAAGCGCAGCGTGTGCGGGAAGAGAGTGCTGCAGCTCAAACCAGCGATGCAGAAGCCAAGCCTGTGCAGGTGGATCTACTGCTACAGCTGCAGCAAATGATGGTAGAGCAAGCGCGCCGCCAAGAAGAACAGCTACGGGAGCTGAAAGAAGATCAAGCTCGTCGCCAAGAGGAGCATGCACGCTGTCAGGCGGAGCAGCTACGGGAGCTGAAAGATGATCAAGCTCGCCGCCAAGAGGAGCAAGCGCGTCGCTTGGAAGACATGCATAAGGATTTCACGAAGGGACTGCAAAAGGCTGTCGAACGGGTACAAGGAGTGGAAGAAGAGATCTCCAAAATCAAGCAGGAAGTGACAAGCCCAAGCCCTTTGAAGAGCCGAAGCCGTCTTGCAGCCGTTTTTGAAGCCCCAAATGCGGCTTCAAGTGCAACGAAAGGGCTTAAGATTCCCCATTACGACGGAACAACATCCTGGACCGCGTTCAAGCTACAGTTTGAGACACTTATGGAGGCTTATGGTTGGACTCAGAAGGAAGCACAGTCAGCCCTTACCCTGGCCCTCCGTGATCAAGCGCTCTCAGTGCTGGAAGCTATCGGCGCAAGTGGGGATCTCAGCTTTGGTGCCCTCCTCGACGCACTTGAGGCACGTTTTGGAGACAGCCACCTCGAGCACGTGTACAGAGCGCAATTAAAAGAGCGTACTCAGCGTGCTAATGAGGGCCTACAGCAATGGTCCGTAGAAATCGAGAAACTTGTGCGTCGAGCTTTCCGGTCGACTCCGTCAATGATTGAAGGCACGCTTCTCCAAGCGTTCATTGACGGTATTCGGGACCCCGAAGTACGAGCCGCTGTTCATCTGGGCCATCACAAGAACATGAAAGAAGCTCTGGCCCATGCATTGGAAGTGGAAGCCGTGCGTGGTAACTCCCGTACCTTACGTCTGCGGGAAATGACGACAACGGAGCAGGTACCTCCACGCCGTCGGAACTTCATGTGCTATGGATGTGGAGAGCGTGGGCACATACGGAGCGACTGCCCGAAGAAGATGAACCGCCAGGACGCGGCGGTCTCAACTTCTGACCAGCAGGGAAACTTAAATCCAGCCAGGGCTGCGGGGTGGGCGCTGGCTGGTAGTGGAACAACCCCAACAATCTACATCAAGCAAACCAACGATGGAAATACTCTGGTGATAGACGGTCAAGTAAATGGGAAAAACAGTCAGCTAACATTAGATACTGGAGCTTCAAGGACGGTGATAAATGTTCGGCTGCTCGAGCAAAACATCAGGAAACACCTTAAACCAATTGTTGGCCTACAAATGAAATCAGCTACCGGCCAGTGCATACCGATAAGTGGAAAACTGCATGTAACAATCAAAATTGGGGAACGTGTTTATCGACATGAGGTTATTGTGGCCAAAATTCTGGATGACTGCATCCTGGGACTTGACTTCCTGCAAGGGCACCAGTGTAACATCGACTTAAAATCTGGAGTTTTACTATGTGGAACTGAGGAAATTCCGATGAAGGGTGGAACCCTGGGAAAAGTTTGCTGTTTAAGAAGAACTGTTCTTGCACCAAAATCACAGACTCTCGTACCAATCGCATTACCTAGGAGGAAGGAAGGAAGTTTACCTCGAAGGTGCGCTGTGATTGATAAATCGGAACACGTAAACTCATGGCTACCGGCAAGAACTGTCGTGGGGTCATCTGATGTCAACCGCATTCCGGTATTCAACTTCAGTGATTCAAAAATTACGATTGAAGAAGGAGAGCCTGTGGGCGTATTGGAAGAAGTGGCCTGGATAAGAAAATGCTCGGAGAATCTTGTGAAGAAGGACAGTACGGGAATTGACTTTGTAACGAAAATCTTAGACGAAAACAAAAGTCTGACAAAAGTGGAGACTATGAAAGCTAGAAATTTACTTCTTCGATTCTCTGATGTGTTTTCAAGAAGCGATGGTGATATTGGCCGAACTGGTTTGGTGAAGCATAAAATAAACACAGGTGATACAATGCCAATTCGTCAAAGGCCTAGACGCATACCATTCGCTCGTGAGAAAGAGGTTGAAGAAATGATTGACGATATGAGGAAAAATGACGTGATAGAGCCCTCTTCTAGCCCTTGGTGTTCACCTGTCGTGCTTGTCAAGAAGAAAGATGGTTCAACGAGGTTTTGCGTAGACTATCGACGATTGAATGATGTAACCAAGAAGGATAGCTACCCGTTACCAAGAATCGATGACACACTTGACACATTGAGTGGCATGAAATGGTTTTCAACGCTCGATCTGAAAAGCGGCTATTGGCAGGTGGATTTGGATCCCAAGGACAAGGAAAAGACCGCATTCTCAACTGGGAAGGGACTCTGGCAATTTAAGGTGATGCCATTTGGATTATGCAATGCACCGGCAACTTTTGAGCGTTTGATGGAACAGGTGCTGGCGGGACTGCTGGGCGAAACCTGCCTAGTTTACCTCGATGACATCATCATTGTTGGACGGGATTTTGACGATCATCTAAGGAAATTGGAAAAGGTACTCGGCAAGCTGCGTGGAGCAAATTTAAAGTTGAGTCCAAAGAAATGCTCTTTCTTCAAGCGCGAAGTGAATTATCTAGGACATGTTATTTCTGAGAGAGGAATTGAGACTGATCCAGCCAAGACTGTCGCTGTTAAGGAATGGCCAACACCTAAAGACAAAACGCAAGTTCGGGCATTTCTTGGATTGTGCTCGTATTATCGGCGGTTTGTGAAAGGATTCTCGGACATTGCCAAGCCATTGCATCGATTGACAGAGGATAAACGTGCCTTTGTTTGGGACGAGGATTGTGAGCAAGCCTTTCGAGAACTAAAAGAACGGCTTTGTAACACACCAATTCTCGGATATCCCAGCGCGAAAGGAATATTCGTAGTTGATACGGATGCCAGCAATATTGGAATAGGAGGTGTCCTTTCACAACGCGATGGTGAGCAGGAGAAGGTTATTGCTTACTTCAGCAAGTCACTATCCAAGCCAGAGAGGAATTATTGCGTGACCAGGAGGGAATTGCTGGCCGTAGTCAAAACCCTGCACCATTTCAAGAAGTATTTACTGGGACGGAAATTTTTGATCAGAACTGATCACGCTGCTTTGAAATGGCTGCTTCAGTTTAAGGATCCCGAAGGCCAAGTAGCCAGATGGCTGGAACAACTTCAGGAATTTGACTTTGATATCGAACATCGCGGCGGAAGAATTCATGGCAACGCAGATGCATTATCGAGACGCCCATGCGTGGAAGATTGCAAACATTGTGCTAAGAAGGAAACTGCTTTTCTTAAGGTGATAAGGACTGATACTGTTGACGAGGCATGGGGAAATGATGCGATGAAATTAGAACAGGAAAGAGATGCAGATATTAAACCAATACTGGAGTGGCTACGAAGTGGTAACAAGCCAAGTTGGAGTGACGTCGCCCAATATAGCGCGGTAACGAAAGGTTTATGGGCACAGTGGAAAAGCCTTACGCTGCATAACGGACTTCTGTGCAGGAAATGGGAATCAACAAACGGCAAGGACGAGCATTTGCAATTGGTGGTGCCTCGTTCAAAAATAAGGGATGTATTAAAAGCGTTCCATGATGGATCTTCTGGAGGACATTTGGGAATTAGGAGGACTTTGGTGAAGATCAAGGAGAGGTTTTATTGGTTGCATTGCAAATATGACGTCGAAGATTGGTGCCGGAAATGCACTAGTTGTGCAGCTGTCAAGGGTCCACAAACAAGGAGCAGGGGGGCGATGAAAATCTACAATGTTGGTATGCCTTGGGAGAGAATAGCCTTAGACATCGCTGGACCATTTCCAATCACTGATTCGGGCAATCGCTACGTTTTAGTGGTTATGGATTATTTTACAAAATGGCCGGAGGTCTTTGCCATACCGAATCAAGAGGCAGTAACTGTAGCGACGAAGTTGGTAAACGAAGTATTCACCCGATTTGGAGTACCCTTGGAGATGCACAGTGATCAAGGACGGAACTTTGAATCCCAAGTTTTTCAGGAAACTTGTAAACTTTTGGGAATCCATAAGACTCGAACGACCCCTTATCATCCACAGTCAGATGGAATGGTCGAACGCTTCAACCAAACATTGGAACGACACTTAGCAAAGGTGGTTGACAGCCATCAGAGAGATTGGGACACTTACATACCTCTCTTCTTGCTTGCCTATCGGACTGCTGTACATGAAAGTACCGCAAAGACGCCTGCATTTGCAAATTTTGGAAGGGAATTGAGATTACCGGCAGATCTTGTATCGGGCTGTCCACCTGGCGACTCTCGCACCGAGTTTAGCGATTACATAAGCGAGTTAAGGGCAAAAATGTTGGACATTTATGAGCAGATCAGGGAGGCCGGTTTTCAAGCTAGTGATCGCGCAAAGACGCGCTATGATCGACGAGCCAATTCTGTTGGGTTTGAAGAGGGGTCATTGGTCTGGCTTCATAATCCAGTCAGAAGGAAGGGAAAATCTCCGAAGCTGCAACCGAGTTGGGAGGGTCCTTATGAGATAGTCACGAAGATCAATGACATTACTTACAGAATTCGGAAGACTTCAAGGAGCCCTTTGAAAGTTGTCCATATAGACAGGTTGGCGAGGTATTACGGCAGCAACGATGCTCGGGACGAGCGAATCTAAGAGGGGGGCAGTGTGACGGAAAAGTGGTTCAAACTCTTTGACATCATGACGTCAATGGATGGTTGTCAAACGTTGCCTAGAGATTGTAAATTTCGTCGTGAATTGTCAACACGAGTTGGTGTAATCGGTAAGGCGTGTGGATTACACCACAGAGACCCCGAGTTCGAGTTCCGCCGTAAACATGTAGTTTTTTAGTTGATAGAAGTTTTGTGGAACTTTCTGGAATTATTTGTGTGAAAGAAATGAAAAATCAAAGAGCGAGAAGGAGAATAAATAAAAATGAGTAACGAAATTATTGGAAGGTTCTGGAGTCATGACGATCAAAAAGAATAACGAAATTGAATGTTCCAGAACCTGAACCGGGGGTATATAAGCGGAACTGCGGCTCACCGCTGGCAGTTGAGTTCTAAGTCTAAAGCGATTCGGAAGAAAAGGAAGAAGTGAAAAAGAAGAAAAGTGAGTGAAATAGTGAAGTGCAGTGAAATAGTGAAGTGCAGTCAGTTAAGTGAGTTAAGTCAGCGTGAACGGCAAAGTTGTGTCAGTCGGCCGGACTCTGCTGGAGAGGAACGCCGATAACTTAACTCCGTGGACGCTGTAACTTAAGTGCAATAGAAAGTCTTGAAATCTGGTATTAGTGTTTCGTTTCATCCAATCCCGTAACCCAAGCCCGCATAGTCAGGAACGTGACGTCAGGCACGTAACAGTATAGATATTGTGACGGAAAAGTGGTTCAAACTCTTTGACATCATGACGTCAATGGATGGTTGTCAAACGTTGCCTAGAGATTGTAAATTTCGTCGTGAATTGTCAACACGAGTTGGCCTAATCGGTAAGGCGTGTGGATTACACCACAGAGACCCCGAGTTCGAGCCCCGCCGTAAACATGAAGTTTTTTAGTTGATGGAAGTTTTGTCGAACTTTCTGGAATTATTTGTGTGACAGAAATGAAAAATTAAAGAGCGAGAAGGAGAATAAATAAAAATGAATAACGAAATTATTGGAAGGTTCTGGAGGCATGACGATCAAAAAGAATAACGAAATTGAATGTTCCAGAACCTGACCGGGGGTATATAAGCGGAACTGCGGCTCACCGCTGGCAGTTGAGTTCTAAGTCTAAAGCGATTCGGAAGAAAAGGAAGAAGTGAGAAAGAAGAAAAGTGAGTGAAATAGTGAAGTGCAGTGAAATAGTGCAGTGCAGTCAGTTAAGTGAGTTAAGTCAGCGTGAACGGCAAAGTTGTGTCAGTCGGCCGTACTCTGCTGGAGAGGAACGCCGATAACTTAACTCCGTGGACGCTGTAACTTAAGTGCAATAGAAAGTCTGAAAACCGGTATTAGTGTTTCATTTCATCCAATCCCGTAACCCAAGCCCGCATAGTCAGGCACGTAACATTTGGTGTCAGAAGTGGGATCGGAGAAAAATGCCGCTAGTACCGCAGGACGTAAGAAGAGTGAGTTCCCGTGCTATGTCAGAAGCGCAGCGTGTGAGGGAAGAGGGTGCTGCAGCTCAAACCAGCGATGCAGAAGCCAAGCCTGTGCAGGTGGATCTTCTGCTACAGCTGCAGCAAATGATGGCAGAGCAAGCGCGCCGCCAAGAAGAGCAAGCGCGCCGCCAAGAAGAGCAAGCGCGCCGCCAAGAAGAGCAAGCGCGCTGTCAGGCAGAACAGCTGCGGGAGCTGAAAGAAGAGCAAGCGCGCCGCCAAGAAGAACAAGCGCGCCGCCAAGAAGAGCAAGCACGCTGTCAGGCAGAACAGCTTCGGGAGCTGAAAGAAGATCAAGCTCGTCGCCAAGAGGATCAAGCTCGCCGCCAAGAGGAGCAAGCGCGTCGCTTGGAAGAGATGCACAGGGATTTCACGAAGGGACTGCAAAAGGCTGTCGAACGGGTACAAGAAGTGGAGGAAGGGTTAGGCAAGTTGGAACATCGCGTCATGGCGATAGAGGAGAGAGTGGAAGAAGAGATCTCCAAAATCAAACAGGAAGTGGCAAGCCCAAGCCCTTTGAAGAGCCGAAGCCGTCTTGCAGCCGTTTTTGACACCCCAAATGTGGCCTCAAGCGCAACGAAAGGGCTCAAGATTCCCCATTACGACGGAACAACATCTTGGACCGCGTTCAAGCTACAGTTTGAGACACTTATGGAGGCTTATGGTTGGACTCAGAAGGAAGCACAGTCAGCCCTCACCCTGGCCCTCCGTGATCAAGCGCTATCAGTGCTGGAAGCTATCGGCGCAAGTGGGGATCTCAGCTTTAGTGCCCTCCTCGACGCACTTGAGGCACGTTTTGGAGACAGCCACCTCGAGCACGTGTACAGAGCGCAATTAAAAGAGCGTACTCAGCGTGCTAATGAGAGTCTACAACAATGGTCCGTGGAAATCGAAAAACTTGTGCGTCGAGCTTTCCGGTCGACTCCGTCAATGATTGAAGGCACGCTTCTCCAAGCATTCATTGACGGTGTTCGGGACCCCGAAGTACGAGCTGCTGTTCATCTGGGCCATCACAAGAACATGAAAGAAGCTCTGGCCCATGCATTGGAAGTGGAAGCCGTGCGTGGTAACTCCCGTACCTTACGTCTGCAGGAAATGACGACAACGGAGCAGGTACCTCCACGCCGTCGGAACTTCATGTGCTATGGATGTGGAGAACGTGGGCACATACGGAGCGACTGCCCGAAGAAGATGTACCGCCAGGACGCGGCGGTCTCAACTTCTGACCCGCAAGGAAACTTAAATCCAGCCAGGGCTGCGGGGTGGGCGCTGGCTGGTAGTGGAACAACCCCAACAATCTACATCAAGCAAACCAACGATGGAAATACTCTGGTGATAGACGGTCAAGTAAATGGGAAAAACAGTCAGCTAACATTAGATACTGGAGCTTCAAGGACGGTGATAAATGTTCGGCTGCTCGAGCAAAACATCAGGAAACACCTTAAACCAATTGTTGGCCTACGAATGAAATCAGCTACCGGCCAGTGCATACCGATAAGTGGAAAACTGCATGTAACAATCAAAATTGGGGAACGTGTTTATCGACATGAGGTTATTGTGGCCAAAATTTTGGATGACTGCATCCTGGGACTTGACTTCCTGCAAGGGCACCAGTGTAACATCGACTTAAAATCTGGAGTTTTACTATGTGGAACTGAGGAAATTCCGATGAAGGGTGGAACCCTGGGAAAAGTTTGCTGTTTAAGAAGAACTGTTCTTGCACCAAAATCACAGACTCTCGTACCAATCGCTTTACCTAGGAGGAAGGAAGGAAGTTTACCTCGAAGGTGCGCTGTGATTGATAAATCGGAACACGTAAGCTCATGGCTACCGGCAAGAACTGTCGTGGGGTCATCTGATGTCAACCGCATTCCAGTATTCAACTTCAGTGATTCATCAATTACGATTGAAGAAGGAGAGCCTGTGGGCGTATTGGAAGAAGTGGCCTGGATAAGAAAATGCTCGGAGAATCTTGTGAAGAAGGACAGTACGGAAATTGACTTTGTAACGAAAATCTTAGACGAAAACAAAAGTCTGACAAAAGTGGAGACTATGAAAGCTAGAAATTTACTTCTTCGATTCTTTGATGTGTTTTCAAGAAGCGATGGTGATATTGGCCGAACTGGTGTGGTGAAGCATAAAATAAACACAGGTGATACAATGCCAATTCGTCAAAGGCCCAGACGCATACCATTCGCTCGTGAGAAAGAGGTTGAACAAATGATTGACGATATGAGGAAAAATGACGTGATAGAGCCCTCTTCTAGCCCTTGGTGTTCACCTGTCGTGCTTGTCAAGAAGAAAGATGGTTCAACGAGGTTTTGCGTAGACTATCGACGATTGAATGATGTAACCAAGAAGGATAGCTACCCGTTACCAAGAATCGATGACACACTTGACACACTGAGTGGCATGAAATGGTTTTCAACGCTCGATCTGAAAAGCGGCTATTGGCAGGTGGATTTGGATCCCAAGGACAAGGAAAAGACCGCATTCTCAACTGGGAAGGGACTCTGGCAATTTAAGGTGATGCCATTTGGGTTATGCAATGCACCGGCAACCTTTGAGCGTTTGATGGAACAGGTGCTGGCGGGTCTGCTGGGCGAAACCTGCCTAGTTTACCTCGATGACATCATCATTGTTGGACGGGATTTTGACGATCATCTAAGGAAATTGGAAAAGGTACTCGACAAGCTGCGTGGAGCAAATTTAAAGTTGAGTCCAAAGAAATGCTCTTTCTTCAAGCGCGAAGTGAATTATCTAGGACATGTTATTTCTGAGAGAGGAATTGAGACTGATCCAGCCAAGACTGTCGCTGTCAAGGAATGGCCAACACCTAAAGACAAAACGCAAGTTCGGGCATTTCTTGGATTGTGCTCGTATTATCGGCGGTTTGTGAAAGGATTCTCGGACATTGCCAAGCCATTGCATCGATTGACAGAGGAGAAACGTGCCTTTGTTTGGGACGAGGATTGTGAGCAAGCCTTTCGAGAACTAAAAGAACGGCTTTGTAACACACCAATTCTCGGATATCCCAGCGCGAAAGGAATATTCGTAGTTGATACGGATGCCAGCAATATTGGAATAGGAGGTGTCCTTTCACAACGCGATGGTGAGCAGGAGAAGGTTATTGCTTACTTCAGCAAGTCACTATCCAAGCCAGAGAGGAATTATTGCGTGACCAGGAGGGAATTGCTGGCCGTAGTCAAAACCCTGCACCATTTCAAGAAGTATTTACTGGGACGGAAATTTTTGATCAGAACTGATCACGCTGCTTTGAAATGGCTGCTTCAGTTTAAGGATCCCGAAGGCCAAGTAGCCAGATGGCTGGAACAACTTCAGGAATTTGACTTTGAAATCGAACATCGCGGCGGAAGAATTCATGGCAACGCAGATGCATTATCGAGACGCCCATGCGTGGAAGATTGCAAACATTGTGCTAAGAAGGAAACTGCTTTTCTTAAGGTGATAAGGACTGATACTGTTGACGAGGCATGGGGAAATGATGCGATGAAATTAGAACAGGAAAGAGATGCAGATATTAAACCAATACTGGAGTGGCTACGAAGTGGTAACAAGCCAAGTTGGAGTGACGTCGCCCAATATAGCGCGGTAACGAAAGGTTTATGGGCACAGTGGAAAAGCCTTACGCTGCATAACGGACTTCTGTGCAGGAAATGGGAATCAACAAACGGCAAGGACGAGCATTTGCAATTGGTGGTGCCTCGTTCAAAAATAAGGGATGTATTAAAAGCGTTCCATGATGGATCTTCTGGAGGACATTTGGGAATTAGGAGGACTTTGGTGAAGATCAAGGAGAGGTTTTATTGGTTGCATTGCAAATATGACGTCGAAGATTGGTGCCGGAAATGCACTAGTTGTGCAGCTGTCAAGGGTCCACAAACAAGAAGCAGAGGGGCGATGAAAATCTACAATGTTGGTATGCCTTGGGAGAGAATAGCCTTAGACATCGCTGGACCATTTCCAATCACTGATTCGGGCAATCGCTACGTTTTAGTGGTAATGGATTATTTTACAAAATGGCCGGAGGTCTTTGCCATACCGAATCAAGAGGCAGTAACTGTAGCGACGAAGTTGGTAAACGAAGTATTCACCCGATTTGGAGTACCCTTGGAGATGCACAGTGATCAAGGACGGAACTTTGAATCCCAAGTTTTTCAGGAAACTTGTAAACTTTTGGGAATCCATAAGACTCGAACGACCCCTTATCATCCACAGTCAGATGGAATGATCGAACGCTTCAACCAAACATTGGAGCGACACTTAGCAAAGGTGGTTGACAGCCATCAGAGAGATTGGGACACTTACATACCTCTCTTCTTGCTTGCCTATCGGACTGCTGTACATGAAAGTACCGCTAAGACGCCTGCATTTGCAAATTTTGGAAGGGAATTGAGATTACCGGCAGATCTTGTATCGGGCTGTCCACCTGGCGACTCTCGCACCGAGTTTAGCGATTACATAAGCGAGTTAAGGGCAAAAATGTTGGACATTTATGAGCAGATCAGGGAGGCCGGTCTTCAAGCTAGTGATCGCGCAAAGACGCGCTATGATCGACGAGCCAATTCTGTTGGGTTTGAAGAGGGGTCATTGGTCTGGCTTCATAATCCAGTCAGAAGGAAGGGAAAATCTCCGAAGCTGCAACCGAGTTGGGAAGGTCCTTATGAGATAGTCACGAAGATCAATGACATTACTTACAGAATTCGGAAGACTTTAAGGAGCCCTTTGAAAGTTGTCCATATAGACAGGTTGGCGAGGTATTACGGCAGCAACGATGCTCGGGACGAGCAAATCTAAGAGGAGGGCAGTGTGACGGAAAAGTGGTTCAAACTCTTTGACATCATGACGTCAATGGATGGTTGTCAAACGTTGCCTAGAGATTGTAAATTTCGTCGTGAATTGTCAACACGAGTTGGCCTAATCGGTAAGGCGTGTGGATTACACCACAGAGACCCCGAGTTCGAGCCCCGCCGTAAACATGAAGTTTTTTAGTTGATGGAAGTTTTGTCGAACTTTCTGGAATTATTTGTGTGACAGAAATGAAAAATTAAAGAGCGAGAAGGAGAATAAATAAAAATGAATAACGAAATTATTGGAAGGTTCTGGAGGCATGACGATCAAAAAGAATAACGAAATTGAATGTTCCAGAACCTGACCGGGGGTATATAAGCGGAACTGCGGCTCACCGCTGGCAGTTGAGTTCTAAGTCTAAAGCGATTCGGAAGAAAAGGAAGAAGTGAGAAAGAAGAAAAGTGAGTGAAATAGTGAAGTGCAGTGAAATAGTGCAGTGCAGTCAGTTAAGTGAGTTAAGTCAGCGTGAACGGCAAAGTTGTGTCAGTCGGCCGTACTCTGCTGGAGAGGAACGCCGATAACTTAACTCCGTGGACGCTGTAACTTAAGTGCAATAGAAAGTCTGAAAACCGGTATTAGTGTTTCATTTCATCCAATCCCGTAACCCAAGCCCGCATAGTCAGGCACGTAACAATATATTGAGAGGTATATTGTATATATAATCTTATGCTTTTCTTTAAAACTATTTCTGTACTGAATGAATCCTTTTAAATCCAGGTAAGGGTTCTAAATAATTTGGCTGACTACACAATATCAAAAGCTTAACATAAATTCAAGTCTATTCCGATGCATTTAAATTGAAAATACATTGAAGCGATTCGTCACTCTATAACTGAGTTATGGGTGTCTTACAAACGGATATTAACACTATAAATTGAGCACGATTTTTACTCTACAAAACTAAAAATGTTAGATACCAAAATGAAATTATACTTTACTCGACTTCGGAAGATAACTGGACTTTGGGATCAGTTGAAAATAGGAATGAAAGAAATACTGAAATCAGCTTGTTAGCATAATGAGAGTTAGTGGCAGACATTATGTTAAACATACTAGTGGCAACCGATTCTCATACGTACTGATAATGCATATAAAAATTGGTAAAAATCAGTTAAGCCGTTTCGGAGGAGTAAGATAACTGACAATGTGACATGATAATGTTATTGCTTTTAAATATTATCTCAAATAGAACAAGACTTAGATATTTTAGCAGTCTTTTGGCTGAATTAGTAATGAATATATAACGGGAAATATCGAGATAAATGTAACGACAAATGTAAGGCCTCGATTCTGTTAATGATAAAAAATAATATAAAGTAAAATAGAAGAACATGTTCAAAAACTGAAGTAACAACCGGGGTGCCTTGTAAGGTAAAGCAAACCACGCGGTTGTGACCAACCAACCAACCAAGCAAACCATGGTTCAAACCGGCATTGCGTTTAGCTTTCTGATTGGTTGGTTAACTTGGACTAAGCCAATCACAGCGCCGCACGTCATAAACGTGTCTATCGTGCTCACTTGTTTAATTCAAACAGTTCTATGTTACATTACACACAAAAAAAAAAATTTTTAAACTCAAACGTCTAAACCATTGAGCCAGTTTTTGTATTTCAAATTGAAGTAAGGTGAGAATAAGATTCAAAACCTGACTCTACGGTTTAAACCTAGACTAAAGATAAATCTTGTTTTGTAATAAGGGGGAAAGAATCTCAAAATAACACACTACCACACATCTACAGTACTTACTATACATCTTGGCAGCTAGAACATAAGATATAATGAATAAATAAATATTATTACAGAATAAACAATAATTACATAATAATATGTTTAGTATATCATATTGTTTAGAATAAGAAAATGTTCTAAATGGAATATCATTAATTTTTATCATAAATGGCCTTTTCTAAGATGAAAATCACTTTAGAGCATAATATAAAGCAGCTTTATATAATATATTTTTTTGTAAGTAAGCACATTATTTAATGAGGGGTTTCGATACATTTTCTGCCACAGGCGGCGCTTCTTATGCGTCAGGTCCAGACTATTATCGAATGTATAATTTTTTGAGTATTTTTTTTTGTATTTGGGAGTATCATTGATTTTATTATGGATTACGGCCTAAGAAAGGTTGCCGAACTGAAGATAAAGCTCAAAGGATAACACATAAACACCGCACAACACTGTGGTATTTTGGAAATAATGTTGTTAATATAAATTACCGAAATATGTATGTATTTAGATGGTAGTTGGACCTGAGGCTACAGAGCTGCCATCTCACGGGGCACATTTCAGAAAGCTCTCATATTTGTATGTTATGTAAGAATATAAAGCAATTTCTGATTTATATATAGGTTAAAGTATAAAGGCAAATATGTTATTTAACGTTAACATACCTTCTTTCTGGTCAAACTCGGACTCAATAGCAGCATCCAAGTCTGATACTGGCAGCTCCACGAACTCGGCGGCCACGACGTTCGCCAAAGCTTCCTCACGGGACCATAATATGCGACCTAAAAATATAATTACAATTTTCATTATAAATCCATGCTTTGTGCATGGATTTATATGAGTCGTCCACATCTATTATTTTTTAAAACTTACAAATGGAATGTAATTCTTCACAAACATATAATTAACATAATAACATTCTCGTAATTATTATTAATTAATCAAATCCTAAGCGAGCGCCGGCATTCGCAAACCTATTGTTCTTCTATTGTGTCTCGAATTACCACGATTAAAAGGTCAATACACACTACACAGTCTTGACATTCAAGAAGACCACCAACCTATTTTTTAACCTTTCTTCCACAGAAAATTAAGACTTTATTTGTTCGAGGTACATAATACAATCCATACTGATATAACAACTACAGACACTACTGACAACTCGGACTCACAGACATCTAAGTAAATTCCGGTGTAGGTAATAAAATTATGATGGGTGAAATTGTATTTTGATAGCCTATTTTCAGCAACAATAACTATCATCATTCTTATCGTACCTCCTTGCTGCATGAGATGCACGGAGTCGTCTCCGCCGGTGAGCAGTATCCTGCAGACGAGCTGCTCCCGGGCGGACTTGGTGCAGACGGCGGACGAAACCTCCGGCTCGGGCAGCTTCAGCTCGCGGTCCGACGTGCGCAGCTCTGCCACTTCCGCGCCCGTAGACACGCTGTTAGCTCGCATTGAGAAGCCCTTCAACGTGAATGGAAGGTACGTGTTGTAAAATAAGTATAAACAGTTTATCTAACTTTTTTTACATGATGGGCAGTTTACAAGCTAGCAGATTACTTGCTGTTAAGCAATCGGCGCTGCCAAAGGATACCCGCAACACTATAGGAGTTTCGAATGCGTTGCCGGCTTGTTTAGGGTTAGGGTTTCGGCGGTTTAGCAATTGGGGAAGGATTCGTGCCGAAAAGCTTCGAAATAGGTGAAGTCCAATGAGATCATCAACTTGATCATTCTTTGGGGTTTTTATGTTATATGTATATAAGTATTCACAACACATTATTAAGATAATGTACCAAAGAAACTGTATGTAAAACAGATTTAAAAAGAATAACCATTTCTTGGTTGTTCTTCTACATTGCAATGAGCAAATAGCTTCACTAAGAGGGCTGACTGAGAGACTGGCACTTTTTATCATTAAGCTTTTTTTGTCTCATTGAAATAAATGTTTTTTTTTTCTTTATAAAATATTGTAATTGTAACTGTATTCATAACAGATCACATCATAACAGAGACATACAGAACAGAAGAGTAACACAATTAAAATTCAAAATTACCTGAGTATCATCGATCCAAGTCTGTAGAACAACTGGACCATTCGCGATATCTATCAACGCCACGCTAGCCGACGGATCCACCACATCAGTCTTCAACATTTCAAACCGATTATTCTTTATTATAATAATCTTCTTATCGTCTACTGTGAATGCTGGTATAATATTATTGCCATCAACTGGTTGCAGATTACCTCCATAAGAAGGTGATGTAACATATTCCGAAAGTGGTTGGCTTATAACCTGGACTGTGTTTGATGTCACATCCAAAGAGAACAGTTGTTGATTACCTCTCGGGCCATGTACACAGGTGTAGTATGGCGCTGTTACTATGCATCTGTAATAATCAAATATACAATACTGTAAAATTATTGTTTAGAAGTTTAACGCCAAATGGGGTCAAAGTCAAATTATTGTTTATCTAAAGAATATAAAGATATTGTTTTGCATTTCATCTCATTATCATGTACGATAGGAAAAGTAAATATTAATATGACGACTACAAAGTAGGTACTGAGAAAAAAACATCACAAACAATATATCCAATTGCATACACAATAATAAAGTAGATCAAAGTAAAGTACAAGTAAGACATTCAACCATTCAGCCTTAGTAAAGGTGTCTTCACACTTAGAAGTGTGGCGCTTCCCCCCAATACACAAATCTAAGTCCTACATTTTTTAAATTCAATTAATTTATGTGTTAATTCAATCAGAACTTGTAAAGTTAAAAATGTTCAGAAAATATTCTTTACCCATCATTGGACCATACAGCAGGCAACTTGGTAGTGGATCCCCTGTTCTGTCCAGTGGCGAGGTTGTACATGGTAACTTCAATATGTGACCCAAAAACTGGCAGCATGTGAACCAACATGTCATTCTGCACCCACCATTCCGAGAAGTCTGCTTGCTCATCATTTTGAAGAGTCAGAGACCATTCAAATTGGAGGACCCCTGAAACAAATCAGAGGATTATTTAGTAACAGTCATGCATAAGTCACCTATAATAAAAATGTTGTTGGAAATTATCATTAAAAAACTAAAGCATTTCAATTTTCAGAAATATTAATTAATAAACTGTTATCTAACTGTGTGGGGATGATAAAATACTACTTAAAATAGTAATTCATAATAATATTAGATGCTATTGTCAAACAATCCAAAATTCGGATTTTGTAATTCATACCTGTAGCAGAGTTCCATCCCCGTACCAAGTAAGGGTTGGATCCGGAGACTGTGACCACTTTCTCTGTTATTTGTAGGAGCTGAATGTTGCCTGTAGAGGCACTCTCGAACACATGACGCCATACCACTTGACCTGAGAAATATTTGATCAAAATTACTTAATATAATGTAAACAGGCTTATATAGGTATAACATAGAAACATATAAACAAAACAAGGGGACTAAACAAATTACTTCCTTATAAACAAACATGACCACACATACACAATTTCTATTTAGCTCCCATCACAGACATACACACCCGGTTTCCGAAAGGCCAATCAATGTTAAAATCAATTTATTCTCTTGTCAAGTCATCTGATTGGTTGACTGAATTATCAATAACCAATCAGATGACTTGACAAGAGATTTAACAGGAGATTAGTTAATTTTAGCATTGACAAGCCTTTCAGAAACCGGGAGTTAACTTTGTTGACAAATTAGAAGATAAGAGAGTTACCAAGCAACATCACATCATTAGACAAAAAATTTATGATAAGAAAGCCAGACCTTACTCTACATTAGTGCCACCTGGTGAGTAAAAATGGCCCTTTATCATCATCATCATAAAAGAGTTTTATTGCAACTGGTGAGTTTTGTCACCTTCAGCTAATTGGATGTGAGGAACTTAAGCTTAAGCTTGTACAAGCCAACTTAGTACCTTAGGTATATCCTCAGAGTCAACCTTTAGGTAATACAGGGATTTAAGTAAAAGATGATTAAGTTCACTTTTTAAAATAATCAATATCTCACCTATCATCTATACCCCACACTACTACATATAATAATATTCATATATTATACCTAGACTCTAAACAACAATGTTATTTAACATTTTGCTTTTAGAAAGGCCTGTGGATATAAGTGTTATAGTTCCTGTAGTTTCTAAATAGGTATCTATTCAAAAATTATGTCTAAAATTACATTTGTGATTTTATGATTTGCTGCCAAGAAAATCATATGCTACTGAATATGTTCTCCAATTTAATAGTTTTGTATACAAATACCAATGAAAGTATGCTATTGAAGATACCCATTCTCATAAATGTTTATAAACATTTACAGTTACTGGATCTGATACAAGCTTACCCATGGTAAAAGTTACCCAATTTTAGGACTCACTTTAACTGAATAGAATACAATAAAATTAACAACTAAAAGGTTTTTAGAATTCAATAAGTATCAGTCTTTTCAATCTCGAATTATGTTTTAGTAAAAGAAAAACATTGATATGATTCTGATATCTGGTACATTAATACCTATAATAATAATGCAAGTTAGCATGTATTTTTCAGTTTATACTTGAGTGCATTGAGGAAAATCCAATAAGCTGTTTATGATTTGTTTTTTACTGTATAACATGTTATAGTTTCTACTAATTATGTTGTTTTATTAGTGTAGGTAAACATTCAACTAAGTCCAATTTAGAAGTAACTAGTATCTGTTGTTTTTATTTTACATTTTACACATAAAAATATTTGTATGTAAAATAATAAGTATCAATGAGTTCAAATGCTATATTATTTTAAGTGGCAGGAGTTAAGATGATTGTTATTATAAAAATAATGTTAGATAGATGAGGATGAGGCCGCAATGACTGGGCAATTTCAACAAATATTGGGTTTAAGTATTATTTAAGATATTTATGCTCAATCTACTATTACTGTAATAAATTTAATAATTGAATTAATTAACGAACATGTGCCCCTCTGTTAAATATGTAGACTACCGTAGTAACGCCGGTTTGGTACGTATAAAACGGATACATTCAATAAAATCAATTTACCAGTTTTTAGATTCAGTGCTGCCAAAACATTTTCTTCGGTAGCGACAATTATCTTCTTGGCTGTGGATACTGTGTCAAATTGGGAAAATTTAATCCTTCCTACGTATGTTTGACGCCTGAAAATCATAATTTCATTAAAAATTCAGTCAACTCAGAGCCTTCAATGACATAGGAATACTATAACCTAAAATCTTCACTTACCAGTCGAATTTACCGATCTGGTCTTCGTAAATGCATACCGATAAATTAATTAAACTAAAGAACACAATGAACCAATTTAATTTGTTTAAACATTTTAACAAACCCAAAAAATTGGGTTTGAAATAAATTGACAACAGCCCCATTTTTGACTGACTGAAGAATTCAGTGTGACCAAGTTTGTATATAATAATGTCTATGGCGACTTCGTCAGTAATACCAGATGTAGATTCACAGTTGCCGATTTCGTATCTATGATTGATAAAGAATTTTATTAAATATAAAAGTATTTACTAAAAAATGACGATCGAACATTTAAATAACATGTTATACCAAAAATATATCGAAATTTTGGATAACTCTGCCTTGTTACAAAATAACGTTCCTTTTTACGCAGCAATTATAAATGTCATCGACATTAGTGATGATTTCATCCCACGTTACCTATACCTAGGTACTTGCGGATATCCACCATTACACATCTTTACCACTGAATATTACTCATGACTACAATAATACTCGTTTATGGTTATCAGTCTGTTTTCATTAAGATATACCATTTATTTTGCAAACTACTTATTAGTGGAGTTACTTAATATTTTTTAGATAAATGTATCTTATAAAAGAAAAATGGATGAAATAAGATTTTAACTCTATTTATTTTTTTATTGACAAGACAATTTTTTATTTTAATTGGTCTGGTTAGCACTGTGGCTCACAAAATTGTTGTGAAATGAGCTACAGGTCCGCCGGTACCCTTCCTTAGGGAATTTTGATTCGTATATGAAATACCTATGTAAAAGCACAAGAAGACGCAGGATAATATTAAGTGGTAGTACGAAATCTACCTGCCTTATTACAACTCCAGAGCGTAAAAAATAACCGGCAAAATACCTTTTAAGACTTTGGACTTTAGGAGTTAAGCCCAACTTTACCTACTGAGGTTACTAATGGTTTTGCAGCGTAAGGTACCTATACAGAGTAGTTTAATGAGGCAAGTCATAATCAAAGCGTCAAGGGCTGCTTTGGTCTCCGCTAGACGCTAGACTGGGCAGCTTTCTCCTTTGCTTGCTTTCATACGCTCTCCAGGCGCATTTACAAATAGGCTACACTGGAAAAGGGGCTCGGTGAATGTAAAGCATTAGAAAAATTAAAGTGCGTGTTATAATTAGACCTTTATTTTAATTTGAACTAGGTATGCATGTTTAACCTAGCCAGATTTTTTTAAAATATATTTTTAAGTCTAAAACCTTGTAACAAACTAATGCTCAATAATTTATAATGAAACAAGCCCGAATCATTTACTCGAATACTGCAATTCACCAGAATTTATAGCATTGGTACACCAACCACGTTATTAATTAGAGTATTTTAGATTTTTTTCCTTTTACTTACGTACCTACTTAGATGTAAAAGTAGTATACGTATTACAATAGTCACACAACACTTGCATACCTCCATTAAACGTAGTAGGCAGCAAACTAAATAACATCAGGCAATTAATGTCTTCAAGAAGTAAGCAGTTTTGTGTCACTGTTAAATTCTTAGACGCCATCCAAAACTCGTATGTTTCATTTCTTATTTATCAGATAATTAAAATCCAACAATCAATAATTGAATCAACAAGGCAGACAGTTCCATCACACATAAAAAAAATAACAGCATTAAAATCAGTGAACTGTATCTACCTACCCAACAAAGTACCCAATAAAAAAATTTGAAAGTAACGATCAATATTTACTCAGCAACTTAGGCTTAGCAATAAAATTTATAAAGAAAAGATCCTATATCACTAGGCAACACGTTGGTATTGATATGGAAACCGGTCAACTGCGCGTGCAATTCACAGAGGGTTCCATCGCAGGACAGACGGTGTCTAAAGTTACAAATAATGCACTACTTGTCTGTAAGTAATCTTCACTTTATAATATAATAAGATTTTTTCTCTCTTTTTTATTCTATAGAAAGTTCTACCCTACCTTAGGGCTTACACTTCCCATGGTAACACAGAATAGTTAAGGTAAGTGTGAAAGAGGAGTACCTATCGATGCATTGCCAATGGAATGTTCGTGATTGATTTTCATGCAACATTTCAAAATAACATAAATTATTAATTAAATAATGTAAATACGGTGATCAATTCTAATATACATACTTGCAACTTATATATCAATTGATTATCATTTTCATTATCCTCATCATCAGTCTATAAGTGCCCACTGCTTAGCACCACGGAGAAGGTTTGAGCATTAAACACCACGATTTTTTCGTTCGCGATTTCAATCTTATAATTACTGAGTCCAAGTTTTCCTCACGATGTTTTACTTCGCCGTATGTTTGTGGTGTCTTATAATCAGAGAGAATAGGAACATATAACTCGGAAAAAGAGTCACATTGGTAGAGAGGAGTAAAAGTCACATTGGTACTTGTCAGGTTTCGAGCCCGCACCCTCATGCATGAGAAGCGGGTCTTAATCTCAGGGCCACCGCGACTTGTTAGAATTGATACAGGAACCAATCATTAGAATTTTTTTAATGACAAAATTACCTATTTATCTTTTTTAATTTTTTACTTGCCATAAACTAGTGCTTGACTGCGATCCCACCTGATGGTAAGCAGTGATGCAATCGTTGATGGTAAGGCGCACTAGTTTATTATGAGCCTATTCACTCTAGCCTGCAGACTGCAGCCGGCAAACTGTTCCAATCCCTCGATGTACCTACACGGTAAAAATGACGAGGCAAAACGCTTAGTCCGGGCCGCAGGTGTCTCAACAATGTTTTCTTCTTAAAAGTGTCAAGTCTTAAACAAGAGGTTGTTAAGTTTAATATCTAGTTGAAGCAACTGCTAACATTGGCTCCCAATTTCTCCAAATTGGAACGGAAATTTAGGATATTTGGAGAGGAAAACCCATTTAATAAACATACACATGAAACCTATTTAGAAAGTAGGTATGGTTAAGAAAACAAGTTCAGCGACATACCTAGCTTGTTTAAAATACAAAATCTATGTCATTCGATGGACCTGCTGTTAATTATTTTCTTTCTTCTTGCGTGTAGGCAGCCTCCCCCGATCTCTTTGGCCGTCTCTTGGGAATTACCTACTCACTGCCTTGCTCCGCTCGCCCTTTGTGTCACGCATCAAGAGGCCTGTCCACTTCCACTTTGATGGTGTTATTTGTTGGAAAATCAGTCAGTTTTGAATTTGACAGGTTATTTGTACCCTGTCTTGACTCTTTGAGTCATTGAAACAGTAGCAGAAACTTTCAGTCATGTTTTGATTTTTTTTTATTGTAAGTCGGCAAACGAGCATACGGATTATCTGATGGTAAGCAATGGGCGCCGCCCATGGACACCCGCAACACCAAAGGAGTTACGAGTGCGTTGCCGGCCTTTTGGGGATAGGGGTTGCGGATATAAGGATTGGGAAAGGATAGGGGATGGGAGGGATTGGGCCTCCGGTAACCTCACTTAGACGGCGAAACACAACGCTGTGGGTTGCTTTACGCCGGTATTCTGTGAGGCCGTTGATATTTTGACCTCATGATCTATCTATTGGAATCTTGAGGGTGGGACCAGTACCTTTACTATCTAACTGCAAACCCCATAATCATTTCCTGGATAGCTTGATCGTAATTAGACATAATTGGCCAAAATATACATAGGTACGTACTCCTCTACATCTTAACACATTCAGTGCCCCCGGCGCGTATGTGCGTGCGAGGAAACGCACATACGCGTCGGGGGCACTGAATGTGTTAAACTTTATCTTATAATTTTATCGCTACCTTTCTAGAGTAAATTATTAGTTTTGTCTTCTCGACAACATCGATATTTTGTTATTTTTACCTACCTATGCTATAGTAACAAATAATGCACGCCTAATAGATATTCTTCAAAGGGATAAACAAAGTTTTTGCCAGTTATGTACATAGAGTAAGTAAACCGTTATGTTATGTAAGGAGTCTGTGCGAGCCTGTTGCCGTATATTACCGGGTGCAATTGGGTAGTTTCCTAGGTTAATAAATTATTTCGACTCTTCAAGACAATGAATTAGTAAGATATATAGGTAGGATACTTTCGTTACGATATAATTAACTTGCTAGCCAACTGTTAAGAAGTAAGAATGCTATTTGGCAAACTTAGCCCGTCCGTTGTTCTCATTGATTAGTGGGTTACTAGAGGCTGTATACCTAGGTCATAATCATAATCATAATCATAATTCTTTATGCATCCACAATGTAAAATAAGATGGTAATAATATGTATAGTAACAATCATGGACCCTGATGGGCACAGCAAATAGTAAATTAGGTCTTGACTGCCAGCAAAACTGCAATCACTTACTTTACACAAAACTTAGAAATTTCAGATTTATTATATTATTTCTTATTATTTCTTTACAAATACAATGCATGCCATTTATGGCATATAACCTGGTGGTAAGTACCTAATTGGTGTCGATGGAGGAGACCCATAGAGGTAAGAAGTGCGTTACCGGCCTTTAAGGATTGAGGACTGGATTTGTAGGTTTGGTCGCGCCTTCAGTTAGGTACCTCACTGCCACGGCAGCACATAACGCAAGCATTGTTTCACGCCTATTTTCCGTGGTACAAACCACCTTCAACCCTGTATCACGGAGAAAATAGAAACTAAGCCTGGAGCCGGGAACTGGAGTAAAAGACGTTAACTGTACAGTCAAATAATATCTGATTATTGAAAGGTATTATTAGAAGTATAAAAAATAAATGATTTCTAGTTTTCTTTCTTATTGTCAGGTGATGAAACCCCATCAAAAGAGGTTAGTAGAAATGTAGGATAGCGCGTAATTATTGTAATACCTCCTTCATGCCCGGTGTTTGCCTTAAAGTCAGTTACACTTGGCACATTTTCAGACTTAGTTTTATTGCCATATTATTATAATCAATGCAATGCTTCGTAAAATAAATACATTCAATGTTAATTATTGCAGATGATATTTTATCAAATTCAAATACCCTCATTCAAAACTTGCACGATCAATAAGACATGATATAATATCGTAAGAATACTAGTTTGTGCTAGCATGCGATTCAAATTGCCGTAAACGTCAATAAACAGTTAAAGTGCTTCTAGTATTGTGTGGCCATTATGTCAGAATAACTCAATGAGTTTCAAACACGCTAAAATGTTGTCCGTAATTCCGTAGTAAGCAGTCTGTGCAAGGCACAACGCGCGAGGTAAAAGGCTTTCGCGCCATTACGCAAAATGGCGGGAGTTTTATTCTAATGCCTCGTAGTCGTGTGCGAGTTTTAATTGCATCGAACAGTTCTTGGTTATTAACACAGTTCGGTACTGTATCTAAAAACGGATCTAGATGGGAATAATATGCAATCGATTAATGTTTAATTAACTATTACTCCTTGGGATTGAGATTTTGGAATTCCAAACATGAACAAAATCCATTAAGAAAAATGTGAACTTTATTAAATACATACCCAATGATGTATAAAACTATAGATACGTTGTCCGCGCTCTAAAATGACAACATGAAATGAAGGCAATTGACAACATCGCGCTTAGTTACGCACCAACCTGCCGCGCGACGCTACGTTTGTTTTTAATTTATATCGTGTGTAAACCTGTGCGAAACATAAAGAAAGCATGTCGTTGTGTGTGTTCAGACGATGTACAAATTATACTCCAAAAGTTAAAGACAAAAATGTGTCATTTCATGCGTAAGTTCACCAAACAACCTATTTTTATTTTATTTTTTTCGACGCCGGCGCCCGCCATCTTATGGCGGCTGGCGCATGAAGGTATAGTCACGTGACGTCGGCATAACTGAAGATGTATATTTATCTCCCTCTAGCAAAGGCATTCCACTATACGATGTCATATTTTCTTTCCCTTTCTTTACTCGTAGAAGTAGTTATCTAGTATTTTCGCCGTTTTTAAGCGCCGCGATGTTGGTTCATGACGTGTCTATATATAATACGTCATTGTACATACCTATTTATCTCACCCAATTCCAATAAGAATAATATTAAACCTAATATTTTGTATACACCTTTAATTATTATGGATTTTCCTCAGATTATCCACTTCCGGATTAGCTAATTTCAAAGACACTTAGTGTAAAAATGTAACAATCCTATTGTTGTAAATCGATAACAATGAAAAAAGGAAAAAAATTGCGTGTTCTATGTCTGATTATGAAGTCTCAATACCTCTGTCGGCATGGTGCATAGCCACAGACAGATGGCGGCGTCCCACATGCATTACCGCATGTGTTGCGACCGTACATACTTTTAAGGCTTCTATTTTATAGTCAACAACCCGTCTGCAGGAAGTCTTTATTGATCTAATCAACTTGTCCCACTGTTCGACGTGTGGAGTTAGAAACTAACTGTGAATTATAAATTAGTACCATGTTACTATGTCAGTGTTTTCAGCAAGACTGCTTATTATACATGTGTATTTCTGTAGAACAGTCAATACCTAAATAACATACCAAAGCATTTTTAGAGGCAAACAGCAGATTTTTTCACAAAACACCTATTTTTAGTATCGCTGAATTTTGTATGAACAAAAAAGTATTTTGATAATATAGTATCAAATAAGGTCGTCAAATTGGTACATTGATGATAACACTTATATACTCGTCTGATTAACTGCTAAGACTGAGTGTTCACTAACACTGTGCTAATCAAATTAACAGGGTTTCAAAATGTTCAGTCCTTGTTTTTAATTACCAACTATTGTTTAGACATATTGTGCTGCCTGGTTATTCGATGATTATGGGTGAAAGTCAAAACTGAACTTTCCTTTTTTTACAGTCAGCACAGTTTTCCTGAAGACCTGAAGACACTGCAACCAGAATCGATCGGACATCAAAGTTCTATTGCTAAATTCTTTTAGGACGCTATAAAGAGCGATGGAGTAATTGACACTAAGTACCTAATAAGCGCTTGGAGCCACCTTATTGTGAAAATTATGCGCCTGCTTCCCTACCTACTAATAACGTTTGCTCGATACTTTTGATTGCTAAAAGAATCAGACATGGAATTACCTCGCCTTCTTTTATTTCACAAGCATAATTACGTCAACGTTCAGCTGGACAAGCCGCCATAATTAATAGCCTTTAAGTTGTACCTACGGCCATATTACGCTACTTTTGCGTTTTGCTAATGCTTCCTAACAAATTATACGAAGAACAGAAGTTAAGTGAAGACTTCAAATTAAGGGTCAGCGGACAGGTGACTCGTTAAAGCTCCAACTAATTCCATAGATACATAAAACATGCCGTTGTACTTACTTGGCTGCAGTAAATTCGCAATCCCAACTAGGTCGAAAATCGATCGCGCATGCTATGCATTCCTTCGTAATGTTTGCAGCTAGGTAGTAACTAGTAACGTACAATATAATTATAAACATGTTTATATCATGCATGCGTGTCTCTGTTTTATAAGTAACCTGGTAAGTATTCCTTGAATAACACACGCATCCAGGTACTTAAGTATTTGAGCGAGTGTAGGTCAAGCTGAAATGCGTAGTTACTTTATTTTAAAGGAGGCTGTTGTTAAGATCAAACAGAGATGTTAAACAAAATAGGTAATATTTTTGCACATTATGTAATTATTACAGTATGTGACTACTTGGAACGGTACCGACATTTACTGCATGTGGTTGGGCACACCCGGTATGGGTACACAGCGTAACAATTCATACATGCCAAGCTTTTTAATTACTTGCACATCTAATAGATCTGAACAGTGGAACGGTTGGTTGACACGCTGTAAGACAATTGTCGAGTAACGGCTGCTTCAGCATTCGAGTACCTATTGCAGTAGTTTTAACGATTCGTGAACATTGTGTTATACACTTTATGCAATAGTAACAGCGTCTAAAATCGTTTCTCATTGTTATTTCGCCATCATCACGTGACGACGCCATTGCAGTTCTTTTGGCGCACAGAAATTGATTCTTTATAATTAGTTGCTAACTTATTCGGTTCAGGAAACCTTCATAGTTTATTTGGTATAACATTAATAATCATTGATAGACTGTTTATTATAAACTATTTTACATAGAATACCTACATTATGTAGTATGGTTTAATTTGCTATTCAACTACAACAACTCGATACATTTTTCTATTATACGAAACGAATTTTTGCTTATAAAAATCCGACGCTAGCTAAAGCTGAGAGCTAGATGAAGTCGGCATTTCTTAAGTGCGCCTGCTATGAGGGGGGATCGTAGGAAACGAGTTCATAGCCACTTCTAAAGTCCAGACGAGCTGTACGAGCGAACCTATCTAAGCGAGAAGAAAGTTGTGACCGATTGAATATAAGGTAATTAAGTGTAGGTCCTTAAAAATTGTACACAATTTCGAATGTATGATACAACCAAAACCTGAAACAGTCATGATTAATATTGCATAATAATATACAAATTTTTCACATGAAATGTAGATACTGTAAACTGGATAAGAAAACGAGTGAGTTCAATCATGCGTTGCGGTCCGTTATTTATTCTCACAGTGCTAGGCTGCGAGCAGACCTAGGCTGCCTATTGCGACATTATTAGAGTCTAGACTAGACTGGTGTGAAATTCGCACCGGCCATAGCTTTCGCGATTTCAATGGCTGAGATTGATCGAGAGAACCGGTCGGCTCGAGGTGTATTGCACGTTCAGACATCTTTTATTTGGGAACGTTTCTTCACATACCAGGCGTACAGACTGATCTTGAAATATATTTTAGAGTCTAACAGTCACCTTATTGTACGCATCGCTATCGGTCTTTACTCTTTTCGTATCTCAGTAGCCTAGATTTATAGTTCTATATTTATGCCTCGCATATCTTGAATGTACTAAAAGTTACTTGCTGCGGTGACCAACAGATAACTTGTAATGCAAAACACGTTTAAACAAACATTAATAAATCATCTCGACCTTCAATATTTTGTTACTGTTTAATATACCTACATATTTTCTGTGTACTCTACGTACTTTAAACATAATAAAGTCAAATGTGTTGATTTTAAATCGAAATGCATCTTTGACAGTAAATTGTCGTGTACGTACATCACAAGACGATATAGCGAATGGAGCATAAGCCGAGACGACCGACACCGTCAGCCGGCCGCAAGGCGGCGAGGGGGCGCTCAGACCGGATCTCAGACCCTAAAATAAAAACATCTATCGAAATAATAATACGCACTGCTTACTCAGGACAAGTACGCGAAACGAATGGCGTTGACCCCCTGAACATTCCCATGCTAAGTTGCGGCCCAACTGGATTTTTCTTAATGGTAGGGTGGTACTACGCTTATAGAACTGAATAGGCCTTTCAAACGTGTGTTTGGACTTATTAGCTTTTATTTCTAAGACTAGCTTTCATGGGAGCTTCGTTGCGGTTGGTATCGAGCATCGCAGAAATTGATGAATGGCTTTCTAACACAAGTGGTGGCACTTGAACTTTTATTTAACGAGATTAAGTTTACCATTGTTTAGATACGCGTTAAATTTATTTACAAACAGGATGCGTTACACGTCCGAAACGAGGACATTTATAATTATTCAATGTCAGAGGCGAAAATACTTTAAAAAATAACACGCGTACTTTAAATATTTACTCAGTAACAAGACTTTTATCTAAATGCTATAGTAAGAATGCTGTTTTTCTATTATTATCATACAGATTCGTCCCTTTATCTGCAAGTTATAACGGGAATCACCCAAAAGCATCCCTTTCATCTTGTGAGAAAGTTTTGCATTGGATCAATCGTTCAGCAAAAAAGACGATTAAGGGATTGTGAATAAATTAAAGATAGATGCCCCTATTCACAAAATAACCTAGATACATAATAGACGCATAGGAGAGGTCAGATGTCACAATGAATTTAGACCTTTCACCCTCCTGTCTGGATAGGTTCCTTTCGAACTTTCCATACATCCGTCCGGACCCGTCTTATGAATTGTATAATTTAACCGTGCCGTCTTTTCAGCCATTCTGCTTTTGTTCGAAGAGCAGACAAACCCGTTGCCACGGCATAAAGAAATAAAAAAATTAATGGATGTCCGAACAATGGGGAGAAATTGTGATAGGTGAGAGTAATCTTTTACGACCAGTGACAATTCTTGTTCTTTTATTTTCCACTAAGAAACCCCAATTGTTGAGGTTAAATAGGGTCAGTCCTATGGGACGATCCAATTCCAATTTTAAATTGTAAATTTTGTTTGGCGCAATTACACGTAATTTTACTCACATTTTATTCTAAAGAAGATTGCCAAATGAGTGTGATCAAAAAATCAGGGATTAAATTAGAAATTATGTTTTTATAAGTGAAACTTTTAGGCAGTGTTTTTAGTTTACTGTTAGTGTAAAGTTTTAAATTGTTGTGTTGTTTACAACCCTGTGACACGGTGTTTTGGTCAAGGACAGGAAAGATATATTCGTCTTCATTTAGGTAAGTTTTCTAGTGAAAATATCGTTAGTTGTTTTTTTTTTTTGTAAACACCGTATATTGAACACTAGAGACGAAGTTTGCCGTGTTGTGGCGTCACTTTGCCCAGTATTTGTAAACAAACCAGTGGCAAGCTGTCTGGATAATCTTGTCGTTCTTTGGTGGCAGACAGTCTGTCTTACTAAGATTGCTGTTTGATGTCTTAGTTAACTGACTCTTTCTTTCAAAACAAAAGAGTTCTCCTTCTTCTTCGTCGTCATTCATAGTCAGTAGCTTGCATCTCATTAGATAGGTATGTTGATACTCATCTCGTCTAGCATAGTCACCGTTTTTGTGCTTTGTTGGAGTGGATCATTGAGTGTTTTTATGTAGAAGAGAACTTAAAGGTGACTCTGGCAAATTTTTTTCATTCGTGAGTTCCGAGATTGATATTTTGTTCTACTTGCCACAATCTTAGAAATGAAAAAGCAGTATTTTTTGCACATGGATCCCTTGTGAAGAGTCGAGTCGGACATAGATATCTATATGTAAATTTGTGCATGCCACTTGAGTATGCTCGGGGAATTTCTTTAAGGAATTCACAAATTACGTCGGCTGCACCTGTTGATCTGTAGTTTGCTTCATTTCTCCGTACGTATGTCAATGAGCTCTAAATTTAGGAGTGACTTTGTTTTAAAACGATTAAGATAATTGGGTACACGTTATGAAGTTGTTTAGTTACTCAGGTCCCAAACAGGTTGCATTATTTTATAATATATGTATATTGTGTAAGTATTTCGTAATTTCGTTAAGAAAAATGGATGATCCTGAATCCTAATAATCCATAGTTTTACAAAGGAAAAGTGAAATTGTTTATTACGTTTTCACGCCTAAATCGTTGTCACGTTTGTATGATTTCAAGATTTTTCACCTAGTCTGAATTACATAATTTATAAATCATTATTTTTAATACACGTATGGTTTCATGAACAACTTTTTCTTGTTACTATAAAGAAAATCAGAAAAGCATTCAAAGTAGCCGCGCAAAAATGTGTAGGTATTTATATCTTGATTTTTTCTTGAAGTTCAATAAGTGAACAGAATCTAACCTAAGTATATTAAAAAATGTTTTGTACCTAGTATCCAAAAACTACGCTGAAATAATACAATAGGAAGATGGAGTTGCGCATGTTACCCACTAAACTAATATAAATCAGTGTATTTTTTTTTATATTCGTTAGCACACAACCAGGGTGTACTTGAAGCCTCTTTCATTAATTAGGTTAAATGATAATTAATAATGTCAATTGGCATTCCCTTCGGAAATGAAGAACTAAGGTGGTGGTGAGCGATTTAAAAACACAGGATCGCTAGAAATTTCGTGGTCAACCAATATCAGTAAGAATAGATCAACTCTACCACTTTTCGCGAACAGAAGGAAGTACGCACACCACTACAAATCTACAACTACATGACTTGTTATTCTTGTTAATACGTCACCATTACGTTTGATTGGCAACACGCTAAAACGAACGCCCCCAGTTAATGATCCACATATTCAAGAGGCCGGTCTTCGACGCACTATGTAAACGTTAGAAAATTAGAAATGAGGAACTCTATATTGATTCACGATAGTGCATGTGTGCGTGGTACAGTGTTATTATTCGAATTATGTAACTTTCACGAAATCCATGGCAGCAACGTGAACTTGGCTGCATGCTGTTGCTGCAGTGATGCTGCACTGAAGTAAAATCAAGACTTCAGCATGCTAAACGTGTCTGGGATTTTTTATGTATTATATCAAATACGAAGGGAATTATTACATCTATATGAATCGTACAACAGTAAGTATTGACTATAAAAAATATAGGTAGCCGCATATAAAAAAAAAAAACGTTAAGTAGGTACTTTATTCAAAAAGCCCGCTAAATCAGACAACATAGCCCACTCTATAATAGCCACATCTGTGACACCAGCTCAGCTCATACCATGGCCAGACGTGTCTATAGTAAGAAAAAAAAAACAGTTCGTGTTCTATTGAATATGCGACGCGCCGCGCATTTTGCAAAGGTCGAAAACCTCCGCGACAATAGACAAGAATCTTTACGATTGAGTCGCGTATTGCCGCTAATGCTTAATTAATATTTTATAAGAAACTTGTTAAAAAGTATTACAAGGTAGGTACCAAGAGGCCTACAAACTATAAGGTGTCTTCCTACCCACCTACAAAAACACAACAAAAAATATTTATTTGCGACGCGTCGCGGCGATGATTACTCGTGCCGGCCGCGAAGACGCCCTTGAATTAACAAAAAAATAAACAAATAGCAATGACCTCGGCACACATGATAGACACGATTACTTACACTATTATTCAAACTAAGTCAGGTCAGATTAGGGCGGCTATTATAATTCATAGTACTCGTTTTGTGAACACGTTATTACAAAATAGAACTAGAATCACCGGCTAGTATAATTTGATAAGATGACGTCATCGTCGTCTGGGCCCCCAATTTGACGTCAGCTAGTACAGTGACCCACAAATCTACAGACACAATAAATTCAGCAACGTACGATGCGAAACCGCGCGAGGGTCAATGAACTGTTGACGTATTTAAAATACGCACAAGTAGGTACCTTATCGCGAAATGTAGTACGCGGCGCGGCAAGCGGAGCGAGCTTGCTGTGCTATGTGTTTGCAAAATGGTTATTTATAGATGTGAGTGTCCATGACGGATGGTTCGTGCTATTTCTAAGGTCCCGAGAAATGGTGAGTTATATTTCATGATGTAAGTTTAGTAAAAAATCCCATCAATGAAAATGAAACACAATTTTTACTTACAAGAAGGAGTTTCATTATTTTAAAGATGATCCAAAAAGTTTTTCATCAAACTTTGAACGAAAAATTTCATTATAACTGGTCGACATAAATTATTGTAGAAATATAATAAAAAAAGAATAAAACAACCACAAATCAAATTTTTATTGTTGTCAACTAGAAATAGTGATGTTCTCGACGTAATCGTAATGTATCGGTTTTTAGTTGTAAGTTTAAAAGTTCAAAGGCTTTTCTACATATTAATTAAAATAATCACACGAACGAAATCTTTTCTCAAGACTAGTCAACACCGGAAACCTGGTGAGAGTTCGTTTAGCCGCTATACTTTTATCGCTATTGATATTAAGAAAATGTGAGAAAGGAAGTGTGTCTGTCGTGGTGCTACAAGACACACTACACCCGAGTTCTTTCTTTGTAAAGAAAGGAAGAGTCGGGATCAATGGCTTGCGCTATTTTCGACTTCATGTTGGTTGGTGTTAAGATTCATATTGGCAGTGAAAGGGCCGCATTGGAGCCTTGTCCGTACAAAACGAGACACCCGCAGTAGCTGCCCTACCTACCTACCCACATAACGCGACGGATACAGATCCGAGTTTCTTACTTACACATACAAGTGAAGTACGAAGGCCAGTTTTAAATATGTGTATGTGTCGCGAATACATACGGCTTCGATGATCAGCAGGTGTAAGCGAACTAAAGGCGAGGGGTTATTGCGATTAACTCTTTTATCCCTTCGTTTCCATATCAAAGAGTAATGAACCTTGTTCTACTATTGGACAACGTCGATTAGTAACCGTGTGATTTTTTATTGAATGAAAAGCTACATTATTCAAGCAATACTTTATTCAAGATATAGAAACCCACTTATTACGGATGTTTTATATTTATTTATCTTAATAGAATGTTATTAGAACTTACATTGTTGGAATCTACTTCCTTTTATACTAATAAGAAATAAGTTTTGTCAATAAGTATTGCTACCTACTTAATTCTACTATTTATCTACTATTAAAAGTCGTTCTTGTTGATATATTCTAACTAGATTTTATTTTGAATAGTAGTAATAATTTTGTTTTGATTTGTATTTAAAGTTTGAAAATGTGTATTATCAACGTAGGTATTAAGAGACAAAACCTAAGTATTTAACTAATTGTAGCAACAAAGGCGAAACTGGCAGTGAATCGATTGCGAGTAACGAAGGTCAAAGGGTTTGCAAGTGTGCGTATGTATGCAAGTATGCAGGCGAGCTCGGTGCGGCGTCGCTGCTGCACGCCTGCACCGGTGGTTGCAACACCCTCCCCCCTTCATTCTCGGCTTCTCGCTCGTCGCCGTCTTGCCGCTAGCCTGTCTCACCTCGCGGCCGGCAGCCTTGCGCGACGCGCCGCGCTCTTTCACATTCAAAATTATTCGCAATCGCAACCATTGCAAAAACTCTCTGTGCAATAAAATACTTAATATTTCGATGCGTTCATAATTAGTCTAAAAACAGAGAGGTAGTTTAAAGTTAACAAAGAAATTAAGTGCCTTTTAAACTTTGAATGCACTCCTCGTTGCATGTCCCGCGCGCGTCGTTATGAGAACCCCGTACTGGCGGTCACGTTGACGTCGCGCCGCCATATCTGTCTCGGCCACCAACTAGCAAAATTAATAGGTAATTATTTCGTGTACAGTGTTTTTGATTGATTTTGTCGTTCAGTGATTGTGTATTAAAGTGTTTTCAATCTTCTGGCATCCGTTGTGGTGATTCCAATTGGATTCTTTTTGGGAATTGAGGCGCGCGCCGGCCGGTTCTTATCGGGTGCAATGCAGTTGCACTCTCAACTTATTGCAGTTTTGCATTCGCCAAAGTTTCTTGCGCGGAAAGTTTCTAGTGTTTATATCTTGCTCGAAGAGGATTGTAATTGTGTTTTAAAGTGATTATTCGTTAAAAGTGATATGTGAAGCGGTTTCTAAAGAGCTGTCACAGTTTGCTGTGTTATTTCGGTCATTGACCGCCGGAATTCGCATCTCCTTTATATTAGTGGTGTTGTTAGATTTTTTGACATAATTCCGATTTTCGTTTTTTAGGCTCAAAAATTGTGTCACTTCACTAGAAGAATGCAATGACACGCGCATTCGCTTTTTGAAATTTCACCTTCACCCGGATGGAATGAGGAGTGCACAATCCCATTGTTTCACAGTTTCATATGTTTGAACATCATTTGTTTTTTTGTTTTTCGGACGATTAGAGAGTTATCATTTTCTTCCAAAATTACAAAAATTACAAAATAAAGGTAAATATTATAATTTTCCTCCGTATTATATAAATTTAAAATATATTATTTTTACAAATTATTTGAAGGCATTGCTCAAACGCGTGGCTTCCTTGAATTGCTGTTCAATGACATCATCTGTAGTCAAGCCACGAGAGATCCCAATTCTTAGTGAATTAAACCATACTAAACTTTATTGTAAAGTTACATGAAACCCTCCTATGCTGCCACGATTGAGTGTAGTGTGTGTAAAATGATAATAAATGTGCAGAATGGCGGAGGGCAATGGAGAAATACCCATTGAAGAGGTACCTGGGAAGGACTCCGATGTTGGCCGGACACCAGATTACCGCAAACTCATTGACTATGGCTTGGATCCTAAGGTAAGGATTCATTTCTAGTAGTTTCTAGTTAATATGCTTAATTTAGGGTAGTGGCTTGAAACATTTCAAAAGTCCTTACAAATCACTGACTTGCCGTTACAGAGCCTTGCAAACTAAATTTGCAAAAATCTTGTTTGACGATATGGCTCTTAGGTTTGCTTCATTTTATGAAATTTGTTGGTGTATTTTGTATGTATGAAATGGTATCTTGTGGATATAGGTAATGTATGATTATATATTGTATATGTAAAAACAGAAGTAAGGTTCCTGAAACTCTGCCCGGCTCTTCGGTGAACCTCACATTTCAGCTGATAAGTAACTGACTGAAGGCAATTTTAGTGAATCTTAATTTTATTATTCACTAAAACCTTGTTACTTCTGCTGCTTTTCATGATGAAAAAAATCTTAAATTAAATTTTACTGGAATATGAAATATCAGTATAGGTATAGGTATTTGGTAGCAATGTATTCTTATTGGAATTTAAATGTTCTTATAAGATTTTTGATGTGTGTTGCTAATAATATCACATGGTTGTGTTATGTACTTAGTTTATATATTAAAACATAAATCTGACTCATTACATAAATAGCTGCTTAGTTGAATTTTATAGATAAGCTTTATAGGTGTAGTTTCTAAACTGATAGAATGTTTTAAAGAATTGTATTTCTATTAGAGCTATTTGTGACAATGTCTAGATAAAATTAGATGTGCAGTAAAATCAGCCTAAATTAACAATGCTAACTCATACTCAGTGGCTGTAATAAAATCAAGTTTAAACATCTGTGTAGGTAATAAAACAGGTTTAGTACTCAGTAGGCACTGATTCACACATCTTATCATGGACTAGGTATTAGTTCTTAGAAATCCATGTGGGTATTCCATTCTTAATGTTGTTACACTTGAAAAGTAAATGCCTTAAAGTTATGTTGGTAGCATAAACCTATTTGTACTTTCTCTGTTTGTTTGATAGTGTTGTCTTGACCTCTGCCATTTATTATCTGGGCACCTGCAATGCATAAATACAGGCTTGCATGTTTTTAAAGTTGTTGCCACACAGTGCTATCAATTATAAATATTTTTACTGAATATGAGCTTGTGTGGGACTAAGCCAAGTCTCTAGGTACTTTTTATTTATTGTGTCCTAAATATTTTCTAACTAGAATACATGGTAGTTATTGTGTAGGCAAATTTTTATATGTAGGCAAATTCAATATTATATTTCTTATTAGAAAATTGTTTTTTATTCCAACTGAATTCCAATCAGATTCCAAAAATGGTATGTCAACTGATGCCTATCCATACATGTAGCTACAATCCCATGTAAAAAATTGAGTATGAATTTATTATTCGTAAGTCCTTTATACATAAAGTGAGTACATTTGGTGGCATGAGTAAATGTTGTGGGCAGTAGACGTCGAGAGGGTCGAGGACGGCGCGGGGGGCGGCGCTGAGTAATTTTCCTCGTCACTGTCCTTTGCAACTTAAAGTATTAAATTATCCTTTTATTTCGAAGAAATACTTGCACAGACCCGCCCATAGATGGCATGAGTGTGTAACATAGTAACACTTCATTCTCTTATCTACACACATAAAATTATTTACTTGCGTGAATTGCGATGGTCAGTGTACTGCTACATTATCAAGGAGGATAGCTAAGTGATACGATATCGTTTATGATATAATAGTCCACATTCACTCTTGTGATACCTAATCAAAAATTGCATTCTCGAGTTTTAAAATACTTCATTCGGCACGTAGGCGATAACGTTACCCATCAAATACATAAAAAGTAGCTCGTTCGATAATCTCTGATAGCATGTATGGAATCTTGAAACTGTATTTTAATGCAGGATGTAGCTAATGTTATAGTTTGTTATATTAGAGTTATAGCAGGGCACTGAATTGGTGTTGCGTACGCGACTCTGGCTTAACTTAGAATGGAATAGACAATAACAATTTACCAACTCACCGTTGAATAGCCACCGTGCGAAACTCGCATGCTGTGATTTTTATATCGGTAGAAATTGTATTTAATGGAGAACATAATGTCATTTCCAGGTAGCAGCCAAGCTCGACGACATTTATAAGACTGGAAAGCTAGCGCACGCCGAACTGGATGAACGTGCGTTAGATGCCTTAAAAGAATTTCCATCCGACGGTGCTTTAAGTGTTCTTGGACAATTTTTAGATTCAAATCTCGAGCATGTATCTAATAAAAGTGCTTATTTATGTGGAGTCATGAAGACCTATAGGTGAGTACCCATGTTTTATTATTTCGCTTGGCAACACGACCATAATATTGGATGATTGCCAAACTGCCCGGTATATCTAGGTCACAATCTTGGAAAATTGATTTGACATATTATAGGCCGCGTTATGGGACAACCGTTGAATTTAAACCGCGCGGCCCTCTGCCTGAGTAACTAGGAAACGATGCTGTGTTATATACTGAACGACCTTGTCTCGGAATGGCAATGTGAAAATCGACGCAGAATTTAAAAATACCTTTTTGCACAGCATCAAGCCTTGACAAAGCCAATCACCGGCTAGGAAGTTTCCGACCAATCAAAATTATTGTTTCTGCAGTCTACCGAATTAAATATGTCGTGCCGAAGTGTCGACCTTTGAGAGAAGAGGTCACTTCGATACCGACCATTAAAATGCAATAAAACTGATTGTCGTGTCTGAAATGCCCTCATAGTGACATTAGGCGGCGGTGCTGTTCCGCAAGTTTAGCACTTTTCGGCAGCAAAGTTGTACCTCTAGTAACTCTTGACTTGGGTAATAGTTATGTTAAGTGATAAATTGTTTGCTATTTGGATTAAGCTTTATGAATGTATGGATTCCGTTACGACCATACAGGATTATAATGTTAAGTCTGAGAGTAAAAATCTTTATATCCTTAAAATAAATCGGATGTTTGTGGTGGACAACACAGGGAATGGTCCTTCAGAGTTACAAGTTGAGACAGTAGATGATGCGAGAAAGTGAAACGTTAATTGATACGCGACACAGTGGCTGTAGCTGGAATGGCCGCTGTGTGACGGACTGACGGATCATTTTGCTTGTGTCCTCGTGTTTATTTGCGCCGCCCGTCGCAAGATTAGATTACGGATGGTCATTAGCCCCTGTGCAGTCGTGATGCAGAACCAGTTTGCGAGATTTAATAAAATGCTAATTGGAATTATCCTTAGTGGCCTTATTGTTAAGTTGGGTATGGAATTGTAGTTTCCAATTTTAATAGACATAATTATCTCGTAAATTGAGTTTGTATCACGAGTGTCGGTTTCAGTACGAGTATTAAGTGCCTCAATTGCGCAGTGACTGTAACATGACTGTTGAACCCTGTCTCGATTGGTTCTTTAGGGTTTATTTGTTCAGTGATTATTTTAGTTGATGTAGCCATCAACAATGGAAGTAATAAGTACAATAAAAATCGGTTCGCATTTGTTTCTAACGTAGCTGGTTAAAATCTAGAACGAACTCTAATGAAGTAACAACGTGATGTACAAATGTGTAGATATGTACTTGTCGCATTTCCAAAAATATTGATGAACGAACTGTTGGTATTCCAGACAGAAAAGCAGAGCGGGGGTCCAAGGAGCGCCCGCGTTGGCTTCAACTGTCCCCGTGAAGGGCCCTGACGAAGAGAAGATCAAACAAATATTAGCCCGGACCGGGTACACGTTAGATGTTACCACAGGTCAGTACACTAGCTAAAAAGAGACAACAGACCTTTGACCATTAGATAATGGAGAAATTAGTTTATAGATAAGAAATATTGCATCTGGAAATAGATGCAATTATTTTGTTGCAATCTCATTTTAAACTATTCAATGAATGTGTAATGAACTAGGTGTTGATAATTCTGTCGTGGAATAATTCACTTGACTTTATTTGAGTTTTACGCCAAGTACACGATCGATTTGTTGCCTACCGTCTATAGATCTTGTTTTTCAACATTTGTACCAAACCGAACAGGCAGCATTCTTCAAAATAAAACAATGTTATGTGATTGTGAATGCAACGTGCGCGAATAATAAAGTTGTCAAGTTGTGTGCAATGCGGCGCGAAGGACGTGTGTGCTTCATTATGTTGTCCCTTTCTATAATTTTATATTTATTTGTCAAGGATATTCTGAAGTATCAAGTATAGAATATAAAACTTAAGAAAATACAAGTAAATGTATGTATAGTATATAATTATATCATCGTTCAGTTTTCTTTTTGTAGCGGGGTTCGGGGAGTGGAGTTACAACTGGGTATTTCGATGACTCCGTCTAAAATTGTGACAACTTGCTCTCAAATCTTCATCTTGGTGCTTATTAGTCGCGCTTGTGATCACTAGACCAAACATAGAATAAGTGGGTAGTTAGACTGTACGAAAATTGTCTCCTTTCTGTAATTTAATGTCGGCGCTTTCTCAAAGTTGAGGAGTGATTTTAAGAATAAAAATAATGTAAAAGCAGTATTTCCAAAATGTTAATACATTTAGAAATTTTTGTTTGGCAATTACTCATTCCCTAATTAGCAAATTGAAGGATATATATAAGTAGCTTCCTGCCAAGGGCTTAAATCAGCCTTTGAAACTGCTTTTTAAATCAGTCCATTAGTTTAGGAGCCTATTTAGTGGAGGCAAGCAATAAAATCTTATTAGATTTAGACCATTTTTACAATAAAGATAATTGGCATCGAATTAGCCAATAGAAAGGTGATGATAACCACTTGTTCTTTACCCCATTTTAAAGAGCGCCTTGTATGAAATTCAGCGTCGATTCTTTTACTAACCAAAGATGATCTAGGTTTAGGTTAGGTTAGTTGTAGGCAGTTAAATAAGAATGAATTTCTAATAAGACTTACGACTTTCTAATAAGACCTAAGTACTATTGGAGTCCATCAGAATTGAATCTATAAAAATATTTTTTTCAAGTCTAACAATTTAGATTTTATTACTTAAGTAAATCGACGAGTCGTTTGCCCTGGATGTGACGTGGTGCCGTTCGCACAGGTCAACGCAAGTATGGTGGGCCGCCGCCCGGGTGGGAGGGCGGTACGCCGGGCGCCGGCTGCGAGGTGTTCTGTGGGAAAATCCCGAAGGACATGTACGAGGACGAACTCATCCCGCTGTTCGAGCGCTGCGGCACCATCTGGGACCTGCGCCTCATGATGGACCCCATGACGGGCACCAACCGCGGCTACGCCTTCGTGACGTTCACGTCGCGCGAGGCCACGCAGCGCGCCGTCCAGGAGGTGAGCCCCATGTCCGCCGCGGCCCCGCGCCGTCTCCTGCCGCACTGTCGTTCGGGGGAGAGGTAGTCCGTACGTGGTAGGCGTAGCTAATGCATGTTACGTGATGTTCTCTATATATTTTTGGTTCGTATCGTTTGGAAACTTTGATTTTACTTTATTTAGTCGATGTTGCTCCTGCTTTGACTATTGGAACCGACATACCTGAAATCAAAATTGTGCTGAATCTACTATGAAAGCAAATTACCACTCCCTCGAACTTTAGTGTACAATAAGCCGTAGAGTTGTTGAACAAACATTTGGTACAAAGGTTGGTGCCATCTGTGGGCGCAGAGCGCGTCCTTGGCGGTTTGCAAATATTTTGATAACCAGCGGCCTGCGCCGATAGTGCGGCACCTATCTTTGTGCGATACATGGATGTTATCGAGCACATCTGTACCAATAGCCAACATTACAGCACACTGTGTTATCGCAAAACTAAAACAATGGTGCAATTGTTCATTATCAGCATATCACGATTGGTAACACAAAATTGTGTCAAAACTCTAAAGCTTTTCTGAGGATTTTTTATATTGATTAAAATTGGTGTTATTAATTTGAAACAAAATTTATTCTAATTTGACGTCTACTTTCCAGGTGACTCGCCGAAATGTTTAAGTATATTCCCTTGACAGATTAACAGTATCACAGCACTTAGCGGCCGCGCGTTTGGCCACTTGCCCTGCGCGCGCCTCCTGGCGGAACCATCACGTTCCTTCTGCGCCACTGTCCTCTGCACGAGCAGACTTAGCTTGCCTTGTCCGTAGTCTGTAGTCCGCAGCGTCTTGATGGTTTCTCCGAGCGCAGGGGAAGTGACCAAACCGCGGCGTCACTTGCAAGACTACTAGTACTCATCAGCCAGTATTTTTGCAAGTTCCCAATCATTTGCCTGTCGAATATGTTCACAGTCACACTTGGGAGACTTAGATTTAAGCTTCTTCTATCATTTAAAAAGCATGTCATTAATATCCCGCTCACGGCGGCCATTTGCACTCATTCGCACTAAATGATTCCCTTTTGTATCTGCTCACAGTAACAATATAAATTGATGATGTTGATCGCTTCGTGGCAAGCAGCCGCCGTCCAATTAATATATATATAATCACTGAATTTGTGTAAATGTGCAAACATAACACCTATAAACTGATCTAGCCTCGCTTGTCCTGAGATATCATCCCGTTCTTTACTGTTGCACCTCGTTCAATTTTAAGTTGCTTTAATTTTATTTTATTTTTGTTACCATGACACGTACTCGCTTCTTTTTATTTTCACTTCATCAAACGGTCCACTTACAGGGTTAACTTTGAATTGGCTTCAAAAAGTTCTCCAACTGAGAATTGAATATATCTCAGGCTCTCCTCTTTGCTCCGTACAACACTGTCGGCTTATCATCCAAATTCAGTTAACTCATTACGATTGGCTCTAACCGTCATCATCGCTCGCGCGTCGCTCGTCGCGCGTCGACGAGGCAAGCCTCGCAGGCCAACGGCCCCAAGGGTCCGAATCGACGCCCTTTTTCAAAATTTTTCCCTTGTTATTTTTCCCACAGCTCGATAATCACGAAATAAAACCTGGGAAGACTCTGAGAATTAAGATTAGCGTACCGAATCTGCGACTTTTCGTCGGCAACATTCCCAAGTCTAAAGGCAAAGAGGAGATACTGGAAGAGTTTGGTAAATTAACAGGTAAAGTGTCACTCGAATGAATTAAGGAGTTTATAGAGTTGTCGGGTTGAGTGCGTGGGGCTTGGTGTGGACCGGCTCGGGCTCCCGCTTGCGTCCCGCTTGTCCCTGTCCTGCGCTCCCTCCCGCGATCTCCAGTCATACGGCCGCCAGCCGGGCTGGCCGCCGCCCAGCGACCCGGCCCCGGCCCAGGCTATTCTCCCTCGAATTGTTCTTGCAGCTGAATGATTATGAAATTCGAAAGGGGAAAAAGATTGGCGTAACAGTTTCCTTTAACAATCACCGGTTATTCGTGGGGAATATCCCTAAGAATCGAGATCGGGACGATTTGTTTGAGGAGTTTACTAGGCACGCACGTAAGTCCTTGTCGAATTCATAATAAGTGCTACTCGGTTGATAAGTTGCGAGCCGCGGAGCACCGCGCCGCGCGCGGCCCGGGCCGCGACCTGGCCGCGACCTGGCCGCGGGGCCCGGCCTCCCGAGGCCCCGACACGCGCGGCGCCGTGGCCCGCGGCCTGCCGACCGTACCTTTGATTGGCCTTTGCCTCGAGAATGCTCACTGGTCATGACTGGAGAACCTTGCTGTTGTTCTCTAGAATAGAATTCTTCAGTACCGTATATGTTCTCCTGGAATATCGTTTGATTTGCTTCATATTCTGTAGCGTTGAATGACTGACTTTTGCGCGTCGGGCTCGAGGGAAGCTTTGTTCATACCGTTAGCGTGCCTGCGCCCCGCTTCAAGGCCCTTATCCATATTTTATGATTGCAGCTGGGCTCGTCGAAGTTATAATATATAGTTCGCCCGATGACAAGAAGAAAAATAGAGGATTTTGTTTTTTGGAATACGAGTCTCACAAAGCAGCGTCACTAGCTAAACGTAGGCTTGGAACTGGTAGATTAAAGGTAAATGTTAATTCTGCCTCATGACGCGATATTATATTGTCGGTGGGTCCAGAGCTGAGTGTTAGTGTAATGTAATGTTTGTTTATAATTCGAGCAGGTATGGGGCTGTGATATAATAGTGGATTGGGCGGACCCTCAAGAGGAACCTGACGAGCAAACTATGAGCAAAGTAAGTTGCCCAATGACTCGTTTAGTAAGTGAATTATGACCTGATTGAGCGCAGATAGATAGTACAGCTGTGTGATGTGTCAGGTGAAGGTGTTGTACGCGCGCAACCTGACGCAAGAGATAACTGAGGACGCGCTGAAAGAAGAGTTCGAGCGCTACGGCACTGTCGAGCGTGTCAAGAAGATTAAGGATTACGCGTTCGTGCATTTTGAGGACCGGGACTGTGCAGTAAAGGTGAGTACTTTTTTTGAGTCGGTAACATGGAGACCAGCTGTTCTATAAACCTTGCTTCTCCGTTTTAAAATGTTGTTGCAGAGTCCTACTTTTATGAGATACTTTAAATTGTTGAATTTCGCAAAATCTATCAAATAATAAACGATACAGTTGATCGGATCTGTTCATCACAATACCCCGTGCTATTTCCAGGCTATGCAAGAGCTAGACGGTAAAGAAATGGGTGGTGCGCGACTGGAAGTGTCGCTAGCCAAGCCGCCGTCCGACAAGAAGAAGAAAGAAGAAATATTGCGCGCGCGCGAACGACGTATGATGCAGATGATCCATGGCCGCGGCGGGTGAGTTCATAGCCTTTTTGTAGCTTTTGAGGAAGCAACAAACAAACAATGTTAACTCATTTTGTGCCATAGAGAAGAATAAGATTACGAAAGTTTCGCTAAATAAAATGATTGATTCTCTCTTGTCAAAATGATTTTACTTGAGATTGTTTCTCGATTCCTCTTCTTAAACTATTCTTTTTTGTATTATCCCCGACGTACATTTTCTAAGATACATCTCAGCTTAATATTTTAACTTTACAAATTTGTTTCCGTAACTTGATTACTTAATTGAAATTACAAAGAAGTTAATCTTACTTTATGCCTCAGTAAACCATCAAACAGGGTGGTCGAAACTTGTATCTGCACGAGTGATTCCATCAAGTAAAAAGCAATAATAGAAATTGACAAATGAAAAACAAAGCCCAAACATCAACATCTATATCTATTCGATTTTAGATTTCCTTAAATTTTTACAGATATATTCTAATGTAAAATAAATATTAAATAAATAAATCTATCGAGCATAATAGCTATTACGAATATTATGTCTCATAACATTAGTTGTGTGACGAATGAATTTGTTAAAATGTTTGAATGGTAATACATGTTGATGGTAGCACGCTTCACACACAGATGATGCTAAAACTCGTAGCGTATCTCTTACGATATTTTTTTTTGTTAATTAAATACTTAAAATTCATATTCAACAGTCCTTTGCTGATTACTGATGACTACAAAAGGGTAGCAAAAAGATAAGTTTGTAACTGTCTTTGTAAAACAGCATAATGCTGTTTTTAAGCGATATTGGCAAAGGATTTAGTGAACAGCAACAGCTAAACAGGCGGCGAGATGGGGAGTGACGTGTGTGTAAGTGTAGCAGGGCTAGGTTTGAGAGTTTACCGAGGCTGGCTAGGGTCGTGCACGATGTATGTAACGTCGGGTGTTAACTGTCAGATTCGATTGGTGCAGCTGCTCGCCGGTACTGCGCGGCCGCACGCCGCAGCCGCAGCCGCGCCCCCCGCAGGCGCGAGGCGACTACGGTCAGTATACACACACACACACACACACACACACCGCCACCACACACCGCCCGGACGCGGACGCTCGGCGCTCTCCTTACAGACCCTAGACTCTTAACTTGTTAAACAATATCTTGCGTAGCATTGCCCTGTACATGAGGAACGTCTCACTCATTAATGAAGGATATCCACCGAGCCTTCGTCGTACCAATAAACAGTACAAAGTGACAGCACACAGAGATAGGCGAAGGGAACTAGTAGACAAGTCAATAGAACGTACCTACAAAATATCGTGAGATAGATCGTATTGTGAGATAGATATAAATAAATGCACAGTCTATCTCCCTCAGCCTAGCTCGTGATCCCTTACACGAACAGAGATGTGAACACGGTGTGGTCTCCACGCGCACACTCGCACAATCCGCTACTGTCCCTTACTAACAAGATGGCCGCTACTATACACTAGTCCGGGACTTCCCCGAGTGTTGCCAGACGAATGATTCATTGCTACCGATAAATATAAAAAATTTGGAAGTTTATAGTGTATCGTTAAGGCCTCATACATGTTTCATTAACGCTACTACCTAGGCTAGTTATTAATGACAGCTAGGAATAGGTTCGATGCATGGTTTCAGACAACTTTCGACCTATCAAAGATAATCGAGGGCTACACATGGTCCATATAGTGTAATAACAATATTAACAGACAGTGCATGCTACAATCTGAAGTCATTGTGAGTGTTCAGGCGTCGGCCTCGCTGGAGCCTGAACACGTAACCACGCTTAGGTAGGTTCTGGTGGTGGGTCGTGACAATCAACATAGCCATTATCTCAATAAAATTTCATAAACAGTTTTATTCATCAGACAATGGACATGAACAGTTAGACATATCACGATGCATGTTGTTCCGTGTGTCGATACCGTGAAGCTGCTTGATCGGTCCGTACCGAGGTGTGACCGCTACGGAGGAGCAGAGGTGTTGGATTTAACCCGTGTGCTGTTCCATACATACCTGTACTGAACCCCGTGTAAAGTGACGACAGCATGTTTACTTGTAATCTTTTCCCGGTACGAGTGTCGTGGAGGCTCGCTATGCGCCAGCCGACATCGGTAGCTTGTAAGTTAGAGTTAGTTTAGCTTAGCCTCTAAAAGGCCTGTGTTGTGTGTTTATAGATTATGATTACGACTATTACGGGTACGGTGATTACCGAGGTGGCTACAATGAGCCATTTTACCGGTACGATGAGTTCTATTTTGATTACGCGGGGCCACCGCAACCGTCCGCCGTCCGCCAGCCTCCCAACAGACCGCAACCGGTGGGTCCCACACACACTCACTAATGTATCACTCTTATTTACTAGTCACTAGTCGCTGTACTCATTATTGTTCTATCGATTTTGATTTGCCAAATTTTTATCATCTACTGTTTTTATTTTTATTTTTGTTTAATCCCATCCTCGAACGGAGTTAGTGACTCGGTAAAGACGGTAGTGTGTAGGCCTGACGGTGGTGATTGCACTGGGCGGGCGGGGCCTCCGACTTGTCACTGATTGCCGGGAAAAGTGTTAGTGGGCGCGGGGTGGCCGTCGGCCGATCTCACCATCAGGTCTATATGGCTGCGGCCACTCCGACTAACATGCCCGTCTCATCTGTACCTGTTGTTTTCAGTTGCCATTTCATACTTGCACCGCTTAATGTCATGCCGCCGCTTGTCACCCCCATGTAGAGCTTTGCTTCGCTTATCACTAACCGATAACACGCTCGAGCTTTGCCACCCGCACACATCCCGTAGGCGAGGAAAGTAGCGTGCCCCGAAGCTTTGGAACGCCCGAGTAATGTTGTAAAATTTCTCGTTGTTGTAACGAGGTAGAGAATATGTTGAGAAGACTTACTGACCCGCTTGGTAAATGCCTCACTCAGGACGACGAGCTCGGTCTCGGGCCCAACTCGCTTTACTACGATCTAACCGGAGGCATTCAGGTACCGCCGATTGGCGCTCACTTTTTTCCAAATTGTATCTTGATGTTAGTGGATGTCAATGTTAGATTTGATTAGACCGTTTCTCCCACTTAGTTTGTTGTAGATGTTATACATTTTTGAGTAAAGTAAAAAGTAGGCAAAGTAATGATGACGATATGCGTTACCCTATCCTAGAATGCGTCACTGTTGGATAATTCAGTGAATTAGAATGCTTCAGTAGGTACCTGATTGTTTCTTTATCTATACGATCTGTTATTGTGTGGCGTTCCATGGTAAAAGTGTTTCTCGTAACAAAGCTTGTGATGTTGGCACTAACCAAGTTTTCTGTGAGCTCACCACAGGTACTTTTATCTCGAAACCCACAATATATGTATTTTGATATGCTGCGCGACTCAAACGTTGTTTAATTGTAGTAAGCTCGGAATATTTAATTTATCACACAGCTATTTAAACGGCGTTTGTAACTTGCGTATTTACATTTATTGACAGTGAATTTATATTTATTATTGGTATTTTGAGATAGATACATTGTATTGCCAATAGCAAAAATACATTACAGCATGATAGTAACTTATTTAAATTATTGTTTCAACTATAACGTAGATATTTATAAACTTTGGTATATATATGTATTTCAATAAAGCTGCATGAAGTTTTATAGTTGAAATGATAGTATTTGATATTTTTTTATTTTTGACCGATATCCTGTATATTAAGTGAACGTGTTTGCAATAAAATCTTGAGCACATTAAAGATCGAAATTAGTAATGATATAAGTGGATTATCCGTAGCATGTCAGTAATAAACTAGCTTGTATATTCGCATATGTAAGTAATTCGTTCTGATGTGCTTATGGTTTTATTTTGGCTTAAATTTAACCAAACTCAAGCATTTTTTGAACAGAAATCGGTCGCTGTATATTTTTTATTTTGCCACCTCAGCATCCACCTCCCTAATATATTCCTGCCGGTCCCCTACGACTAGAAATGGGCTAGCTCTGGGCCTCGCGTCGTAGGGAGCCGGCTGGAGTACAAGGGAGGCGGGTGGTGAGGTCGCGGGTGTGAGCTGGTGGTTGTGCGCAGGCTGGGTCATGTGGGACGGGCGGGCGATGGGCGCGGCGCGCGGCGGCGCCGGCCCCCGCGGCTGGGGCCCGTGGTGGTGCGCGCCGCGTCGCGCGTGGCCGCCGCACGCCCAGCGCCATGCGTGGCAATCCCCGCGCCAAGCCAAGTTTACCAGGTCAGTATGACGCGCACTATACTTACTCCACTAGTAGCACACCTCTACAGCCTCATACGGTCCTTTTCATTCAAATATTTGATGCGGGATCGACGAATGCATTGCGATCTCGTCATATTGGTAAATAACATTCTCTACCATTCTCCACTTCACATAAAACCTTCCTAATTGCAAAATTCAAAATTACTTTGGAAAGAAAATTGGACTCTCTCTCGGTCGACCTCGTTGCCCTTGATTAATATCCTGAAACCTTTTCCTTTTATTTCAGCATGTTTGATGGTTTGCGTGTAAATCTGGATTTCGATACATTCTATATCGGTAACTATCCCTCTCCTATAACGGTCCTTAGTAGTCTTAGGGCTACCACAAACTTGGCCAAATTTGTAGAGCTCGATCGAGTGACGAGTCCATTTTTTTTCTTCTTCTGAAGTTTGTGGAAGACCTCTCATGATTTTCGAAAGCTTCGAAATGTAGACCGGTTCGTGGTCATAAAATTGACTACGGGTCACAAGGTCGAGTTCTTAATACAAAATCCGTAGTGAATTATCTTTATTCATGGTCCTTTCTGCAGCTAGCAGCTAAAGTATGTAGTTGTGATCGATTTCGTGTTGCTCGTGATACGTCACTTAACGAGAAAATTAGCGGAAATTTGATTGCAGTTGTAGTAGTTGAAGGCGTTTTGTATGTTACAGGTAAACGTAAACACGACGGGGGCCACCAGAACGTCGGGGGGGAGTGCAAGCGGCGGGTGGGCGCGGGCGGGTGCGGCGCGGGCGCGGGCTGGGGCGGCGGCGCGCTGGCGCAGCAGCCGCTGGCCAGCTAGCGCGGGGGGCGCGGGGGGCGCGGGGAGCGCGAGGGGCGCGGGTAGGGGCGCGGGGAGCGCGGGCGCGGGCGCCGCGGGCGGCCGGCCCCCGCATGGGAGGCACTACAAGCTGCGCGGGGGATGTACCTGGCCGCTGCGCGCGCGCGCTCGCGGCCCGCGGATACGTTCACGTCCGGTCCTCGCTGCGTGCCGAGAGGATCGCTCTACTTTTTTCTATATATGTGTTTTTTTATTTGATTTTCGAGTTTTCGATTTTGTATCGCATCGATCCGAAAAAATCTTAAAGTAGGACGTTATGAAATGTTTCGATTGTAAGTTTCCCGTTATGCTTATGTTTTTCACTGTCGTATTAGCCGTATATATATTTAATATATACTTTATTTGAGGGGAGCGCACGGCCGCGGTTGCCTGTTTGCGACCGTGCGCTTGGGTCGCGGACCCGTTGACTGTCTGTTTTTTTTTAATACATGTTATTCGATATATTTTATTCCTGTGAACGCATTTTGCGATGTGATGTGTATTTTAGCAGTAATTATTATATTGTAAGGAGTTTGACTGTTGTTTTTTGACATACTTACAACTTAGGATACTTGAATGAATTTAATCGGATTCTTGAATGAATTGAACTCTCCGACGACTAGCGATTACGGCTAAAATAAAACCACCCCCTGTACTCGAACATTTCCCGACTGTGTTCCTGCTTTAGTTTTTTTTGCTTTATTTTTATTACATATTTCCCTTAAAATACATTAGTGTGAGGCAGTAGTATTGTAAAGTTCAGGATTTCTGTAATGTTTATTATTGCTGTACTAAACTTTTTTGTATTCGACCACATAGCATGTCCATACTGTTAGAACTCGACTTGTATCAATCTTGTATCAGTTTAATATGTGGAATAAATTTGCAAAACTGTGTTTGCCTTATTATCTACTTGTTTCCTTTTTCTCTAATGACTCGCCTGTTACACGAAGCTTTTTGTTTAGTGGTTTTCATAAATATTTCCATATCTTAACTTACAAGTGCTGTCGATGTCGACCGTTTTGTTTATTGACAAAACCGAAAATTTTTCCTAAGATAGCGCGGCAACAAACCGAATTATCCACCTGATGGTAAGGAAACCTTTGGTTTCCTAGCAACTACTCAAGGAGTCGCTTATCCTGCTTCATCTTTTTTATACAGTCGGCATCAAATTAGGACGGAGGTACTCAATTTTAAAGAAGCACACAACTACCAAAATATCTTTACATGCAACGTCTCTAAAAGGTTCCAAATCGTCATAAATGTCCGTAGGGATTGAGTACGTTAGGTAGCCACATCAGGTTTTCAAATCTCATCTCACCAACACCAAAGGAGTTAAGTGCGTTGCTGGCCTTTTGGCGATTAGGGTTTCATATATTTAGGGATTGGGGAAGGGCACACATTTATGTAAGTACGTACCTACCTACATAAGGATTGAGGAGCCACATCAGTTTATTAAAAAAAACTGATTTCACCATTATTAAGCAGCAATGTAGCCTAATTCTGGATTTAGCAGCAAAATATATCTCTAGTTATTTTAAAGGCTATATAGGCTTTTGTAAATCTGATCTCACCATTATTTAGCAGTAAAATAGCATATTTTGCAGTACGAATCCTAAATTTAGCAGCAAAATATATCATTCAGAGTTATTTAATGCAAAAGAGGCTCCTCAATCTAAACATCTGAATTGAGGAGCTACCTAGAACTGGTTAAGTAATTGATATTTGTGAAAATTCTGTATGATTTGGTAGCAATTTTCCATATAACCGTCTAAAAATTATGTACGCCAGGATTGAGGAGCTACATCAGTTTATTAAAAACACTGATTTCACCATTATTTAGCAGCAATGTAGCCTAATTCTGGATTTAGCAGCAAAATATATCTCTAGTTATTTTAATGAAAAGGTGGCTCCTCAATCTAAGCATCTGGATTGAGGAGCCATCTGGAACTCGTTAAATAATAGATGGATATTTATGAAAACTTTGTATCATTTAGCAGTAATTTTGCATATTACCGCCTAAAAATTTTATTTCAGTAGCTCTAAAATGTAAGAAAATAAAATACCTTTAATATGGCTCCTCAATCTAAACTCACGACAACCATTTCTATTAGATGTGGGCAAGGGCAAGGCAGGATCAATTAATATGTTCGACATAATGATCATTTAGCAGATGTTGTGTTTGTTTTTGCAGTATAGGAATAAAATACTAAGACAATGTTGTATATTAACGCATTTTCTTTGGCTCCTCAATCCTGACGTTCTAATTATACATGATTGACTGTAGCCACCTGAGATTTCAACGGAATCTAAAGCTAGAGATAAGATTTAACAGAAATGTCTGCTAAACACATCTGCACAGTTCAGCAATCTATATATTTTGGATCCTGATTAAACAATACTTAACTAATTTCATGCAAGTTCAGTGTGTGGAGTGACCTTACGTTTATCTAGATTTAGGACTGGTTAAGTAATTGATATTTATGAAAATTGGTAGCAATTTTCCACATTACTGCCTAAAAATTTTGCTTCTGTAGCGCTTATAAAAGAAAATACAATCATTTTTATATGGCTCGTCAGTCTAAACTCTAGAGGTGCATTTCTGTTCTGATCAATTAATATATTCGACATTATGATGATTTAGCAGGTCTGATTGTTTTTGTAGTAGGTATAGGAATAAAATAGTAAAACATAAAATTTTGTACATTAACACATTTTCTTTGGCTCCTCAATCCTCTGACGTTCTAATTATATGTTTGACTGTAGCCACCTGAGATTTCAACGGAATGTAAAGCCAGAGATACTAACATTTAGCAAAAATGCCTGCTAAATATATCTGCACAGTTCAGTAGTGTATATATTTTAGATTCTGAAAAAAATGTGTGTCTATGTGTAGGGTGACCACATTGTACACAACAAGAATAAGTAATTTGTTTAATTTATATTTTCATAACAGCTAGGGGAAAATCATCAAAAGACTTCTCCGGCACCGGGAGAGGCGAGAGAAAGTGTCAGACTCTCACTAACTAAAAACCCCTGTTCCTTCTCCTGGTCTAGGAGGCCGCAGTGCCTCATTGCGCTTACCCAGCAACCCGTATCTATCGTGCCTACCATTTGCTGGCATCATCATGAGCTCATATTTCTCATCTTATAATGCGTTCCTCTCTCTTAAATTGGATGAAGGATGTTGCCAAGTGGCAGTGTATGTGAGCCGGATGACACAAGGATATCTTTTCTATCACCCGGTTTGGATGGATGAGTTGATATGGGTGGTTTTACTCAGTTCGACTAAGCACATGATTCCAATTTACCGCTGGCACCGGTGAGGTGAAATTCTTGGGAGCCCCAAGCGAAAAAAATGTTTTACTTAGTCTACTTATGTAAGGACTTTAAACGTAGAGCTTTTTTTACCAGTTAACTTTGCGTTCATAGCTGAGCCTTATATCTCATGACATTTATATGATGTAAGTATCTTTTTCGGTGAAAGAACCTGCCTATACTAAATTGATAAATTGGTCTGTCTGAATTGCAAGAGATGCTTAAATTATCATTAATTAATGATTTTGTAGGAACAATAAAACAAAGTTTACGTTAAAGTCGTGTAATCAACTATTTAGTGGTGCGTGCGTCGCCGTTGCGGCGTGGGCGCGTCGTCATACGGTGTCAGGGGGCGCGGGCGGCGCGGCTAGGCGGGCAGCGGGGGCGCGACGCGCAAGAGGCGGAGGGCGCGGGGGCGGGGGCGGCCTGCGCACGCGCGCCGCCCGCGACCTCCGCGCGCGCCGCATCCACCATGCACCCAGTGCCACCGCGCCGCCGCCGCCACCGCACACGGCCCACCACCACGCCAGGCTGCCAGACCCGCCTGTCACTGCGTTCTCGCCGCCTACGAATACGTCACGCCTACAACCTTGTTCGAACCCTGCGGGTCGACTCCCTGACTAATCTCCCGAACTTTGAAAACTGTTGCTGAATCTAAGAATGCTTGAACGCCAACAAATAAAATGGCAAAAGCGAGATCGTATAATTTTGAAAAACATTGACATCTTATTATATTTTCACATCTTAACCTTAACAATTAAGGCGCGTCCTCTAGGTGCGTTCACACGGACACAAGTAAATCAAGATACAATAAAATAAATTCGTTTCGAAAGGAAAGCAAATTATAAGAGCCAAGTAGAATTGTTGCATATTTTATAACAGTTTCGGATAATTATACGACCCGACTTGCACACCGGAACGGACAGGGGGAGTCGACCTTTCGGTCCTTTAGGTGCGTTGTTATTTTAGAAGCTTTGCAATACTCAAAGAGAAATTGTTTTCTTAGATATGTTTAGAACGGTAATATGAAGCTATTTAAACTAGGACAATTTAATCATTATTACAAGAAAACGCTAAAGTACCTATCTTTCAGTTTGAAGATCAGAGTATCTAGGTACCCTTTACTATATGATATCAATGAATATTGCAAAGCTTTGCTTACTTCTTCTTTAAGTCTTTTTTTAAGTTTATTTAGGACTTTTTATTTTTATAGTTTAGGTAGAGAGTTTTACATCATGCATACAAACGAGTTTAGTATAAAATTATTATTATAAAGATAGGGAAGCAGAGAGTGATGTGTGGTGAAGCATCGTGGATGTAATTAATTGCCATTTGAATTATCTAGCTGCTTAAATTAAGCTATACAATTCTATCTACAAACTTACTGTAGGCACTAATCAGATTGTTTCACAATTCAAAGTGATATCATTTTGTCCATATTCTTTTTTTGGGATGCCACAAACGATGGTGGCGCCACCTACGGAACTGAATTCGGTCTTCAACGATAACTAGGTAAATAGAAAAAGGGTTGTATTAAAATATCAAAATGTAAACACCTTGTGTATTTCTTGCATTTTTGTATTTCATTAAGTGCCTACTAATTTTTGTACCGGTGTATTGGTGCTGAAAAAACCAAGGCTGATTTCACTGTGATAGATACACATAGATCACTTAGTGAATTGGGTAGGTGTTTTGAGGCTAGAAGTTTTAAATTGGAAAGGCAATTAAATAATCCATGATCGTTATAGCACATGACAAAGCCAAGGCAGAAGACACTCGATTTTCTACGAAATAAGAGATATAGAGTTCTAGATACAAAACGTGTTTACAAAAGCTGCAAAATAAACAATAATAGCAGGTTCACAATAAGCACATTACCTGAAAACTAATAAATTAATGACGACTTTTTTTAAATTCACTTCCGCACCATCCCTAGGTACTGCGAAGAGCATTTGTTGCGATCTTTTAAATAAAACCAGCGTTGCAGAGAAGAAAACAGACGATAGGTTTGTTTGTGATTATCGTATCAAATTTTGCTATAACCACATATTTGACAGCTATCTGTTTTCTCTCTTTCCGATGCGGCAATGACGGTGGAGACAGAAGGAGTCAGGAGTCAGGAGCTTCGAGGTGAGAGGGTGACGGTGGTAGTATAGACTCACGTGCGCAGCGCCCGGTCAGTGCGGGGCGGCGAGCACAAGCGACAGCGCGACCAGAGCGGCGCGCGCCGCCAACCGCCCCGGCGCCGCGCCGCCTGCGCACACCGCGCCGTCAGACCAGCCCAGGGCCCTACACTCTCTGGTGGAACACGACCGACCCGCTTCTTCTACATTCATACTTCTTCGCGATAAAACAGCGTTGACTACGTCGTCATTTAATTTTAAAATGGACACGATTTGAAACTACTCGTGCAAGTTAGTACTCCACCAGAAAGTGCTGTTAGAAACAGTTGTTGCGGTACCCCGGGCCCCATAGTGCGATGACTCAATGCAAGCTTTGTCCCATTGGAGTGACTTCTTTATCAATTGTAACAAATGATCAAATATACTATCGATTAAAAACATAACAAAAATTTAGACTTAGGACAGATCAGAGATGCAACTCTCCTGAGTCATCACAGTATTTGAAGGAAGTAAAATAAAAATAGATTATTTAAATGGAGTAGAAGTTGTGGATGCAAGAGTGAGTTAACATGAAGAACATTTAACTAATTAGTTAGATTTAAATTATACTAAGGGGAGCCTTGGTATGTAAATGAAAAAGTCTGTAATCTTTGCAACATATTCAATATATTCTGCTAATTCACCAACAATTATATGATTTATCAATTGAAAGTGTCTAAACACCTAGATCCCTAGAATACATGTAACAACTTCCATAGAGACAAAGATTGCATTGAATCATCCTTAAACTGAGAAAGTACAGTGAACATAACATTATTGTATTTGTTTTAGAGTTATTAGTTAACAGTGCTACAGTGTTTAGAGTACAATATTTTACAACGATTTAGAAGATAAAAGCAGGAGTAAGCAGCTAATGTACGACAAGCTTTGTGTGGACTCCCTGCTCCGTGACACGTGACGTGGGTAGCGTGGGCACCGGCTGACGGAAGGGACGATTACGAGTAGAATATCTCGGTTGTTCGTGTTTTTGTAAAAAATATTATTTCATTTAATATTTTGACGCATGCACAGTTTATTGTTACGTATTTTTTGTTTAAACATAAATAGCTAGGTGTGTATCATTTATTTTTCGTTATGTAGATACGTATTCATGCTTGTATTAAATCGGACTTGAACTTGAAGGTCTAAGGGAGTGTGTGTGGAGTGGCTTCGGGACATTCTACTCGATATCTTTTGCGCCAACGTTTTATTAAGTGTAGTACGAGCAGTAAGTAGGGAAACACAATAACAGCATGGTCAGTAGTCCATATACTGCTTACTCCGTAAGTATTCTCAACAAGCTACATTATCATAGTTAAAGTTTATAATTATAGACTTTGATTTATAACCCCTATAATGCAACGACAAAATGCAACTGTGTAGATACATTTATCAAGTGGAAATTAATGCAAAGTGCGGTAAAGTGCCAATTGTAATATACAGTGTCAGTTCAAATTAATTAAAAATTTGGAAAAAGTTTAGCTTAATCAATTTAGACTTAGTCGTAATCTAAGTTTTAACATAACGATAAACGATCCTTTAGACACCTAGAAGAGAAAGTCATTAGATATGTAAGTACGATAAAGATAGCAACATCTAAGTACGGTTAATATTGGAATACTTGTTGTAGCAAGTATTTGTCGCCGTCCGATGGTTGGACGTGTACCGGGCGGTGTACGTACGACGGTCGGTTGTCGCGGAGTCAGTTCTGCGGTAGAAGCGGTGCATACTAACAGTGGGTGGGCTTGGTGTCGGCCGCGAGCGCGCAGTGCTTGAGGCCGGAGCAGCGCGCGGCGGGCGGCAGGCACGCGCCGCCGCAGTCCAGCGCGCCCTCCTCGCACTCGCCGCTCTCCGGCACCGTCACCTCCGTCCACACGGCGCGCCACCCCGTCGCACCCACCGCCTTATCCGCTATTATAAACCTGCCCAACCCCAAACAGGTCACTAACTCCTCAACAGATATTCTACTAAGCATTTCAAGGTTATGGAGTCAACATAATTGAAATACATTCATAGAAAATTTATTAAAAACAATGACAATATTAAAAATAATCAGCGTATCCATTAGTACTGTTCCAAAGTGTACATTCGTATGGAAAAGACCGAACAACTTCATTGTTCAAGTGCTAACTCGCATCGCTATTTTGTTCATATTTCAATAACGCGAGTAAAACTTGAACTTGTTGCCCGAGAACTTTATACAACAATCGGAATAACTTACGAGAGTCGTATCGAGTTGGAGGAGGAGAGGTACTGCCAGCGGTCGCCGGGAGCCTTCTCCCCACACAGCTCGAGCGGAGGGCCCGGACTCTCGTACCACAGCCTGAGAACTGCCGCTGGACATCCACGCTCTGCAATGTTCCATTCATATTCCTAATTATTAACAGTTCTTTACTGAGAGCCGTCAGAAGCTCGTTTCTAGCAAGGAGAATATTTTATATAAGTAGTTTTGCAACTTATTTTTTGGTAAGAAATCGTAAAACAGTACAAACCAGTGAGATGTCCTTCGACAGCGAAGTATTCAAAATTGAGCAAGAGTCTCTTCCCGGGGCGCGCCGTGACGAACCAATTGCAGACCCTGGACGCCGGCCCGTTCTTGGGCTGCTCGTAGTTCTGCGGGAAGTTGGGGGACGTGATCACGCCCCACTCTGCGCCGGACATATTGCCGCCGCAGTCGCCAAATATTGACTTCGCTGGCTGAAGATGGAACAAATAGAACCGATAAATTAACATACTGTTAGTGTCCAATACGATTTTTGATAAACGTTTAAATGACATACCTCGAAAATATATCTAGCTTTGAAGCCAGAGGCAACAGCCTCACTATCTGTATGCAGCGCGATGACGAGGCCAGTGGCTCCACGCGGCGAGTGCATCGGGCCAGGCGTGGCCAGCCCACACCACCTGCCCAGTGGCACTCGTGCCCCTTCGCGACCCACCCACCACGCTTCCACCCAGTCTTCGCTGCACGTTGCCCCACTGCAAAAACCACACTCAATCATTTACTTTTAAATAAAAAATATTCAGAAATAATCAGGATTAAGAGTGGGAGAGCCATGCTTCGGGAGAGCATTTAGATTGCGTTGGCTCGACTGGAGTGATATCACGACTTCACAGAAAACTGACGTAAAATAACCAAAGCGTTGTGTTTCGCCGTGTGAGGGTTACCGGAGGCCCAATCCTTCTTTTCCCACAATCCTTCCCCAATCCCAAAATCTCCAAATCCCTAATCCCCAAAAGGTCGGCCATGCACTCGTTATTCCTCCGTTGCGGATGTCCATGAGCGGCGAAGATTGCTTACCGTCATCGGTCTGCTCGTTTGCCGTCCTATCACATAAAAAAGTAGATTTCCATTATTGTGTTTGAAATTCGTCATTTGACTGACCTGTACACGCCTGCAGTTGCATTCCAGGCATCAGCCCTAACTTTAAAGTGGTCGAACACCACTGTGACCTGCTCACTGGGGCTGGCAGCTAACGTGTATGTGCAATTGGTGTGTGAGGGGTAGTTGGAGGGGTAGCGGGGGGAGTTGAACTCGCCGCGCTTCTTCGCTTCGCTTCGATACGTGAACGCACACTCGCCGCCCGGCGCCGCTGTACCCGGCACTCGATATTCTGGAAAAAAGTTACGTTTTGTCGACGTACGGGACTATACATCAAGAGACGAGCTCCGGCCACCGTAAGCGCGGGTCTGCGGACGGCGAGTAAGAGTAGCTCGTCGCCCGACCAGAACCAGACCCGAGCGTAAGGCGCGTAGGGCACCACAGACGGTGCCCTATAGCCTATGTTCAGCCAGGGTTGCGGGGTAAGCGCAATGAGGCACTGTGACTTCGGCCCAGAGCAGGAGAAGGAACGGGGGGTTTTTGGGCGGGAACAGTCATTTGATGATTTTCGCCTCACAAAAAAAAAACATCAACTGAGGAAGACTTTAGCCTATAAAAGATTACGCTACGATCTGTAGGAGCCGAGCAGCGGGAGAAACCGAGTGAGAGTAGCTTGTAAAACTATAGCAAAGAAACAAACCACATAATAATTAAAGTAACAATAGGCATATTCAGTCGAATGACTCTGTGCTTGTTCTTAAGCTCTTCGCATCGTTCATTCAACCTTGATGGTACTCACTACATTTGTTACTACACCTCAACACTACCAAATAATGACAGAGGAACTCCTTTAATTTTACTCACCAGTCTCGAAAGTATACTTGGCTTTGAACCCCCTGCCCTGCAGTTCTCCTGAGCTGAAGACCATCACAAGGCGGGGCCCATCGGAGAGTAAAGGCGGTGGGAAGGGGGGATTGCCGGCTGACCCCTCCCCGCACAGTTCGGCGTCGTGTTTGTCATATGAGTCTGTCGCCTCCTGCCCGCGCAGGTATACTTTCAGATACCCATCAGGACAAGAACTGGAATTTAATAGAAAGAAACTGTAAAATTCTAAACTTGTACATATTTGAATAAGAACAACACATTGAGAGTAATAAAGAAACGAAGAAACGCATAAAGTTGGTTGTGTACTCACTCCGGTTTCGGATTCTCGCCCTTCGGTATAGAAAAGTTCTGAAATTCTAATCGAACCCTTTCCAAATTTTGTGAATCTTGCATACCATATATAAAATATCTGAAAGGAAGTCATTGTTGTTATGTTAATGGTGTTTCCAAAGTTCTGAGCCCATTCTGTGACGCTTCATATTAAAGAACTCGTAAAATTTACTCACCTACAAACAACTTTTTGTATATAAGGGAATGGATAATTTGGATGGTAGACAAAACCCGTCGATTCCTTTTTACTAAGAATCTTCTGGTCGCATTCTGAGCCCCTAATGTGCTCGGCGTCGTGTTTACTTATAAAATCTGCAAAGCAATAGAAAAAAAGTAATAAAAAACTTTCCCTTCAAGATTGTTGAGTATGGAAAAACTCTCTGTAAGTTAAGTACGGATGTAATAAATTACAAAGTTTTCAATATGCTCGTTCAGTATATTGCTGTTCTAACTTCAGTCAAAAGAAGTAATTTAGTCAAAATGAGAACTGAGGTCGCATATGGAAGCACCGCTTCGGATAAATATTATTTAGTAGCTTTTGCCAGCGGCTTTGCCTGCAGTACCAGCTTAAAAAGTAATCTAGGTATATCTGTGCCAAATTTAATATAGATCCGTTCAGTAGTATTCACATGAATGAATAACGGACATCCATACATACAAAAGTTTTGCGTCTGTAAAATAGATTTTAAAATAGAACTCACTTACCTAACTTAACAAAACTCTCTGAAAACTCGAAGATACCCTTAAAGCCGCGGTTCTGCGTGCTGGCGGCGCGCGGCAGCGTGTAGAACGTGACCAGCAGCCGCTCGTCGCTGGAGTACAGCACCAGGTTCCGCTGCTGGCCGCAGTACGTGCCGATCACCGCCGACGTGTTGTCTGGCCCGTCGTACACGCGCACCCAGTCGAACGGACAGCTGATTCAAATGTTTTTCAGTTAATTTTAGATCAAAGTGTGAGATTTACCTTACTTACATTTTGTAGTGAAACTTTTATTTGATTTGACAGAAGAGAAACCATTTTTGAATAATCTTATATATAAAAATGGATCGCAGAATGTGTTGGTAAGCGCGTAACTCAACAACGCCTGGACCAATTTTGCTAATTCTTTTTTGTCGTATTTGTTATTGTCAGGAGAAGGTTCTTATCAAAGAAAATATTAGAAAAGTAGAGAGGAAGATTAGGAAAAAGTGACCCTTTGATAGCGAGATAGTTGGAACCCTGCGAAGCGGGGGCGAGCCGCTAGTTAAAAATAAAATGAATAGTCAGTGGGACGTCACCGCGGCCAAGGTAATAATATCTACAAGTATTTCAACTTCATAGAAACGGCCGAAACGCGAACTATACCTACGCGCCCGATGTCGGGACGCGCTCGGGACGCAGACAGACGCGGCTGTACCGCAGTGACGAACGGACGGTGTGTTGTCTTTTATTTAGAAATCAGCTCGAGTATATTATTTAATATGACGAATAGGAAATATTGTGCTGTTATTATGTTTGGTTGCATGAATTCGTCAATAACGCATCCAGACATAAGTTTTTTTTAAATTACCTGGAAACTCTGAAAGGTAAGACTATAAAATAATTTTACTTACTAGTAGCCTAGGTAGGTACATAATGTGTGTCTTTATGGATCATTATTTCCAGTTATCTCACGAAAACAGATGTTTGAATTTAAAAATAATATGAATAAAGTTATTGAGACGAGTGAAATAGGTAGTTATAGGCGGTTCTGGTTCTGAATGAATCATGATACGTTACGTACCTACCTACTTACGCTTGTGTTAAAACGGTTCATGTATGTTTTGTTAGTTTGTAAAATTCAAAGTAGAGAGTGTGGTATTTTATTATTAATAATATTTGTTTATTATCTGTGTTTATGAATAATACTAGAAAATATTTAATAACAACAATAAAACAGCTAGACTCATGTAATATTTTGATGTTTGAGGGTTGTGATTTTAGAACATTCGTAGTCAGCTGTTCAGTTCGGCATTAGTGGCCAAAGAAATTTTGTTTGTTTATTTCTAAAGCACTTTATTTGTTTATATAAAAAAAAAGGATATTTACAATCACAAAACTAAATGGAAACAGAAAGTAGACAAAGGTGATTAAAATACTGGAGACGAGCAGCCCTAACGCATGTTTACGTACCGCGCGGCTGTAGGTATTTATTTCTTTCAAGCGGCCGAGTTACAATACTGTATGATGCTTATACTGTGCCGCGGCGTATAAGACGACGACGAATAAGAGTCCCGTTGCAACTTGAAACTAGTAGAGCTTAAATTCACGTAAGTCATTATTTTCAATAAATTCAAAATATAATAGCATTAAAATAAACTCTTATCAATAACCTAAAGAAAGAAAATTTCTTATTTCCCATTAGTATATATGAATAACTCACTGTGGTCCGCCAAAAAATAGATCGAAATCCCTGAACTCGAGTCGGATCCTTTGCCCGGGCTGGCCGCTGAACAGATAGTTGCAGGTCATGTCCTTTGGATAGATGCCGGGGTACGTCGGTGAAAGTAGAAGACCTGTCTTTCGTTTGCTGGCCTCTATCACGAACGAGCACAATGTGTTGGGAACTGGGGTGCCCACTTCGAATTCCGCTGTTGAAAATATAAGATTAATATGAGATAGAAAATTGTAAATAATTCTTACCACTCTAATTAAAGTATTATACCTACATAGATGCGATTGTAACTTATAGGGAACAACCAAATATATTCAAGAACGAGTCTCGGTGCCACTTAATTCCAGTTCCATGCAGCCATGCTTGGGCACGAATGGGTCACCACGGTTTTCGGCACCACGGCCTCACAGAAAACCGTCGTGAAACAACCACAGTGTTGTGTTTCGCCGTGTAAGTAAGGTTACCGGAGGTCCAATCCTTCCACTCCCCAAATCCCTCCCTAATCCCTAAATCTAACAAATGTCCTAATCCCAAAAGGTCGGCAACGCACTCGTAACTCCCTTGTTGTTGCGGGTGTCCACGGGCGGCACTGATTGCTTACCATCAGCTAATTTGCCTGCTCGTTTGCTGACCTATCACATAAAATAAAAAACAACTAAGTTAGAAAATACGTTTTAACATTATAAAAATGATTTTATTCCTGTAAAATTTCACCCAATTCAACACTAGACAATCTAGTCCGAAGTTATTTCGAACGTTCTAGATTTGTTATTGACAACAGAACTGGTACCGATAGCAACTGTTGGGCATTAGTTATGCAGACTCGGGACTATAAACTTTGACGGACACTCCAATGTTCTTAATGAATTTAATGAGATTCATAAGTCTTGGTGTAAAGATGCCGTACCGTACATGAATATATTAACATGATTTTTTAATTCTTAGAATTGTGCCAATGTAAGGCCTCTCATGTTTAACTTATGTTACTAACAGACGTAGCCTGCTTCGTATGGCGTATGTCATGAGAACACATAATTGACTATTCTATGTATTTTACTTGAGCTGCACACACATCTTCAACAAATAAGTGTGGAGGTTTGTTTTTAGAAAAACATTGCCTCCTCCCTAAGTTTTTCTTCTGTATCCCGCCAGGTTGCCCAGCCACCATGTTAACCGTGCAGGTTTGAGTATTAATCACCTCGCTTGCTCAAGGTGGATTGGTGATTTGAAACTTATAATTAGAAAGTATGTCAGTGGTTTTAAAATAATTATAGAATGTACATTTAGGAAAAAGTCACATTAGTTCTTGCCAGTTGTCGAACCTCCGGGCCTCCACTTTTATAAGGGGGCTGAATTGATTTCAAGTTTAACGTTTAGAATCGTTTTACAAAACTTACATGCGTTGATGAACTGGTAGGTTCCTGTGAAGAGTGTAGGCGGCGTGTACATTTTGTCTGTGTAGAAGGAGAGTGCGACGGCGCGGTGTAGAGAGACGCGGCGGCGCGGCGGAATGGGCCCGCAGTAACGCCCGCCGAACGCCGAGTTGACCAGCTCGCCTGCCTCCAGGGATGCCATCTCCGAGTAAATGTCCATTGACTCGTGCATGCATCTGGGTAACATTCATGTAATAATTTCACTTGTGTAACAACTCATTAACTGCTGAACTGATTTTAGTGTAATGTTAAATTCTTAATTTTCTGTTCTGTTGTTAAATTGTTTACCTATTCATTTTTAATTGGTTACCTTATTCATTATGATAGTACTATTAAGCACAAAATTGTTCAACTTTTTCAAGGAACTTTTTATACTGTACTTTACTCGGACAACAATAGTCCTTGAATTAATATTAAACAGATCAAAAATTCATCAACGAAACGAATATCTAGAGTTCAGCAGAATACATCAAACAAACTTTATCCAGTCAAGGTTTTCCCTTCGCGGAAAAGTTTGGCCTAATTCCTAAATGTATAGTTATGTACATAAATAATAGTATTGGTGGAAAACATGTTTGTGTCTCGACTAATAGGGGAAGGGTGAAAGGGATAGGAATATATCTATACTTACGCTGGTAGTTCTCCCACGGCAGCTCCACTGCAAAACAACAAATAAGTGAGCAATAAAGTCAAATAACAACGTGTTATGATCCGAACCACGTCTCTTTGCTAGTACACAATATGTGGACTGCGGTTTATTTGATTTGTTTTGTTGAAGTTCCTGATTGAAATACTCCAACTTCACAACTTCTGGTTCCGAACTAAACTTATAAATTGCTTCGATGAGGTTCTAGTCCTAGTTTATTGATTGGGTACCTCGGATATTCAACAAACGTGGTCTGTCTTCTAATTAAATTGTATATTTATTTTTGCATCTAGAAGCCGTCTGTTGGCTCTCTAACGATTTCATAGAATTTATGATTTTGCTCAACCACTGCCTGTGGCAATATGAATGTTTCTTGAAGTAAAATATGTGTATTGACGTACTCTGGTGGTTTTCCCCGGAGGTCGAAGGTGCGGAACTCGACGAGCACACGCTGTCCCGGCGCGGCCAGGAACGTGTACAGGCACTGCCGGCTCTGGTTGTTGGGGTTGATCAACTCGGGCGCGTGGAACGTGCCGTTGCTGGCGCCGCCGCGGCTCACGAACGTGCGGTCGCACTCTAATAAAATAGATTAATGTTAGGATCAGTCGGTTTTGATACCTGGTCGTCTTAAAGTTTCAAGTTGTCGACCTGAAATAACGGTATATTTTTTTGTTACTGCTTGAAATATGTTTCGAATTATTTTTATTAATTAAAATATAATATGATTTCGTAAGTATCAATTTAATGTCCAATGAACTCAGTGATCTTTAGTTTACATAATGTCAATATTAAATTTAACATCATACTGAATAACATCCTTACAGATTAATTGTGCACTTAGTCAAACACACGATAATAGACCCTCAATTCTATTGCATAAGTAATAAATTTAAATGACGAGGATTATCCGATGCTGTTTCTTTACAGATTACCACCAAATAACTATCATACAAATTATATTTTGATATTCGTTACGTTCTTCAAAATTTTCACGTAATGGTAATTTAAATTACGAAGTATATAAATTCATATTTTAGTAATTAACCGCATAACTATAATAAAAGGAAATTTGTTTTTGTAAATAAAAATATTAATAAACCTTCTCAATTTCAGATGCCTAAGTATTTCGGGCGCGTGAGCGTAGGCGTAGCGTGTACATAGCATTGTGCTACGATTACTACGATTTCGTAGCACTTTAACTACGAATGCTACGCTACGCTAAGTTTTGTGAGTTTTTAAGCCATTTTCCAATTTTTGTTTGTGTTTAAAGTTTTATTTGCTGGTGTATTCTATAGCTATTGATTTCCGAAGCATCACGAGGTATAAGTATTACAATCATAAATTTTCCTTGTATTAAATTATTTAAAATTACAATGCGAATAATTAATATGTTGTCTTTTAATGAGTGAGTAAATTCATGTCTCACGTTCTCGTAATAAAAATGTCACCGGCAGCTAACAAAGTGAAAGGATTGCGCCCCCAAAATGTCTGCTTTGTTTAACCCTAACGTGCGTTCCTGAAAAACCGAGATAGCGATGTGGGAAGTAAGCTTTATTAATTTAAAAATGAGTCTCATGTAGAAATAACATTGATAAAAATTTAACGGGAGAGGAAATGTTTTATTATTTGTAGCGTATATACTTATAGGGGTGGGTTTAATACAAAAACATCTGATTTCATTTAATTCGTTGTATATGAACGTAAAATTAGATTTGACGAAAGCCGTATGAAGCATTTATTTTTTCATTACATCGTCAACTATTAAGAAGCCAAGTAAAACAAAGCATAATCACATTTTACATAACCACAATTTCTCCTCACACAATGCTAAAATGTGTGTCAGAAAAAGAAGAAAACAATGTTCACAGTGTAAAAACTTTAGCTAACCTAACTTAACCTGAAAACCTAGACCTGTAAAGATTTAGTACCAAAATAGCCGTCTTTAACGACTGAGCTCCGGGCACTAGGTAAGAACTGCTTTCTCTTGGAAGTAGCTAACTCAAAAGCATGTTCACAGCTGGCTGGGTAAAGCGACGGAGACGTATACAAAATGCTTATTCTTTAAATGTCCAGAGTACCTACATTGTTATAACGCTTCCACCTACTGAGCCACGTTCACTGAGGAGACTACTTAATGCTGATTAATTTCCACTTTCCTTTTTAATATTGCCCTCGTTTCTGTTGCTATGTTTACCATTTCGTTTTAGATTTATGCGATGAGATATGGAAAAAATGTAATGTAATTATCAGTCGTTTCAAACTGTTTAAAGCATATATAATAATGCAATTATGTTACTGTTGTTTTCAAACCCGCAAATCCAATTTAACCCTTATTGTCTAGTTTTACGAACACAATGAACAATGCTGTCAAGTGAAACTATTAACTCGACCATGTTTTGTACGCAAGCCAAGCTTTTGTTACGAATAGTGTCGGATAGCAACGGAGTTTAAGTCATTTGGTAAATGTCGCAAACACTTGCGAGGTTCAGATCGGGTTGCGGTTCGAGTCTCTCTCCTTTCCATTGCTGGCTGTTAGGGCGGCCCATTAAAAGTTTCCTTGTCGGCAAACCTCGATTAAGAACTTCATTAGACGGATTTTTGTGATACGTTTAGACAAAGGCGCCGCTTTTAGGGTTGGATTGTGATCTCAGATTCGTATCTAAATTAAAGAACAATTACGTCGGGTGGTCGGGGTGGACGGCAATGGTAGTTTTTAAACGCGTTTAAGTTTTATGGACTAAAATATTACCGATTTAGACTATTCTTTGATATCGGTAATTAGACATAGCTTTGTATTTTAATAAATACATAAATTATTATGAATAATGACATTGCTATCAAACACACAGCACATGCTCGGGCATCACACCAAAACAAAAACACATCTATACAATGGAACCATTTTGAAATCGCGTTTCGATTGGAGCTGACAGCGGAATGGAGGTAAATAAAAGTATTTTATCGAAAATGGGATGGCGGTGATAGGGATCTACATTGTGCCAGGGTGTTGCACTTATTGGAAACACGCCAGTTATTATTTTTTCCCATTTGCCGACTGTCCACACTTTCTCTTTCGTTTCAATTTCAGTTTTATTTGCTGAGTAAAAAATCGTGCCTTGGAATCAATTTGGCGACTAAAATTTTATTCGATGTGGACTTTTTGGCTTACTCGGCAATTGTCACGGGTATATAACGGGTTGGTAGTGGCTGGTTAGTGCTGGGTATATACTCGTGCAGTGTTGCATACGGGTGACAAAACAACGTGCCGCTAGAATAAGATCTCTCGACAAGGCATTTGATGTAAGTACATGACACACACATGAACACACAAATGGCGATGAAGGACTGCGTGTATGTGATTATATTGCCCAATTCTTTGAGGATGATTGTGTTTCGATTTAGATATAGGAGTAATTTTGTGAAACTAGTTTCGTAGATCGTATTTCGAGCTCCAAAATGTTTTAGCAATCTGTAGACAAAATTTGAGAAGTTTTTCTTCCGATGTTTTTTGTCATTTTTCTGCTTCGAGATCTTATTGTAGCGTTTGTTTATTTATTATTAGAAGACGTACTTGGAAGTTTAGTAGGCGTGGGCTCAGCGAGCGAGGCGCGGCTCGAGAGCTCCGTGGTCTCTCCCGCAAGCACTGCACAGAAATAACATGTAGTTATTTGTAAAAACCTCGTCTTATACAGACTTTATTCCTTATTACAGACAAAAGTTCACTTTAGATAGACTGTTCTTGTTTTAAACTATCCCCACGCTTGGCACTAAGACCCCGTATAATTAATTCGCGCGGCGCCATGTTGCTGGCTTCCCTGAGTCGTCATTTCTTCACACAACTTGATGAAGTATTCTCACACGCTGTGTTGTGAACAATGCACAAAATATGAACAACTATATCATGTTGAAGTGTGTCCAAGAATTGTGAGTGTTAAATCTATACTAATATTATAAAGAGGTAAAATTTGTAAGTTTGTATGTAGGGGGTAATCTTTGGAACCGGTGGTCGGATTCTCAAAATTTTTTCACTGGTAGATAGCTACAATGTTCCAGAGTGCTACAGGCTATAAAACATCACGCGAGTGAAACCGCGCGAGAGTAGCTAGTGTAATATAAAAGAAAAGCTTTCTATAAGTATGTATATTCATATACATAAGTGTTTTGTTTGTTATTGGAAAAATAATGTGAGAGCCACTCATAAAATGAAAACATAATCTGATTTCTTTTTAAATAATCCTCTCATCTCATTGGAAATAAAAACAAAATATTTGTAACTTTATTTTTCGTATCCTCGTTGAGCACTTGTTATCGTATGCTAGGCACTTAGACATACTTCAAAGTATTATGAAAAGAAAAAATGGAGCCACAAGTTGTCCTAGATATGGAAAGAAATTGTTTATGACTTTTGATTGGAATTATTATAAAAATATAAGTAAATTCCTTAACAAAGGAATGTTTATTATTAATAATGTATGTATTTGACCATTGAAATGTGTTAAACCACAACCATTAATTATTACAATTCTCAAGATAAAAAATTATTATTTTTGTAATCTTTAGTGAGAAATTAGAAGATGGTGAACTATATTAGTATTGGTAAAACCATTATTTTGTAGTTTCTGATAAAGCAATAATTTACAAGCTAGTATTATATAGTCAGACGCATAAGATAGTCATAATTACCTGTTATACACGACATTCTTTAGTTTAAGTAATATTTTCCGGTATTGGGCTAAATACATAAATCTTTGTCACCCTTGTGCAGATAGTGTGGCAGGTCAAATAATCCAAACAACGTAAATAGAATTTCGACTTTATTGCAGACCAATAAAATTAATAACAGTTTCTCGGATTAGAGTAGCATGATCCGCTGGTATCTGTACGTATTATCTATATAGTCGTACATCTACCAAGCGACGGACTAAATTCCGTGTGTCCGCCGAACACTCGAGAAACTTCTGATTACTAAGCCAAATGTATGGCCGACCACAAATGTAGAACTTTACGAAAAAAATGTGCGAATTAAAATGTTTGTTCGGAACTTTCTTAACTTAAAATGTTACAAAAGTGGGAATGTATTTTTTTGAGTATTGGAAATCGACAATTAACTCCTTATTTGAGAATGGAAAATCATCAAATGACCTCTCTTCATGCCTAGGGAATGGCGAAAGGGAATGTGAGACCAAAACCAGACGTGAGCGTACGGGTCATTCTGACTAACATCACCTGCCCACCCCACCCTGGGCTGGAGAAGTCATTTGATGATTTTCCTGTCACAAAAAAGCGTACGAGTCACGCTTCGCGAGCATGAAAATGTATTGTCAGACCACCGCAGACGCCTGGCCAGGGTTGAGGATAAAGCGCCATAAGTTACCGCGGCCCTGGCTCTTAGCAGATGTTGAAAAGGGTGGTTTCAGTCTGTAAGAGTCTGACACTTCTTAACGTCTCTCTCAGACTCAGGAGTCAATCGTTAGTCGAGGTTGGAGATTTAGCGCGGCCTCGGCCTAGAGAAGGAACGGGGGCGTTTATACGGTGGTTTATGCAGCGGCGGTTTTGGCGGCGAAATAATTGTCGATGTATAATCGTATACCTTAGTAGGTAAATTTTATTCAATTACCTTAGTAGGTAATTGAATAAAATTAAACCACAAATGATTAGTTGGTCACATAAAGTTATTCTGTTTGCAGATGGATGGAAAGAAATTTTATTGGAATGCATTAGGTACTCCGAAAGGAACTTATGAATGTTGCAAATTTTTCTTTTTCAATGTAATGGAAACAAATCCTTGTTAACACAAGTAAATAAATAAATAAATCTAACTTGATTCTCAATGAAAACAATTAATGAATATTCCTTTGTCTGGTGGAACAGTCCAACAACGTTTGGGTCGGGATTCAAGATATAATTCGTGGAAGATTAAGTATCCCAGTCCTTTAGTGCTTGCATCACTATGTAAGCACTATATACTATATTTGGTTTATTCTACTCAGTATCTGTAAATTCTACTGCAGAAATTTAAGACTTACTGCCAACTTATTAATTTTGTTTTTGGTTCAGGCTTTTTTCTAGGATGGAGTATATTCCATCTTTATCATCACTTAACGTTAACAAGTTGTGAATTGGGCTGATTGGTTCTCTTATCGGCCCCCGATCGATATTACTATGTCAGTTGACGAGAAACATTATTAATATCCGATGTTACAATTTATAACCTTAATTCCAAAACAGTAGGCAAAGTGAATGTAGATAAGGACTAACTTGCGATCCTTAGAGACGAAAAACTTTAATGACTTTGAAATAAAATTTTGTATATCTCCGATAAAAGAGGTTTGTATCAAGGTAAGGTTGGATAATTATTCGATGCGCGTATAAGTGTCAGCTCTTACGGACTAAAATCATCCTGTTCCTTCTATTCCGACTTTATCTAGTTATTCACATATAATTTGAAATGTAAAAGTGCCGGTTTTTGCCTATTTAAAAATAAATTCATAGTTTATTGCTCCGAGTCGGGCTCTTGTACATCTATGCGCTTAAACCCAGCAGAGGTTGCGGGGCGCAATAAGGTACCGCGGCCTCAGCCTAAAGCAGAAGAATGAACGAGAGAGTTTTAGTCAATAAGAGTCTGACACTCTCTTTCCCCTCATCCTGGGCGACAGGATTCATACACGAATGACTATAACTACTTATTACATTTTGCAGAGGGATACTGAAAAACTGTTGTTCTGACTATGAAAATGTATAGGATATTTTTTTACACTGTATAAATATTATATCTATTAAGATAGATAGTCTTTGTAGATGAGAACATAGTGAAGAGCTGGTTGACCTTTAATTTTCAATGACAGAGTGCCAAACATAGACCCAACGACCCGATCAGTGCAGAGGTGCTTACGCCTCAAACCGAAGTCAGTATAAGGTTTACAACGTTGTTAAATTATACCTAGAGTAACTGGAACATGAAAAATTTGTTTTTAATTGTCTCTTTACTAAGATAAAAGGGCAGGAAGTATGGGATTTCTAACAAGTTATTATAGAAGGTCAAAGTTCCAGAGACTATGAAAAACAACTATATTGCTTTATAATGTTTAATTTATATACTTCGACCATCAGGCCATTGTGGTAGTGGTAAAAGGAGGAGGGAATCTAGAGTTATAATTTAAGTTTTAAATTGTCAATCTACCTTGATAAATCTGTGATAATTCTTCTCAGTGTGAGAAGAAGCCTTTGTTTAAGCAGAGAAGACTTATAGGCTTCCTACGAAAATGTGATTTATATTTAGTTTACAATAAATACTAAACGAAAATAAAACCTTATTATCAGAGCCCAATTTACTTTATTATCGGTAAGCCGCCATATCGTTTGTAATAACATCTGTGTCGGAATGTAGGTTGCAGTGATGTCGGAGTGTCGTCTTGTTATCGCTCGTCCTATTTCTGTCACTAACTAACATTTGGCACTTACGAACTGATTGGGTTCGCTTTTACTGTTATTTAGTAACACGAAAATTAATAAGCAAGTTATAATGTGAAAACACAGGGACAAGAATTAGTCTGTAACAATTCCAGATTTTGTTTTAACTGAAGAATATGTAATGAAGGCCCCTAGCATGATAATATGTACATTCTTTGCCTACAAGGTCAAATATATACGGGATTACTACTTAGGTTATACTCTATATCCAACACAAAAATAATGAATAATAATATTATTTTTATAATTAAATTCAAACCAGTAGTTTTAGAAGAAAACTTTATTCAAATAAACAATCCCTTCAATTTTAATAAAATAAATAAAATAATAGTAGTATAGATGTCAAACACACTTTGATGATTGTACAGAAAAATTACTTTCAATTTTTCTTACCAACATTCAACGACAAAACGTATATGTATTTAAAAACCACATTTACGAACACAAAATACAATTTCATCAAGTCCGCACATATGCAAAGAGCTTTTAAAAAGGAAATAAGCTTAAAAAGGCGTAATACCCGTAGCATATGGCTGCAAAAACTTGCGCCGTTGCCTCATCCAGCTCTGGAGTTTAAAAAGTTAATACAAAGGGCGCTAATGGCTGTATACATACTAGTAGGTACCCACACGTCGTGACGTCACAGCTTCCTGCTTGGGACAACCGAGCTAACTTTGTTGTCGGACGTGCATCGACATTTCCGCGGTAAAAGCGAGGCTACGGAACGCAGGTGACGTTGTTATAATGTGGCTTTAGTTTACGCGGTGAGTAAGTAGGCATTCGTTTTTAAAGATATTTAATAAATAACCTTAAACGAGTTGACAATGCGAGGTGGGTATTCAAATTTTAAAAAATAACCTAAAATATCTTTATTATCTTTATTTTAGACCAATGTACAAGTACAGTCCCTAAATTGTTTGTAAGTTAGTAACACAATGTGCTTATCCTATATTAGGGTTGTTAGTACTCTGTTTAATAAAACAACATTAATGAAACATGCAATTTTTATTTAATTTCTCGTATCTGGAATGTTTGAGCTCTGTGACAATCGCGTATAATTTTAGCAAGATTTTTAAAAACGTCGTATTTTTGTTATATTCTTTTAATATCAATACAGGGACATATTCTTTTAATATTCTTTTAATATAATACAGGGACATATTCTTTTAATATAACAAAAATACGACGTATTTAAAAATCTTGCTATATTTTTTTCTAGAATCGTAACTACATATTTTTTGCAAAATAGGGGTTCAAATAAACTGGTCAACCCTACTAGCGAATCCAAGTAATAATAATTCCTGTACCACTGTCTAGACAGGTATGTGAGTACGGGTCAAGTGTAAACATACCAGTTTAACCCCTCGAATTATGGACAAAATGGACAGCTGACAACATTGGTACCTAATGGCACATTGTGAGAAATAGTTCACACGTTATTCTTTTCTATTTCATCGCGCAGATATACCATTGATTTAAATTACGTGCATTTGCATTAAATAATTTATGAGTTATTTTAAAAAGTGTTTAGTTTTGCAAGGTGTGTTTATTCTGTTTTGGTCAGTAATAATGAAGGCCAATAATGTATACTATACTAATACTACAGCATATTTGGTTACGAAAACAGTACGAATTTATTGTTTTATTTTTTTACGATTTTAATCCTGAGGCAGAGACCTTTGATTTCTTCTATCTCCTTTTTTTTAAAGTTACATTGGATTTTTTGGTGCGTTTTCAAACATACAAATCTACATTATTTAAGCCACCTAGACCCGAAAAAATAATCTGTGGATGATGAACACAAAATCATGCCGTGCATGATTTTGTGTTCATCATCTCTCTCTCGCGAGTAGTCAACCGCGCAGTTTTAAGATATTATCTTCCTACTTAATCACGACTTACAACCGAAATAAATTACTGATCTCAATCCAAAATCTCTGGATTGATCTAAAGTATAGCTAGAAACTTATGTTAAAAACCGATCTCGTACCGATGTCTAATGAATAATAAATACAATGTAGCAAAATAAATGATACATTTTATTTAAAACCCAAATTCTTTATGAATCACTTCAATTGATATTCATGATAGCAATAAATTAATCGTCAAGTTCTATGATATTAATCCGGCGATTTATCATGATTTGCCGTGTCATCTGTCAAATTAATTTTGTATTGCGATTTAAAAACGAGAGTCCATTAAAACTTTTTAGCCAATATTTAATAATCTCAGATAAAATAAAAATAAGATAAATTCCATTAAAATAGAATATTTGTTTACAATATAATAGTGTTGGAAATGCTTTTTATTTTCATAAACCAATATGCTTAGCTGAAATATTCTGCCAATTAAATGATGCGGCCATTAAATATAGCGTTCCAATTTCAAAGCTTTTGTAAATGGAACGCGTTTTAAAAGTGTAATGCATTTTTAAATAGCCTATTGAGTAGACATTGCATTTAGGTCAAGATTTTTTTTGTTAATGGTTACTAAAGTGTAATAGAGTACCAATTTAAAGCACGTTTAATTTTTTGTGATATTCGGGTGATACTAGTTTTTGCTGATAGGTTATGGTTAAGGTCAGAGTTCAGGTTTTATTTATTTAGAGTTAATATTACCTACGTACATTGCCTTTCATGGAGATTTCTCAAAGTATGTGCTATAAGAAATATTTAAATTTTCCACTTACACAAATTGTTTTATCGTGTAAAAAATATAAATACATCATAAAAATAACTTACTTTAATATACGTACTTCATAATTAAGCAAAGCAAAACCCATAGCAAGCAATATCGGAAGCGTGCATTGACAAAATTTAGCTGACAATCAAAGCGTATGTAGGTTCAACACGTCAGTCCTAATCAAACCTTAATAAATGTTGGAACGTGCAGCCTCCCTTCTGCCTACCGACACTGACGACGAAAATACAAACCCCCGTCACTTATATGATGACGCAACAATTTTACCAAATATTTACATTAGGTATGATCTCCGATCGAATTAGGGATGATTCGGCAGTCTGTGAAAACGGTCCCTGTTATCAGCCTATTTGAAGGTGTCCGGGTGCCAAATGACGTCATATCCTAGCGGATGCAAGTACGTTAGTTTTCGAGATAAGCGGCAGTTTTAAGAGGAGGTTTTATGGTATAGATTTTCGGTCTTCTCTGGGAGTAGATAGTAATTTTTACTGGTTGAGTTAGATTCAGTAATAAACAAGTTATGTCTACTTAGATTAATAATATTTTTGATGCGAGTTCCTTTACTGTTACCACTGCCAACCGTTATTTGATTGCCTTGATTGCTCGGAGGTTGAGGCGCTTCTCATACACGGAGCTGCGGGCTCGAATATTTTCCAATTTAAAAGTGTCTGGAACAGGAAAACGAACGGGATGGTTTTTAGTTAGTTAGAGTCTGACACTCCAACCGTACCTTGGGCAGGAAAAGACAAGAGTTGTATCTGGAGTTTGACAATATATGACGATGATTCGACGTCAGTAATAAATCACTAGAGGATGTCATAAATCCTACAACACGCAAGTACATTTTGCGCGCGATTTTACCCCAGTAGAAAATCCCAACGCAGATACAATTTTTTTGCAGTAACCCATGCATACATATTTTTTTTTTGTGAGGGGAAAATCATCAAATGACTTCTCCCGCCCAGGGCCGGGCGGGAGGGAGTGTCAGACTCTTACTGACTGAAACCCCCCCCCGTTCCTTCTCCTGCTCTGTGCCGAGGTCGCGGTGCCTCATTGCGCTTACCCCGTAACCACGGCTGAACATCAGCCCTTTAGGGCCCCGTCTGTGGAGGTCTATTGGCTATTTGAGGCGCGCGCGGAACGCTACGCGCCCATACGCTCGGGCTTGGTTCTGGTCGGGCGGCGAGCTGCCCTTACTCGCCGACCGCAGACCCGTGCTTGCGGTGGCCGGAGATCGTCCCTTGAGGGAACTTAATGTTGACTTGACTAATCTGTTCCCTAAAAAAATATTTATGCAGTTCTAATTTATGGAAAATGTTACTTAAGTCCATCATATACAGTTTATTTTTCTCACATGAAGTTTACTTGTCTTTGTTATTAACATGTCTTACCGTTATTTACATTTTAAACACAGAACAGATATTTATAGATCATGAACGAATCCGCCAAAACGAAAAAATACCAAAATGATGAAGGCACATACTTTTCTTCAAATTACTTGTGTGAGTTATCTTAATGTACGCTTCTGGCCGTAAATATGTAAACATGTGACAAACGCGAGGAGAAGACACCAACAGGATTACGAGAAACGCGTAAAGCCAAATATGTACACCGGGAATTAATTTACTAGGAACATATACATACTTACATGTATAAATGGAGGTATTTTTTATGTTTGTTGTATTTTTTTATTTAATGTTAATGTGTATAGGCTTAATGACACAATATGGAATTGGTCACGGTCTCGGTGAAAAATATGGCAACGGATTTACGAGACCTACCCTAAGATGGCGCTGGTTGCTGTCTAACTAAGTAGATAGCTCGTAGCTCACCGCCCAATAAGAAGCAGACCTGGGTGTACGACGTCTCGCGTTCCGCGGACGTGTCATAAAACCATTAGACAACCCTCTAGGACCGATGTGCAGCCGGGGTTTCTGGTGCAATAATTTACTGCAGCCCTGGCCCGGAGCAAGAGACACGCACGGCGTAGTTTTTAGTCAGTAAGAGTCTGGCAACCCCTCTTGCCTCACCCAGGACATATCGAATTTCCACTTACAAAAAAGCATGATAGAATGGTGCAATGACGTTTTCAGATGTATGTATAGAGACTGAAGGTAGAAGATTGAATGTCACGTTATTTAAGCCTTTGACTGCCGACAGAAAACTGTTGAAGGCAAATCCTCCGCTAACGGAGGTCACCGGTGACCCCCATGGCGCTTAACGTGTTCAGAGTACCTAAGTATAGCCAGTAATAGATGGCAACAGGCTAATAATCACGGTAATGTGGAAATACCCCTTACTCATTCCAATAATAACAAATCTGCATTCTTCTTTCAGCAAAGGCCTAATGAATGTCATACATCCTATATTTAATAGTGTAAATAATTTTTATTTTTATTATTTATTTTATTTCATTACAATTTAAACCAAGGCAAACATTTACGTTATATTGCAATAATTCATCGTTAATAATCAACAAACAATCACGTTGCGATGCGATGGTAATGAATAGTACACAAACAATAATATAATTATAAGCTTCCTAGAATTTGGTTACATATACGCACTTACGTATTTTATAGTTTAACTATGTTTAGATGTATTGAGAATACATAATGTGTAAAACACATAGTGTCGTTAGTGTTATGTATGTACATTTTTTTTATGACGCTGGGTGGTACCTAATAAATGATGCGGCCTGCGATGGAGTACGAATTTTTTTTATGTAATAGGTCGGCAATCGCAATTGGATTACCTGATGGTAAGCAATCAGCGCCGCCTATGGATGCCCGTAACAACGGAGGAGTTACGAGTGCGTTGTCGACCTTTTGGAGATAAGAATTTGGATAGGGATAAGGAGGAATAGGGGAGGGGAAGGATTGGGCCTCCGGTAACCTCACTCACATTACGAAACACAACGGTGTGGTGGTTCAAACCGGTTTTCTGTTTAAGAATATTACTAGCAGTTAATAAATTCACCTAAATCTGCTACCGGGGGATTCACCTAAATCTGGGGGGAGGGAGGGTTAGTCAGTAAACCTCTGACACTAACTCTGGGCGGAAAAAATCCTCCCAAGGAGTGATTCCCAAAAAAGCCCGAAATTATATACAGACGCACTAGACAGTGTCGTGAAATACTTTCGGTAGATTTTGTTCAATTTAAATACCGAAGATTTGTTATTTATCTATATAAAGTATTAATTTGAAACTAATGTTCTTGTTGGGACAAGCATTGGTTAGTTCTAAATAAAAGCCAACTGCTATTTTCCAGCAATTTGTATGGAGCTTAAATGTAAGACTATACCCGGCTATACCCGGATCGTGCAAAGCACAATTGATGTATTTTTCGGTGTTTATAAAAACATTATGACTTATAAAATAACTGATGAACAGCATGTGTACATTTTACATGTGCGTAATAATATATTATAAATGTGTGTTCAAATAAAATCTATACTAATATTATAAAGAGGTAAAATTTGTAAGTTTGTATGTAGGGTAGTAGTAGTAATCTTTAGAACCGCTGGTCGGATTTCCAAAATTCTGATAGATAGCTACAATATTCCTGAGTGCTATATTGGCTATAAAACATCACGCTACGATTAAATGGAGTCGAGCAGCGAGTGAAACCGCGCGAGAGTAGCTAGTTGTTTCATATTTTTGCAACAAACACTCCTTATTGAACCCATTTTCAATTACAAAAGCAACGCACACTAGAACGAAGCCTCAATAGGTAGTTCATTGATTAAATTTCTTCCATTCCCAACTACGCTTCAGTTACCTATACTGAGAGAGTATTGTTCCTGTGTTATAACCGATCGATATTAACGAGGCAGCATCAACTTTACAATAGCTCTTATTAGTATCACAATAAAGCATCGTAAACAGCAGCGAGCAGTTTTATTGTGGGAGAACCAAGCTTCGGCAAGAATGGGTCGGCTCGACCGGAATCATAGTACGGCCTCACAGAAAACCGGCATGAAACAACCACATCGTTGTCTTTAGGCGTGTGAGTGAGGTTACTGGAGGCCCAGCTTAAATATCCGAAACTCTTATCTCCAAAAGGCCGGCAATGCACTCGTAACTTCTTTGGTGGTGGCTTTGGACAGCGCCGATTGCTTACCATCAGGTAATCCGTCTGCTCGTTTGCCGACTTATCGCATAAAAAAGTAGCGAGCAATCATCCCTAGATTACTTCCCAGCGACAATGCGACACAATAACAATGTCTTTATGAGTCCTCGCTCCTTCAACATTTATATTTTTCTCTCAGAAATTGTAACGTGGACTTAATAAAACTTTTTACGTAAGCAGGTAAGTAAATATTTTACTGCACGGATTCGTCCGGATTTGGCTGAAGTTTTAGCCGAATACATATTACATTGCAGAATATTTTTGTTTTCATCAAACTTTGGTATCGATAAAGTTTTAGGTAAAACCTTTACGGGTTTAGTTCTAACCAACAACGTTGTTTCTAATAACATTTTTATTTCATTGGATATTCTTTATTTGCAATACAGTCTGGAATAATGACGTCACAAAAATATAATACGGCACAAAAACTTGAATAAGTCATGCCCTCGAGGAGCCTTGACAATACAATAATCCCGAAATTGATGAGGATTCCTCTGTGTTTACTTGCAAACAACTAAATGTGATGTGTAGGTACATAAATCAAACATGACGAGGTCACGAATCTCTATGTACATACATCGGAGGAATATGTACAACTTTGTTAGTGTGGAAAATGAAAGGATCGCGGTGCACATAAGCCGCCGCAGCTTACAGTCTTTCCTAGGATTTTGTTACAGCACCGAGCGTGCTACACACAAATTGATAGAGCTACCAACACCCAACTTTTGTTTGCACTCCCAACTGGATCAGTTCACAATCTACATACACGGAGCTTGATATTGATGAAACTGTTTGTTTGTTCACGGGAGCGGTATACAATGTTTTTTTAAAGGATGAAAAGACATTTTCGCGCGTAAAATGCAGTATTTTATAAAATGAAGCCTTGTTTTTTTAACTAAATTATTGTATGTTTTTGAGATATATTCATGGTAAAAAAAATAGAGTCAGGGAAGTTATTAACATTAATTATTCGATAACTTTAGGTTTAAATAAATTAGCCGGCTGTGGGGGGGTTGCCTCTGCCTCTGCCTGGAGCAGGAGAGAGAACGGGATGGTTTTTAGTCAGTAAGAGTCTCACACTCACTCTCCACACCCCACACTGGGCGAGATAAGAAATTTCATGACCTTTCCCCCTTCGAAAAGAGGTACAAATAAATAAGTTTAATTTAAAAATCATACTTAATAAACTAGGCGAAGATATGCATCTTCAATGAATAGTAAACGGATAGTCAGGCGAGGGATCGAGCCACATAACAAATGAGAGCGAACATGAGGTACCCTCAACGCTGTCCGAGCTCACTGATTTATTATTAGACTATCTACTCTATACACGTAGGTCTTCCTAACTAATCTTAAAAGGTTTCAAACAAATGAGGTAGTTTTAGTAGCTGCTTCTGTAATTATTTGCCCTAAAAACAGATAATGTAACAAAATTGTTGCTGGGAAACATCTAAGGTATTAAATTTTCGAGGAGAACGCTACAGGAACGACTGGAATGAAATTTTGTCAACGCGAGGTATCACACTTTTATTCTTATTTGGATATATTTATACGTTTTTTTTTTAAATTAGTATTTGTAAAGGATTATTGTAAGTATCTAAAATAAAGTTAGACTGCATATTTATTTTAGCCTCTCATAAATATGAATAAAGGTACTGTCCTGTTTTTAGCGCCCCGAATATAGAAAGTATTGGTGCCTGTTATTTTATAAATAAAGAAAGAAATAAACATATCTATAATTATGCTACACTGAATGAATAAAGAATACCAATAATGCTCACATAATTAATCTTAAACTACTATAACAAAGAGGCTAACAGAAAACTATGCTTTTTTGACCAAAAACAATGGCGACAATTACTGACTAAAACCGCCATGGTTCGGTGTCTTACGAAAGTGGGTAGAACTGACTTAAAATATTTGCCAAATTATACCAAAAGTACCTAATCATTATAAAAACAAAGGAAACGTGTTCAAGTGACCCGTTACTGACCTTTCAAACCTCATCTCAAAGTAAAGGCGACGTGACAATTACTATAATAGTTCATCTTACAACTCAGAAAAATATCATATTCCTGTGAACGTTGAATTAAATGCAAACTGATTCCGGATGAAAGCCGACGTCTTGTCGAGAACGCTGCGACTTTAACAAGTATTACACCTTCATTGTGACCTTTTCCCAACTATGTAGGTTAGGGTCAGCTTTGAGTCTTTACAAGTGTCTACTGAATGTGTTTTGATATGTTGTTATACAGGGACTGTTGTGTATATAATGAAGGATCATTGAAATGTGATCAAAATAACTTTTCTTTTTCTATTAGTTTTTCTGTAAAGTTCGTTTACTGACGGTAATTTGACGTTGCAACGTCAAATATTAAAGTATTTATAATACACAAGGAGTTACGATCTAAACTTAGCTGATCGCTCGAGCTGTCTATGCCTCTTTTCTCGTTCGTAGCGCGCTCTCGCTTGAGTAACGCGACAATGAGCGTAACGGGACAAAAATGAATATTTTTTCGAGTATACACCCTGTAATATTGAGTTATTAGTCGTTTTCATATAAGCAGCTTTGTCAGACAACAAGCGGTTTAGCTAGGAAGAGTAAGGATACTTTCAACATTTATTTTTCTTTGGATGTCATTTTGCCATATTTGATAAGCAACAACGCTAAAACCGTTAATGAGTATTTATTAACTTTGTCCCAAATATCAAGGTAAGCTACAAACATACAAACATAACGATGAACCATGATCTACAAAACTTACAACCGAATATAAAAATCAGTCAATAATCCAAATGTTTGTGTTACCAGAGGAAATAGTAAAAGTGAAAATATTTGCGAAAGCAAAGTGAAACCTTTGGCAGCCAGCCAGGGCAATGATGGAGGTAACAATGTAACCATAACTGTAGAATGACTACGTAATTTATCGTACTATTATTCAAACATGAACAGATTTGTATAGACAGAACACAAAAGCATATACTTGGTGTAAAACAATTTATGTAATTAAGTGTGGGAAAGCCATGCTTCAGCACGAAAAACTGCCCTTGTGAAGCAATGCTCGCGTTGTGTTTCGCTGTGTGAGTGAGGTTATTGGCGGTGCAACCATCAACTTTCAACTCCTTGACAACTAACAATACTATTAGTAAAGCTTTTGTTACGCGATTCCTTACCATATCTCATGAAAAACAAAAATCCCCTGTCAAACGTTAGTAAAATAATAATTACTACATATTATATTCTTTATCTAATTAAAAATGTATCCTAAACAGATAGTAAACAAATTGATGTATCGATGTGACGTAGCAACATGGCCGCCGGAAGCTCGGCCATCTTGATTGTGCTTGCCGGATATTGGAGATCGGCGCTCGGCCGTAATTGGCGAGATATTGCATCCACTTGTTTGTTTATCGCGTTTATGTTACATGTGTTTATCAGTTTCTATCGGTGACCTGGTATTTTGTTAGGATAATGTTTGTTCTTCGTATTGGTTAGTTCGGCAGTATGAAGGAGGAAGTTATTATATGTATATTATGAGCTGGTGTATCAAAATAATAAAAAGTGATTTTCGTGTGATATTTAGATATTGTTAATGAAATATAGCTTTAATTTTATTTTTAGGTGTTTCGAGTACGTCGCTTTCACTTCACTTTTTGTTAAGAATATCCTTATAAGCAGTAAATAATCCAAGCATGGCCACCGGGTGTAATTACAGAATAGTTTGTTATCGAAATTGAAAATTCATTACTAAGTAATTGCTCCTTACTTTTCTAATTCTTTATATGACGGTTGATGCTGCTCTTTAAGTAAAAACCAAAAAGATCTATACTAATATTATTAAGCTGAAGGATTTGGTTTGATTACTGACTAAGGTATAAAATATTAATTGTCGACCACTACTATACAGGAGTAGATAGTAAAAAAATATATAGGAACGTTTTATCATTTATCATAATGTGAGGACAGTTCTTTTTTTAAACTTTGCCGCACACTTGGATTTTCTCCTGTGTCGTGGGTGCGTTTACAAACATACAATTCCGTATACACATCACACCCATACCCGGAACAAGAATTTGTGGATCACACAAAGAGTTGTTCCGTGCGGGAATCGAACAGTTGCCCAGCCACCGCGCCAACCGTGTAGTTGCCGTTGCGGGGTAAGCGCAATGAGGCACCGCGACCTCGGCCCAGAGCAGGAGAAGGAACAGGGGGGTTTTTAGTCAGTAAGAGTCTGACACTCCTTCCCGTCCAGCCTTGGGCGGGAGAAGTCATTTGATTTTCCCCTCACAAAAAAACCGTGTAGTTGCCAATATAATTAACATAGTAACAGTAAGGTACAGGTAGCGGCATCTGGCGGCGATACGTGCGAGGCACGCGTCCTAATCAGATTCGTCTCAAGTATGAACAGATCCTGTTAGCGGTAATTACATCACAACTAACTCATTTAACTGCGCCCACGCTCCTCTATTGTGGAACCTAGTTGTTTATTGTTCTAGATAACTATATTTTTATTATATCACAAGAGCGGTGTCCTGGTATTTATGTTACAAGGTTCTTTGATCAATTCTGCACGGTTGGTGTGGTGGCTGGGCAACTGGCTGCCGTGCAACGTGTCGCGGGTTCGATTCCCGTACGGAACAACTCTTTGTGTGCTCCACAAATTGTTGTTCCGGGACTGGGTGTCATGTGTATGTGAAATTGTATGTTTGTAACCGCACCCACGACACAGGAGAATATCCTAATGTGGAGCAATGTTTTTTAAAAAAAAATCGTTAGGTATAAAAATACGCTGCCCTACACTAGGATTTTCTCCTGTATCGCGAGTTTGTGTCACATACACTTCACACCCAACCCTGGCCCAACAGTTTGTGGATCACACAATGTGTTGTTCCGTGCAGGAATCACCCTTGACACGTTGCACGGCAACTGGTTTTACAACCACCGCGTCAACTGTGCAGATAAATGAAGATGAAATAGGAAAATAACTTACCTACATTTAAATAATATGTAACAGTGTAATAATATTATCGTTTACTTATTCAAAAACTTAACCAATGATGCGTTATATGTATTTAATGAGATAAAACCAATAATTACACAGGATTCATAGACCTCTACGAAAAATCGTTTGAAACAAAAAAGGACTTTTTTAAAACTTTAGAATTTTAAATAATAATTTTGGCAGGTAGCTATGGGAGACAAAGAAAAGTTATAAAACACTAAGAAAAGGTTCGAAGGGCTCGTTTAATAGTTTAATCTTTATCTGGAACCGTTGAAGCGAGATAATTTAGGGTCGGGAGTAAAGATCAGGAGCCGGCACGCCCCTCGATTATTCCGACAAAAGGATCGCTCCCTATATTTCAGGAAAGTTTAATTTCCAACTTCTTTTGTTTTATTTTCTCAGTCAAGGACCGACACCGCAGACGTGAGATAAGAATGACCCGTTTTAATAACAATCGAATTACTTTTAGTACCTTTTACGAGTTTTTATTCGACTGAGCAGGAAGTGTGGTGTAACCTAATTTATTATTATTCTTATCTCTCGCTGGAAAGGATTCGTTCCTTTGTGTAAATAGTTTGACTTTCCTCATAAATTGTGATTAATAAATTAGAAAGGGTCAAGTGATAGATATCATTAATCTGCTCTGATAAAACCTTTTTTTTGGCCGACTTTTTTTTCTTCTGAGTGTAATCAATGGTCTTGTGGCCAGTACCCATTGGATTATTTTTCAATTAATTTCCGTACTTTCGTAAATTAAATGAAGTTAAGAAGAGTGTGGACAACATATACCTATAATGCAGGGTTTCTCAAAATTCTTGTGTTTTTCTAAAATAAACAGAATATATGTACGTAATTATTTTAACAAAATAAACGTTTATGCTCACATCAAAACCATTAATATGGTTCAAAGCTGCCACGATGATTTGTGTACTCAGTCTCGCTCCCACCTGAGCACAATTGCGAAGGGGGGAGACGAATAAATTGTGTAATAATTAACTTTTGGTTATGTTAAACATACCTCTTCCATACGAGCTTAGTATGTTTCTTCTTCTGCTTCTAAGTACTACGATGGCATGTGTTTTTATTGGTCAGTGACAGTGATAAGAGAATATATGTTAACGGAAATGTATGTAATCCGTCATTGTATACAATTCCTAGGAAATTTATATAATTCCTAAATTTGCTCGGAAATGTGTGAAATAAATTTTATAACACACATTTCCTAGTAAATCTATACATTTCCTAAATAGCTAACGGAAATGTATTACTTTTAAGATGTCCATTCGTATGCGTTTATACGGCGTATTACTGTTTAATTGACAGACTGATTAGTTACCAAATGATAGAGCTTTATAAGAAAATATAACTAGTTTTTGTGCTAGATGGGCCTTAAAATTTAGTAAATAGTTTTGTTTTTGTAGCTTAGTTAGTAAGCCGGAAGAAGATATTATATTTTACGATGTGATTGTTACCTAATTGCTTCAACCGGAGTCTTAATAATAAATCTGTTTCTAAGTTTAACAACGTGTTTTATTAATTTTATTCATAGAAAGCATGGTTTATACATTTCCTAATACGATATAGGAATTTTATACAATTTCTAGGAAATGTATACATTTCCCAGGATATGTGTGTATGAAATAATGTTTGGAACAATATTTTACACATTTCCTATATAGCTTCGGAATTGTATACATTTCCTAGTAATTGTATATAATTCCTAGGTTTCATACATTTCCGGTAACATATATATATATAAGAACAACGCAAAATAATCACAGCTCCCATCCCAAATAGAGTAAATTATACGAACGGTGAACACCTCTCATTAATCCAAAGGATTACTTACACGTTTAATTGCTATCAACAAAGACCGCGCCACGAGTACCGTCGAAATAAAAGACAATTAAATCGGACTCGCAGTAAAACAGCAATTAATTCAATTAAGCCAATAGAATCGGACGATTGCCTTGAACGTCGCGGATCGACTGTCCCCATTCACTCAAAGGTTGTAGATGTAAGATGGGTTTCATGGATGCTTATAAATATTCACGAAGCGGGTTAAAGTTAAGTCATATTTTCTGAAAATTCGTGAGTGGTTGCATAATGGTGGCGTGCCCGCGAAGGGCCGCCATTTTGTAATGTGAGGTGCGAATTAAGATGGCGGCGCGGCTCTCATTAGCGCGGCCGTTGCACTAATTGCAACGCTACTCAACAAAACTTGAGAGTAAAAATATTTTTTTCTTCGTCGCATTCATACTTCTTTTCAGTTATGATACTTAAAACACTTGGTTTGAGTACTGAAGCAACCTAGATAGGTAATAGTTTGTGAAATACTTTTGATACTTCTAAGCTTTTACAAATACGTTAAAAATGATTTATTCTGAAGGTTTATATGTTTAAATACACAATAACCAAAATTTTCCTTCATAAATTACTTAACCAGATATTTGAAGAACAATTGCGATACCTCTTTTGAATCCAACATAACGAATAATTCTTAATTAACACTATGCATTAAGTAAATAATATTAAAGCTCATATTTGCATTATTCATTTCGATAATCGTTTTCGATAATGGCGTCGGCGTCCGTTAAATTCAGTTCTATCGTTATGGAAATTTTATTGTACGTACGTATTGTTCCGTAGTCTGCATTGTTGGCATGCTTACCTGTGAAAAGAGAGACATCAAATTTTATTACTAGAAAAAGTAGGTACTTTCGAGATTTAAAATTATTATGGATATTAAAGAGATATTTAGGTAGATAGATAGATTTAGATACGTATGAATGTCTTAAGGAATTATTAAACTTTTGAGTAGTAGTTAAATAAAATAAAATAATATACAAAACCCATAGAATTTAATATGATTATGATTAATTAATATTATCAAAAGAAAACAGTTACTTAAACAGAAGATTAAGTCAGATGATTATAATTAAATTGTTTGTAGTCACGTATTTAATTATTTTTTTACAACAGTCCTAACTCAATCTTAAATTAACACATTAATTCTCATACATATTCATACAAAATTTAAAGTTATTTAAAATTTATCGAAATGCAACATTTTTTGATAACGTTGCCTCACTTTGTAAACACCAGTTGCTAAGTTCAGAAGTTCTTAATAACGATGATAGATGGAAATTAGCCAAAATGTGGGAACGCGAAATTCAAAAACTTGTTTTTTTGCAAACAACAAGTTACAAATTCTTAATTAAATTTTGGTGATTAGTCTGTGATCTATCCAAAAAGACTTAGAAGTTTTTTTGGAACACAATTTAAATTCACATCTCGAACAACTGTTTCGGGTCAATTAAAACGTATGCTGAGGTTATTTTCATTACAGTTATAATTTTGTTTTTAATTTTTTGTTGGCGTTTATTCTGTCGCCTTAGTTACTCTTAAAACAGGGAACATTTTCGATTTTATAACATTTTACGATTCGTGCAGCCTCCATAAACGGTTTTCAAATAGTCCGTGGTTTTTATAGGAGGCTCGAGTAATCGAGTCGTTCCAAGTCATCGAGTGGCAGCGAGTGGCGTGCGTCAAGTGAACGGTAATCACTCGCCGATTCGAGAGGCTCTCGCGATGTATCGAGTGTCAGTATTCGATGATATATTTCACTTTTATTGTATTGGCAGAAACTATACTCGTAGTTGTAAATATCGATACCCAAACCTTCTAAGTCAATTTTCTTTTAAAAAAGAAGTTAACCCGGACTAGGATTGTCACCTCTGTCATGAGTCAAATATACAAATTCACACACACAACCCACCCTGATCTGAAACAACTATTTCTCGATCACACAGTGTTGTTCCGTGCACACCAGCTAGTTGCCCGACCACAGCGTCAACCGTCAGTCTCTGATGTCTAAATAACACATCTCAAAATAGTACATCTCAGTAACATCTTGACCAATTAATATTAAAACAAGACGTATAATTAGACTCCAACGTTATACGGCAGAACATGAGTGCCGAAATATCTTCTAAAAATGACGACGTGCAAAAGGTAAATAAAACATTCCCACGTCCAGATTATACATATCCACATTTGAGCAAGTTATTAAATATTCAACGGAGGCCTATCCATACACATAACATAACACACTGCTTTCCATTTCACCGGTAACAACCGCATTACTTCCTTTTCAAAGTCAAAAGGAAGTCGACTCGAAGAGTTCGCAGCCTTTATATAAAGTACGTGGTGTGGCCGTATAGACGGTTGACCTATAAACATTGCCTGTTATAATCGCGCGTATGAGACTCGCTTGAACAAAAGACGAGCAACAATAGCCAGCCACGACCTTGGGTCAGCAAGGGTCAAGCAGCGCTGAGCGAGCGACGCCCGGAAGCTGAGCTTGTATGTCAACCCATACTTCATTATGAATGGAAAGTACTCATTTGTTTATCGGACACCAATTTATACGTAGTTGAAACTTTTTAATGGAAAATTCGCGGTAATTCTCTCTCCTGCCTGTTCCTGCAAAATTCGTTTGATATTTCGTCACAAAAATGTTCACTCACTTGTATTAAATTTGAGGGATTGAATGAATGAGATAAATTGAGAAGTTTAAATTATAAAAAAGACTCGTTATTTTAAAGTGTTAATGTGAAAGTGTTTTATTGCCGTGCCAAAACTTGTTCATATTTTTTCAAATTAACGATCAATAGATCAAATCAATTTTCGCATTAGGTTCAATGTTTTCGTATAATTTTATTTCTTAAAAGTGATCCACTAAAAATAATTTATTTTATAAATCATATTAATTGTCTTGATATCTATCAGTTAGTTATTTAATTTATTAATATAGAAAACTAAACAACTTATTCCAAAAGGCCTTCTACTACTTCATCTTCATATTTGGAAAAACCAGCATCACATAGAATATTAAGTAGCATTTGCACAAACAACAAACATATTGCAAAACTATACAAACAGAGGTAGATAACTAGGTCTTTTAATACCACGTCACGTACATACATAAATCAGTAGAGCGATGAGCCTCGACGAAAGAATATCCGAAACATTTTGGCCTCAGCTAAAAAAATCGCGAGAAAAGTGGGTCACTGAAAAAATATCGCGGCCGCAGCAACTTGAGACAAGATATCGAAGACACCACCTTGTACATGGATACTCTCGTTTTGTTTAGCACTTCACACTGAAGAGCCCTCTAGCGACCGTCAAAGGAACGACCTACTCTCTAAGAGCGGAAAATTAGGGATTAGCTAAGAGATATTATAAATGTAGATAAAATCGATACTCTTAATCGATAATTTGAAGGTTTTATAAGTGAAGCTCGTTTAATTTCCGTTTGAAATCAAAATTATTAAATTATAAACGTTTTACTGGCTTCAAGCTTAATACATGTTGATTAATAATATTTTTCAAACAGTATCTGAAGTAAAGAAGAAGGAATAAAAGCTGATATCTAATGAATAAAATGCGACGAGGAAAAACCGACAGAAACTAAGTAAAGATCTTACAAATTAAATGTATAAATACGAAAAGGCGAAAATGAGTGGGACTTATCGAAAAACAATCGTGAAATAAGACAATGTACCTATAAAAAAAGGAAAATGTAATATTTGAATAAATAAATTGTTGATTGTAAAAGTTGAAATCGAACGCGAGTTAAGTGAAATGGAGTCTTTTCAACACTGACAGTGACTCGCCGCCATCTTTATGTTTTCGTTTTTCTAATTCGTGCAAAATGTTATGAACTATAATAAAGCGTCAGCGTTACGAAATATAATGATTATATTTTATTATTATAACACAATAACATAGAAAACAGTTTATTGCATTTTTTTTTTAATTGTGAACCATCCGCTGCGAAGCGCGTTTCATTATTTCCCTTGAGTGCTGTAGTGCAGAACACGACTAATTACTTATAAATCTCTTTTTCAATCTACTTTTTAATCAGAGCTATTTTCTAAGCTTTCTTTTTTTATTCTGTTGCCAATATAGGGTAGACGATTTCCTGAAAGATGATATTTAGAATTTAGGTAACCAGTTGACATTTAGACTGTTTGACATGTAATTCATTCTTTGACTTATGATTTTATTTGTTATTTAAATGGGTACATTTCATTTTTTTATTTTATTTTTATTTTGACTTTGACATTTAATTTTTTTTCTATCCATATCTTAATCATTTTGTTGTATGTAGATTTTGGTAATGTCTGCCTAAAGTGACTAATTTAGTACGCCATAAATGGCAAAACATGTAGACTCTGTATATACCAAAAACACCTTCATTGTAATTACCCATGTTTTACTAAATGATTTAACTTATATTATGCTTTAACTTATATTTAAGTATGTAATATATATTATTATGTACTTATTATATATTATATTGTTATTTGTTCACTGCTACAGCCTAAACTTTTTTATCAAGAGCAGTAACTTTAGCTAAATCTCGTAGCATAATTTACTGTCGTTAAGAAATTGTCAAATACTATGGAAAATACGATTACTTCAGTACTGATATGGATGAGCCAGATATCAAATAACAAAAATTTAAAATAACAACACTGCTGATCGTATGTGCTCTCATACTGTAAGTACTTGAGCAATATTTAAATTGTATACTTTATAATTATATGCACAACCCAGGGATCGTATATTTTTGGTGTTGACTATGTTTGCTCCTCAAAATGAAATTTGTTCAGTAAACACGAAAGCGCCGAATGATTTCGAGTAATGCGGTTCGTTATTCGCTACGCGATGCTGCAGGGCGCTACGAAATTGCTACGCCGTAGAGGGAATTCAACACACTTCATAATGGCTATGTTCAATATTATGTTGTGTATATTATTAAGTATGAATAAATAAGTAATAATATTTAATAATTTAATTATTTTGCATAAAATTACAAGACAATATAAATAAAAAACATCCGTTTTGTCCAAACCATAACGAGTAATTTACTTGTTGTAAAGATTTTCAACACTAAGTCTTTTCCAGACTTGGTGTTTGTAATCGAAATAAAACGTACTTAACTCACAAACTAAAACTAATACAAATAAAAAATAATTCCTTCAGATGTAAAAAGTAAATAAACGATTTAACTTCAAAAGAAAAGTAAGAATTTGTGAGTATTCAAAGGAAAAACTTTTCGTTTCATAATTTCTGTTTGAGTATTCGATATAACACCAATACTTGGTGCCTGTTACACGTCATCGGTATGTTTACTCGCCTCCTTTGAATTCAGATCCCTAAACTTCTTTGAATACGGCTTGCGTACCGAGGCTTACTGACTTACACGTGCACATTACTAGTTACATACATTTTCAGCTCTAGAAATATGTTATACTTGTACTGGCAATATATTTGTATAAAACTAAAATGGCTTAACTCACTTAGTGCCGCACGGAATAATATTACGTGATTAGCTTCCGTCTGTAGCATTGCCTGCGTGATAAGCCAGACTATGTGTTAATCCAGACTATGGCCAATCAACCTACCAAATTTCACGGCAGAAGGGAGTGATATCACGGCCGCACAGAAAGCTGGAGTGAAACAACCGTATCGGCGTATGAGTGAGGTTATCAACGGACCACGCCTTCTCCTCCCCCCTCCATCCCAAAATGTGATATTCCAAACATCTTATCCTCAAAAGGCTATAAACGCACTTGCAAATCTTCTGATATGCGAGTGTTCAAGGGCGGTGCCGACAGTTTTCCATAGAATAATCAGCTTGCTCGCTGGCCAACGTATCAATAATTGTAATGCAGGCGAATTTTACATTTGTTTTACATGTCACTAGTGAACGTCTCGCCTTTGCACGGGTGCAAAGCTGACTGGTTTAATCGGAATCAATTCTGACACTTTCCACTATTTAAACTTCCAATGGTGGTAGTATGGGATACTGTAGGTGCGTTCAATTGGAGTTTGATGAATTAATGGATGTTATTATATGCAGCTATAAACCTATCTAATCTGCATACACACACATATCTAATTCGCTATTCACATCAATTACGCATCACTACGCACTATCCAGTGATCACAGAGTGCCGTTGTTTTAGCTGACTATTTGCAATTCAGCTGTTATTATTGGCCTCCCAACAGTAATCCGCAATATTCGATTACACGTGAACTTTAAACATTGTGTTGCTACTCGGAAAATTATGGTGTTTATGTTTATTGTATATTCCTCTGTGTTGCCACTCGCATGTTGTTTTTTTTATGTGAGTGTCATCAAATCATCAAATGACTTCTCCAGACGATAGTGTCAGACTCTTACTGACTAAAAACCCCCCGGTTCCTTGTCCTGCTCTGGGCCGAAGTTGCGGTGCCTCATTGCGCTTACGCCGCAACCCCGGCTGAACATCAGCCCTATAGGGCCCCGTCTATGGTGGCCTCTTTGAGGCGCGCGCGGAACGCAACGCGCGACTCGCAGGATTTTGTGCCATCAACTTCTATTACTTATTCTTTTAGTGCAATGTTAAAATGAAATTATAGTTTATTTTATTTTGGAAATAGTGACTCCACTATTACACATTATTAAGTATTATACGCAAGGAGATACTTATAACGGACAAAAAATACTAGTAAGTGTTTGAGTCCTTATTACTTGTTATACTAATATTATAAAAAGGTAAAATTTGTAAGTTTGTATGTATCTTTGGAACCGCTGGTCGGATTACAAAAATAATTTCACTGTTAGATAGCTAAAATTTTTCTGAGTGCTATAGGCTATAAAAATCACACTACGATCAAATGGAGCTGAGCAGCAGTTGAAACCGCGCGACAATAGCTAGTAGATGATAAATTACTGCTACTATTCCCTGAATAATATGAAACGAAAACTAATAAAACCGTCTATAATATTTTCAATGTCAAAGTAAACATACAACATTGACATTCATAAAAGTGACCCTAACAGAAAGGTGCGCCACGCTCCCCACACGACCCAATTTCTTAGCAAAATATTTGTATAAATAAAAGCTCTCGTTCACGGAACATACGATTTATATGTCAATATTTTACTAGCTCCTGTATTCTGCTTGAAATTTTGCATATGTCAAAATGGCGCATGTCTGTATCTATTATCAAAAGTATTTAAAAACAATTTGATTAGGCCTCCGATAAACTCACTCATAAAATAATGCTAAGTATTTTGTTTCACGCCAGTTTTCTTTGAAGCTGTCTTATCACTGTGGAGAAGTAGGCCCATTCGTGCCGAAGCATGGTTTTCTCGTACATGATTTGATTTGACTCTTATTTTTTTTTTTAAATATTTGTTTGATTTGACTCTTATTCTAGGTGAAAGTGTCATCAGAACCTCTTTTACTAATTTCTTATGAAAAACATGACCAATACTCGAAAATATCGTACTTTGTTCACAATTTACTTTCTCTTTACATTCAAAATCTCTAGTAAATCCTTAAAACTAAATAACCAATCTTGAATTTGTGGAGAACTTCTTCAGCCATACTTCGGAAGCATGATATGGTAACCATACCCCTTTATCCTCATTGTTATTAACCGTTCTATGTAAGAACCGTGTATATAATATATGTTATATAATTATGTAAAGGAAAGAAGTAGTTAAAAATCTAAATATCTACTTTGTCACTGTTGATTTAACAGTATTCAATAGACTATCCATTTGCGCATAAACTACTTTAAAAATAAAGATTTTCTATAAAGATACGATTACGCCACACTTGAAGTTTCAAATGTAAATGTGCACCCATGACGACGCAAAGAATTTTACATACACATTACACACATCATACCCACACCCGAAACAACAATTTGTGGATCGCACAAATACCTTGCATTGTAGCCGGTTGCCCAACTACCACGTTAACCCGTGCAGTGAATTACGCAAGCAGCTCAAACACTAAAGGAAAATCAGACTGACCATCTTTTTTGGATAGTAACGATACTCTCACGTGAATTAACATATTGTTACGTGCCTGACGTCACGTTCCTAACTATGCGGGCTTGGGTTACGGGATTGGATGAAATTAAACACTAATACCGGTTTTCAGACTTTCTATTGCACTTAAGTGACAGCGTCCACGGATACGGATAAGTTATCGGCGTTCCTCTCCAGCAGAGTCCGGCCGACTGACACAACTTTGCCGTTCACTGTTCACGCTGACTTAACTCACTTAACTGACTGCACTTCACTATTTCACTGTACTTCACTATTTCACTCACTTTTCTTCTTTTCACTTCTTCCTTTTCTTCCGAATCGCTTTGGACTTAGAACTCAACTGCCAGCGGTGAGCCGCAGTTCCGCTTATATACCCCAGGTCAGGTTCTAGAACATTCAATTTCGTTATTCTTTTTGATCGTCATGCCTCCAGAACCTTCCAATAATTTCGTTATTCATTTTTATTTATTCTCCTTCTCGCTCCTTAATTTTTCATTACTTTCACTCAAATATTCCAGAAAGTTCGACAAAACTTCCATCAACTAAAAAACTTCATGTTTACGGCGGGTCTCGAACTCGGGGTCTCTGTGGTGTAATCCACACGCCTTACCGATCATATTAATTGTCTTGATATCTATCAGTTAGTTATTTAATTTATTAATATAGAAAACTAAACAACTTATTCCAAAAGGCCTTCTACTACTTCATCTTCATATTTGGAAAAACCAGCATCACATAGAATATTAAGTAGCATTTGCACAAACAACAAACATATTGCAAAACTATACAAACAGAGGTAGATAACTAGGTCTTTTAATACCACGTCACGTACATACATAAATCAGTAGAGCGATGAGCCTCGACGAAAGAATATCCGAAACATTTTGGCCTCAGCTAAAAAAATCGCGAGAAAAGTGGGTCACTGAAAAAATATCGCGGCCGCAGCAACTTGAGACAAGATATCGAAGACACCACCTTGTACATGGATACTCTCGTTTTGTTTAGCACTTCACACTGAAGAGCCCTCTAGCGACCGTCAAAGGAACGACCTACTCTCTAAGAGCGGAAAATTAGGGATTAGCTAAGAGATATTATAAATGTAGATAAAATCGATACTCTTAATCGATAATTTGAAGGTTTTATAAGTGAAGCTCGTTTAATTTCCGTTTGAAATCAAAATTATTAAATTATAAACGTTTTACTGGCTTCAAGCTTAATACATGTTGATTAATAATATTTTTCAAACAGTATCTGAAGTAAAGAAGAAGGAATAAAAGCTGATATCTAATGAATAAAAATGCGACGAGGAAAAACCGACAGAAACTAAGTAAAGATCTTACAAATTAAATGTATAAATACGAAAAGGCGAAAATGAGTGGGACTTATCGAAAAACAATCGTGAAATAAGACAATGTACCTATAAAAAAAGGAAAATGTAATATTTGAATAAATAAATTGTTGATTGTAAAAGTTGAAATCGAACGCGAGTTAAGTGAAATGGAGTCTTTTCAACACTGACAGTGACTCGCCGCCATCTTTATGTTTTCGTTTTTCTAATTCGTGCAAAATGTTATGAACTATAATAAAGCGTCAGCGTTACGAAATATAATGATTATATTTTATTATTATAACACAATAACATAGAAAACAGTTTATTGCATTTTTTTTTTAATTGTGAACCATCCGCTGCGAAGCGCGTTTCATTATTTCCCTTGAGTGCTGTAGTGCAGAACACGACTAATTACTTATAAATCTCTTTTTCAATCTACTTTTTAATCAGAGCTATTTTCTAAGCTTTCTTTTTTTATTCTGTTGCCAATATAGGGTAGACGATTTCCTGAAAGATGATATTTAGAATTTAGGTAACCAGTTGACATTTAGACTGTTTGACATGTAATTCATTCTTTGACTTATGATTTTATTTGTTATTTAAATGGGTACATTTCATTTTTTTATTTTTATTTTTATTTTGACTTTGACATTTAATTTTTTTTCTATCCATATCTTAATCATTTTGTTGTATGTAGATTTTGGTAATGTCTGCCTAAAGTGACTAATTTAGTACGCCATAAATGGCAAAACATGTAGACTCTGTATATACCAAAAACACCTTCATTGTAATTACCCATGTTTTACTAAATGATTTAACTTATATTATGCTTTAACTTATATTTAAGTATGTAATATATATTATTATGTACTTATTATATATTATATTGTTATTTGTTCACTGCTACAGCCTAAACTTTTTTATCAAGAGCAGTAACTTTAGCTAAATCTCGTAGCATAATTTACTGTCGTTAAGAAATTGTCAAATACTATGGAAAATACGATTACTTCAGTACTGATATGGATGAGCCAGATATCAAATAACAAAAATTTAAAATAACAACACTGCTGATCGTATGTGCTCTCATACTGTAAGTACTTGAGCAATATTTAAATTGTATACTTTATAATTATATGCACAACCCAGGGATCGTATATTTTTGGTGTTGACTATGTTTGCTCCTCAAAATGAAATTTGTTCAGTAAACACGAAAGCGCCGAATGATTTCGAGTAATGCGGTTCGTTATTCGCTACGCGATGCTGCAGGGCGCTACGAAATTGCTACGCCGTAGAGGGAATTCAACACACTTCATAATGGCTATGTTCAATATTATGTTGTGTATATTATTAAGTATGAATAAATAAGTAATAATATTTAATAATTTAATTATTTTGCATAAAATTACAAGACAATATAAATAAAAAACATCCGTTTTGTCCAAACCATAACGAGTAATTTACTTGTTGTAAAGATTTTCAACACTAAGTCTTTTCCAGACTTGGTGTTTGTAATCGAAATAAAACGTACTTAACTCACAAACTAAAACTAATACAAATAAAAAATAATTCCTTCAGATGTAAAAAGTAAATAAACGATTTAACTTCAAAAGAAAAGTAAGAATTTGTGAGTATTCAAAGGAAAAACTTTTCGTTTCATAATTTCTGTTTGAGTATTCGATATAACACCAATACTTGGTGCCTGTTACACGTCATCGGTATGTTTACTCGCCTCCTTTGAATTCAGATCCCTAAACTTCTTTGAATACGGCTTGCGTACCGAGGCTTACTGACTTACACGTGCACATTACTAGTTACATACATTTTCAGCTCTAGAAATATGTTATACTTGTACTGGCAATATATTTGTATAAAACTAAAATGGCTTAACTCACTTAGTGCCGCACGGAATAATATTACGTGATTAGCTTCCGTCTGTAGCATTGCCTGCGTGATAAGCCAGACTATGTGTTAATCCAGACTATGGCCAATCAACCTACCAAATTTCACGGCAGAAGGGAGTGATATCACGGCCGCACAGAAAGCTGGAGTGAAACAACCGTATCGGCGTATGAGTGAGGTTATCAACGGACCACGCCTTCTCCTCCCCCCTCCATCCCAAAATGTGATATTCCAAACATCTTATCCTCAAAAGGCTATAAACGCACTTGCAAATCTTCTGATATGCGAGTGTTCAAGGGCGGTGCCGACAGTTTTCCATAGAATAATCAGCTTGCTCGCTGGCCAACGTATCAATAATTGTAATGCAGGCGAATTTTACATTTGTTTTACATGTCACTAGTGAACGTCTCGCCTTTGCACGGGTGCAAAGCTGACTGGTTTAATCGGAATCAATTCTGACACTTTCCACTATTTAAACTTCCAATGGTGGTAGTATGGGATACTGTAGGTGCGTTCAATTGGAGTTTGATGAATTAATGGATGTTATTATATGCAGCTATAAACCTATCTAATCTGCATACACACACATATCTAATTCGCTATTCACATCAATTACGCATCACTACGCACTATCCAGTGATCACAGAGTGCCGTTGTTTTAGCTGACTATTTGCAATTCAGCTGTTATTATTGGCCTCCCAACAGTAATCCGCAATATTCGATTACACGTGAACTTTAAACATTGTGTTGCTACTCGGAAAATTATGGTGTTTATGTTTATTGTATATTCCTCTGTGTTGCCACTCGCATGTTGTTTTTTTTATGTGAGTGTCATCAAATCATCAAATGACTTCTCCAGACGATAGTGTCAGACTCTTACTGACTAAAAACCCCCCGGTTCCTTGTCCTGCTCTGGGCCGAAGTTGCGGTGCCTCATTGCGCTTACGCCGCAACCCCGGCTGAACATCAGCCCTATAGGGCCCCGTCTATGGTGGCCTCTTTGAGGCGCGCGCGGAACGCAACGCGCGACTCGCAGGATTTTGTGCCATCAACTTCTATTACTTATTCTTTTAGTGCAATGTTAAAATGAAATTATAGTTTATTTTATTTTGGAAATAGTGACTCCACTATTACACATTATTAAGTATTATACGCAAGGAGATACTTATAACGGACAAAAAATACTAGTAAGTGTTTGAGTCCTTATTACTTGTTATACTAATATTATAAAAAGGTAAAATTTGTAAGTTTGTATGTATCTTTGGAACCGCTGGTCGGATTACAAAAATAATTTCACTGTTAGATAGCTAAAATTTTTCTGAGTGCTATAGGCTATAAAAATCACACTACGATCAAATGGAGCTGAGCAGCAGTTGAAACCGCGCGACAATAGCTAGTAGATGATAAATTACTGCTACTATTCCCTGAATAATATGAAACGAAAACTAATAAAACCGTCTATAATATTTTCAATGTCAAAGTAAACATACAACATTGACATTCATAAAAGTGACCCTAACAGAAAGGTGCGCCACGCTCCCCACACGACCCAATTTCTTAGCAAAATATTTGTATAAATAAAAGCTCTCGTTCACGGAACATACGATTTATATGTCAATATTTTACTAGCTCCTGTATTCTGCTTGAAATTTTGCATATGTCAAAATGGCGCATGTCTGTATCTATTATCAAAAGTATTTAAAAACAATTTGATTAGGCCTCCGATAAACTCACTCATAAAATAATGCTAAGTATTTTGTTTCACGCCAGTTTTCTTTGAAGCTGTCTTATCACTGTGGAGAAGTAGGCCCATTCGTGCCGAAGCATGGTTTTCTCGTACATGATTTGATTTGACTCTTATTTTTTTTTTAAATATTTGTTTGATTTGACTCTTATTCTAGGTGAAAGTGTCATCAGAACCTCTTTTACTAATTTCTTATGAAAAACATGACCAATACTCGAAAATATCGTACTTTGTTCACAATTTACTTTCTCTTTACATTCAAAATCTCTAGTAAATCCTTAAAACTAAATAACCAATCTTGAATTTGTGGAGAACTTCTTCAGCCATACTTCGGAAGCATGATATGGTAACCATACCCCTTTATCCTCATTGTTATTAACCGTTCTATGTAAGAACCGTGTATATAATATATGTTATATAATTATGTAAAGGAAAGAAGTAGTTAAAAATCTAAATATCTACTTTGTCACTGTTGATTTAACAGTATTCAATAGACTATCCATTTGCGCATAAACTACTTTAAAAATAAAGATTTTCTATAAAGATACGATTACGCCACACTTGAAGTTTCAAATGTAAATGTGCACCCATGACGACGCAAAGAATTTTACATACACATTACACACATCATACCCACACCCGAAACAACAATTTGTGGATCGCACAAATACCTTGCATTGTAGCCGGTTGCCCAACTACCACGTTAACCCGTGCAGTGAATTACGCAAGCAGCTCAAACACTAAAGGAAAATCAGACTGACCATCTTTTTTGGATAGTAACGATACTCTCACGTGAATTAACATATTGTTACGTGCCTGACGTCACGTTCCTAACTATGCGGGCTTGGGTTACGGGATTGGATGAAATTAAACACTAATACCGGTTTTCAGACTTTCTATTGCACTTAAGTGACAGCGTCCACGGATACGGATAAGTTATCGGCGTTCCTCTCCAGCAGAGTCCGGCCGACTGACACAACTTTGCCGTTCACTGTTCACGCTGACTTAACTCACTTAACTGACTGCACTTCACTATTTCACTGTACTTCACTATTTCACTCACTTTTCTTCTTTTCACTTCTTCCTTTTCTTCCGAATCGCTTTGGACTTAGAACTCAACTGCCAGCGGTGAGCCGCAGTTCCGCTTATATACCCCAGGTCAGGTTCTAGAACATTCAATTTCGTTATTCTTTTTGATCGTCATGCCTCCAGAACCTTCCAATAATTTCGTTATTCATTTTTATTTATTCTCCTTCTCGCTCCTTAATTTTTCATTACTTTCACTCAAATATTCCAGAAAGTTCGACAAAACTTCCATCAACTAAAAAACTTCATGTTTACGGCGGGTCTCGAACTCGGGGTCTCTGTGGTGTAATCCACACGCCTTACCGATTACACCAACTCGTGTTGACAATTCACGACGAAATTTACAATCTCTAGGCAACGTTTGACAACCATCCATTGACGTCATGATGTCAAAGAGTTTTCTGTCACACTGCCCCCCTCTTAGATTCGCTCGTCCCGAGCATCGTTGCTGCCGTAATACCTCGCCAACCTGTCTATATGGACAACTTTCAAAGGGCTCCTTGAAGACTTCCGAATTCTGTAAGTAATGTCATTGATCTTCGTGACTATCTCGTAAGGACCTTCCCAACTCGGTTGCAGCTTTGGAGATTTTCCCTTCCTTCTGACTGGATTATGAAGCCAGACCAATGACCCCTCTTCAAACCCAACAGAATTGGCTCGTCGATCATAGCGCGTCTTTGCGCGATCACTAGCTTGAAGACCGGCCTCCCTGATCTGCTCATAAATGTCTAACATTTTTGCCCTTAACTCGCTTATGTAATCGCTAAACTCGGTGCGAGAGTCACCAGGTGGACAGCCCGATACAAGATCTGCCGGTAATCTCAATTCCCTTCCAAAATTTGCAAATGCAGGCGTCTTTGCGGTACTTTCATGTACAGCAGTCCGATAGGCAAGCAAGAAGAGAGGTATGTAAGTGTCCCAATCTCTCTGATGGCTGTCAACCACCTTTGCTAAGTGTCGCTCCAATGTTTGGTTGAAGCGTTCGACCATTCCATCTGACTGTGGATGATAAGGGGTCGTTCGAGTCTTATGGATTCCCAAAAGTTTACAAGTTTCCTGGAAAACTTGGGATTCAAAGTTCCGTCCTTGATCACTGTGCATCTCCAAGGGCACTCCGAATCGGGTGAATACCTCGTTTACCAACTTCGTGGCTACAGTTACTGCCTCTTGATTCGGTATGGCAAAGACCTCCGGCCATTTTGTAAAATAATCCATAACCACTAAAACGTAGCGATTGCCCGAATCAGTGATTGGAAATGGTCCAGCGATGTCTAAGGCTATTCTCTCCCAAGGCATACCAACATTGTAGATTTTCATCGCCCCTCTGCTTCTTGTTTGTGGACCCTTGACAGCTGCACAACTAGTGCATTTCCGGCACCAATCTTCGACGTCATATTTGCAATGCAACCAATAAAACCTCTCCTTGATCTTCACCAAAGTCCTCCTAATTCCCAAATGTCCTCCAGAAGATCCATCATGGAACGCTTTTAATACATCCCTTATTTTTGAACGAGGCACCACCAATTGCAAATGCTCGTCCTTGCCGTTTGTTGATTCCCATTTCCTGCACAGAAGTCCGTTATGCAGCGTAAGGCTTTTCCACTGTGCCCATAAACCTTTCGTTACCGCGCTATATTGGGCGACGTCACTCCAACTTGGCTTGTTACCACTTCGTAGCCACTCCAGTATTGGTTTGATATCTGCATCTCTTTCCTGTTCTAATTTCATCGCATCGTCTCCCCATGCCTCGTCAACAGTATCAGTCCTTATCACCTTAAGAAAAGCAGTTTCCTTCTTGGCACAATGCTTGCAATCTTCCACGCATGGGCGTCTCGATAATGCATCTGCGTTGCCATGAATTCTTCCGCCGCGATGTTCGATTTCAAAGTCAAATTCCTGAAGTTGTTCCAACCATCTGGCTACTTGGCCTTCGGGATCCTTAAACTGAAGTAGCCATTTCAAAGCAGCGTGATCAGTTCTGATCAAAAATTTCCGTCCCAGTAAATACTTCTTGAAATGGTGCAGAGTTTTGACTACGGCCAGCAATTCCCTCCTGGTCACGCAATAATTCTTCTCCGGCTTGGATAGTGACTTGCTGAAGTAAGCAATAACCTTCTCCTGCTCACCATCGCGTTGTGAAAGGACACCTCCTATTCCAATATTGCTGGCATCCGTATCAACTACGAATATTCCTTTCGCGCTGGGGTATCCGAGAATTGGTGTGTTACAAAGCCGTTCTTTTAGTTCTCGAAAGGCTTGCTCACAATCCTCGTCCCAGATAAAGGCACGTTTCTCCTCTGTCAATCGATGCAAAGGCTTGGCAATGTCCGAGAATCCTTTCACAAACCGCCGATAATACGAGCACAATCCAAGAAATGCCCGAACTTGCGTTTTGTCTTTAGGTGTCGGCCATTCCTTAACAGCGGCAGTCTTGGCTGGATCAGTCTCAATTCCTCTCTCAGAAATAACATGTCCTAGATAATTCACTTCGCGCTTGAAGAAAGAGCATTTCTTTGGACTCAACTTTAAATTTGCTCCACGCAGCTTATCGAGTACCTTTTCCAATTTCCTTAGATGATCGTCAAAATCCCGTCCAACAATGATGATGTCATCGAGGTAAACTAGGCAAGTTTCGCCCAGCAGTCCCGCCAGCACCTGTTCCATCAAACGCTCAAAGGTTGCCGGTGCATTGCATAATCCAAATGGCATCACCTTAAATTGCCAGAGTCCCTTCCCAGTTGAGAATGCGGTCTTTTCCTTGTCCTTGGGATCCAAATCCACCTGCCAATAGCCGCTTTTCAGATCGAGCGTTGAAAACCATTTCATGCCACTCAGTGTGTCAAGTGTGTCATCGATTCTTGGTAACGGGTAGCTATCCTTCTTGGTTACATCATTCAATCGTCGATAGTCTACGCAAAACCTCGTTGAACCATCTTTCTTCTTGACAAGCACGACAGGTGAACACCAAGGGCTAGAAGAGGGCTCTATCACGTCATTTTTCCTCATATCGTCAATCATTTCTTCAACTTCTTTCTCACGAGCGAATGGTATACTTCTGGGCCTTTGACGAATTGGCATTGTATCACCTGTGTTTATTTTATGCTTCACCAAACCAGTTCGGCCAATATCACCATCGCTTCTTGAAAACACATCAGAGAATCGAAGAAGTAAATTTCTAGCTTTCATAGTCTCCACTTTTGTCAGACTTTTGTTTTCGTCTAAGATTTTCGTTACAAAGTCTATTCCCGTACTGTCCTTCTTCACAAGATTTTCCGAGCATTTTCTTATCCAGGCCACTTCTTCCAATACGCCCACAGGCTCTCCTTCTTCAATCGTAATTTCTGAATCACTGAAGTTGAATACCGGAATGCGGTTAACATCAGATGACCCCACAACAGTTCTTGCCGGTAGCCATGAATTCACGTGTTCCGATTTATCAATCACAGCGCACCTTCGAGGTAAACTTCCTTCCTTCCTCCTAGGTAATGCGATTGGTACGAGAGTCTGTGATTTTGGTGCAAGAACAGTTCTTCTTAAACAGCAAACTTTTCCCAGGGTTCCACCCTTCATCGGAATTTCCTCAGTTCCACATAGTAATACTCCAGATTTTAAGTCGATGTTACACTGGTGCCCTTGCAGGAAGTCAAGTCCCAGGATGCAGTCATCCAGAATTCTGGCCACAATAACCTCATGTCGATAAACACGTTCCCCAATTTTGATTGTTACATGCAGTTTTCCACTTATCGGTATGCACTGGCCGGTAGCTGATTTCATTTGTAGGCCAACAATTGGTTTAAGGTGTTTCCTGATGTTTTGCTCGAGCAGCCGAACATTTATCACCGTCCTTGAAGCTCCAGTATCTAATGTTAGCTGACTGTTTTTCCCATTTACTTGACCGTCTATCACCAGGGTATTTCCATCGTTAGTTTGCTTGATGTAGATTGTTGGGGTTATTCCACTACCAGCCAGCGCCCACCCCGCAGCCTTGGCTGGATTTAAGTTTCCCTGCTGGTCAGAAGTTGAGACCGCCGCGTCCTTGCGGTTCATCTTCTTCGGGCAGTCGCTCCGTATGTGCCCACGCTCTCCACATCCATAGCACATGAAGTTCCGACGGCGTGGAGGTACCTGCTCCGTTGTCGTCATTTCCCGCAGACGTAAGGTACGGAAGTTGCCACGCACGGCTTCCACTTCCAATGCATGGGCCAGAGCTTCTTTCATGTTCTTGTTATGGCCCAGATGAACAGCAGCTCGTACTTCGGGGTCCCGAATACCGTCAATGAACGCTTGGAGAAGCGTGCCTTCAATCATTGACGGAGTCGACCGGAAAGCTCGACGCACAAGTTTCTCGATTTCCACGGACCATTGCTGTAGACTCTCATTATCACGCTGAGTACGCTCTTTTAATTGCGCTCTGTACACGTGCTCGAGGTGGCTGTCTCCAAAACGTGCCTCAAGTGCGTCGAGGAGGGCACTAAAGCTGAGATCTCCACTTGCGCCGATAGCTTCCAGCACTGAGAGCGCTTGATCACGGAGGGCCAGGGTGAGGGCTGACTGTGCTTCCTTCTGAGTCCAACCATAAGCCTCCATAAGTGTCTCAAACTGTAGCTTGAACGCGGTCCAGGATGTTGTTCCGTCGTAATGGGGAATCTTGAGCCCTTTCGTTGCGCTTAAGGCCGCATTTGGGGCGTCAAAAACGGCTGCAAGACGGCTTCGGCTCTTTAAAGGGCTTGGGTTTGTCACTTCCTGCTTGATTTTGGAGATCTCTTCTTCCAATCTCTCCTCTATCGCCATGACGCGATGTTCCAACTTGCCTAAACCTTCCTCCACTTCTTGTACCCGTTTGACAGCCTTTTGCAGTCCCTTCGTGAAATCTTTATGCATGTCTTCCAAGCGACGCACTTGCTCCTCTTGGCGACGAGCTTGATCTTCTTTCAGCTCCCGCAGCTGTCCTGACTGACAGCGTGCTTGCTCTTCTTGGCGGCGCGCTTGCTCTTCTTGGCGGCGCGCTTGCTCTTCTTGGCGGCGCGCTTGCTCTTCTTGGCGGCGCGCTTGATCTTCTTTCAGCTCCCGCAGCTGTTCTGCCTGACAGCGTGCTTGCTCTTCTTGGCGGCGCGCTTGATCTTCTTTCAGCTCCCGCAGCTGTTCTGCCATCATTTGCTGCAGCTGTAGCAGAAGATCCACCTGCACAGGCTTGGCTTCTGCATCGCTGGTTTGAGCTGCAGCACCCTCTTCTCTCACACGCTGCGCTTCTGACATAGCACGGGTACTCACTCCTCTTACGTCCTGCGGCACTAGCGGCATTTTTCTCCAATCCCACTTCTGACACCAAATGTTACGTGCCTGACGTCACGTTCCTAACTATGCGGGCTTGGGTTACGGGATTGGATGAAATTAAACACTAATACCGGTTTTCAGACTTTCTATTGCACTTAAGTGACAGCGTCCACGGATACGGATAAGTTATCGGCGTTCCTCTCCAGCAGAGTCCGGCCGACTGACACAACTTTGCCGTTCACTGTTCACGCTGACTTAACTCACTTAACTGACTGCACTTCACTATTTCACTGTACTTCACTATTTCACTCACTTTTCTTCTTTTCACTTCTTCCTTTTCTTCCGAATCGCTTTGGACTTAGAACTCAACTGCCAGCGGTGAGCCGCAGTTCCGCTTATATACCCCTGGTCAGGTTCTAGAACATTCAATTTCGTTATTCTTTTTGATCGTCATGCCTCCAGAACCTTCCAATAATTTCGTTATTCATTTTTATTTATTCTCCTTCTCGCTCCTTAATTTTTCATTACTTTCACTCAAATATTCCAGAAAGTTCGACAAAACTTCCATCAACTAAAAAACTTCATGTTTACGGCGGGTCTCGAACTCGGGGTCTCTGTGGTGTAATCCACACGCCTTACCGATTACACCAACTCGTGTTGACAATTCACGACGAAATTTACAATCTCTAGGCAACGTTTGACAACCATCCATTGACGTCATGATGTCAAAGAGTTTTCTGTCACAATATTATCGGTTTGGCTGCGCGACGTCGCAGCGACGCGTACGCTGCTCATTAATAAGAGTCCCGTTGTGGCTTGAAATTTGCTGAGCTTTTCTCAGTTAACCCGTGATATGCCGGAGCCATCGAGAATTTTCTCCATGGCCGGAGCACAGATCTACGCGAGACAAAATGTGTTTTCTATTTTAGTCATATACCGGCAGACTAGAGGTTAATTCACGTGAGTAAGTCGTTATTTCACTAGATTGACCGTCGTATTTAGAAGCATTTAATGATTACTTAAACTATTCTTTAGTAACAAATTTATTCCGAAACTTTACTGAAGGCTGGGTACGCATAAATAATTATTAAATGACGTTGAGTACATCGATAAGTTATTAGTATATCTTAATAAATGACAAAAAATGCGAAAGTTACGATGTTTTACTGTTAGTCACTCAATCGCACCAAAACGGCTAGATGGATCTGGATGAGCTTTTGGCACACGCATATGATATCCTATGTGTGTGCCAATGTAGCCAAAAGTTGCCTATGTCGTATTCCGGAGTATATACTCCGGTATAGGACACTAAATAGACTTAATACAGACATAAAACATATTTTCTCTCAGACGTGGACGTGTACACATCAGTGTAAATAATTGATCAACTCAGCCACCAGTTGTTCACAATAAAATGCACATAAACATAAACTCTTTAACGACGTACATCACACACCCATTTTAAGCTCATAAAATATCTCTTATTGAGCTCCGAGCGACTTTGTGCCTTATTGTGGCTTTGTGCGCCAAGCGGCTTATTTGCTACCTTATGAATATTTCACCTGCCTACCCCAAATGCAAAACAAAACCATTATATTTTAAAAGTATATACATAAATATATGTATGTCAAAAAGGGGTTGGGACGAGGGCATCCGAAATCCTACGATTGGCTGAAGTTAACGGTCAGAGGACAGACAAGTAGAATTCGTGATTTGAATAATTAATTGTATTTATTCTAAATTAGACTTTATGGTTGATTAATAATAATAGCGTTAATTTAATGCTATTCGGGGCAGCTTTAGATAGTCTCAAATAGTTATTCTGAATTCAAATGTTGTGCGAACTTCAAATTCGAATGCACGTCCCAATTTTCTTAGCCTGGGTCGGGTCGCAGAGAGCAGGAGAAGAAACGGATTTAAGAAAATTTTTAGTCAGTAGGAGCCCGACACACTCCCTCTCGCATACCATAAAAGTCATTCGATGATTAACCCTCCTCAAAAAAATTATTTTACTGAGCAAAAACACAAATAGATTAGATTAGAATCAAGTCAAATGAGCATAACACCATATGGCGGACGTAATTCCTTATTCTGTTCTATTGATTTGTAATGGTCGGTACATTTTGATACCTGTAGAATTAAATTACAATTTAGTTACAAGTTTGATAAGTAAGCTTAATTAGTAAGAGTAATTTACATTTGAACGACAGTTTGATAGTTTGTCTGTTTATGTTTCTGAACTAGTTTTGGAAATATGTAGTTATAATTAGTTCTCTAATTACAGTTATAGATTTAGGGATATCAACTATCGCGTGTTTTTATAGAGATTTGTTATTTTCTGAATTTAAAAAGGGAATAGCTATATGTGTGTGTGTGTGTGTGTGTGAGAGTCAATTCATATTCTATGACGTCGTAATCCCTCGTAAGTTACAATTTCTAATTCAAAAAGTGTTCTTTCCTCCTTACTATTTTAAAGGTAAGTAATACTTTTATTTCAAGCCAGTGACTTGTGCACTCCATTGCGGGAGTAAGAATCGAATTCAGCCGAGCATCCGATTTTGATTCGATTTATTCGAATGTTTGTCGAGCTCGAGAGGCAAGGGTTAACTCGATTTAGCTATGAATCGTTTACCTATATTCTTTGAGGTCAATATAAAATTGAATATTCAAAAGGAAAAACAGAAACCTTTTTATTGGATCACCATGACCTTGAAAGAGTATTTCGATATGACCCTTATGTCTATTTTTTGTCAGCTAAGGCCAAGGCTACACTTGTCAGGCTTCTTACTAACCAAAGAAGATTGTACCAATTGAATAATTACATAGTTAACTAAACAAGGTATTAAGTGTATCTGTAAGAAAATCGAGGGTTATGTATTTCTATCTTTTTAATACCTATCATGTTTTAATATTTATGTTGCGGGGAAATAGTTTAGTTAGCCATCCAATCAATGCCCTGCATGACTAGTTGTTTGATTTAATGGATAATTTTCTCATGCAGCTGTAAGTTGAAGGGAGAAGGGATTGTCATAAAAACAGAGTTATTACCAGAGTGGTAGGTTAGGTTAGGTTGGAATTGTGGAATGCGCAGATAGAGATATCGCCGTCGCAAATATACAGCAGCATATAGGTCGTAGTGGCCCCGAGGTTAAGGCGCCCGCTTCTCATGCATGAGGGTTCGAAACTTGGCATGTACCAATGTGACTTTTGCCGAGTTATATGTACTTTCTATGATTATTTCGACACCACTGACATACGGTTAAGGTAAACATCGTGAGGAAACCTGGACATATGACTTCTTATTATAAGTTTAACATCGCCAACCCGCATTGAGCAACTGTGGTGATTAATGCTCAAACCTTCACCGTGTGAGAAGAGGCCTTTGCTCAACAGTGGGCACTTATATGTTGATGATGATGATGAAATATACAGCTACTTAAATTGTACTGCGATCAAAGAGCTAGATTGAAAGGTTATTTTACCAAGTTAGCTGCGATATGTCTATCTAGATTTTAAGAAATAATACTAAAGTTTTCTTTGGTTTAAAACCTAAAATTCTCTGACGGTAGTTAAAAATGTAGAAATATCTTCAAACAAGGCCGAGATTGTGCTAGAACAAAAATAGACGTTTTATTTCAATATTCAGCCTGAGATCGGCTGAGTGAGGGAGAGAAATCGAAGAGCAAGTGAAGCGATCCGATTTGATTTTATACCGATATTTGCGCGACCAGTCAATTGAGAAAACAGGGATCACTGAGTTGCGGTACAGGAGGCCCGCTCGATACATACAGCGACGTAGATAAGATAAATTGGTGTATTACGTACTTATACCCTATTTAAAAGAGATTAACGTTCAAAATTAATCGCCTTCCCCGTTGTTGTTTATTACGTTAATCAGTCAGCGTGTACAGCGTACACAGTCAATACAAATTACAATAAAATTCTATCCAAATTATGTTAAAAGGGTGATTAAAAAATGTAAGCTGATATAAATATGTAAATGGAATGTGTTGACAGCAATTGCTATCGTAGTTTATATTATTCTAGCTGGAAAGTTAGTAATATGTTTTACGACATGTTTTTAAAGTTAACTTTTAATGTGGCCACATTAAAGTTAACTTTGTAGAGAAGTAGTTTTTAACTCTTAAAATATAGGAGAGCATTGCTTCGGCATGTCGGCTTGGCCGCTCGAAAGGAGCGAGTAATAGGTACAATGGTCTCACAGAAAATCTGCATGAATCACCGTGTGAGTGAGATTACCGGAGGTCCAATCCTTTTATTATCTTGCCTGCATATCGAATAACTTTGCAGACTATGTGACTCAGTTATTACAAGATAATAAGGAAACTGGAGAAATTTTCTATGTAGGTATACATATTCATATTAATGCGTGTATAAGTGCGCAGTTGTATTAATTTTATGTGATTGAACGTAGATGAGGGAATAGCAAACGCAAACAGTTCTATGCTTTCTATCTAATGATCTTAATTATAATAGGAAAATTATGAAGAGAAGCTTCCACCAGAAAATAATTCTAACTTAATGCCTGTATTCTGATATTCTTTTTCAAGATCTGACAAGATCCGATCGAGTAACAAAATTTATTTACTTACTTACTAAGTTGCTACGAACTACCACTCCATTCCAAAACGAAACAACGATAACATTCATACACGTATTTAATAAAAAAGCTGTCAGGAAAATCAATCAAAGAAGAAAGATCTAGCAAAAAGACAAGTGAGGCCTGCTGGGAGGAGGAAGCCGTGCGATGTAGCAATCCGGGGCACCGTCTCGCTCCATTTCCGTCGCACAAATGAGGGAAGCTTGCCGTGAGTACATAGGGCAGGAGGAGGGCTTTATGAGTTCCTAGATCAAATTGTATAACATCTTTAGATAATCCCTGACATTTGATAACAATTTTGTACCTACTTTTTTGACAATCTTATAGTAATTTCAATAAAAATTGTCAAATAATAAATCAAATAATATTGTGCAATAAAGTAATATATCGAACTGTTCCTATCTGTCTATTGTATCACCTACGTTAGGTAACAAACTTGGAACTCTTTCTTTTTCCAAGATAGAGTAGAAATTCTCGACTGATAAATTAGAATCGCGGCGCGTTCAGAACAAAGAATATATAAGTATTTTATATATTTAATATAATATACGTATATGTATTATTAAGTGTGGAAGAGCCATGCTTCGGCACGAATGGGTCGGCTCGACCGGAGTGATACCACGGCCTCACAGAATACCGGCGTGAAACAACCCACAGCGTTGTGTTTCGCCGTGTGAGTGAGGTTACCGGAAGCCCAATCCCTCCCCTTCCCATATCCCTTCCCAATCCTTATATCCGTAAACCCCATCCCCAAAAGGCCGGCAACGCACTCGTAACTCCACTGGTGTTGCGGGTGTCTATGGGCGGAGCCGATTGCTTACCATCAGGTAATCCGTCTGCCCGTTTGCCAACTTATACCATAAAAAAAGTATATATTTCTGGACATGTATGGAAAATTCCTTATATACGCCAACCCTATACACGAGTCACTTTTATTGCACCATCACCGTGTTTGACAGCCCAATAGATAAAAGTTTAATCATACGAAAGTAACATCTGAATGTATATAAAACAATAATGTAATCAGTCATCAAATCGTTCTTGAATTTTCGGTGAAATGTTCAAGTCATTTTCGCAACAATGTATTTCACGCGTGAAATTCAGTGTGACATTCATTATGTACCTGAGCTTGACTTGTTCGTCGTGTTTGAAATTGATACCCACACATACCTAAAGGAGTATGAGAAGATGGTGGCGTCTTGTTTTGGAAATGTATAACTTTACGTCAAAATCTAAACTGTACCTACCAACTGACAATCAAACCATTCAACTGAAATAAATATCAAATTTTTAGAGTATATATTAAATTATTAACAAAACACTATTTTAATAAGCATGGCGATTCGTCGAAGTCAAAAACAAGTAATTAGGTAATATAAAAATTTCGCAACTTTTTTTTAATTATTCAAATTTTCGAACACCGTTCAGATAAATCGGTAAACTTATTATTAGAGCTCGCTCTCATACTTCTCTAGAGACATCAGGTAGATCATCAGAATATCTTTAGATTTAATAGATGTGAAAAGTGTAGTAATACTTTATCTTGTTCTAAGGATTCAGTTACCTACCTGAAAACCTACATAACATACGAAGGTACTATAAAGTTTAGGTTTCAGAACTAATTGCAGGGTTCGGTGGTATTATGCTGGGAATTTTGGAACACATCTGAGCCCTAATTATATACCCTCTCATGTTTAGATAAAATATTACATTAGGCTTATTATTTTTAGGTAGTATTTTGTTTGGCTAACTTTTCAGCGCCCTTGTTAATTTAAATGAAACAGCAAATGTTAATGAAAAAAATAATAAGTACTTAGGAAATTTTAAGCCTTTCGATATTTGTGATTCGGTGCTTGAACTGCTCTATTTTTTTTTTCTAAATGTCGAAGCTTCGTTTTAAGGTAACAATAACCTTATTGCACACAACGAAAATGTTCCTTTTTCAAATACTTATTTTATTCCAGCAATGTTTACGAATGAAATATTCAAAAATGGAATACAATAATAAATATAATAATAGTGAATGACAGCATCTCTGAATCTCAGTCCAAACATTTTTTTTTCTTAGGGACGGAACAGACCTATTATCTGGTGGTGAGCCATCAGCGCCGCCCTAGGACACTCGTTCCAGTAACTTTACTTACACTGCGAACTACAATATAAGTGTTGTTTCATGTTTCCGAGCCGCCCCATTCGTGCCAAAGCATGGCTCTTCCGCATTTAACTGTTAAGCAATAACTGCCCACATTTGCAATGTAAGTCTAACATACACATGAAACGGTTGTCATGTAAACCCGTACAACTGGTAATTGGTAACCGGGTACATTCGCACACAGCGCAATGTTGAGCTCCAGGGAGTGGATTAGTTCCGATTGCACGCGCAGACGCAGATCGTAATTGACGACTGTACTCGACTGTACTTTGTAGCTTTGATACATCAGGATATATGGCGTGATGTATAGTGTGTTGTACTGAGTCTCTGTGAGTGTGACAATCAACATGTTTCGAGTTGATTGCACAGAGCTGACAGAGCATTACAATCGTGTCCTTGATCTTTGTGATTTAACGGGATTTATGTTCACAAGGATAAGGACGCGTTGTCCTACGCTGAAAATAAGTCACTGTAGGTACTATTTGTTCTCTACATCTGTCTGAGCATTTAAAGTACGCGAAAATTGAATACAATTTTTTATTTATTTATTTATTTATTTATTTATTTATTTTGTATTACAAATGTAGCCTTATCTTTTGTGCTAAGCCCCACAAAACCATTGTAATGGTTTGACTGTGGGGTCAGTGAGTATCCTTAATAACAATTTTTACTTATAACTAAATACTATATAGATAATTTAACTTGCAATTACATACTTACATATAAATCTTAAATAATTTCTAAATAATATAATTTTAATTTACGCTTGAATCTTGTTACATTTGTTTCACTCCTTATGTCTGCCGGCAGACTATTTAATAAATAAGGTATTCTCTTTTTTAATGTTCTGTCACCAAAGTAGTTGGTGACTCTGGGTACATTAAATCTACCAGCAGCCATAGATCGTGTATTATGGTTGTTTTTTACATAAGTTAAGTTATGCTCTTGGATACAGTGGTGGTTAACCATTAAAAGATATCTATGTTTAAGAGTAATCGGTAAAATTTTGCATATTTTAAATAATTTTCTATAGTCTCCTTTACAGCTGCTTCTAGTTTTTTTAGTAACAAGTAGTTTTAAAAATCTTATTTGAAGGGCTTCCAATTTATCTAAGTTAGTTTTGAATGTTAAACCATAGCTGCCAAGAGCATAGCTCATAATGGAATCGACTAATGACATATAAATACATCTTAAAACATTAATAGGCACTTTAAAGCTTAGGTGGTACATTTTACTCAATAATATTCTTAGTTTATTAGAAATGTAGTCTACATGTTGTGACCAGGAAAATTTATCATCTATTCTCACGCCCAGGTAAGTAACACAATTAACTCTTTCAATAGGTTTACATTTACAGTCCAGTAAGTTATTATGGTGACATGTATAATCATGGGTAAATAAGGGTGGAATCACACTATTAGATTGCAAATATGGTGAATGAATTAACATTAGTTTAGTTTTACTGGCATTTAATATAATGCCATTGTCATGCGACCATTTAACAATAGCGTCTATACGAGTATCTTGTTGAACTAACTGACAGATATCGTCTATGTTAGCTCCAGAGCGAAGTATGCACAGGTCATCTGCGAACATATATGCAGAACAATGCTGCAGCACTCAGCACAGGCTGTTCACGTGCATAAGGTAACAAATTGATCCACATCCAGAGCCCTGCGCCACTCCGCTCCTCACCTCGACTCTGTCGCTAAGAGTATCCTCCACCTTCACACGGTAGGAGCGCGCGGTGAGGTAATCACGAAACCATGGATTAAGTGGTTCTCTCACCCCACACTCCTCCATTGCATTTAGGATGGTATCAAACTGCAAAGTGTCAAATGCTTTTTTGTAGTCAAAAAATATTGTAATAACAAATTTTTTGTTTTCTAAGTAACTGTTTATTTCGTCAGTGAATTTTGCAAGCAATGTATTTGTACTTTTCCCTTTTAAAAAACCGTGTTGACACTCGTTAATAATATTATTTGTTTGTAGGTAGTTACTTAATTGATTAACTATGCACGTTTCAATGATTTTATCTATGCTAGATAAAATGGAAATAGGTCTATAGTTTGAAACATTTTTGCGATCACCTTTTTTATGAATGGGGCGGACTATTGCCTCTTTAAGCTTATTAGGAAATTTGTATTTTTTTACAGTTAGGTTTATAAGTTTGGCTAAAACGGGGCTTACTATATCAATAATTATTTTAAGGTCGGACATTCGCACAAGGTCGCTTCCCGGTGACTTATTTACATTCATGTTGTTAATTATGTTTTTGACGTATTTCGGGCTCACTGGTTGCCATCTCATGGACATGTCCGAGGTTTTTACATAAGTCTGCCTATCCAACCAAATGTCATGACACTTATGTTTTATTTCTTCTATTTCTCTATCGAAGGTAGACGCAAAATTATTACTTATGTCAATAATACTGTCTTGTCCGTTCATGTTTGATATAATCAAATCATCAACAGATTGCTTATTGTTTCCTAACATCGTATTCATCTAATTTCAGTCAGATTATAGTAAAATACTCGATACTTATTTTTTTATTTGTCCATACGAATAAAATTGACAAAGATATAGCACATTCAAATTAAGGAATAGGGGCTCGTGACGTCACTCTTTCATAAAAAAATTACGAACTAATGACGAAGTTGTTCGTAATAATTCTTGTTAACAAATTCGAGGTATATACTTCCGTGCATATTAGAGGATGATTTAATTTAGGTATCAGTGAGTGGCAAACTCGTTATACGTAATCCGATTATGTTCTAATTTATGACGTGCAGTTGACGAAAAAAGGGCCATATTCATTAATAAAAACTGTGACAGCGAGCCACGTTTTAATACCTCCATTTTAAATAAGTCATCCTAATATGGTAATACGTCCTTGCTGGAAATCCCCTACCATATGTTTGCTTCATCTAATTTCATTCTATTAAAGTCATAACATAAATAGGCATTAAGTAAATTAAATTACTTTACATCCTGCTGGTAATTTACTCAAGCCCAAAGGAAAAAATTAAATAAACCTCTCTTAAAACAAAGCTTACGCCAGCAACGCTAGTAGTAAACCGGCTAATACTTACAAAACTGCTTGTTCAAGCAACAGAAAATTTGCCTCAACAAACTTTAAACCTTAGGATAAGTGCTTACGTTTTTATTTTCCATGGAATTAATATTCAAGTGGCTCTTGGACTCTTAAGTGGGGTAAGTTTCCAAATAAACCCGAAGTTGTTCGTAATAATTCTGGCATTATTCCATTCTGGTACACTCGGCCCCGATAACTTGTAATCAATAAAAAGTTTGCAGCGAAAAGTTCCGTTGTAGCGCCATCATCATCTATCTAGGTCCACTCGAGATTTATGTTTATTAAGATCGTTGTCACAGATTCCATGTCAAAGAATAACTTTCAGGCTAAACGCTTCCAAAATTTAACATTGTTTTTTTAAATAACTTAGAGATATTGCCTGTTAAGGAAAGAATGAAATTCTCAGATAAAACAGACTAGATAGATCTAGATAGATCTACAATTCTACATCAATATTTTGGGAATACTATGAAACAAACAAACCTAACCCATAAAAGCGTATGTTACATTTACTCACTGCAATATCATATTTTCCATTGGAACAGGTACTTCGATATTACATTTGTGCTGTGCTGTGACCTATAAAGTATTCAATTATAGAGGGATCCATACCGCTCACATACCGCTTCGACTTTTAAAAGGAGCACGTGATATACACGGGCTCACACCTTATATGCATTTTTTATATCAAATACTGGGTCACTTCCTCATACCGTATTTACTTAACCTTCTTAACAGACCCACCTCTTGAACAAAGTAATAAACATGCTCTTAGCTCGAGAATCGTGACAAAATAATCGAGAGCTCGTTTCGCAAAACATCGATCTGCTAACGAATAAAACGCGCTTTTTATTGTGAAGATAAATTGGTTGTTCTCATTAGTTCCGATTAATGTGGGACGCTACGTGGGTGCTTATGTGAGTGAAACGAAATAATTGTTACAAATCACATTACTACGTACTTTGGAATCGATTCTAAAAGTTATTGAAACACAGTTACTGACGTCTTATTCTGAGCTATCTCGATTTTGCCGATTGAAGATGTCGTCGTTTGTAAATAAGGTGCTTTACAAGTTGAAGGTAAAGCTTTGATTAAGAGTCTGCAGGTGATCACAAGGCTTCGAGCGCTTTGAGTCTCGTTACGTCCGCTCCAGTGGAGTGGGACTGACTACTTTCTAGACTGCAGTCGACTGACACTGCCAGCTCCGGAACATCGCAACAATTTTGTGCAAATCTAACGAGCAAACATTCTGAGTTCTCGATAAAACGATTAGCGTTCTATTTCAAACAATATTAAATGGATATTTATGTTAGTTTACAATTTTGGTACTAAGCTAATCAAGATATTGAACTTTCTTTTCATAACTAAGTTCTATTCTTTGTAAATTTATTAGAAATATACTAATTTAATAGACTCTCATAAATTTTGTAATGGTTTGAAAACCGAAATCGTATTTTTGCAAGACACACATCCTCAAACAAAAGCTTACCTCTTCTGCGCTAGGAGCCGCCCTTGACCTCCATGTTCTGGCCGACCACGATGATCAGTATGATGAAGACCAGCAGCAGCACGAGTATACAGCAGATAGCGACAGCGAGCATGGCCGCGTGCTCGCCCAGCTTGGCGGCGCCCCGCGCGGCGTGCGCGCGCGCCGCGGTTAGCGTCGCCGCGGTTACTCGCGCACTTATTCTGACGCCTCTCGCTGGCTTCAGCAGAAAATCAAACGTGACGTCACTCCTACTTCAGTATTGCCCGCTCTGATAACTAACGTCTCGTCTCTGGCAAAATGTTGACGTTTCCTTGCACGCTTGACACCGTACTTTCTACGTTTGTTTTAAGTGTTCTCGTTTAATCGCAATATTTTTTTTATTGGTATGAACTATAAGGGTTAACACTGGTTTTGGCACTAAATTACTTTAACACTAGGGTTTTATTACCCGAATAAATTTCTAAACTTTATTTCCGATATTTTAATAAAACATTAACTCCAAATACTTCGTATACGAGAGTTCACCAACAACTTTGAGCACACCGATACATTGTATATTTCATTTCTTCGATAAGGTCGTAAATCAGAATTATTGTCAAATGTTGTAAAGTACAATTTCAGGCACCGAAGGCACTCTGCCTAACTTTCCGTGAAATATAAATTTCCAAGTTGTTTATAAGTTTATCATTGACACGATATAAATTAAAATGCGTGGGGCACCTACAAATTTCTACCTCCATTACCCCGGGGCGTCAGTGTTTTGTATTCTTTACTCCAATTAGAGAGAAAATCCTAAAAATATATATCGCGTGTCTCGTGAACTGCGTACAGCGGGGAAGAAAGTATTACAGCTACACTAACAAATCATAGTCGTACTATGAAAAATAAGTTGTTATTGTTAGGCGTCCGGACAAAACTTCTTTCTTTAGGCATCGTCCCGGGCCTGTGAGGGTCCTTTCAAATAATAATGTCATAAAAGATACAACAATGACATAAATCTTGTATCAAATAAAAAGGAAAATGTAACATTCACAGAAATAAAATACACAAGTCAATACTATTTGTGAGGAACGTATAAGAAATTTTTGTTATGGGAAAATATAAGAAGGAAAGCTTGATCGTAATCAGTGTATCTTGCTAGTAACATATACTAATTAATAGAAATTGCTATACTTAAACCTTATCCTTATAATGTTTGTACAATTTTGTGTAACACTCATAACTGGGCTTCTTCTTTGGTCGGTATCAGGGTTAAGACAGCGATACAGTAAAAGGGGCCGAAAATATAAACGTCTCCAATCTCATTCGGTTTTATCTAGGGAAATTATTTCTGTAATGTCTAGTTTTACGCTTGAGGGAATACCATGTTAAACAAACAATTCATAAAGTAAAGTAAACTTTAATATAGACTATAAATATTTTGTAGGTCAAGCATTAATTTTATTACATTAAGAGGTCTGACCAACCCTAAACTCTAGCAAATCTCAGAACACTTCTTGAACATTAATTTCCCCGACTCGAGATTACTCTGCAATCGGAAACCTGACAATAACAATTGTAACCTTTTTCCTCAATGAGGTCGCGTCCTTATATTTATTGTTGAGGTCGGTCCGTAATGATTTGTGAAATGAAAAACAGAGCGGGCCGTGAAAAATCAGTGGCTGCCATCTTTCTCTTTACGGATGACGTCATGCAATCACGAGTAACAGACGGGAGCTATTTTAGGTTTGTTTGAGGTTTCGTTTTAATGTTTGCGAAGATAAATAAAAAATCAACCTGTATACAATAAAAAAAGGTTTAATAACAATTTTATTTTTTTATTGTTGCGCATTTTATATTACCTATACTACCATCGATGACCGATTAAAGGTGCTTATGGCTTGTAATGCAAATTAAGATAGTGTCTTCACCATCGTAAGGCTTATTTCGTCTTTATGCCTTACGATGGTGAAGACACTATCTTAATTTGCATTACAAGCCATAAGTTTATCGTCATAAAACACAAAGTTGAATGTCTGGATCTTTACATGACTTTTTCCGAGATATTTTTTAAGTATAAAACATGACATCAACGACTTTTTTCTTATATCCTACTACTCGTACACAAGAGCATCTATGGTATCTGTAATACCGTAGTGGTTACCCAAGTTATTAAATTAATTGCCATTTCTAAACAAATTTGTAGCTGACTTTGAGGCACTGTCTGTTTCATCCAGACAGGTTGACGATTGGAATCAATAAATTCCCAACTGCTTGTGACAAATGGCAAGGGACTGTCTGAAGAGAATTACGGCGGAATCTTTCGGCCGAGAAGAGGTCCCAGTCAAAATGAGCGTCGACAATTTCCTCCTTCATTTATTTAAAGTGTGCCTCTCGCTTTAATGAGTATTTACACAAGAAGTATCGATGTCACCAAACGACTTGGAAACGAATCCGAAATCTTTGTATGTTAATTGTTTTTTACAGCGAAATTAATTATTTTGTTCTTTTCTTTAAAAAAATTGGTGGAAACGTAATTATCTATACATCGTTGGGATATAATATTGTTATCTTACAAGCGCTATTCGTTTTATATATTTCTTTTTTGCTTTTCTATACTAATATTAGGAAATGTTAAAAAAATTTAGTTTGTATGTAGGGGGTTACCTGGAACCGCTGGATGGATTTGCAAAATACTAATTCTTATTAACTAAAATTCGCGGGTTACTCACGTGTACATGTTGAGAAAAGCTCAACTAGTTTCGAACCACAGAGGGGTTCTTCCTCATTCGGTTTTATCTATATCTCAGTAGGCTGCGCGACGTCGCCGCGTCCGCGCACGCTGCTCATGAGGAAGAACCCCTCTGTGGTTCGAAACTAGTAGAGCTTTTCTCAACATGTACACGTGAGTAACCCGCGAATTTTAGTTAATTTAGTATGTCTCACGATAGTTATTATAAAAAACATACTAATTCTTATTTCATTGATAGATAGCTACAACGTTCCTGACTGTTATATATACTAATATACTAATCTATATATATAAAAGAAAGTCGTGTTAGTTACACCACTTATAACTCAAGAACGGCCGAACCGATTTAGCTGGAAATTGGCAGGGAGGTAGTTTAGAGCTAGGAGAAGGACATAGGACAGGATAGAGTAGGGTAGGTAGAGTAGGGTAGGTAGAGTAGGGTAGGTAGAGTAGGGTAGGTAGAGTAGGGTAGGTAGAGTAGGGTAGGTAGAGTAGGGTAGGTAGAGTAGGGTAGGTAGAGTAGGGTAGGTAGAGTAGGGTAGGTAGAGTAGGGTAGGTAGAGTAGGGTAGGTAGAGTAGGGAAGGAAGAGTAGGGTAGGTAGAGTACGGTATGTAGAGTAGGGTAGGTAGAGTAGGGTAGGTAGAGTAGGGTAGATAGAGTAGGGTAGGAAGAGCAGGGTAGGTAGAGTAGGGTAGGTAGAGTAGGGTAGATAGAGTAGGGTAGGTAAAGTAGGGTAGGTAGGAAACGTAGAGTAGGGTAGATAGAGTAGGGCAGGTAGGGTAGGTAGAGTAAAGTAGGTAGAGTAAAGTAGGTAGAGTAGGGTAGGTAGAGTAGGGTAGATAGAGTAGGGTAGATAGAGAAGGGTAGGTACTTAAATGACGGGAGCGACGCCGCGGGTGAGAGCTAGTATTATATATGCGAAAATGTGAAATTTGGTACAGACATAGTTTGGAACTCGAGAAAGGAAATAGGATAGTTTTTAAACCAAAAATTTGCAGGATGTCACTATTCCACGCGAAAAAAGTCGTGGGCAAAACCTAGTAAGTTACAAATAAACAACAAAACAATGATGTTTTTAAATTCCTGGGATTAAATTACTGTAAAGCCGCGAGCGCAAGGTAGTTAGTTCTTTATAATCTCAAACAACGCTTCTCAGCTTACGATTATAGAAATTCTATAACTACAATATGTTTGAAAAACTCAATAAACTTTTATAAGTTAGTAACAGATGAGGCACATACATGTCCTGTAACCTCTCATCGTTCACTAAAAACTACAAAGATAAGGTATACGTTCAGAATGGATGAGTCTGTTATCAATGTAACGTTGCGCTGGTGAATACTGGATGATTTATGAGATCGCACAAAAACCTGTCCGGTCGACAATACCGAGCTTCTGTAAAGCACGATATTACATGTCGGATGACATATTACATAGTTCATATGGATAGTATATCTATATATACCTATGTTTATGTAAATAACGGTACCATTGAAGCATTTCAGAAGAAGAATCTGTTTCGGTTCCATTTTTTTTTTAAATCGGTTCGCATTTTTTGTTTTTGGATTTTATTTTTTAAATAAACATTGCCCCACTTTAGGATTTTCTCCTGTGTTGTGGGTGCGTTTACAAACATACAATGTCACATACACATGACACCCAGACCCGAAACAACAATTTGTGGATCACACAAAGTATTATTCCGTGCGGGAATCGAACCCGCGACACGTTGCACGGCAGCCAATTGCCCAGCCACCGCACCAACCGTGCAGTCAATTATATTTCAGGTGACGGAAAATTTTTCCTTTTTTTGGATAATGATTAGAACGATGTTAATAATAGTGTATTGGTGAGCAAAAATGCGTCTTGCCTCCTTAGTACGTTATTAACTCTTCGGATTTTTTCATTGTTTCCCTTCTTACTTAGATATGTTTCTGACAAAGATCTCACTGTCACTTTCATGCAATTTTAATATTATTACTTTGCCAAACTACTCATGTTTCAATGAACAAAATAAAAGGAATTTTCATCACTCAAATCACTCAAACAATTTATTTAACATTTTCTAAGAATTACTATATTATTATTATTTGCTATACTATAGGTTGGTATCTAAATATTCATTGACATGTACTTAAGTGTACCTATGTACTTGTGTGTGTACAATGTAGGTACATGTTATACACACTTAAATGCGAGAAAGCACTCGGCATGGTAGAGTAATTGACGTTTACAACATGCGATATATTCCGATATGGAACTTGGGGAAATTGCATTAGTGATGTTAATTTATTCCACGCATTGTAACTCAGAGAATCGTTGTACGTATATCGTGGATATCAATGATTAAGCAATTAAAAGCATAAAAGTGAAATCTAAACTATTACCTATGTGTGTTTTTTTTAGAATAAAATATTAGTTTGTTTTATTTATATATTTTTATTTATTTATTTAATAAATGGTGAATCAACATCTACATTATACAATTTTAGCAGAAAAATAGTAACATTGAGCCACTTATAGATTCACACGAATAGTGCCAAAATAGTTAACAGCTAAGACCAAATTAAAATTATAAATATATTAAAAACAATAGGCACACTGCAAGAAAATTATTAAAAGAAAAAATGATGTAAACATATTTGAAAAAACATAAATTAGTTATTAAAAAAAAAAGTTTTGTAGTCATTATCGTAATATGTTCACGTATCTAGTTATGCTAGCTATGCAATGTGTTAAGAATGTAGAATTTTCGTTCTAATGGAAATCGTACAACAGTTCTTATAGAAAGCATTGAAACAAGCTTTGAAAAGCTTCAGGTACATATTCAAAGTCAAAGTCAAATCATTTATTTCAAATAGACCACTATTGGCACTTTAAAACGCCAAAATGTTTGTGAGTCAGTCTGTCAGTCTGTACTCTAGTGAAGCTATTTGCTCGTTCCAAAGTGTAGATTTCAATGGAGAAGAACGAACACTAAACTCCATGGTTACTCTTGAACAAACAATTTCACAATTCATCTTTGTTCATTAAATCGGTTCTATTGACGTAATAAAAAAAAATTGAAACATAAAAAACAAAATATTATGGGCATCATTCTCTATATAGTTCCCTAACTTCCTTTACCTTCTTCAATTTAAATTAATTACAAAACCCAATCAATTGTTCTAATATATCTTATTTTTTTGATATACCATAAAACAACGAGTCAATAACTGTGATAAGATACTGCATGTAAGACAAGCACGTCTTACAATAAAATCAGAAGACTAAGAAGTGAACACAAAAATATTTCACATCTCCATAACCATTCACTTAGCCATAAGCTGTTATGAGAGGGACGCTAACAGCATAATGGCGGCCTTTAACTCGAGTACGTAACACAATATTAACGAATTTAATTGAAAGTTACTAATTAGCATTGTAATCGGCATCCTGTTACTGAAATCCGATTGAAAATTTCGTTTAATTCTGTTTCATTAACTGATAATGTTGTATTATTGAGCAAGCGTGTTGCTCCGGGTGGGAATCGAACCCGCTATTCGAACGAACCAGCCACTACGCCAACCGTGCCGTCAGAACGTAATCCATAATAAATTACCAAAACACAACTTACAGTTATACCATAAAATGACACAGAATTTCTTCTTTCTTATCCATAACTGTATCTTATAAACACAACAAAAGAAAATAACATCGAAAAACAAACTGAAACTAGAAATATTTTCCTCGGAATAAAATAAAAATTCCAAGCGATCGTTAAGGGTTGTAGTTCGTTCACTAAGTTGAAAGTATCAAGAAGAGAAAAGGCACAATGAAAAATGTAAGACTTTTTTTAAAAAAATACTTGCAGTTTGTAGTGGATTTAGACTGTGCTGTTTTTTTATTTATTCTTTATGCAACATAAAATTACATAGGCGGACTTAATGCCATAGACATTTTCACTAGTCAACCTTCTTAGAAGAAAAGAAACGAGAATTTATGTGGCTTACGATCTCATAATAATATTTGTGTAAAAGTTGAAACATGGCTTACATAATTATTTAACCACTAACTTTCGCCGGCTTCGCTCGCGTGGTATGTTGATAAATAGCAGCCTATGTGTTAATCTAAGCGCCAACTTTCAGTCAAATCAGTCCAGCCTTATTAGCGTGAAATAAAAACAACGATACATCCTTCCAAACATTCACATTTATAATATTAGTAGTATCATACTCTGTATGTCAAGTACTTATACGTAATATACACATAAGTACTAAGTATCTATATATCTATCTACCGTAATAATGTGGTTGAATTCACGAGCTGCCAGAACGCACACTTCCAAATAAAATTACAGCACTGAAAAAATATTTGCATCATCCGCAGACACAGAGGTTATGGTTGGTTATTTCTGTTCGTAAGATTTGTGTTGGTAAACGCATTCACCGTACAGGTGAAATTCGTAGTAACACAAAGTTTATTTTCGAATATACCTGAACGGATATTCTTTGAATACTTTTATATGTTCGTTGGAGTTTGAAAAGAAGTCATATCTCCGCCCCGCTTCCAATCGTTTGAGGTCGACGCGTTATAACTTTTTTCATTCGTTGCCGCCCGTAACTAGTGTGTGTTGGCTTTCTACATATCATCCTTCTTAGAACCCATCCATCGCTTCTTTGCTCTATCCTCTGTCACATAAATCACTTTTTTATACTTGTTCCTTTCATAGATGGACTGTTCGTGCGAGTTGCAAGTCCGATATTTTGGTTGGTATAGTGGCTGGGCAACTGACTACTGTGCAACGTGTCGCGGGTGCGAATCCCGCACGGAATAACACTGAGTGATCTACAAATTGTGTTGGTTCGGGGCAACGTTTTTTTAAAGACTTTTTTAACAATTTTAAATGATATTGGTTAATATATTTCATGTCACATTATTATTATGACAAAAATGTTATGGAGTTACTGTTTATAAAATTGAGACCTAATTTGTATCTACTAACACATTAGTATACTATACATATAACACATTAGTAATTATCAATCTGGTGTTATGAAAAGATAGTTTCGATATCTGCCACACCATATTGTGATAGGCAGTTTCCACAAAACTTTTCTGCCTTTACTCCTTTTAATCTCTTCGTAAAGATGTAGATCTCCCCATGAATAGTTCATTAGATACTAATTATATATTTAAGTTGTTCCCCGAAGTACGCGCGAAACGAACTCACTACATTAATTCAACAGCGATGAATTTCAAATTAACTCCCACTGTGATGCAACTTTGTCTCTGTAGAGATTCTAAACGATAAAATTCTTTGGGGAATTTTGTGTTATAATCTACTAAGTCGGTTTTGCAAAGTGTATCTTCTTGTCTAACTTGAAAAGGAGGTTTTATGACGCGTAAAGAAGTAATGCATCCTGTGATTTTAAAAACAGCGACGTTTCATTCATCAAACCTCAAGCGAACGCTGGCGTTCGCGCTCCTATTATTCTTCTATTGTGTTTTAAATTACCGCGATTGAAAGGTAGGTTTTCTATAGATAACCTATAGCTCTCAAGAATTCTATAGCTATCAATCAGTGAAAGAAATTTGGAAATCTGGTGTATCTCCAGATACGGGGGGTATCTGGAGATACACCAGATTTCCAAATTTCTATTCAGATACATACAAGCCCCCCTCCCTACATACAAGCTTACAAATATTACCTCTCTATAATATACCACTGGACTGGCCTTGATATTTTTAAACTTTGAGTCGGTACTAATTATATATACATTTCCTTTGGATATCAAGCTGAAGCTATTTATTAGTAAATCTATCAGTGGACCTAATAGGAGCCATAACATATCTACTTACAAAATCGCAATTGATTAATTTCGTTTACTATGTACACGTCAAAAATCTATCGTTTACAAAAATAACTATGTTTACATACACTTACACCTACATATGTATACTGAAAACGCATATTATTATTTGGTGGCTATTTCTTGCTACTGGACTTATAATTTAAGAATACTCCCGATCCCGATTAACGTGACTCTTGGATTTTTTTATAGAATTAAATATAAAATTTATTATATAGGTTTACCAGTGTATCTAGTAGTATAATGTAATGGCATTATTGAAAAGTAAGTGATACTACACAAAGACTATCAGTTTACATAAAATCTTTAAACATTTTATTCTAAAGTAGGTATCTATTAGGCTAAATAATGCTTTTTGATCATACGTACAGATTAAATATCGGTTAAGCATATTTAGGTCGACATCGGAAACAGTTCAAGCGTCGCCCACATCCACCAAATCAGATTATATCATGCCGATAATTGGTAATTAGGTACCTTAATGGCACTGTGTTAATATCATAATTAGCTTAGCATCGTTCAAAAGACAATGTGTTTTATCTGTTCGTTGTTTGTAATAAATTAATTTACATAGACAACAATAGAACTTCACGTGAGAAACTTAAAAAAAATATTCCATAGACAAAGCGCGCCAATTCGTAACTGTCATCGTGTACAGACGTTATATTATTTTTGGTTAATTGAGATTGATTATAATATATTTTTAAAACGAAACGTATTTAATCATTCAATAATTTTGAATCGTAAACCGAGAATGCTTACTTTTAAATGTATTCAATGACAAGCGTTTGTGTTTGGAGGTCGGATAAAATTTTAAAATAAACATGCAATAAAACATTTAATATTATTTGTATGAACATTAAATTATTACACATTTATTTTAATTAAACATTTAATATTATTTCTACAAAAAACGAATTAGAATTTTCCAATACATTCTTAACAGTAGATTCTGAAAGGGGTAATCAGAGCTGTATTATTACTTACTGTATTTTCTATTCCGTGATTACTCATGTCATTCAAATAACGGGTGACATTTCTCTCGAATAGGTACTTTAGCTACTAAAAAGCTGAATAAATTAATTTTAATTTTGATAAATATATCCAAATATACAACAAATATAGCTTCGTAAATAAGTTTGACATATTTTATAACATCTAATGAATTTGTTCCCTAATAAAGTCTTAAACGTGTGAAGATCAGATAAACAAAATGTTATAATAAAACGTTATCCGCCAGCTTTATAGGAACTTTATTGGAGACCAACTTGATAATAACCATGATAAATATTTTCAGTTCGGTATAGCTACCAAATACTTAATAAAAATATTTATTGATATTCAATGTAAACATGCATTGTCTTACAACAAAAACATTATAATGTTTTCATCAGTTTCCCATCGACCTGCATCCATGTTACAATGAATGTTTTGGTAACTATTGTTCGTCTTATAAGCAATAATAATAAATAAGCAATACATAGGCTCCAGATCCTTCCAAAGTAGTAAACCTTGAGTTTAGTCATTTATTTGTATCATTAGGTATCTATACATATTAGTATGTCTGAGGCCAGAGCTAATCTATGAGAAGACTCGTTGTCTGTTATACGTACTGAAGGTAGCCATCGGAATGGTTTTAGTGATTTAAAAATCCTATTCTCTCTAGTCTTGTAGCGACATCTAGCGCACTACATAAACAATACAACCAATCACGAGCAAGAGTCTACATCGCGCTATAAGAGTTTTCAACACAATTAGCACCCATACAGATATCCCGACAACAACCGTCGGGCAGTAGCCCACCAGGCACGAACACCTCGCCTGGTCGGAGGATCCTCCCTTTTCAATGGAGGATGAGGAACTTTCCACCCTGTTCCTCATACCTCCAAACTGGTGACCCCGAGCATGAACATCAACGCAGCCTTCGTGCAACTACGTCATCATGACGTCATCACTTCCTCGAGCTTTCAAGCAGCGAGTCTACAGTCAGCCAGCTTCCACGGCTTCAACGGGTTCCCTGACCACCAGCATGCAGCCGACGCGCATTCCTGGTCAGCACCTACAGCCTCATCAGCCCCTTCGGCACAGCATACTGCACCGGCCGGTCAGCAAGCAGAGACGTACTCCCTCTCCTGGTCGACGCAGCAGCTAGCCACTCTTCAGCACTGCACTACCCGACTTACTGGGGCATCTTCGCAGACAGATTCGACGCACTGAAACCATCAACTGGCTCGACAAGCTTCTCAGAGACGTCTCAACCAGCTAACGACCTCCGGTCTCGGAGGGGAGTGATGTAGCGACATCTAGCGCACTACATAAACAATACAACCAATCACGAGCAAGAGTCTACATCGCGCTATAAGAGTTTTCAACACAATTAGCACCCATACAGATATCCCGACAACAACCGTCGGGCAGTAGCCCACCAGGCACGAACACCTCGCCTGGTCGGAGGATCCTCCCTTTTCAATGGAGGATGAGGAACTTTCCACCCTGTTCCTCATACCTCCAAAGTCTCTCTCCCCAAAAAGCCAGTCAACTTTTGGCTTCTCCCCTGGCGAGAGAAGCCATTGATATTCCCCTCAAAAAAGGCATATAAGTGATCATCATCTGTTCAACTAAACCTACACATATGTAGGTATAGAAGAGGCCTACATAAGGGGACTACTTCAATCAAAAATCTGTCTTGTCCTTTAGATCATAAAACGGAAAATTCATTGCGTCTTTCGTTTCTCTCGTGAGGCAGTGCCAACACATGGTCGTCAACGCGTTCGTCATTAACATAAATCAACCTTAAGTGACTATTAGTGGAGAAGAGCCCTCCTCTATCCCTTATTTAAAATGAATGGCCCAAACAGTCGTGGACATCTTAAGCATGTTTCGTCACAGACCACTGGTAAACAAAAAATAAAAAATATAGTAAAAAAATTATAAAGAAGTGTATTGTAAAACTGATTGAAAAAAACAACCATGGAGTTTCTTGCTCGTTCTTCTCCATAGGAATCTACACTTTGGAACGAGCAAATAGCTTCACTAGAGGACAGACGGACAGACTGACACGCTTGATGTTAAAGCTCTTAAAATACTTTATTCCTTTTTTTTTCTTAACGTAAAAAATGCATTTTGTCGGCTAATTGAAATAAATGACTTTGACTTTGAAATAATCTTTGCATTTTTAGGAATGTTTTTTTACTTAAATGTAACAAATTTATTCCTACATGTATTTATCAACTTTGTTTACTGTGAACAATATTAGATAGAACTTTAGGCTATTTTCTTTTTCATAAAACTTTTATAACACAGTACACTACTTCCTCCCGAACATTTTCACTCGCTGCTCGGCTCCTACTGGTTATAGCCTGATATTTTACTTCCTCGATTAATAGACTATCCGACACAAAAAGAATTATTCAATTCGAACTAATAGTTCCGGAGGCTAGCGCATTCAAGCAAACAAACATTATAACTTTTCAGCTTTATAATTATTATAATAGTACAGATAAAGTACACAACAATACTCACATTATATATGTACATTAACATCATGCACGTATAGGCTCAGTTGCATAAACATGAGACAAATGAACCACCATCGGGGGTTGTGAGCCAAGCGATATAATGTACCGCGCCCTGGGCCTGGAGCTGAAGAAGGGGCAGGGTGGATTTTATTCAAGAGTCTGACACTCGCTATTACCCAGGGTACAAAACATTAAAGCCTACCTTTTCATCGTGGTATAGAAGAACAGCGTTAGCGCACGCTTGGGATATTTGATGAGTTAAATAAGTGGAGTAAACAGTTTACATTTTAAGAACATTCATAGCTTTCAGTACTACGCGTTGTTCAGGCGATACTAAATGCGTTCTAACACGTGACCCAATTTGAATTACATTCAATACATTAGACACGACGCTGGGAACGTGTCACTGCGTCCTAATGTCGGTTAAATTATCTATATGTAGGTAAATTGATTGTGAGCTCGCAACGGTAGGGGTATTGTTAGTCTTAAGATGATCATGGAGCAGATGAAAGCATGTAGGAGTAAGTATGAACATATTATACTAGGATTGGAAAAAACAAAATACAGTTTTTTAAATAGTAACTACCGTATAACATGTATGTATATGTATATAATAGTACTAACATGCTTTGCAACTTATTGCAAATACTAAATAAAGACTTTGACTGCGCACGTGAATTAACTGAACATCACAAATAAAGGCTCAATTGTGACTTGAAACTGGCAGAGATTTTCTCAGTTTTTATACTAAAGATTAACACAAAAATATGACAAAAGAAAACATACCAATCTTCTCAATGGGTACCAACCAATTCGATAATTAATTTGAAATTAGAAACAAAATAGAACTTACCAAGCAAAGAGTTTTAAGTTCGTAAGTATTTATTCACTGAAAACCATAAACTAGTTTTTCTTCATCCACTTAAATGCTTGGTATCAAAACACTCTCCCCATTAACAAAGTTATAAATAGCTCTTAAATTCAATACGTGAGCTGAAAAACGATTCTCGAATTTCTCTGGAAAATTGTAAACTAAACGTTGACAACTTCGAAAGCCTTCCAATTTAATGCGGGATCTATCGGAAAGCCCGCAATTGGGAGCATATTAATTTGCGGTCATTTAATGGAGGCGAACAAGTAAGTGCTGTTTCGAATGCATTTATCAAATTATTATTTGTGAATTATTTAGACAATTTTATGTGTCTGTCTGTATAATTCATCAAATAACTTCCGAGCGAGAAGGAGAGTCAGACTCTTACTAATACAAAGATCTATTTTCTGCTCCAAACCAAGCTTCTACCCGAAATCTCGGCTAATTCGTTGTCTTTTTAAAATCTCTCATCTTTTTAAAGTATCAAATTAACATATTTCTTTCTTTTAAAAAAAAAACGTTGGAAACTTACAATTTCACGTGCACATGACAACCAGACCCGGAACAACAATTTGTGGATCACACAAAGAGTTGTTCAGTGCGGGAATCGAACCCGCGACACGTTGCACGGCAGCCAGTTGCCCGGCCACCGCACCAACCGTGCAGTCAAATATGCTACGTATGTTTTTATGTACAAGTAATTTGCTTAGGCTACACTGTAGTAGGAGTAAGTGTGTGTATACTCAAATAAACGTCTAAAGTACAAAAGCGGTCACAACATATTTTTTCATTGCTAATTGATGATACTTATTACAAAAAATTTTACTCAGTAAGCCAACTCCACACCACATTAACTTAACTCCTTACAAATACCTATTTAGATAATTCGATAAATCGAAACACTAAACATTTTCACAAGAAATCCACGTAAAATAAAAAACACAACGATGTTATGTTAATGACCTCATCAACATAAAAGGCCAATTTAATTACATCTAGTAAGTCTAAAGAGCTTTCTAAGAGCCTATTATTATGCTAAGCAAGAACCAGCTACAGTCGGGAGTACTCTACCTTTCTTGGCTCTCTGTGTTATTATTGTAGCGAAGTTCTCCCTGTAACTAACTCCATTTAAATGGTGTTTCAATTTAAAGCAATGCTGCTCCCGATACCGTCCATTTGAATCTACGATTGCGTCCATAATTGTTGTATTTTATTCGAGTTTGTAACGTAATATTCTGCTTGTTAGAGAAAAATGTTCTTTTTCATTTTATTGGTATAATGTTCAAACATCTTTCATAAATTAGTCTGAAAACGTAATAGTATATGAAGTATCTTTAAATTAAGTACCATTTATATCATTCGCTATTATTTATCTGTATTGCCACATTCACATTCAAAAATCGAACACAATACAAAACTCCATTGTCCAAAGTCACAACGTGGCAGTAACGGCTATTAGAATTCTTAGGACACCTGAACGAACTAAAGGTACAAAAATAGACTTCAGTCTTCCTTCGAAGGCTGTAAAAAGGATATTAAACTCGACCTACCTAGATCGGTCAAAGGCCTAGAATGTTACTATCACTGAAAATACTTTTTTTACTACTTATCTTATGGCAACACATGTGCTTTATTGTGTAACAGTATACTCTATACTTTACTACATTTTATATATAATTTAACAATATAATGTATTTATATTATGTTTGATAGTCCTCCTATAAGGATTTAATTTGTATAACCACATTTCAGCTATGGTCAATTTTGATTGGTTGCATTCAGTTATTTGCTAGTCAATGAAAAAACCTATTTTTTATTTGAGGAATATGTTCCTCAAGTGTCTTCTCTTGCCCCGAGTGGGGTGACCGGGAAATTCTTACAGACTAAAACCCGAATGGGAAACCCGATTCCTTATCCAGTTCCAGGGCGAAGCCGCGGTACATTACGCGACACAACCCTATTAGGTACTATCTGTGGTGAGCTCTTTGAGGTTATCAACCACATATTATAGATGCCCATTTATATATTATCAGGAATTAAAAACTAAGAGTAACCGATAAATCATAAAAAAACTAACAAAACAACTATATAGGTACATTTTTTCTGAGACCATTTTTCTTCATATGAGACGTCGTTTCATAACGTTGAATTCCCTTTGAAATATCCAGTCGAGGAAAGCCGAAAATGACGCTTGATATCTTTCACAGAAAACGTATCGCAAGAAGGATTATGGTAAATACCTCTAAAGTAAAGAAAATCTTACTTAGACCAGCTTTCAAGGCCATATGTATTTAGGAACACTTAAACAAAATGACTGCCTCGATCTTAAGGCGATATTAAAGATGTGGTTTTAGTCTGTGTCTAGAATGAAAATAATGTGAGATTACTTAGAGTATAGGCTACGATTTGGTCCAAAAACTATATGATGAAATGAAATTTTTCGATAGAAACGTAAGTTGGCATTAATTTGTAGTTGATCTCTAAAACTTAGTGATCCTAAGGTCTCTTTTACAGAGACACTTTCACTGCTCATAATTTTCATATCTACATATGCTGCAATGTACCAAGAACGCACGACAAAGCCTCTCCTCGCGTGGACTCATTAAAGTTTGCGTAAAAATATAATAAAAAAAATATACGAAATTAAAAATCGTATCTACCCATGCCTCAAGAAAAAACACATAAAATAAAATAACGTTGCTTAGAACACGAAAAGAACTTGCCAGTAGAAACACACTCGGAGAAACCCCCAAGCCATAGCAAGTTAAATAAGTACATTTCTTCAAAGGAAAATAAATATTAACAGTTAATTCGGAGTTAATTAAAGGTGGATGCTGTTACCAAAACGGTTTAGTCTGTCGAGTACCCCTTCCTACGTTCGTTTGATAACTTCTTTGCCAGACTTCGTGGCAAGGTAAATAATGAGACTGTAGATGGTTAAGGTCTGTTTATTACTTTAATTGCTGGTGCTTATATACTAAGAAGATGCGTGAGATTTTCAGATTTAGCTATCCTAACAAACGTGCAACAATTAACATGTATGTCTTATCTCTATCGTATCTAAGTAATGTAGCGACGTGATAGTGCCGCTACATATACTCCCCCCTTTTAAAAATAATTAACATATAAATTGAAAAAAATTAGTATGTACCTAATTATATAATAACTTAACCTTGCTGATAAATTACATCCTATGCGTAATGTAATGTCATTGTTGCTAAATCAGCATAATTAATCGGTGATGGCACATCAATTTGTTCTATCCGTGACAATGCGTCTGCTACAATATTGTCACGTCCTTCTATATGTTGAATGTTGGTACAATATTGTGAAATAAAATCCAGTTGTCGTATTCGCCGTGGCGTATCATTAGATGACGGTTTTTGGGAAAATGCGTAAGTCAAAGGTCGATGATCTGTAAAGATAGTAAATTCTCTTCCTTCGACTAACCTTTGAAAATGTTTGACTGCCATATATATTCCGAGCAACTCTCTGTCGAATGTCGAGTATTTTTGTTGAGTATCACTTAATTTCTTTGAAAAGAATCCTAATGGTTCCCAATTACGTCCTGACTTCTGCTGCAGAACTGCGCCAACACAGGTCGAACTGGCGTCCGTCATAAGTGCCAAAGGGGCGGTGCGAGAGGGGTGAACTGTTAATACTGCGTTCATTATATTTTCCTTGCATTTATCAAAAGCTTTTTCGGCCTCTGTTGTGTTTTGGAGTAGTGTGGAGGGAGGCTGGTTTCGTAATATCCTCGTATTCATTTAATAGTTGAGTAATGCGTGGATTCGTCTCAATGTTAATAGTGCGGATTGTTTGCTGCGTCGATTTGATCAGGGTTGCGGGCGTTGTCAGCTCAGTTACCCTATCTATGAGTTTTCGACCAGCTATATCGACTAATAGCTTATAATGCTCTAAAAAATCTGCTCCAATAATCGGTTGTGTTACATCGGCGATGACAAAGTTCCATACAAAGTTTCTTCGTAGCCCGAAGTTTAAAGAGAGTGTTTTTTCACCATATGTCTTAATTTTTGTACCATTGGCGGCATAAAGTATACATTGTTCATCTTGTATTAGTGAATGTCTCTGTGGCTTGCTAATAACTGAAATATTTGCTCCCGTGTCAATCAAAAATCTCATACCACTTTTTCGGTCGGTAATAGTGAGGCGGTTGGACGGGTGAATAGCACAGTGTTCCGCCGTTGTCCGTGCTTCAATTAGTTTCCCTGTTTCCTTGAGTTGAGATCCTGTTTCCAATCACAAGGTTGAACACACTTTTGTGCATATTTTTTAAATCTTCCATGGTAAAAACAAAAGTGCCTTCTTTCTCTTGAACTTGACTGTGGTAGGAAATGCCGACGATTGGAATAACTTTGAGTGCTGCGTCGATAGTTTTTTTGACCTTGCTGAATTGCATTTAGTTCCAATTGCATTTCTGCTAACTGTGCTAGTATGCATGACATTGTATCGTCGCCAGATTTGTTTCCGTTTACAGCTGACACCTCTGTACGTGTTGAATTTATTAATATCTTGTCCGCGATCTGGCTCATCTTGTTCACATCTATGTCTTCTGTGACTGCTAGAACCGAAGTCACTGATGGTGGCAGAAGCCTCAACCATAGAAGTTTGATGGTTTCGTCGCTGATATTTCCGTTACTCAGGGTCCGCATCTTGCGCAGAAGATGTGATGGTTTCTGGTCGCCGAGATCCATTTCAGACAATAATTTTTGGAGCTGACGTTGGTCTGATTCCTCATAGCAACTGATTAGGCGTTCTTTGATAGCCTTGTACTTTTCTATTGGCGGTGGGCAAGTAATGAGGTCACTAACCTGTATTATTTCTTCTTTTGGCAGTTTTGCAATGGCCGTATAGTACTTGTAATCGTCTCCTTGCTTCTGTGGTGCTACTATGGCTTCTAGTTGCTTAAACCATAATCTGGGTTGGTCCCTCCAAAATGGCGGTTCCGGCTGATATCTCCAAGGCTTCTTGTTGGCTGCTGCTTGATTTGCAGGGTGAATGAGTCATGTTGATTGTTCTTCGTCGGGTCACCAATTTGCCAGACTTCGTGGCAAGGTAAATAATGAGACTGTAGATGGTTAAGGTCTGTTTATTACTTTAATTGCTGGTGCTTATATACTAAGAAGATGCGTGAGATTTTCAGATTTAGCTATCCTAACAAACGTGCAACAATTAACATGTATGTCTTATCTCTATCGTATCTTATGTAGTAGTATAATGTAGCGACGTGATAGTGCCGCTACAACTTCCAACTAACTTCTAAGTTACGAATTATAATTACGTCTGTACCTTCGTAATATTTGACCGCTTTAATGTTTTAGTGGCCACTGGCTTGACAGTTACGAGCCTGAATTCATTCGTTTGATTCCCCGCCCTGAATTAGGAACGACAGGTTAGAAAATCAAAAATCGAATAATTCTGTCAGTTAGATAAATAAAAATATTAGACAAGTATTTTTTTATTTTGTCGTAGGTATAGACAAACAATGTCGTGATAAAACAAATTTAAATTTAGAAGGTCATCATCATACAGTGCACTGAATAGTGATGTCTTGATTGTGAGTCTTGATTCCGTAAGAGCAGAAAAAATAAGTGTGTTTTACAGTGGTTTAGTCAACGGTCATTAAAATAAAAATTAGAAGCATTGTATTTTAATGTTAATTACTTATCGGTAAATATTTTATGTACTTAAATAATGTTAAAAAAATTGTTAGTGGTAAGTACAAGTAGTAAGTAGTATTGTACTCTCGAGGGAAGAGCCTTTTTGGCACTCCCATCTCCATGTCTATAAAAGTCTATATGAATATATACATATGTATATGCCCTAATCATACAATAGCTTAGTATGTAAGTAACTGTAAGTATCACAAATATCGTTAATACCTAGATTTGCTAAAAGTTATTTTATTGTAGGCGCGGTCACATAAGTGAATTAATATCCATTATATTATTGTCTGGATTTTATGATAATAATAAAATGTGTTATGCTGCGTCTATAATCATTAATTTTCACATTACTTACTACCTGGGGCGTATGAAGTAGATTAGCAATTTTCTACTTTATCGCGAAGTAATAATATAAGACTAAGTCGCTTTCTCTGTCCCTACATCCCTATGTATGCTTAAATCTTTCTAACCATGCAGCGAATTTTGATCTACCTATGAGTTTTTATTAGGTAGAGTGATTGAAGAGGTAGGTAACTTATACCTTCGTATAATAACGTCCGTTACATAGAAACCCGATTTTTTTTTTAATTAACCACATAATTATTAAAGTATGCTAGTTTGTGTCTCTCATAAATAAATTATAATTTAGCATTTTAACGCGCATCAAGCTGCTTTATTTTATTAATTTCTATCAGTATGTATATCTAACCCAAAACGTTACAATAAAACAGATCAAGTAACCATGACCTTGTTTACATAAATGTTATATATTTGATCTTTCTTTATATTTCTTTGCAAAAAAGCAAAGAGACAAAATGAACAAGCTCGGGTCGTTGTCGTCGGAAAAAAAAAACACGCTCATTATTTATGATAACAGAGAAAACACATCTAGAAACACATTACGTAATTAAAGTTTAACAACCGTAACATTGTACTACATACAAATGTTTCCAACCACATATTCTCTATCCTAAACTTTTTCCAGAAAAAATAACATCATTTTCCAGTGAAGCTAAACCCAGATTTATACTACGCCTACAACTGCCTACAGCTGACAGCCTAAAGAATTTGAAACTTGTAGTTCTATCAAAACAGCGATTTCATTCAAAATACGAATAACGTACTAGGGAATTCGAAATTTAAATTAATCACCCTTAGATTGAGTCCCTAACCGAACTCGATAAGTAACTGAAAATCTATCACGCATTACAAAAATCAGAGCAAATTTTGTAATTCCTATTGGTACATGCTACTAAATAAGATATAAGGATTAATTTAGTAAATTGACTTTTTAAAGGTAACTATACTGACTGCCTAGTTCCATTTTTTTATACTTCCGCGTTCGGGCCTCTGATTGGTCTGTCGACTTGGAGGAGGCCAATCACAGCGTTGAACATCGTGTGCCATAAACTTGTCGATCGCCTTAACTTAGAGCTTTATAACTTCACTAAGCACTCAGCACACTAAATTTTAGCCAAACATGGCTTGATTTAGGTCTGTTTAATAATTACTCTGTTTTATATTGTAACATAATAATTATTATATCAATCAGATCATCAAAATAGCACAATAAGTATACCCGATCGTATCACTACATAACACAACGTGGGAAACAACAGATGTATTCATATAGCTAAATATTTTATCAATGTCAGTTATTAATATTTGAAAATCGAAACGTAATTATGTAAAACTAAGTAACAATCACAATAAGGACAATGGCTTCTCACAATACTTTAGTTTGGACACAAAGTAATTTAAACAAAATATAATATGTATGTGTATGTACATACACATATTGCCATTTTTGTAGATACACAATATTTATTTTTTCGTATCGTTAAAGACGAAAGTTAATGATACAATTTTGTGTAATATCTCAATAATTATGATCGACTATTGCACGTCATCAATGTTTTAAGGAGACCTTTAAAAAAGCTTTGTGTTTAAGGTTGAAAAATAAAATTCATAAAATGCCAAAAACGTAGTTGTTATTTACCGATGATTAAGATGATGTATTCGTTAATATTCTAAATTTAATTCATGAACTCCGATCACACTCCATACACAGTAAGGAGAACGATAAATTCATTTTCCATGAATATGCTACTACAGGCTATACCTACTACAGATAAGAATATTTAAGTCTGAAAGTTTCAAATTAAAAATATTGCATTTTAAATACTTCTAAAGTAGAAGCGACTGAAACATCAAATACGAGTTTTTCCAGCACTTAGCTTCAGTCGCCTAATGCTCATACATGTAGTTTCCTAAGATAAAGTGGTCTGGAAAAGGACCGGGTAACTAAATGACGAAGAAATATAAAGTGTTTTAGTAACGACCTCCACATACGTACTTTTATATAACTTACATTATGTGTACTAAAATATTATACGTGTATTATAATAATTTATTATTAAGCCGTCGCCATCTTAAATAATCCGATTAAAACAATATTTTCAACCCACACGCACTAAACTATACTTATTCATGAATTAAAAATATCGGCAGCGAATAAAATAATTATTTTTATCGAGGATAAATCAAAACCTTCTCATAACAAATAGAAATAAAACATCAAAGTGTACTAGGACGTTGTCAATTAAACTAGGTATTTTCCAAGCTCCCGTCAGCTGCCCAAACCAATCATAAGTCTCTCGGATCCCAAGAGCAAGTCTCTCCCTAAGGACCAATGAAACACTAACTTCCTTATAATCCCGAAACACTGACCCCAAACCCCTAATGGAATCACATTGATATAAAAGAGACAATCATATATCGCTCTCTCCCTCGCCAGCTTTTGCCCAAGAGTCTTGAAGGACCCCTTTCAAGTAAATTGCTCCAAATACCGGTAAAGTCATCGCCTGCTGGGACTTGGATAAGGGTTGACACTGATTAAAGATGCGCTCAAATTCTGCAGTGCAGAAAATTAAAATATCAAGTCCTGTAGGCTGACGTAAAGTTGATGAAACTTAGTTCTAAGCAATCGAACTTTGGTGGAAGTTGGAGCACATTCCGCAGGAGGAAAAGTATTAAGGAATAAATGTGTTTCCATTTCCTTTTTCTTAATATACAAGAGGCAGAAGAAAAACAAAAAAAAAATACATGTGAAAAGTAATCACTTGCAGCTTTCGCTTAATAAACTGAAAACAAATGAAATGAATAGAATAATAGAATTAAACCAGATTTCGAGCTAGTAAGCGCGCTTACAAAAAATAAAGGATCTAAATCCAGTGCTGAATGAGCCGGAATTGAAATGTAACTCTTTCAGTTTTTTAAATTTTATATTCGTTTCATATTCGTCGAATAAAATGTTAGTTTTGAATTGTTGGATTCGCTCCGAGTGCACTGTTCCGAATGAATGGACTCAATCAACCCTCACGAATATTGTTTTTAACAAGCTTCGGTCTTGTTATTCCAATAAATATTTCTGTGCACCTTTTTTCATTTCAATTTTAATCGAATATTGCCCATGCATTTTAATTTTAATCGCATTATAATTAAATAAATAACAAAACGTAGAATATTTTCGCACATTATCTATACCTTTCAAAATATTTAACACCGATTTAAAAATATAATAATAATTTCACAAACACTATATCAACACTAAAAACAACTATATAAACACTATGCGTATACTCGTACAACACTAAGACTTCTTGCTAATATTTCACAATAAATATAAGTTGAGAAGAACACTATGATATTGGTGAGATATAACTTTGTGTAAGTTTGAGTGTCGCGGTTGTTGTTCGCGGGTGAGGCGCGGGTTGCGTCGGCGAGGTTCGGACGCCCACTGACGCGTGATCAGGGCGGGCGGCGCACACCGATTCAATCACACGGACATCTGCCACAGATTAGGAAAAACACCTTCGCTGACAGACTTTTAATGGATCGACGGGATTACTGCTCACGTGGATCAAAGGTTTTAACGTAATGAGAAAGTTTTAACCGACACTTTTAAGGCTTAAGCCGAATTTTAGTTCTGGTAATGCGTTCTCTGTTTTCTTCTGTGTGCATCTCATTTGTTTGCGAGTTTCTATATACGTGTTTGATATACATATTTTATTACTGTTAAATAGAACTATAACTACAATTCTTACGTGCCTAGTAATATTAATTTCTCTCTTATTTTTGCCTACTGAAATTAGTTATAGGTTCTAAACATCGATAATTTACACTCGTATACTTCAAACTTTTCCTACTTTAAATATAAAACTAATACTTGCTACTCGTAATCTCTATCATATATATGATTGTAGAGTGAGATCACCCCAGATGACAGAAGCCATTGGGAAGATATTAACGCGGATATGATTCATGCCTCAACTATGAGACATCTCATTTCTATTTCCTTGACCTGATTAAAAATATGTTCTGAATGTTAATGTTTTAGTCATATCATAATGAATTTAGTTAATTTATGTTTTAAATGAAAAAGGATCTGACTTTTTTTATACATATTGCAAGTCTATTGTGTTCCTTTTGAAATCCAATTTCTTCGTGGCATATTTAGCAATATTTTCATATCAAGACTAATAATAGTCAACTAAAGATGTTTTCAACCGATTTAAGTTTTAACTATATTCTGACTCGTAGCAAGAGAAAGGACTGGGTGGTTTTTAGTCAGCAATAGTCAGACAATCCTTCTTGCGCCACCCAGGCTGGGAGAAGGCAATCAATGATTATCAATCCTCAGAAAAAGGTAATAATTAAGTCTGAGAACATGTTTTTATGTAAAGGAAACCGTCACAAAAATCGTGCTTTCTGACCAATGAACTCGAAAATGATGGGTAAGTGGTGAAAGGAAACGGTAATTTTCCTCAATATAACCGTTATAGGTAAGAAATGTTGAGTGAGCCACCAGGGACTCGAACTGTAATAGTTCAGTCCCGTGACACGAGACGGTTTGGGACCACGGTGAGGGAGTAAACAGCCTACATTGACATCACGTGCGTTTATTGATTGAAAAGGTTTTTATTTGGTATCCATTTCCCGGAAAAATTAAGTAAAGGGGGAAGTTACGGAATCCGTCAAGTTAAAGAGATCTCCAAAATTTGCAATCTGTGAGATTTTTATCTTATCAATTTGGTTATATTTTTAAATATGTGTATCAATATCAAGTAATAATAATAAGTGTTTTTAAATATATAAATCAAGTAATAATGCAAAATAACAGCCTCATTGACGCATACACTGATGTCACTATTACTGACTATTTTAATTAGTTTCAAAAGTTTTCCTGTTCTTGGTTTAGTTTTTGATTTTGACTTTGATCGTTTAGATTTGATAGTTAGCTCACAAGTGCTTTACAGATTGTTGATCCGAGTCTCGGTGTGATGGGTATGTAAATTTGTAAATATGTTACTGAATGCATTATACGCAGGCGAAAATCCAAGTATGGGAGAAAGTCTTATTAAAAAAGGAAAAGAATTAATCGAGAATATTCTACTCTACGACCACATACATGAAAATAAATAAACGTTTTTTTTATGTAATACGTCAAACGAGCAGACGGATTACCTAATGGTAAGCAATCAGCGCCGCCCATGGACACCCGCAACGGAGGAGTTACGAGTGCATTGCCGACCTTTTAGGGATAAGGGATTAGGGGTTTGGAGATTTAGTGATTGAAGAGGGATTGGGGGAGGGGAAGGATTGGGCCTCCGGCAACCTCACTAACATATACTACTACCAACTAATGTCACATTATGTTATATTGTTAAGGTGATAAATTATGCTTAAATAAAAAAGGCTTAGTACTGTTTACAGTCCCTTCATATATTTATAGTATACTAGCGGCCCGCCCCAGCTTGGCACGGGCGGTGAACTACTCGCTAATAACTAAAGGATAGCTATTTCCCAATATTCCTTACTACTTTTCTAAATATTTATTTCATAAAAACCTTCTACTGACAATAACAAACGAATAACAGGCGTTTTTGAGTTATGCACTTACATTTTGCGTTATATTTTCATACAACAAAATCTCTTCTAAAATACTCTTAAACAGTCTCCGAAGTGAATGTTGAAAACTAAAAATAATCGGATCACATACTTAATGTTTCAGGCTGGGATGCTGAAGTCTATATAGGAATTAGGTCACTCTGCTATCAGCGATCTATATCAGTCTTGTGTCCAATTCGTTATTCTATAAGTGGATGACAGAGGCCGCCTTCTGTTTTAACTTAGAAACTAGATGATAATTAAAAATGAAAACGCTAAAATTGTTTGGTTTGTTATGGCAATAAAATATTTTTAATGGCGCCCTTTCCATGGTATTTTTTTATGTGATAGATCGGCAAGGGAGCATACTGATCACCTGATGATAAGCAATCGACACCGCCCATAGAAAGTGCAAAGCATTACCAGTAAAATTACAAGTGCGTTGCCAGCCTTTCTGGGATTCGTGTTTTGGGGATTTAAGAATTGGGGAGGAATGGAAAAAAAATTTTTAGTAACAGGTTGCAATAAAGTTTTTTCTAACACGTCTTTTCCTGGACTGGGTAAAGTAATATCATATACAGATGGTACGATAGCCTAGTTTTTATTCATATTTCGTTTTCAAAAATCCTGAATTGAAAAACTACGCCATATGATGATCGAAACCGCAATGCATATAAAAGAGAGTGGTTCCATAAATCTTGGCGTACATTACTAAAACAAAGGCTCACACTATGTGCAAAATTCCGTAATCCCGACAAAGAATAGAGGGGAGCGCAGTTTTATTAATTGCTAGCGTCGTATTGGGCGTCCAGGCCGGATTAGAGATGAGCCTCGCTATCCGAAACGCAAACAGATTAAGTGCTATACAGATACTTCGGTCATAGCAGTCGCTAGGCGAAGGTGTAGGCGAATGGAATATTTTATACCTGCCATTTATATACAAATAATATCACAAAATCATTTTTGGGTAAAGATAATCTATTATTTGAGTTTTTGGGTTAAGATGTTCGTTGTGCGTATTTTAGTACTGTTAGTTGCGATTTATTACAACAAAAAACTTTAATACAGCTCCAGCAGCAACCTATCAAGATAAATAAGTTAAGTTTTAAGAATACGACTAAGAATACAGAAATTGGTTTATTTATTTAATTTATTGAAAATCACAACAGTATACATATTTTCACACAAAGGCAGTTTAGCGGTTTGACTGTAAGTGGCGAGCTGCATTGGAAATGCATGGCTTACATGTACGTTTCTAGGTGTCCGATAAGCTTAAAGCAGACCCTTAGACTTCATCCTCAGAATATTGCTACAAACTTCATAATCATCCTACAACTACTAAATCAAGTATTTTTCTCTATACAAGATACGTCGCAGCGTACTTTGCGCCAATCAACTGTGAGAGAATCTCGGCTATTGTTCAATTATTGGTTATATTTACTATATATTTGTCAAATCACTACAACTACCGACGTATGGCTCTCCCACAAGTTAAAAATATGATTTATGATTTTAATTTGATTAAAGTATAGTATTATGGTTTTAAAAACACTGGCAGCCGCGCAACGAGTCACGGTTTCGATTCCCGCACGGTACAATTCTTTATGTGATCCACAAATTGTTATTCCGAATAACATATAAACAACATGAGAAGATCCTAGTGTGGCACAAAGTTTTTTAAAAACAAAAAATAAATTTAAAATATACGCCAAGCCAAAGGAAATATCTATACAGTTTATAATAAAGACAAGAAGTGACAAGAAAATCTTTGCCAAGTTACTCGCAGAGAATGCAGGTGCGGTGCGAACGGCAAACGGGAAACTGTAATTTAAAGTGATAAAACTTCGTCTAACAAATTTGTACGTGGATGTAGTTGCACAAAGGGTTTAGAACAAGATTGTTCGAACATTGCTCGAGTTCCAATTAACTGTCACATTGTAACAACGATTGGAAAGTAAGATTAGTTCTTATTTTTCCTATTTTTTTTCACAATGAGACACTGGCATTCTTTTCTTATTATGTTGCAAAAATCGTATGTGAAACAGTGAAAGTTTGCTAAGCACCTAGTTAGTTTCTCTGACAATATACCGACAGATTTTTATTATATTTAGACGTTTGAAAATACCTGATTATGGTTTGTCCATCACTTATTAATTAGACTTTGAAACAATACGACACGATTTCGCAACTGAGAATAATTCTGTAGATATCCCTCAATACCAAAGTCTTTCGCGCTTATAATGATTAAAATAATATTCTCAGAATTTTCCGCGCTACTAAAGTATTGATGTAAAATCCTTTCGCGTTTAAACACAACACTATCATTGCATGCAAATAAAGAAACCATCATCATTATATTATAACGGCTTCGTCCAGTTTCGTCCTGCATTTGTCCAATGAATAATAACCTCGTGAATATTTCTGACCTGGAGACGTTACATTTTCATTACACGGGCAATGGGACCCATTGTTTACCTAACCTGTCCTCATAATAGGCGAGGTTTCATCATAAAATATAAAGGAAAACTGTCTTTATTATTCGGATGATAAGATTCATTTTTAACCGACTTCAAAAAAGGAGGAGGTTCTCAATTCGACGAGTATTTTTTTTTTTTTTTTTTTATGTATGTACACCGATTACTCCAAGACGCCTGGACCGATTTGCAAAATTCTTTTTTTATTCGATAGGGTATACTTGCCATTTGGTCCCATTGTCATGAGGTCAGGATCTGATGATGGAATCCTGGAGAAACCGAGAGGAACTTTCGAAAATTGTAGGGGCGAGTAGGTTTTTTGTATGATGTTTAAGTTGGCCTTTAACAACACTACAACTTGACGAAGGTCGAAGTCGACCAGATGTTGGAGCTGGAAGACAGTCGAGGGATCTCCTTGACTATTTGGAGTAATTGCCTTGTGTTTGGGCTTGAATGATTCGTATTGGCGAGCACTTTGGAGCAGGCTTGGTCGTAACTGTCATTAAGGGTCTGATGATGAGAACGAAGGACAGCTCAGGGAACTCCTGAACGGTTTACAGTAACTACTTCGTGTTTGAACTTAATTCATTTATATTGATGAAAACTTTGTACCTGTAGGTATGTATCATAACAACTGAAGGTAGAGTTTACCTGATGATGGAGACAATGACCGTCGAGGGAATTCCGAATGGAAACGAGAGACAGTCGAGAGAACTCCTCAACGATTCATAGCAGCTTCCTTGTGTTTGAGCTTAATTTATTCGTTTTGATGAGAACTTTACACCTTGATGGATTGTGACTGTCATTAGGGATCTGATGATGAAGACGAACGACAGTCTAGGGAACTCCTCAACGGTTTACGGGAGCTACCTCGTGTTTGGACTTAATTTATTTATATTGTTAAGAACTTTCCCTCTCCTAGAGAGATAGCCTGTGTCCCAGTAGTGGGAACATTAAAATGGCTGATGATGATGATGATGAGAACTTTCCCATTTCATGGGATCTATATTTTTTAATCGGGCGGCTCCTTTCGTTGGCCTACACATAGCTACTTAAAAATATATACTATTCAATATGTTAATTTATATTTAAAATATTACTGTAGTTTACAGAAGAACTTGCAACAGACACTAAAAAGAAAAAAATAAAAAAAACTACGTTTAAAAAAACCGACTTCAAAAACAAAAAAGTGTCAAATAAGTAATTAAAATTGATATTTTAATAGCACTCTTACGTACGCGAAGCTAATACTTTTATTATTAATAATAAAACACTATCAATTCTATGTGCTACCTATTCATAGGTTTGAAGTCGGTGCCAAGCCCTAAACAGAATAAAACTAAATGAGAATTAAGACTGTTTAACTGCTAAAATACGAAATTTCCACAACTAACAACGCAGCTACCTACTACTACTTTTAACAACCAAGTACGAGAAAACTTTCAGAATTCATAATTCATCCAAATATCTTTCTAAGCTATATACAGTTTCGCCGGTAACGAAACCATATAGACTTCTGATTCTACGCTAACGCCATCAAGTTAGAAAATCGGTACTAAATTTCTTAAATCCAAACAAATAAATTCACACGCGCCCGGCGAGTTTAGGTACTCATGTAATCATGCTTATTATATTATGTATTAGGCTTGGCACCGACTTCAAACCTATGAACAGGTAGCACATAGAATTGATAGTGTTTTATTATTAATAATAAAAGTATTAGCTTCGCGTACGTAAGAGTGCTATTAAAATATCAATTTTAATTACTTATTTGACACTTTTTTGTTTTTGAAGTCGGTTTTTTTAAACGTAGTTTTTTTTATTTAAATAAATGATTGTGGGCGGATATTACATTTTAAATTGTACAACGATCTATTGTGTTATGCAATGCATTCGAAATTTGAAATAATTTGTTTATGATAATATTTCAAAACCATTTTTTCATTCCTCATAAAGTGGCCACTGCAATTATTAAACACATAATGACACCAATAATCAAACTGTGTCTTATTCATTACGATAGTAATGAATGAATAAATAATAATTCACGAGTGTGTAATAGTTTTTTTTAATATTATTGGTTGAGTTACGCTTACACTTCTATCCGCGAACAGCCCAAAAAAAGAATCATCATTTATAGTCTATGGCCTATGCGCGCGCACAGGAAAACTCATTATTTTTTCCCGCCATTACGAAACATTTTATAACTACCTACCTACTATCCATTTAATAAGGGAAAGCTTGAAATTATATAACTTAATATTAATTTCGTAATAATTATCGATGTTGAAGGCTAAATTTTAATGTATAACAAAATCCGCATAGTTCTTGCGCACTACCCAGAAGTTTTAAAAGTGAATTTTTGGTCGCATTACTGTGGCGTCCGTCGTATATTTCGTAAGTATTTTATTACTGGGCCCAAAAGCCCTTTCAAAACGTAAAATGTGCTGGAAATTTCGTACGGATTTTTGTGGTACAGCCATTAATATGCGCTGGCTTTAAAGAACGCTTTGTGATGGGTCAGTGACCTTAACAAAAGGTGTATTATTACTTTTCTATTGACTGCCTTGTTACTACAGGTGAGCAGGTAAGTATGTGCGCTTTTCAGTCGCAAAGTTTCGTAATAATATTAGAGTTATTTGTGACCTTGACATGTAACTTACACTATACATTTATTGTATTTTTTTTTACTTAATGGTTAGTGATCAGCGCTGCCCATTGACACATGCAAACAGAAAAGAGTTTTTATCATAAATTTAAAACAAATGTAATGTGATCCTCTCTCACACGATATCTAAAGTTTTAATCTATTTGCAATTGCAACAAAACTCGAATGTTTTGTTGGAATGAAGCGGTGGCACCTAGTTCTATATATTTAGAGAGAACTAAACTAGTCACGTTTTATAACTGACTTCAACAGCATCAACGTGGATCCAGGTCCAGGCATGCGCATGTTATCAGCGTTAAAACAAATCGCATAAACTTTCTAAAAGGATATTACGTAGAGCCCTTGAAATGTTACTTGAAAAACAGCTAGTAAATGTTACGGAGGAAATGTAGCACAAATAACAAATAAATTCGTTCAGGATGCTCTCCTACCGCAGAACCTTGTTACCTACCCAAGATTTAATAAACAACAAAACGATTGCTCTAGATCCATTTTTCCTTAGTTCAAAATATTTTACCGGACTATTGAGACGGTCTAGTAAACTTATTAAAGGCCGGCTTAACGCGATAACTTGTTTGGTTTAAGAATAATGAAAATAATTAAAAATGTAAAAAATATTTTTAAGTATACATTTTTGTTAATGGTTGTCACTTTAGGTCCTTGGAGTCCTAATCCACATTGTTAATTTAAAATATCTGGTCGAAGACTCTCGTCAGCAAAGGTCTGGTTTGTTCTCCCAAAAAAAACAGAGGTTAAGTAAGCATTGCATTACAATGCGGCAAACAATGCATTTTCTTATTGACATTGATGCGGATTCTTCAATGCAATATTAATTAGTTTTAGTTTTATTTTAAACAGTTGTAATATATATAAATTGGTAATACGGCATTACTAAATTTCCTAATAAAACTAAGGAAAAGTGTCTGTATCACACAAACATTTTGCAACGAGTAGGGTTAAAATCCAAAAAGAAAATGCATTAGGTACGTACTTTTGTTTTTGATTGTATTTTCTTCTAATGAACGTATTGTACAATAGTTAATAAACAAATAAAAATTAACACGCTTTGTTATACAATTTTCGCGCAACAAACACAACATCTTTGTATAAATACAACCTTTTATCTCAAAATAAAACGAACGTAAGGAACAACAACAAAGAAACTTTATAAACAACACAGGGTGTACATGTAAACGAAATATAACGTACGTGTAGTAAATATTCGTATTTTCGTAATGTTGGTTGTAGAAGATGAACACCCTGTGTAATGTCGTGAGTCTGCCCACATGATGCCGCCGGCAAATTACCTTTAATTACGTACACGGGCCCCGTTAACTTTTACAACGTTTATGCTCCATTTTTCCCGTAATTTTATTGATCTTCCGACTTGATGATAATATACGAAGTTCCCGTTTTTATCATTATTTTACAATGTAGCTTAACGAGGACTTGGGTTAAAATATGTTTATAAGGTACGGATTGTGCAACTGCGTTGACGTGATGGAAAGTATCAGATTCATCACCCATAGACAATATTATGGTATAGGAGGCAAACGAGCAGACGGATCACCTGATGGTAAGCGATCGGCGCCGCTCATGGACATCTGCAACACCAGAGGAGTCACAGGTGCGTTGCCTGCCTTTTAACAAGATTAAATTTTTATTAAAAATAACGACTTTCACACGTGAATTCTCTGAATAAAGCTCTACTAGTTTCAAGTCACAACGGGACTCTTATTCATGAGCAGCGCTTCGCAGCAACGTCGCTATCTTTTATTTAACAAGCAACACTAACATTACGTATTAGTATAAATAATAATTTAATAAAAGTGCAATAACCAATAAAGTACTAGTATTTGCAAAAAAGTAGAAAAGGCAACAATTTTTATAAGTACAAAAAATCTTTATACTTACTAAATACTTGTATTTTGCTGATACTTCCACAAATAAATAAAAAAATCATACATAGTTGGTAGATATGGAACGATCAAATTTTTGCTAAACAATTTTAAATCTGTTTCAAGGCACACATTTTATAAGTGAAAATATTTAAAGTTTAAACTTAAGCAGTATTTTATAATATTATAAGTACCAGGAGAGCAGTTTTTGATAGAAGTCCGCGAGAGCAGTTTTTGGCTAAGCATGAAGTTTTTTAAAGTGTTAGTAACTTTTAACAAAAATAACTTAGGTACAAGTATTTCCTTCTTCTACCGTCATTAACAGATAATGGTTAACGTGCACTTAACAGCATCACACACGGTTAGTTTTATAACCATTCGCTTTAAGAAACTCAGTCAGAGTGTTCTCTACGTAAACCATATAATACCTTTTAACGAGCAATTCATGTTGTTCTGTTTAGATAAATATATTGTCACTTGTGCCTATAAACGGCTCCAATGATTTCAATGAATTTTTGTATGAATGGATTTGGGAGAAATAGAAAAATTTATTGAACTAGGTTTCATTTTCAGAAAAAAAATAAAAAAAAATCTCAATCGCCCTAAACTTTACCTAACGAACTTTAATTAAAATGCCATTATGTGAGTACTTTTACAAATTGTTAAATACACCCTTAGTTTTAATTTGAGTGTCAGCAGGTTTATTTATTTATTTATTATTTATGCACATCACACATATGTACAGTAAATAGAGAACAAATACAGAAACAGAGGTACATAGGAACTGCATATTCCTATATGGAATCTCTTAGGTTATTATTTATTAGTAAAACTGTAAAATATAATATACGCGTACAGTTAAAATTCATTGTCCTGTGACGATTGCCTACGACTACCGCCTACGCAAACTGCTACGCCGTAGCCGTAGCAGTTTGCGTAACGTTGATGCGTAGCCAATTTTTCTCAAAATTTATTTAAAAATAATTAAAAATAAGTAGAATGTAATTGTTTAGACGTAAATTTATTTGCAATAATTGATGATGTGATAAATGTCAATTTTATGATTAAATATTTTATATAATGTTTACATATTTGCAAATATATTTTAACATCAACCAAAGCACCTCGGTAAGTGTAACAACTTCTCAAACGCGACTACAGCATGCCTATTCCTGAACTATCCGATATTCCAGCTACAACTTAACAAACTTAATTCTACACCCCGCTTAACTACAACATCATCTTACACTCAACGTCACAAGGTCTAAAATTGTTGAAACTGCAATATATCAACGAGAAAATATAGTTGGTGGAGCATATGATTTATCTTGCTCGAACTCGAGTAGAATTTCTAATATTTGACGTATGACAAGGATGGAAATATTTATTCTGCTTCATTGCTTCGTTCGTGATCATGCTTCGTGTTTGTGTAGTAAAAAAAAATAATCTTTAATTAATATTGGAAATAACTATGAAATTTTAGGTCATTGATAGGCTCATCGTAGCCTGTATAAATAAATATATGAAAACAAACATAGCATGATCCCTTTTAATATACATATGTATGTATTTATCACTTAGTATCATCAAATTTCCTGAATTTTGTGGTAAATATCATAATATTAAACTATCATATCACCCGATAGAAACCAAATAACATTATAACTATGTTGTGTTAAATTAAACACGATCATAATTCACTGCCAAAATATTTGATACAGCGACTCGTGGTTACAACATAATACGGGGTAAATTCGTTACTTAGACGGAGCTCCCGCATCATGTACAAAAAGGCTTCGGTTAAGAAAACAGGAAAATTCCATCACGAAAGTCACCGCGAACTTCGCCGCAGTGACGAATGATGGCCGACCGAGGAACGAGTCGCGAAAACAAGCGAAAATCTCTCTTAATTTACTCGTTAGTTTACTCGCAATGGTACATCTCTATTACGGACAACACTACGACACTCCTGACGACAATTCAGCCATTAAAGATTTTTATTACCTCCACTGCAAAGTAATTTAGCTATAAGACTCTTTATTGCAATTAGAATTGTTTAGAATTGTTTTAACTAGCGACTCGTCCCGACTTAGCACTAGTGCAAAGCTGATACAATTTAATATACCTTTCTCTTTAATCACGCCATCTACTAAAAAACACCGCATCAAAATCCGTTACATAGCATTAAAGATTTAAGCATACATAGGGATATAGGGTCAGAGAAAGCGACTTTGTTTTATACTATGTTTAGAAATACTTGAGAAAGAGTTTAAGTACATGCTTAAGGGCTGATTTTTCAATAGTCAGATAAATGTTATCTAAGGAATAAAATTGTTGCTGTCACTGTCATATACAAACATTCTGACGCGACAGCCTCATATGTATTCCCCAGGTAACTTTTATTTAATCATTGAAAAATCAGCCCTATAATACAACTATATAGACATTACTATGATTGCCATAAGTACTCTCTAACCTCTGTCATTTACAAAGCATCTTATTCCCAGTTATGCGGTTGATGTGAAGTAAAAAAGTCTCAAAGATTAAAGAATGCGCCTGTACCTACTCACTTCAAACAAAAGATACGAAGCTGAATTCCAACTCCATTTTCCTTTGCCCTTTCAAAATCAGTTGAAACGACGACGAAATGTTTTAAAAGGCGTGTTTATGAGAGCCGACGTAATTACGCTAAAGTCTTTGCCACCAGAAATGAAGAAATTCGAGAGGGAAAAATGCAAGAATGCCACTCGTACCATAATAGACAATGAGATTTGCATCAGGCTTTTAAAAATTGTTAAAAATTTGTAAAATGTTTTTATTATTTCTGTAGACTTTAGAACAGGCATTCTTTTTTTCGAGATGATTACCATGGTTCAACTTTGCTACTTATAGCCTTCCCTGTCGTTGACCAGACGGAACAGTTGTTTGATGGAGGAAGTCTTATTAAAACTCATTACTTTAAATTTCTCCTAAAACCAATTTAAGGCAATTATTAACCTAAATTTCCAAGGGTGATTATCCTAATTTTTACAAACATTTACGGACAACGTTTTTGAAAAAGGTGTTTCGCTATAAATGAATTCATTCAGTATAATCGACAAGAGACTACACTAACTTCTTTTCAACTTTAACTACGTAACTTGATACGATATAATTACAAACTTTCAAACTGGTTGAACATAATTACAAAAATTTTCCTCTCTCCCAACGGTATCTTATTCGAATTTAGAATCTGAATCCTTATTGATCGCTTCCTTGCGCCCCACGAAAGGGATGGGTAACACTTAACCATATGTTAGAGAGGGATAAATATATATTCCTCAATATACTCTAAGCCCAGAGAGGATATCTGTGGCTCGAGAAGGCTGTAACGGGATTTTCGATCCTTGAAGCGGCTTGGGGATACATGATTTTAATAGGTGCAGAGTACGGTTTAAGTATATTTAAGTGTACATACTTCTATTTTTTAGATAAGATTTTTTCGTTTTTCTTAATGTGTTCGGAATATGACTTCGAGAATACGGTATTGGTGTTAATATTAAGCGATATGAAGAGAAGTAAACTTTTAATGATGTAGGAAGTAACATAAACCACTGTTCTATAAAAAAATGCTTTATAATGCCTGTGGCCTGACCCTGCTTCGCACGGATGTCCTTCTATCTCTCTTCTACCTTGGTGTCAGGCGTTTGTTTTCCTGGCGACCAATCACGGCATCGAAAGGGATGCTTCTTGCAATTTTACCCTCTGCTTTCCTAAGGAAATTTGGGTTTTTTCATATATATCTACGTACTATTAAAAAATATACAGATTAGATAATAATTTCTGTTGTTCTGGTAGTGAATGTCGTGGTGCCCCTGAGCTTAAGGAAGCGAGTTCCTATGTGACATTTTCCGAGTTATATGTACTTTATAAGTTTATTTCACACCATCTGACATAGGGCGAAGGTAAACATCCGTGAGGAAACCTAGACTTATAACTTCTAATTATGAGTTTGAAATCGCCAACCCGCCTTGAGCAAGGGTGATGATTAATGCGCAAACCTTCTCCGTGTGAGAAGAGACCTTTGTTCAGCAGTGGTGATATGCTAGTGAAGTCGGATATGATATAGGGCCCCGTCTGGTCCGGTGGTCTGGTCGAGCTACCCTTACTCGCCATCCGCAGACCCGTGCCTACGGTGGCCGGAAATCATCTCTCGATGCTAGTGATGTCCAAAGGCTTGACTTTAACTATGGTCAAAGTTTAAGACTTAAAAATACAAAACCTTTTGAGAGAAACGCTACCTTATTTAGAAAGCTTAAGTTGGAATATAGCATTAAGTGTAATAAATGTACACATTGTAATACATTTCAAAGGAACACAGCTTTTGTTGGAGATTTGTTCAGTAATAACCACTTTGTTCTATAAAGGAGGCCATTAATATCATAAAGTGCAACCTCGCACGTTTTATTATATTAACGGTAAATAAATGTTGTACGTTGTACAGCGTTTAGGTACTCTACCGGTTTTATGTTTGTAGAACATGTTATTATAACTTCGTATTTATGTACATTAGAAAAATATCCCGTAAGTATGCTTACTTTTATATGTTTTTATTTGGCGGAAAATTGACATATTATTGGTCGTCTCAATCTATAAAAAAATAAGTTGGTAACTCGACAGACTTTGATAATTACAATTCACACATTACAACAACAGATGATGAGCAAAAGCCTCTTCTGTTATGTAAAAGGTTAAGTTAATTATTTAACTTAACATTAATCGCCACGATTGCGGACTCACGATTTCAATATCTTAAAATTTTTAGTTTAGGTTACGTCACGTTTTTTCCCCCCAACGTATGTCTGAGGTGTCTAGATGATCTTAGAAGTACAAGTTTTTAAGTGTGGGACAGCCAAGCTTCGGCACGAATGGATACCACGGCCTCACAGAAAACCGATGTGAAACCACCACAGCATTGTGTTTCGCCGTGTGAGTGAGGTTACCGGAGGCTCCATCCCTCTTCTCCCCCCATCCCTTCCCAATCCTTAAATATCCTAAACCTTTATCTCTAAAAGGCATCAAAGGAGTTGTCGAGTTGAGTTCATGTTGCCCGTGGGCGGCGCTGATTGCTTACCATCAGGTAATCCGTCTACTCGTTTGCCGACCTTTACCATAAAAAACATTATACTCAGGAAAAGACACATTAGTACTTTATATTTGCTTCATCATCACGCATAAGGGCGCTGGTTCGGAACCAGCGCCGTGAGAAGAGGGCACCTTGAGTTATCAATTACCTAATTACAAATACCTACTATAATAATTTAAAACATTCTACTCACAAAAACCTTAAACATATACATATATCGATGCATCATATTCTAAAATTCGAATATAAATTCTGAATAAAATAACAGAATATTAATGAGACTAATTATCTAGGCGTTGCTACTACCATTATAAATCCCAATTAAGCATCTGTTCGTTAATCAGCGCAACATTTTGTATGCATCCGTGTGGCTCAGTGAAATGTGATTAAAATACATAAATGAAGCGTTAATTTTTGACCGACTTCCAAAAAGGAGGATGGTTCTCAAATCGACAATATATAATTATGTTTTTTATAACGATAATATTCAGCAGACTGGACAACTCTTATTTTTATAACGATAACATTCAGTAAACTGTATACTCGACTTTGTTAAAATTTATTTTATTAAAAGATAAATGCATAGTTTAATTTATTTAATTTAAAGTGTTTTCATAATAAGCTTATGTTATATAAATATTGCTAAACGTTCCTGCATTAGGATGGTCATTTTTTAACCTTCATCTTATTTAAAGTGTGTACATACAACTTATAAACATAAATTCATTTTAATAATGTACCTAACTTATTGCATAAGGATTAGCTGCAATGATAGTTGTATGTAATGGCGGTCAATCAACTCATAATAGAAATAACATTGCATTTAATCAATCAAATAATTAGGAAGGCCTTATTAAGGAAGTTGAATACTCAATACACGGTGACACATACAATTAAAACTATCTCCATTTATGAAGCTCCTTGTATTAAATTCGTAAGTCTACCTAAGACTCCGTACTAAGAACAAATGAAATAAATTGTTGCTTAGAAACATCGTAAAAAGAATATTGGACTCACCGCTTGTGACTTGAAGAGTAGTTGCGAAGAGACATAGCAGCGACAGCGACAGGCATCCGAGCGAGTTGAGCCAATATGCCGCGGCCATACTGTATCCTGCAAAACAATTCATCATCATCATCGTCAAACCAGGTACAAAGAATCCAACACCGAACATAAGCATCCCCCAATGCAAAGTGTTCTTGATAGCAAACAAATACTTTGTTTTTTTATTAATATACGCAGTTTTTCCATTAAAGAATTGCTAGTGTAATAAATGTTAGTGTATAATATTCAACCATTCTCTTAAAACACACAAGCGAGCGTTTGGATAAAATGGTTTGATCCGTGGTTTGGTCTTTATAAAATAATATACAACGCCATCTAGCGGGAGGTGCTGAAACTAATCTTTGCGCAGGCACAATGTACCTTCATGTTTAGAAGCGGTCTAAACAAGGCAACCACCCTACTACGTAGTACGGCGTTAAACGGGTAGATGGCGCTACTAAAGGAAAATTGAGGATTTTCCGTAAGATTTATTTTAGGGAAACAATGTTTTAGCCGTTGATAATGACTCCTTCAGAAAAATGAACTTACCATATCGTCAGCATGTGTGTTTGCGACGCGGCCGTCCGCCCACCACAGATCACCTGGAAAAATAACATTCAGTATTTTAGGTTTTGCTGTTTTATAAAGCTCTGCTACACTTAAATCACCATTCCACCCTTTACTCATCGTGTATTAAATAAATTATTGTGTAAAACGACTTCTCTCTTAATTACATCAACGTGCACCCTGTTTATTGCGTAGCCTAGCATATTCGTAGCTCGGAAACATAGCGCCGCCGTAGCAATGTAGCTTGAGGCTACGAAGTCTTGTAGCTAGGGGCTACGAAGTCTTGTAGCTAGGGGCTACGAAGTGGCGTAGCATTTGTTACGTGTAATCAATTTATTTGCTGACTGTACAGATATTATTTGGCTGCATCGCCAAATCCTCTCGTCTAACAAGAATATTAATCATGACCGATATTAATGAGTTTCTAACCCCGTTGCTACATATATTTAAGAACCTACTTTAGGTTAGATAGTAAGGTTAGTAGGTTGAGACTTTTAATTTTGAATCGTAGTTGCTTATACAAAATAAGGTCAACAACCATCATGATATGTACAACTGTATAACTACAATTTTAAGATGTAGAGAGAAGGGAAGCCATCTCAGTCATCGCACGTGCCGCATATCCAAAACCGATCTAACAAGAACCCAATAAATATAAAACGAATGAACATCACATTTCAAAAGACATCCTACAAACATAACTTCACTGGAACACCATACGTTCCACGCCCAAGTACCTTCAAAATATACCCATAAAATTGGCGAGAGGGGAAGAAAGTGGAACTGTATTCACTTCAATAAAATACTGAAAATCAAAGGGAAAATACTTCAACAAACGGCGAATATTTGACAAAAAAAACGTTTTAATAAAGCAAACAGACTCGATTGGCGAGTACACAGCGTCCCTTCTACTGCGTATTGTGTTTAATAATTTTGTGAAAACACAGACAGATGATGATTTTCTTTTTGATTTGGTGTTTTTTATGTCATATGTCGGCTAAAGAGCAGACGGATTACCTAATGGTAAGCAGTCAGCTCCGCCTATGGACACTCGTAATGTCAAAGGGGTTATTACAAGTGCGTTGGCGGCTTCTTATGGGTATGGGATTGAGGAACGAGGAATGTGGATGGGGAAGGATTGAGCCCCTGGTAACCTCACTCACACAGCGAAATACAACGTAAAGTGTTGCTTCACGCCGGTTTTCTGTGAGGCCATGGTATCACACGGAGCCGGCCCGTTGTCGCCGAAGCATAGCTCACACTGATGTCTTTGAAGGTCAATTGTTGTTCCCTGTTATGTTGTAGTCTCTATATGAATCTACTATATTTTGGCCGGCCGCTGATTGTGATTTTTTGCCACCGCGACTTTTTGTCACAAAGTTGAGTGCAATGAAGATATAAGAGAGCACGCTCACTGTGGCTCTGACGTGACAAAACGTTAACGTACATCTTTACATTGTAACTGTCAGCTAACCGTATATTACTGTGAGATTCTACACATCTATAGATTTGTTTTGATATTTTCTGTTCATTTTAATTATAAATCTATAATATTGTCACTTGCAAACAGTTTCAGTGAGCGCATCGTGAGTCGCAGTACTTTTTAAACGGACCAACACCATAACAGATAAAAACCTTCGATCTCAAAAAACCCAATACATTTAAGCGGACATTCAGTTGCACCAAAAAGCCTTTTTCAACCACTGAAGAGGTTAAGTAAAAGTGAGAGCGTAAAAAAACGCGCTCCGATTCATATTTTCCGTTTTATTTTTATCTGACACCGGACTTTTGACGAGATTGCATAGGGCAATATATTTTTTTCTAAAATTTTACAAAGATGAAACTCAAAGCGAATAAATTACAGCGCGTACGCAAAATGTAAAGAGAATTAAAATGATGAGTATTACAGAAAATCCGGTTTTAATTACTTTTTGCTTTGAGGTTTTTTTTGGCAAAATAAGGATTCGTTATGAAATGTGCAAAATATCTATTAAAAAGAATTTGTAGGCTTTCAGTTCTTGGTTCAAACATGTAAAATAAGGTATATTATGTTGCCATGCCGCTAATTAATTTTGGCTGTTGGCGTACATTCAGCTTGCTTTTATGAAAAATTGCCAATTTATACCCTAATACTTTAATATTTCCTTTTCATAATAGATTTATAAATACGGATACATATACAGAAATATAATATTCCTGTCAATCATACCTCACTATATGTTGTTGTGTACATTTAGATATGAGGATTTCTATTCTGTGTTAAATTTATGAATACAATATTTTATTTTTGTTAATCTCAAATGTCCAAATCAATGTCAAATGTTAATAAGTGCGTTTCAGAGTATTAAGTTTTATATTTTTCATAAATTTAATATAAGCACAGTTCGACAGGCCGACATAGCTCGTAAAATCTGCAGGCTAAAGTGGCAATGGGCAGGCCACGTCGCTCGAAAGACGGACGGTCGATGGGCCCGAAAGGTCCTAGAGTGGCGACCAAGGACCGGAAAACGTAGTGTGGGCAGGCCTCCCACTAGGTGGACCGACGACATCGTCAGAGTCGCGGGGAGCCAATGGATGCAGGTGGCAACTTGTCGTTCGACGTGGAGAGCCAAGGGGGAGGCCTTTGTCCAGCAGTGGACGTCTTCCGGCTGATGATGATGATGACAGTTCAAGAATAATATTATTGAAATCTTCTGCTGACCAACAATACTATTATACGACCAAGGCTTATATATAACATAATATAAAAAAACAAAAATTATGAAAATTAACTTAACTACAAATGTAGGCCAGCCTTTGAAGTACATGTCGAAGTATAGGTCACACCCAACTAACTTATTTAACCATTAAACCAACGGCATGATTGACTGTCCGTTTTAATTGAATGGCTAAATCTCAGACTGATAGTTGAAGAAGGTCAGCTTGAATTAAAATTGCAAGCGGCACATCTTTTTATCGCTATCAGAAATAACGGACTAGCCGATTTATTAAGCAATCTAGGCCGTTATTTAAGCCCTTTTTCAGCTGGTTAGCTGAGACATTTTCTTTTTATAAAGAAAAGAACCAGTACAGAAGTAAACATAGAAAAATTTCGTGTTCACTGGAAATGAAAATAAAGAGAAAGCGTAGATGTATGCGAATGAATTCGAGCGAATTAAATGAAACTACTTAACATATTTGTTCAGTTTAGTTTATTTAACGCTTGTACGTTTTATATTTCGAGCACTTTTACAAAGTGTAGTCTTTCCAGTGAAAAGTTTGTTACATCAAATAAAGTCTGCAATTTTTCATACTTTTCTTTCCTTTTTCGAGTTCAGTGTTTGTGTTTCGCAACTTTGTAGTTGTGACCTAAATTCTTGTAAAACTATAAGACAAAATGTTGCAACTATATCGATTGTGTATTACACTTACTTTAACACGTGAATTGAATATTTTTTTGTTCCAGAATACAGATTTATCAACACCATTTAATCAACTAAATCGAAGACCAAATCTCATTAAAACCCAGCACGGAATGACACCAACAAAAACTTATCCTTCTTAATCGAAAATCACCAACTTGAACCGGAAGCGGGATGAAGCCGACCTTGTAAATTGGGTCACCCAACGAACCACAGCTCCTTTATCGAGTTTATTTCATATAGCGACCTCTAGCGGACCGTCGGAGAACATAAAGTTATTCACAACTACGGTAAGTAAACTTTGACTACAGAATAGCGATGAGTCGGTAAATATTTTAAGGGCGAAGATGTTCCCGTATATTTTTATTCGACATTTAAGGCGATGGTGACGGTGACAAGCGAGGCTTACGTTCCTTCGATCTATTGTGCGACACCTTTATGTATCGCTATCCCTTTCTCACGGCATTTTCTCATTTTATCGTGGAGATAAAGTGGGATACGTAAGCTCCTGGATATTTTTCGTTTAAGGGGATCAATGATGGCACATTGCGAATGGTCTGGTTTTTAATATTTTACGTGGAATGTAATAGTGGCTTATACAAATAACTTTATCGTAAATAAAATAAAAGATAGTCGTGAATAATGTAGGTCTTATAAATCATTTTAAAAAACGATTTTAAATAAATACTGATGTGATGACTGTTTGTGTTTGGCATCGCAAAATCTAACTAGGTGTACAATATTTTAACAAGGATCGATGTTTAAGTTATCTAGATAACGCTTATTCAGTGTTAAGTCCAATTTTCCAGTCATTGCAGTTATCTAAAATGTCATACAAAATAGTTTTTGTTGACTTGGTAGTAGTATTAGTTAGACTACTTGATAACTATTAAACAACAGACCTTATTTCTCACTAGTTAGAGTCCATTATACAAAATCCTTACTCACTACTCCTCATTCCTAACAATAGCCTCCATAATAATATTAACTTACAAACAATAACGCCGTATTTATCTGTTTTCAACAAACTACTTCGTTTCCCGACTTGTGTCGGCTATACAAAGAGCGTTCTAAGTTCAATTAAATCCGCAGCGCTGTCCGAACTACGGACGAGCTAGTGAATGCACGAACTTCTGCACAAGAACTTATGTATGAGCATCCACTTGCGTGTGTAAGCACAACTTCCTCGACAGCTTATGAATGACCTGTCTAGTTGTAGTATTTTGTATTGCATAAGGTTTATTTTGCTTTAATGTACCGTGGAAAGGTAAGAAACCTTTCCCAGGTATGAAAGTATTCGATGAAAACTCCAAGTAACTTTTACAAGTATTCATAATACATTTAAATACACGGTTGACGCGGTGGTTGGACATCCAGAGCTACCGTGCAACGTTTTGCGGGGTCGATTTCCGCACGGAACTAGTCTTTGTATGATTTACAAATTGTTGTTCCGGGTCTGGGTGTGATGTGTATGTAAACGCACCCACAATATAGGAGAAAATCCAAGACAAGGGAACAACCACCACCTTCGCGAAAAAACATCCTTTAAAATAAAATCAAAAATTACATACTTTGAACTTTATTTTTTGTAAAGAATCATGTAGGTAGGTATTATTGATCCTATTTACATAAAGGACCGTTTTAACTGCCTAAGTTGAAATAAGAGTCTGATTAGAACTAAATACGTCGAAGTTATAACGACGAACCAAGATATCCTCTAGATCTAAAAACCATAATAACGAAAACATTTAAAATCAGCCTTACACTTCTACTAAAGCGAAATTCAATAAAACAATACAGATATCTATAGAGAATTGGTTGAATGAAAAACTTCAGCCACAAATATGTCCATATTTATTTGGCTCGGACTCAACATAGGAAAGAAACAAAACGCAATTGTTTAACTTACTCGTTGAGCCGTGAACTAGTTTATGTTCGAACCCATTCAAGTTGGCCGAGTCCGACAATCGGTATCCACTGACAGAGCTCACGTCAAAGCAAAAACGTGTACAAAGAATATAATACAAACTATGTACATGACAGAACTTCTGTCGCAATGGTTTTTCTATAAGCAGAACCGGTACAGAAATGGCTTGCCCGTTGCATACTTTTTTTGAAGGAAGGGAAAATCAACAAACTATAGGGCCCCGATCTGTGGCGAACGCCGAACGCTCGAGTCTGGTTCTGGTAGGACCAGTTTAATTTTACATATTAAAAATAAAATATTATAATTCCCTACATTAATATAGCTCCCGCGCTTTCACATATTACAATTCACTTCCAATCTTCGCACACAAAATTTACACCAAAATTAGACATATGAAAACTAATATCAAAATAGAGATAAAATGACTTAATCATTTTTAAGTATATCCACAACTTAAGAGGTTCATTTCATTTATTGAAACGTCTGTATTCTGTAGAAGAAATAAGGCCGTTTTACCATGTGTAACCAATTTTTTTTTAGTACAGCTGAAGAATACTTAAACTGATTTCCTATTCAAAATGGTTTGGCAGAAATTATCAATAAGACTCTCTAATTCTAATATTGTATTTTGTTTTGACATTTCCCTTTTTCTACTTAAAAGCCCCTTGCCAACAATCCGTAAGCAACGCTTAACGTACAAATACATATGCATAATCTCTGCCACATAAGTTAACAAAACACATTAGAAAATCAATCATATTTCAAACAGCATACGAGTGGGATTAGCATTTTAATTGCACGCTTAAAACTTCTGTATTCTAATACGAGTACTAATTGAAATCGACACTCGGGTAGTCGCATTTTCAAAGTTAGAAGTGACGCGTTACGTATGCAGCCCACACCTCGGGAGACTCGGGACCAGGGTTGCCATACGTGAAATTTTCCGAACATATGTCGTATGACAGAAATTCAATGGGAATGTTTATTTGCCTTCTTTATTTTTTACAAACGACTGAATTATGCATGTAAATATTTATAAGTGCACTCGCTTGATATGTTTTTATACTAGCTTCCGCCCGCGTGATATGTTTATAAAAAAAACCAACATATGTGTTAATCTAGGTTATCAGAAATCTACATACCAAAATCAATCAAATTCGTCCTGCTGATTTTGCGTAAAAGAATAACAAATATAGGTAGGTAACATACATTCTCAAAAACTTTCACATTTTTATACTATTAAGTTGGATTTTGTGCGCAGCTAAACTTAGGTAATGGATACGTAATAGCCCACAACAAATAAATTGGAATAATTTTGTTAGTTCATTCATTTGCACGATGCATAAAGAGTAATAACATTCAATTAACATTGTCAAAAAAATCTGGAATATTCACCAAAGCTCCGGAACTTTTTTATTTTGTTCTGGAAACCCTACTCTGGTGTGAAGTACCTTCGAAGTGAGGACTACTAGAGTACTTCACTGTTTGTACGGAACCAACACGAAGCAAACATGTTCGTGTTTTAATGTTGTTGCCAACTCATCAATTTCCTTGAACACTAGATACTCTATGTGAAGTGGGCTTGTGTAACTTTTAATTGCAGAAGTGTGTCATTTTATAGGTTTTGCTTGTTACTGTAACTATTAAGGCTTAACACAATAGCCATGGCATATATCTCATCAATTTCCGATACTTCACTAGTTAGAAAATAATTATCATATTATTATTACAATATCGCAGTGGCCCGGAGGTTAACGCGCCCGCTTCTTGGGCACCTGGCAAGTACCAATGTTACTTTTCCGAGTTATATGTACTTTCTTAGATCATTTAGACATAATTGAAATACGGTTAAGGTAAGGAAAACATCGTTTCTTATAATATCTAACTTTAAGTTTAAAATCGCCAATCCGCCTTGAGCAAGCGTGCTGCATGCCCAAACCTTATCCGTGTGAGAAGAGGCCTTTGCTCAGCAGTGAGCACTTATTGACTGGATGATATGATGATAATTTCATTAATATCGTTCAGTAGATTCAAATTCCTTACGGAATTAATCTCAAGCCGAAGCATAAATCCGATACCATACCCACAAAAAACAAAAAAGAAACGCTGCTAAAACGAAACAATTAATAAAAAAAAACAGTAGGATAGACTTTATGATAAACAGAAAGCTCTTTAAACGTTACTTAATATTGAAATGGGCCAACAATGATATAATGCTACCCACAAAACTAGTTTCATTTGTTATCCAATAAGGAAATGATGCAAACATTTTTCACTCTATTCCCCTCGACCAATGGTATCGAGGCTATCATTAATTTCCCATGGACTGCTTCGGGCTTCAGACCCTCATCACTACATCGCTTACACGTCTCAGTAATCGCTGTTCCACGGCTAGACTGCTACTGTTATATAATACATATAAAATGATTTCATCTTTCAATAAAATTGTTCATAGTTGTCCCCGAAAAAGGTGTAGGTATAATGAAATATTAAAGGCATATTTTCTATTTTTTGCAGAACTGTGAATGTACCGTATCTACAAGCCTTTATATCACATGATATAATGTTCTGATTCGATTTTTTTGTGTTTTACTTTCATTTTATTGTCATTTATTTATTTGTGGAACTCAAATTTATTTATTTATTTATTTATTTATTTATTTATTTATTTATTTATTTATACACTTTATACAAAAACATGTAAAGGTGGACTTAATGCCTTAGGCATTGTCTAACAGTCGACCTTTGGGTGATTGAGAGATAAGAGTGGCAGGTGACATAAGAATAAATAGCAAAATTTTATCAATTTAAATTACTTAGATACCATATATAAATATAATAACGAAAAAAAAAAACAATATCATTATATAAATAAATATATATAAATCAGGTATATTATATAATACACGAATAATAAATATATATAAATATATATATATGTATATAAAAATAAAAGTTATGAAAGATTTGAAATCGCCAATTTTTTCAGAAGATGCTCACGCAATCTTGATTTAAAAGACAAACGACTGGTTGCCATCCTAATCTCCGTGGGTAGTGCATTCCATAGCATAACAGACTGAATAAAGAAAGAAGAGTGAAGAAAGTCAGTGTGATGACTTATACATTGAAGATGACGATTATTGGAAGAACGTAGATATTTAGTATGGTTTGCACTGGTGTATTGAAAATAAGAAGATAGATAGCTAGGGGAAAGAGGAGAGACAAGAAAGGAGTATAAAGTGGTGAGAGCCCTTTGCTCCCTGCGCTGGCGTATGGGCAACCACTTTAATTGCAGCCGATGTGCAGAAACATGATCATATTTACGCAGGTTGAAAACAAATCGAATGCAGTTATTCAGAAGTCGATCAAGCTTATTGAGGAGATCTGCATTCAGGTCGTAATAACAAACATCACCATAGTCAATAATTGGAAAAATAAGAGATTGCACAAGCGCTGCCTTTACAAAGGATGGGAGAAAATTTTTAAGGCGATATAGAGACCGCAGCGATCCTGTGACCTTTTTGCACACGTTGGTAACCTGCGTACGCCAGCTGAGGGTGCTGTCAATGTGCAGACCGAGATCCTTAACATCGCTACTAAATGGTATGACAGCATTATCAAAAATTACAGGTGGTAGCGTGCTATTGCCAATCTTACCTAGCATACGGGAACTGCCGATAACTATCGCCTGGCATTTGCTAGGATTAACAGCTATCCCAAACCTATCGGACCAGTTTTTAATGGCCTGCAGATCGACATTAAGCTTGTCAACAGCACCAGACAGCTGCTCTCTGCTAGCTTGACAGTATAATTGCAAGTCATCAGCATACAGATGATACGGACATTGAAGTTCTGTAGTAAGCATATTAATAAACAATGAAAATAGAAGAGGGGAAAGTATACCGCCTTGAGGGACGCCAGTTTCCAACGTGCACCAGCATGATGAATTATCACCAACCTGTACCCGTTGCTGTCGTCCCTGAAGATAGGAAGAAAACCATTGTAGACTATCATCGGAGACCATAAGGTGGGACAGGATGGCCAGGAGGACATCGTGACTGACCATGTTGAAGGCGTTGGAAAAATCAACTAACACCAGCACGGTGATCTTAGTATCATCCAAACCAACCCTCACATCGCCAGTCACTTTGAGGAGAGCGGTTGTGGTACTGTGTCCTGGTCTAAAACCAGACTGGAAAGGACTTAACAGGGAGTTTTGGAATATAAAATGCGAGAGTTGCTTATGAACACAAGCCTCAAGCACTTTAGACAGGAATGGAAGGATCGAAATTGGGCGGAAGTGGGTGGGTAGAGTAGGATTTGGGACCTTAGGAAGTGGCCTAACAAAAGCTAGGCGCCACAGAGATGGAAAAGAACCGGAGAACAAGGAAAAGTTTACTATATGGGTAAGGGCTGGGCAGAGGTGGTCCAAAACTGTTGTGATCATGTAACGGGAGATGTTATCACAACCAACAGCCTTGGACTTGATGGACAGGATAATCTTTTTGATCTCCGCTGACTCCACAGGAACAAAACGAAATGGAACAATTTTGGAACGCACCAGACCAGCAATGAAAGCTACAGTACCATCTATAGTCAGACGATCCAAAGACGAAGATGTGGAGAAATGTTTGTTAAGATCGTCTGAACTAATCGAGTTTGGAAGGTCTGAGTGTTGCGTTCTGCCAATACCCAGAGATTTTAAAAATTTCCAGATATTGGCAGGAGAAGATGAAGAGATATTTTCAAGGATGTGTCGGCGTTTGGCGTTACGTACCATCTGGTTGCATCGATTCCTTGCAATCTTAAAAGCTACCCAATTTACCTCAGTGCGGTCTCGCTTGTGCTTACGAAACGCGCGGTCCCTACGACGCATCGCCATTTGAATGCCTCTGGTCATCCACGGCGCAGGCGGGCGTTTCATTTTCACCTTACGAATAGGAGCATGCCGGTCATATAAATCTATTATAGTTTTATTGAAAATGGTAACCTTTTCATCGATCGAATTCGCCTGCATCAGTGGCTCCCAGTCGAGGCTTGATGCATCATATTGCAGCCTCTCTCCATCCATTTGCCTAAAACAGCGCCTATACACTATCCTGGGCTTAATTTTGGGAGGTTTTAGGACATAGGATAGGTGCACAAGGTCGTGGTGGGAAAAGCCCGGGGCATCGTGTTGGCCATGACTGGCAACAAAAGAGGGATTGGAGGTGAGGATTAAGTCGAGCCAAGTGTCAGTGCTACCAGTATTGTGATGTGTGGGTAGAAGTGGCAACACGTGCAAACTGGCTGACTCGACTAATTCGAGGAGTTTACGGCTTCGATAGGAGGTGGGAGTAAGGAGATTGGTATTAAAGTCGCCCATGACTATGATATGTTCGCACTCCGAACCCAAAGATTCAAGCACTGATTGGAATTCAGTGAAGTAATCAATATTTGGAGGACAGTAAACTACACCCAAAATAACCTTGACCCCCTGGACACAAACCTCAAGGAATATGTACTCCGCAGAACAGTTGGAAGAAGTTACAAGAATTTTATAAGGAAAATCACTGCGGAGGTACACTGCCACACCCCCACCCCTCCCCTCGACCCTGTCATTCCTTATCAGGATATAACCGGTCAAAGGGTAAGTGGTGGACGGCAAATGAGGTTTCAGCCAGGTTTCGGAAATCAGGACGGCGTGAACGCTGCCATCATTAAACGCCTCGTAAAGGTCACTGTAATGGCTGGGGACACTCTGAGCATTAATATGGCAAACGTTCAGCAGTCGATTATCTTTGCTATGAAATTGTTTATGGATAAAGTCTCCAAGAGTTTCTTCAACAGCTGAGCAAAAACTATAATTACTGGAAGAGTCATCTTCATTGGCAGATTCAAAAATTTCGTCGTCAGACATAAATTAAAATTATAAAATATACTAATGCAACTAAATAAATGAAAATATAAAATAATAATAATAATAAAAACTACAAAAAAAATGTTAGTAAATAATCGGAGCGCGCATCTAGTCTGCACCACCCGCCAGCCTATGTCAACAATACTCAAAATAACATCAATCATAAAAAAAAAATACACAAAAAAATCAACAAAACAAGAAACGAATCTGCAAGCACAAATACCCAAACTTAAAACATTAAAGAAGATATAAAAAGAAACAAAAAAAGTAGAATAACTAGGCATCCGAACAAAGCAAAACAAAAATGTTGCTAAGCATTTCCGAACGTTCAAAATATACATTGACAGTTGACAGCAACAAGTTCATCAGATCATAGACAGTCAGTACTAGTAAAAAATAAATTAATACAAATACATCTGTGTTAGCAAGCGTGAATTAAATTAATTTTACGGTCATTTGCAAATTTCAATAGTGAAACTATATATTACTATGAAAAGTAAAAAATAGGCGTACCGTCAATAACTTGACATAGTGATTCTAATGACTACCTCTTAAGGAGAGAAAACAAATTACAAAAGTGAATACTGTAACCTTCATATTGACAATAAAATTAAATAAACCAGATAGATAATAATACAGACAAATTTAAAGTTTAATAAGACTACATGACAAGGAATGAAATGATTGGTAAGTGGACAGTTTTAAGATGTTTTGTTAAGATATGCAATATTAAGAAAAGTAAATTATAATTATCATCACAATCTTAACAATTAAATTTATAAAGGTACCTTACTTTTTCAGATTCCCCCCAGAGGGTTTATGATCAGACTTGTTACCTGGTGCCCTGGGAAACTTCAACAGCAGCAAATCAAGCGCCTCTATTGAAGTCACTCTGTGCCGGCTTCCATCACCTGCCTTCACATAAATGATGCCGTCCTGTGTCCAGCATGACCGCATACCGAAGTGCTGCCGTGCTTTAGTGAAAAGAGTTTGTCGGGTCTTGGTCAGAAACTCCTTCACAGAATAAGTTGAGCCTCTTAAACCTGCCTTAGCCCTCCAAACTGAAGCCTTCAAGTCTAAGCTGCTGAATCGGACAAGTATGGGTCTGTGGTGGTCTTTGTGGCCAACTCCTAGTCTGTGGCAGACAGTTATTACTGACTCAGAGATATCGAGGCTCATCTTTGAATTTACCACATTGCAGATGAGCTTCCTGCAGTCCTCCTTCTCCGTCTCAACAAGACCCTGGAAAACAAGTGCCTTTCTTCGATGCCTCGTCTCCATGTCATCAATCCTTCTGGAACACTCGTTTATTTGGCTTCTCAGTAAGCCAAGTATTTTAAATATTAGTTCCCGGAAAGAACGGAACTCTTCGGCTACCTTGGCGACTGTGTCCTTAGCTTGGCCTGCTGATTGTATCTGGGCCTCCATCTCATTCATCCTCCGCGTGACAGACTCCTGAACCGATTCGTGGATCTTAACTAGGTCACTGTATTCAGACATAGTGTTGATTGTGAAGTGCCTATTGAACTGATTATGATGAGTGCTGACGTGCTGGCAGGTGGTGCTCAATGTTTATTTTAATTACATAAAATGGTTGCACACGTATCCCGAAGTTATAAACGCAACTACTAGGGAGATAAATCGTAAGTTACTTATTTTAATAAATAAACTTTAGCAGCGACTTTTATTTACGTCCTTACTTATTGAACACCTACCCGCGAAAAAAACTAAAAAAATTTATTTATGTTAACACGGATTTGATCCAGTTACATTAACACAGATATAAAAACGATGCATAAGAAGACAAGACAAATACGGGAGGTCATTATCCGTCATAAAATTTTAAAACTAACATTAATAGTTAAAAGTTATTAATTACCTACATAAGAAATAACAAAGATAATACGACTAAAAAGTACTTAAAACTAGACAAAACTTACAACTTCGTTACGTACTCAATCATCAAATTTCCACTCCACTAAATACCAAAAGAAAATCCATTATTAATAAGATTTAAACTCAATGAAAATCCACGCAAATTACGCATACCTACAAAAGTATAAAATGGACTTCTAAACCAATTGTATTTATTGTACCTGTAGGTATATTACGGTCCGTCGCAGCTAACCAACCGACTTACTACTCAGATAAGAGGTCCAATTTGCGGAATTCGCAATTGCAAATCGACTTTCATTTGTGAGAAACAATAAAAGGGTCTTTGGCGATAAATAAGGGACTTATCTTGAGTACCTGTAGGACTGTACGTACTTGAGCAATATCGAAGTAATCTCATTTTACATGTTCAACTTACAGTTTAAATACAGTCAACTTAACTACATTTTGTGGTTTAAGGTCCATTAGATTCGTGTCTTTGAATCTTGAATAGATTAATTTTGGTGAAGCTCCTCAGTTTTCGAAAGTAACTAATATTTAATTTTGGTGTTTGACTTAGTATAAATAATCATAACTTTTCAAAATAATAATATGCTGTTTTTTTTTCAGTTGCCAGTAAAACGGCGACGGTGGAAATATTAGGATACACTTAATTATTACATGTAAATGTATTAAGGAAATGCATGCTATTTAAAGCAGAAAAACATGACGCCACTCCACAATTCCGAACTGAATTCATATGGAACTGTCAGTATCAACAATTTGTTGAATTTGTCTAATTTTCGAGTATCCAATTAATTATTAAGGTTGCATTATCAATTATTTTGATCAATACTAAGTGGCAAATGGTGGCAAAAAACGCAGATAGTAGGATGTATTGTCGACGACGGTAACACGTGTGAATCATCATAATTATGTTTATCAGCGCCTTCTGCTGAGAAAACGCCTCTTCTCACACATACCCGTGTTACTACAAAGACCAAAATCGTAATTCTCAGTAAATACCTAATCTCATCATCGTCATCCACCGGAAGTTCATGTCTTCCTTAGTTCTCAACGCCAAACGACAAGTCGCCACTCGCATAAATTGGCTAGGTTTCAGTTATTGAATAATAATTATTTTATAACGCTAATACATCATCCCTTAAAATAGCAATTACAAATGAAAAATGTTAGTAAAATATGGTCCTGTTCTGTAAACGAAAAACTCACGTGGCTGCACGGACCACAGACAATATTCGACAACAATCCCGCCGCTATAAAAGCAAATCATCGCTATTCAAATCTCGACATGATTGGAATTTCGGAGTGAGTCGAATAACAAACAGGCTAACTAGCAGGTTCCATCGAATCAAATGTTAAAATAACAAGAGCCGTAATTATGCCAATATTAAATCAAAGTACCGCTTTACTGAGTTGCCAGCGTTTATGTTAAGTTATTCTTTAATGTGGCAATAATTTCAATTTTCTTTTTGGCTTATTGTTTTTGGATAAAAATCATAACCCTCCTTTTGCTTCGCCGCAGTATTTACTATCGACTAATTAATTTAAGAAATATTTTTGATACAACAAATATAACTGACTTTTTTTATTTACTAAGGAAAGATAAAAAAGTTTCCGATTAACTCTCTGACAAATGGTTGATTTCGATTTGCGGCAGGAATAGTACAACCTACGCGCAATTTTTACGTACCTAATCGACAATGCGCACCGGACATTTCGGGCACTATAGTATATATTACAAGCTATATCTGTAGGACAAACTATAAAGTAGCTGTATTTCCCATTCAGCTGACTGTTGTTGTAAGTTCTAATAAACTTGCCAATGTCGTCGTGGTGTTCCTGCTGTGTCGACCCTCACGGAACAGTGAGGTGCCCTGAATTATTAACGTCGCCGCTCCAATGGATGACCGCGCTAAATCAAAAGTTACGAAGTTCGCTTGTTCTTGACGCATCCATTGATGTCTTACAGTGTTGAAGAATTCAATGGAACTCCGAACTCGCGATCTTCCGAGAAGAGTAATTGTGAAGTTTATAAGATTCAAGTGAAAAGTAGGTGCGATCAAGCACAGAGTTTTGGGGGTGAATGTAAAGTGACTGAATCTGTCACGCTGTCGCGTCTCTCAACAATACATTCTGTACATTTATTATTTTAAACGTTTAAGTAATTTATTTTTTTAAACGTTTAATACTTTTTATTTACACATGTATGTGATATTAAACGTTTGTACATGCATCAAAGTCACACGAGAAATTCAAAGCAGGGAACAACGTTTTATGTACATCTATCTAAATACTAAACTAATGAATTACATTATGAAAAGGAAAATTTGTAAGTTTGTATGTAAACTTTAGAACCGCTGCGCGCTGGTCGGATTTCATAAATTCTTTCACTGGTAGATATGGTTACAATGTTCCCGAGTGCTATAGGCTATGTAGTATACTTGATTTGCGTATCTATCGCTTTAAGCTAAAAGCTTTTTGAACGCGTGCGAACCCGCGGGCAGAAGTTAATAAAAAATAAATAGAAATAGTAATAGCCGAGCACCCAACAACGGTGCCAACGAAGTTCAAACTTTAAGTAACCTATCATTCTAATCTGAACTAATACCTAATATATCTATCTAAGTACATACCTACAAAGTAAGTACCTAAGTTAAAACACAAAATCTTAATACTAAACTAAAAATAAAAATACGTACAAGACGCAATCCAAAAAGGTTTACAAAACACGTAAAGTATGACAAATTATGCATGTCCTATCCACTGCAGCATTACCTACGAACCCTTACTCGGAGTATAATCCTTTTCTCGGGTTTTTACGACACTCCCGGGAATGTGTGGTGTGATCCTTTATCTGCCAGACACGACCCACTAAGTGTGATCGTGGTTTATCTATGTTACACCGCGTGCAAGCCGACGTCTTGATATATGGCACCATTCGCACTTCGTTTCCTAAAAACATTTTGCTTCTTCGCTTAAATATGTCTGTTAACAATATTTTTATGAGATTTCTGTCTTGTTTATATGTGTGTGTAAGTTTGATGAGGGCGTGAGTTCGAAACCTAGCAAGTACCAAAGTGTCTATATCCGAGTTATACCTATGTACTTTCTATGTTTATTGAGAAATCATTGACCATGGACTGAAACAGTGGAGGGAGAATATTGAGCAAACCTGGAATGATCGTTTTACCTAAACAAGTGTGGTGATTAATGCTTAAACCTTCTCCGTTTGAAAAGAGAATTATGCACATATTTGGGCACTTATAGGCTGATGATGATGTAGGTAACTACTAAGTACTACCTTAAGCGAAAAGAATACAACGGTGACCAAAATTATTGTAACACGAATTGAAAATGACAAAATGCATACAGTGTAATTAATAAATATGCCTGAAATGATCAATGAAGCACACATAACTAATAATTGTTCGGAAAACTGAATTTGTTACAATTAGCTTATAGCCAAAAAGTGTAGAACTATCTATACCTATAAAAAAGATGAATAAACCTATAAAAATGTGAACGGAGTCCAAATATCTAAAGTTGAAGCCGACCACTAAGATACCTATCCAGTTCGATTATTATCTGTGGGACTGCGCCAAAAATGCTGTTAGTCTGTCCTCATTATACCTTGTAAACTCAAGGCCTTTCGGAAACAATTTACAGCTGCAATTTCTCCCGGTATCTAATCTTCGAGTAGCGTTTAAAATTTTAGCTTGCACTCCCCACCGGTAACGTTACAAAATGTCCGACCGACGCCATGTTATTAAATTTTCAAATAATTCTTTGCAATTTATGCGAGTAAACAAACGCGTTTGCATATAGACGCATGCTTTAACATGAATAATAAAACACGTCTCAACATACATAATATTTTCTCTGAATAAATAACGCTACAGACAGGGAAATTGTTGAGTCATTCTTTAATCGTCAATAGAAACAGCTGAATCAAGATATTTCTTATTTCTCAATGAAACATTTTCAACAAAAAATACTCTGAATGCTATGTGAAATATATTGCGTACATTTTGCGTTGTTTTTTTTATATAAATACTTACACAGAAAGTTTTTATAAGACAGTTACAAATGCCTTCTCGATTGTCGTTGGGAAAAGCACCACTGAGAAAGCAGTGAGATACCACCGTATTCGTATGGAAATTCCTTAATTTGTTTTTTGGTTTCATATTCTGCTAGCGATTAGGAAACCCTTAACATAAAATAAAACATGATTAGATACGTTTACAAAATATGGCAGGTACCGTACTTACATGTACAAAGGCTATGGCGAGGCTTATCAAAGTGAAATCACGTTGCGCTTGTAATTCATGGGGCCTGTCAAATGTGGTGCGCCCTGTGCGCCTTATCGTCGGTAGTTTCTTTGACGGCCCACACCGCGCCTTGCTATGTGAAGCTATAGGTGTATGCTGTACATCAGAGCCATGAGTTTTAGCACACTCCCAGTCGGAGTTGGCTGCATAGACCAATACCCATTTAGAAATAGACTTAATTGCAATACGCATATTGCTCATGAACACGAGTCCCGTTGTGACTTGAAAATCGTAGAACTTCTTTTCAGGTTATTTTCGTAAGTAAGTCATTATTTTCAAAAAAAAGGTGTAGCACTGTAATAATAGTAGTCTAAGGTCCGGGATCCTGTGATCCCGTGAACGAAAACGAACACACAAAATAGTCTAAAATACATGTGATACAGTAAGGTTTAGTATTAGCTAAGCTAATTTAAGAAAGAAATAATTTTTGCGATTTGAAAAATATTTAAAACAAGAGACCAATTTTTTTTCATGTATTCGCCTTTGTAGGTATGTATGTACATTCAGACTAAAATACTAGAACTGTAGTGACCGTAGGAAATAAAAACAATACTCTTTGATGTTGACATTCTTATTCCTTTGTAAATAAACCAAGATTTTTCATTTTGTTACTTAGACTCATGTGCCAAGACTTGTTTGCTGTTCTAAGAAAAAAGAAAAAATAAGAAAATACACAAAGTTTATTCATTTGTAAAACCTAGATATGTTATTCATAGTAACGTTATCAACCTTGCTTCTCCTTGAAAAAGTATGCAGTGGTAAATTTCACAGGCGATACGCTAATTTTTTCATTTAATTTATGAGAATTTTTAAATTAACCGTTCGGCTAATAACCTCATCATTACATCATACATTTTATCAGCCTAAAAATGTCGTGTTTCAGTGATGTCTCAGTACATTTAGAAAGTACACATTGCGTAGAATACACATCGGTACCTACTTGCCAGATTTAACCTGCACTCTCATCTAAACGTAAATACATCTAAAACAAACGGGAGCTTTATCCTCCGGGCCACCACAATCGCCACCGATAATACCTAATAACTTTTTTTTTTTATGTAAAAGGTCGGCAAACGAGCATACTTATTACCTGATGGTAAGTAATCAGCACCGCCCATAGACACCCGCAACAGAGGAGTTAAGAGTGCGTTGCCGACCTTTTAGGGATAAGGGTTTTTGAGATTAAGGGATTGGGGGAGGGGAAAGATTGGGCCTCCGGTAACCTCACAAACACGGCGAAACACAACGCAGTGGTGGTTTCACGCCGGTTTTCTGTGGGGCCGTGGTATAACTCCGGTCGAGCCGACCCATTCGTGCCGAAGCTTGGCTCTCTCACTCTTAATAAGTTGTAAATAATGAGAAAAATAAATGCACATAGATTTTCAAATTAAGTGTCTATAAGCATGACTGAAATATTCACTTTTCTATCAATAACATTTAAAATAAATGGAATAGAATAAAATCGAATTTTCATCCAATATCACCCCAATCGGGGTCTCATAAACAATATAGGTAGGTACGTATACAACATTCCTGAGATATCTCGGCCAATGCCATTTGTTCGAGCCACACTCCATTCAATATCGGAGAGACAAGGCTTGCTCCTCGGCGTTGGCCACGAATTATCATATAAATAGAGAAGAAATCGCTGCGTACTGCCCTCACGGGACCGGCCTTGATAACGTAGCCACATTGTGGGAATACGGATATCTATTCTGTGATTAACCTTTGACGGTCTATATTGAACTGAATGCTTTTTCTATGTTACGATATTACTTTTTTGTTTCTCTCTTGGGACGTGAAACGTTGTTGTAGCTCTTTTTATCGAATTCTTAATGACATTTATTAGATTAGGTGAAAATAGGTGTAATTTTTCAGTTTTGGATACCAATTATTAGGTACCTAAAAGTGTGTTAAGTAGGTGGGTATAATAAAGAAGAGATATATATTTTCCAAAAACACATTCTCTTAGGTCTCTCGGCTTAAGTTTGAATCATAGTTAGCACAACTATTGAGCAATATGGTTGCAGTTTTTTTTAATAGAAACTATCGTAAGAAGAAGGTACATAATATTGGGACTGAGCGGAATAAGGGTTCAGTTGCGACTTGAAAACCAGGAGAGCTTATCTTAGTTAATACACGTGCTAAAAGCTAAAAGTAAGTAGCTATTTCCAATATTTAGGGCTTCTGATAGTTAATAAAAAATATTATTATTCTGAACAATTGGCGTTTAGCCATGTAGAACAACATGTTGGCCACGCTAGCGGAGGATTTACCCTTAACAGTAATCTATCGGCAGTCAATGACTTAACAATATTAGGTACGAAGTCAAAGACTATACTCGAGTTCCGCTTATACCCACCATCAACTCATCATAACTAATCAACAGCCGAAATATAATACTTTCAATATCCTTGGATTAAGATTATTTAGTGATCCAGGGATTATGTACCTATTAAGAGAAAAAATATTACTTTCTACCGCTAATGTCTACTTTTCGTCAATGGTGGTCTAAAATGACCAAATGTGAAAGTAATGTGTAAAGAAAGTAAAGGCCTGTTTCACAAAGTCTTGTTTAATTTCAGTTAGTATATAACTAAAGGGTTTACTTCCGGAAGCGTTTAATGCTAATCATATATGGTAAATTAGGCCCTAATCGCCTGTAATAATCATATCTAAACCTCGAAATAAATCTTAAGATTGCAACAACTCTACACCATGGAGGTTCGATTGTAGACCCGGAAATATTAATGAGGTTTTAGCACAAAGTTTGGAATAGCGCCCGGTACTTGGCAATGGCAGTAGCCTCGCTCCATATTACATGGGGGTAATAACATAACTTGGGAAAACTGCGGACCGAATCTCCTGCTACTGCTACCCTTTCAACAAAAATATCAAGACAAGCTATTTTGTTTCATTGCAAATATGGATGAAATGGTAATATGGATGTTTAACACGTTGAGGGGCCATGAGGGCCACGCTAGCATAGTATATGGCTATAGTTATATATAAGACAGTTCAAAATACTACAACTTTAGTTATTGCTATACTATTATACTAGCATCTGTCCACAGCTTCGCCTGCGTGGTATGTTGATAAAAAGCAGCATATGTGTTAAACAACCACGGTAAGTATCTACATACATATTCTACATACCAAATTTAAATCAAATCGGTCTAGCCGTTTTTGCGTAAAATAATAACAAATATTCATTCATACATTCTCACAAACATTCACATTTATACATATTAGTAACACTTGGAAAGCGTAAGCAGAAGTAAATATACATAGATATTTAATGACTGTGATGTTTTAAAATATACAATCTAATAATGAATGAAATTAATAGATATGTACGTTTTATGTATATTGTAAAACATAAAGATCAATATCACAATTTTATTTCAGGCAATATTGGCAATAAAAAATAATGAAATTAATTCGCTAGTTTCACTGCCAGTCCATGATACTTAAAAAACTATAGTTTTTAAATGTTTTATTAATAAAAAAACTTGTTTACAAAATACCTTTTGAGGTAATTATATCATTGATATAACTATCAATGAACAATCATCAACATATCTAATATTATTATGAAACAATCTGAACGACATAAGTTTGTGGATTGAAATAACAATGGTCTAGTGTTTACAGTTGTAAAACACGAATTAAAATTTCATTTTTAAATAAAAAAAAAACATTTAAAAAAGAACAAGATTTTCATTATAATAAGTAAAAACTTGCTTGCTTCTTGCATCAACAACTGGATTGTCTCTGCAACACCCAAAGGTATACTGGTAGCGAATGCTCAAAGTATTAAGTCCGCCTAGCGTACCTACAATGTTTTTGTGCATAAAGTAATAAATGAATAAATAATATTCGATTGTCATTTCCCCCTTATGACAACATAACTAGCAATAAAACAGTTCAGATACCTCACACCAACACATAGTGACATACATATGTGTATATTAAAAATTTAATCTTCGTTAGCTACATAAATAGCATAGCTTAAAATAATATACATAATTAGACGATGAGTATATCATGTACCAAGCCACATACATTGTACCATCTGTTGAAATACTCGGCATGCCTTTGACGGCGATACAACATTGCACTGTAGACACTTTAGTACAGGAGTTCGGAATTCCTTCACCAAGCTCCACTACCTACGTACCTTCGTACTTCTACATAACTCCTCGGCTCCTCTAGACAACGTCGCGAGCTCCAAATTATATAGATAACTTTTAGCAAACAATCCTAAGAATTTCTTTATGAAACCAGAATTTTCGTTAAATTTGTTCTCGAATTCGTGTCCGAATAAAATTCATATCTCTAGCCGGTAAGTACTTTCCTTCTTTGATGTTCATTTTTTTTTGTCCGCGTTATCTTTGAGCTAGTTCGAAAATCAAATAATTTAGAATTTAAATGTAGATGTGTACTAAGTAATATACTTTTTAAAACCTTGTATGTTTGCATGGATAGAGTAATGTTTCTTATATGGCATGACATAGATAATAGACTGAAATGACATACCTTTTACCTTGGTACTGCAAGCTAAGCCGCTGACAGAAGTTAGTATATCTATTTTATATTTCTGCAAACTACCAATCGCACATTCAGCCATATCACAATGCTTAATGTCTAAAGTAGAAACCCCAAAACTTTGTTCGTTAAAGTGTACTTTAACCTTGTAACCAATATGTCCCACTTTAGCATGTCGTAAATAACCATCGGTTACTTTTATAGACCAAATAAACAGTCATATATCATCTTCATCTTGTTCTCATTCCAATTCACAAGTATTGAGGGGAACGTGGTACTTTCTGCCCATAAATTAGTACAATTCTAGTATTATTATATTATTTCCTCCTTATGTTTTTGTGAAATATATATTTTGTGTATTACATTCCCAACTCTTTTCTTTTTTAGGTACTTACACCCAATAACTACTCCATTTCGTAATTCATTCTTTATCGATATAAGAGGGTTTAGGTATAGGTTTATGTATCTATAAAATCACACTCTGTCATGTCAAAAGCCTTCTATGTAATAAAACAGGCATATTCTGCGCAGAAATACCGCTATGACCAAATTATTTATCGCTAAAACATTAGAATTCGAGGAAAACTACAACTAATTATACATACTCGTCCATATACCACTCTCAGTAAGGAAGCTCAAGGTTATGTAAATTACTGTTTACATGAGGTATTATGCAGCATTACCCACTAAAGATGCGATACGTGCTTTGAAATTATAATTCGCTTATTCGGGAGTATGAAATCTATCTGCTAAGAGCACGTTGACATGAGTAATAGTTCGAATCCGCCGTGTATCTCGGAAGTGGCGGTGACAAGAGCCGCTAATTCACTTGTCAAGCAATAAGTTCCGCAGTCGAATGTTAAAGAGGCTGCGACAATATATCTAATTGTGTCTCAGGCAACTACAGCCGCAGAGTCTCCGGAACGCGAAGCGAAAATCAATAGATACACGTCTTCGAGATGACTCTCCGCTACCACTCGTTTTTACGGTCATTTATAAATGTCCAATGTTTTATATAATGTAAGGGTTTGTTGACAGTGGGAGGGCTGCAACGTTATCAGGCGGCGCGCTATCGCCAACACGCCGACTCCGTGCCCCCTCCCCAGTCGATGCCCTACCACGCCCTCGGAGATCCTCGCGGATGCTGCGTCATGGACCACTTGTCATCTCAAGGTCGAATACTATTTCCTTTATAAAAAGATATAATGATGTAAGTAACTTACCCGCGAGAGCGAGGTCCCCGTTTGGGCGCCATTTAGCGCGTGGTGGGAGCGCGGTAGAGACAGTTCGCACGGGGTGCGGACGCGGCGACGGGCGGCGCGCGACTGCCGCCGCGACGCTCGGAAGCGCGTGCGTGCGTGCTCCCGGCGCATGTGCACAGCTACCCGCTATTTGTTTTGCTCTGCGACTCCGTATCGGGCTTTCGTTAAAAGCCGCAGAAAACGAGATTATTCTCTCGTATAGATACAGTACGCGCTGCGGAGCATTCCAATGAACGTCGACTAAAGTTCTCTGAGATATTGTCAGCTTTTATTCACGTCGCTTGACATGAATTGCAATGGACATCGTGCGGATTTGAAAGCCGGCTGAAACGTAAACAACCTCTTTACAGACAAAAAAAACTCTAAACTGACTTTATGCAATGTAGAGGAATGTGATAGTTAAAGAATTCGGCTTTATCAGTTATTCTAACAGTACCAAATGTTGGAAATAATACTATTCGATCAATTAATACTTAATGATATTATTATTGCTTTTAATTTAGCAATATTGTTTAATGTATTAAACATAATTAGAGAGTGAATAAGAAATTACATAGACCCAATCTAGTATTTTCACTATGAAAGTCACCCTTACTACTACGAAATAGAGAACTTTCAAGGTCACACTTGACGTGGCTTAAATCCACGTAAAAAACACCACTTTTTAAACCGTCTACGATAACTCGTTTCGCTCGTAGCTGTCGTAGCAAAATTACTACGGCGTAGCAGTTTATCAAGCGGGTGCTACTTTACTATTTTCGATGGTGAAAAAAATATAACATTAAAAAATGTTATTGGTAAAATAAAATAAAATAAATAAATTAAGATAATATGTTGTATAACAGTAAGCCTTTTGCTTCTCAAAGGAATGGGCAGTGCTGCGAGTAATTTCTGGTTCCATTACCGGATTGGGAAAAAGTTTTATTAGGCACTTTTCAATGTTGGACAGTCAGTTAGGAATTTTGAATGCTATACTTATTTCAATAGTATACAAAATCCGCTTCTTTATGTAAGAAGATTTCATAACATAAATTTAACCTAGCAACCAATTCTTAGTTTAACCGACATCAATCAATCAAATTGGTATGTACTATGTAGTTGTTTAAAATAGTTTGTAAATAGTATCACGTCGGAAAACTAATTATGGCATCTATTCTCGGAGTCCGTTAATTTAATGCGCCCACCCGCTGACGAAGGTCGAAACGGGTCGTGATCACACTCCACAAGCGCATTGCTGATCTCAGGGATCTGTCTTTGATTATTTGATCAGGTCGTATTAAAATTTCTATCATGTAATAAGGTTCATCTCAGTAGAGTGGACTAAGTTTGTCACCAACCCATAGCCGAGCCAACCAAGGGACATCATATTTAACAAATACCTGGCACCGTTCGTTTTTTTTAAGTGTGGGAGAACCAAGCTTCGGCACGAATAGGCCGGCTCGACCGGAATGATACCAGTAGGGCCTCACAGAAAACTGTCACAACTGAAACAACAACAGCGTTGTGTATCGCCGTGCGAGTGAGATTACCGGAGGCCCAATCCCTTCCCATACCCCATCACTTCCCAATCCTTAAATATCTAAACCCTTATCTACAAAAGCCGGCAACGCACTTGTAACTCCTTTGGTGTTGCGGGTGTCTTTTGGCGGCGCCGGTTGCTTACCATCAGGTAATCCGTCTGCTCGTTTGCGGAGCTATCCCATAAAAAAGCAGCTCCCTCTAACAAAGTTTTTAAGGTTTAGACCGTGTTAACGTAAAAAAAAAACTAATTCAATAAGAAGTTACAGTCCTCTGTGTTTTAAATTATTACATCCTTTATTAAAACAATTTACGCTCCAAAATTCTTCACCTGTGAAACTTGTTTTCTAATCAAAAGCAAATATAACCATGGGACATGCAATCCCCAATTTGCTACAGATATTGGGAAGTTATTTTAAGCACGCGAGAACTTCGTCACGTAGTACCTATCACGAGTGCTTTTCCCAATTCCCGCGGAGGTCGTCCCGTCCCGTTCTAGTCACGTAACCCTAGATGTACCCTTTTACTGAATCGTACGTGATAAATGTATCAAATGTCAGGTCTGCGCCGCGTGCCCTATGAAAGTTAACTCATATTTTTTTAACTCGTAAATCTGTGTCTTTCCTTAAGTTTTCGTTATCCTTGTGATAAAAAATATCGTGTAGATTTTCTTTCTTTTTTAATTCATAATATTATTACTAAACTATGAATTTATTTGTCATTTACTTCGTGGAAATTCACTTACGTGTGATAGAGCCTGAGCCCAAACACAAAACGAGCTAAAAATTAATCATTTTGGTTCATTACCACCTTCAGCCTGTAATACTCACAATCATGTAGAAGGAGAGTTACAGACTAAAGATGATAAATGCAAAGACTTCATCACCTGGAGAAGGTATGAGCATTAACCACCACGCTCACTCAAAGTAGACTGGCAATTTCCAAATTTTATCAGATCGGAGTTGCAGCTGCAAGCACAATAATGATAATATAAGAGGGTGGTTAGTTTTTAGTCAATAAGAGTCATTCCGTCTCGCCTCACCTCGGGCGTAATAAAATAGGCACTTTATTGTCCTCCATCAAAAAAAACCTCAATTCCAATTAGAAAAATGACGAACAAAATTCTTATAAAAACTGAAATTACGTAAACCATATTATTTTATAAATACCGATTTCTTAATCTCGGCACTAAAAATACGGTCATCGTCTAGTCCCAGTCAGTCAACGATTGTTACGTTTTCTCTGAAAACTTGAATGATAATGATAATAATATAATATTGAGAATGTACTCGTAAATAGTGATTGAAATTCTACAAATACAAAATAAATAGAACAGTAATCATTCAAATCTATATGGACTTAACTTTAGTTAATTAAAATAGTTCACATTTTCCAGTTGTTACAAGAATATTATTTTGTTCGTCATATTTCATACTGGCAATTTAGAACGAATTGTCATTTGTCATTGGTTTTTTGCAGTTGGCAACTTTGTATTCTTCCAGAATCAAAAAAGTGTGACGGGCGATTATTTTATGATTTTTGTGTTGAATTTCCATTAAAAATGTCGACAGTTGCAACAGCTTTGTCCGTCGCAGGGACCAGAACATCAGGGGCGTCAGTCAGAACTCAAAATGGTACAGTTTATATGTTATTTTACGTTGATTCACATGAGGTTTTTGTGCTCCGGCAGATCACATGCATCGCGACTTATGGTTACATTTTAGTCAATATCTCGAAAATGAAAGATAACTTAACTCAAAACCGTTTTTTATCTGCTTATAAACCTTGTAAACTTGTATTTACACTTGAGTTTGAGTACTTTAAGTTATATTTTTGTTATAACCTAAGTAAAATTGAGTGGGAGACAATGAAAACGCTCATTATGGTGGAATGATTCACAGTGATGGCAGCAGCAGCTATAGCCAACATAGTGAAGAGTTCACTGGGCCCTGTGGGCCTGGATAAAATGTTGGTAGATGACATTGGAGATGTGACTGTCACTAATGATGGAGCTACTATTCTCAAGTAAGTCCATATAAAAAAAATCTGTTTCATAAAATACATATTTACACATTAAGAAGTTTCCTTCCAAACCCAAAAAAATATTGATGTACTTAATTTTGACAATTATAATTCTTGAATTTGAATCAAAATTCTAATTTACATAGTACCATAAATACTTAGTAAAGAATTTAGCATAGCAACTTACAAGCGATAAATATTAACTTGCATTATAAATGGATTTATTGTTATGTCTGATTTAGGATGTTAGAAGTGGAACACCCTGCTGCCAAAGTACTGGTAGAGCTGGCACAGCTACAGGACGAAGAAGTTGGAGATGGTACCACATCAGTTGTAATCATTGCTGCAGAACTACTGAAGGTATACCATTATTACAACTATTACTGTGTTTTTAAGTTTATGTTAAATATGCAATTGAAATATATCCTATTTATTAATTATTTTTTTTGTTATTAAGTTACCATAGCAATACAGAAATATGTAATGAATTTTATAAATTATGCTCTAATTCTCCTTCCTGCATATGACTAAACATAATTATAATATAGTGAAACTTGGTTAAATAGTTGACCTGACAAACCTGATTTCATGCTAAGGTCCTCTTGGCATGAAATCCTGTACTTCCACACTGAATTACCCTGTTAGTAGGATGAGATAAACCTCTATATCTAGAATTTGTGCTTTCAATTAAGACTTTCAAAATCAGTTACCTCAATTACTAAGCCAATTAGTAAATTTTATAATATATGTTTGATATCTGTGAACTGAGATAACATTATAAAATAAAACACGAAGCAGTAAAGGCACCATAAACTTTGCAATTTTTAAATGTCAATCAGGATACTATTTGATAAGAATTTAAGAATTATAATATAATTCTGTGAAAGTACATTGTAACAACAATAAGTAATAACGAAAAACTTTTTTTTTTTCTTACATTTGCATGTTTATGTAACTCTTTTATTAGAACTAATTTTTTGTGCACATTATTTTATTTTGATGACACATTTTTAACTGAAACAAGCTACTCCCTCGCGGTTTCACCCGCTGCTCAACTCCATTTGATTATAGCATGATGTTTTATAACCTATATAGCACTAGGAAACATTGTAGCCTATCAATTTGTGGAATAATTTTGGAAATCCAACCAGCAGGTACAAAGATTACCCCCTACATACAAACTTACAAACTCTTTATAATAATATATTAGTATAGATAACTTTGACCAAATTACACAGATATTAATTTATACCTGAGTATCTAATATACTGGGTAATTGAAATATATGTGAAAGTACATTGCATGTAACAAATTCGGGACTTACCAGATTACTTGATGTATAATTAACCAGGCTTCACTGTATTGCTATTTGGCGATGATAGAATTATTATTATTTTAGAGTGCTGATGAGCTAGTGAAGAACAAGATTCACCCCACAAGCATTATCTCTGGTTACCGACTGGCATGCAAGGAGGCCGTCAAATACGTGCAGGACAACCTTACAGTCACTGTGGAGTCTCTCGGAAGGGCCTCTATTGTGAATGCTGCTAAGACCACGATGTCCTCAAAACTTATTGGAGCGTATCCTTTTCAATCATTTTCATGATAAGTTTCACCTCCTCAAACATTTTATACAAATCAAAGTGTTGTTTTTTTTTAAATCATTTCTAAAATGAGTACAAAAAATGATGTTGATTGAATTGATCTAAATTATTATTGTAATGAATCATTAATTACAATACTAGACTAGTAACCGTGATTGTTTTAATGTTTCCTTAACATCCATACTTCAGTGATGCAGATTTCTTCTCTGAAATGGTAGTGGATGCCGCACAAGCTATTAAAGTTACAGATTACAAAGGTAACCCGTCGTACCCAATCAAGGCCATCAACATCTTGAAAGCCCATGGACGCAGCGCCCGGGAGAGTGTCCTTGTAAAAGGATACGCCCTCAACTGCACCGTCGCCTCCCAAGCCATGCCCAAGAAGATTGTAAATGCAAAAATTGCATGCCTCGACTTCTCTCTGCAGAAGACTAAGATGAAGCTTGGAGTTCAGGTACAATTCATTCATATCCAATTGAGTATAACAGTTTACTACCTCACTTAATTAATTAATTATTTTTTTAAATTAATTATTACCTCAAATTAATCAAATTAATATTTATAAAAATATCTGCAATAGTTGATAACTCAAATTCTAATTATAAACTTCAGGTCCTGGTTACTGACCCCGAGAAGCTAGAAGCCATCCGCGCTCGTGAGCTGGACATCACCAAAGAACGTTTGCAGAAGATTCTTGCGACTGGCGTTAACGTGATATTGTGCTCAGGCGGTATTGATGATCTGTGCCTTAAATACTTCGTTGAGCATGGTGCCATGGGAGTGAGAAGGTGCAAGAAAGCTGATCTCAAACGGATCGCAAAGGCGACTGGAGCTGCCTTCCTGACTTCTCTCACAAACATGGAGGGTGAAGAAGTATTTGAGCCCAGCATGATTGGAGAAGCTGCTGAAGTTGTACAGGAGCAAATCTGTGATGACCAACTTATTCTTATTAAGGGGTAAGAATCTAAATCTAATCTAAATCCAATATCATTCAATCGATCTCAGTTTGAAACAACCTGTGTGTATATTCTCTCCTCAGCCCAGCTGCTCGCACTGCTGCTTCAATTATCCTCCGAGGACCTACTGACGCCTACTGTGACGAGATGGAGCGCTCCGCCCACGACGCGCTGTGCGCAGTGCGCCGCGTGCTGGAGTCAGGTCGTCTTGTACCCGGCGGCGGCGCCGTCGAGGCTGCGCTTTCCATCTACTTAGAGAACTTCGCCACTACACTGGTACATACATATAACTTTTCAAAAATCCATATCAATCGTTTCCTTAGTAGCTAAAATAAAAACTAAAAAAATAATATTACACCTTACAGAGCTCTCGCGAGCAGTTAGCGATTGCCGCATTCGCGCAGTCACTGCTTGTCATCCCGAAGACGCTAGCCGTTAATGCCGCGCGAGATGCTACCGACCTTGTCGCTAAGCTGCGCGCCTATCACAACTCATCACAAACTAAGGTATGTTTTTTTACATGAAACTAGTACTGTGACTGCTGAATGTTCTTGTTTTTTAGGTAAACATGTTTGTAATCTTTTCAGGTCGAACATGCCAACCTCAAGTGGGTAGGACTGGACCTGACAGAAGGTGTGTTACGTGATAACTTAGCTGCAGGAGTCCTGGAGCCAGCCATTTCCAAGGTGAAATCTCTCAAGTTCGCTACAGAAGCTGCAATCACAATCCTCCGTATCGACGACATGATCAAATTGGATCCCGAACAAAAGGGCAAGAGCTACGAAGATGCATGCCACGCCGGAGAACTATAATAAATAAGTCACTAAGCAACACTTGCAACTAACGTAACATTTATGTAATTTAATTCTCATATTGTGATGTTATGTTAGGAGTAAGCTCCACGGCGATCTCAGTACTGCACTTGACTGAATATATATTACATCATGAAGGGCCTGTCTGTCTACGTGCGTACATCTTTTGCCACTAAATTCCTGTCTTGTGTATAGTTAGCACTGCCTAGAATGAATTGTTCCTAGTGGAGCCACTGTGGTGCTAATGGTATTTTTCGAATTTGCAATTATCATCCCAAAAAATACATATTTTTACTATATTACGAATAGTTCAAATGTGCTGAGATCAATCTTTGACATAATATAATAGAAAGCTTGAGATGCATGTATGTCGATGTACTATTGAGAGGTGCATTGAAGTGTGTTATAACTAACATGTCACAGAACAATGTCTCATAAGCCTTTATTAAATTGTACTTGGTATGTTATGAAACAATATAATTTTAATTTCTTATGCATCTTCTTACATCAAGAGGGCTGTTGAGATCTAGTACAGCTATATTAACTCTTCAGAGCCTTTGGTTAACACATTCAGTGAAAAACTAACCGAAGTTTGGTTATTCAAGTATTACTTTATAGCAATCATTAGATTGTATATGGTCAGTTTATGTTATGTCGTGTGTATCTGCAGGGTTAAACACCGTCACAACATTTTGCGTCAATGGAAGATTAATTTAATTTAAGGAACCGTCTTTGCTTTTAACAATAAATACTAGTTTATTTGCTAGGGCGTCTTGGGCGTCACACTGATAATAAAATTTTAATACTATTATTTCGTATTATTTTTTGTTGAACTCCCCGTTGATAATAACAATGACTACCTGTGCGCCTTACCATCAAAGATTGCATCACTGCTTACCATCAATAGAAAGAGATAATAAATTATATCTGCAAGATAACCTTTATTCTTTAGAAGTAAATAAAAATGTCCTCAATTTCCTTAGGTCATGGCAACGGCTAGACCGATTCCTATAATTAATTATTTTTTGCTATTTCTTAAGGTCAGGAAGAGACTTATAAACTTTGAAAACAAAGACCTATAATTATGTGTGTACCAGAAAATTTCAAAAAATCTTTTAATGCCTTGGTAGTTGGCTTACTAAACAAATGACGGACGCTAAAATGGGATTCTTGGACACTTGCGAAGCAGGGCTAGGCAAGTTTGAATTACCTAAAATAATAATATTAAGTCAATACATATTTTTTTTGTCAGTAGTAAATCATCTAATGACTTCTCCCACCCGGGGTAAAACGAGAGTGTCAGAATCTTACTGACTAAAAACCCCTCCGTTCCTTATCCTGCTCTGGGCCGAGGTCGCGGTGCCTTATTTCGCTTTCCCCGCAACCCCAGCTGAACATCAGCCCTTTTTTTGTGAGGGGAAAATCATCAAATGACTTCTTCCGCCCAAGGCCGGACGAGAGGGAGTGTCAGACTCTTACTGACTAAAAACCCCCCTGTTCATCATCACCCCTATAGGGCCCCGTCAGGCGGAAGGTAAGGACGCCGTGGCGTCTCTCAAGCCACTCCTCAAAGATGAGTCTTACCGCTGCTATAACAGCGTGCCCGAAGGTCCTTACACCTATGAAATTCTATTACGATCGCAGCTCATTAGAGCCATCCGGCTCTCACCCTGCACGCACGGTACAACTCACTCGGTAGTGACGAGTGGACGTTGCGTTTTAACCAATAAATGTCCTGCGGCCAACCAGTGGACCCTACGCTGTCATGTCAACGAGTGCACGCCGCTTGGTCCACGAATTTTTGAGAAGGTAGTGTGTTCATATTGGCAATAGGGCAAAAACAAGGAGCAAAGTGCGGTCCGCTCGGGATAGGCGACGTTAGCCGGTAGCCCGCCAATGCAAAGCAAGAATTGGAGCAGCGAGGTGTCACCGAGTTGTCCACCGCCGTCCGCGCTTCACGCGCCGAAGCTTAAAACTGAGGCGATCTGACGCCGCTACGAAGTATGTAGTGAGCGCATGCCCATACCATAACACAGACCATATAAATAACTAGCTCTTACCCGCGGCGTCGCTCTCGTCATTTGAATACCTACCCTACATTACCTACCCGATTTTACCTACTCTACTCTACCTACCCTACTCTACCTACCCTACTCTACCTACCCTACTCTACCTACCCTACTCTACCTACCCTACTCTACCTACCCTACTCTACCTACCCTACTCTACCTACCCTACTCTACCTACCCTACTCTACCTACCCTACTCTACCTACCCTACTCTACCTACCCTACTCTACCTACCCTACTCTACCTACCCTACTCTACCTACCCTACTCTACCTACCCTACTCTACCTACCCTACTCTACCTACCCTACTCTACCTACCCTACTCTACCTACCCTACTCTACCTACCCTACTCTACCTACCCTACTCTACCTACCCTACTCTACCTACCCTACTCTACCTACCCTACTCTACCTACCCTACTCTACCTACCCTACTCTACCTACCCTACTCTACCTACACTACTCTGACTACTCTACCTACCCTACTCTGCCGACCCTACTCTACCAACCCTACTCTACCTACCCTACTCCAATCCTATGTCCTTCTCCTGGCTCTAAACTACCTCCCTGCCAATTTTCAGCTAAATCGGTTCAGCCTTTCTTGAGTTATAAGTGGAGTAACTAACACGACTTTCTTTTATATATATAGATATCTAAACGTAGGAGACAAGTCCGTGCGGAGTGGGTGGCTCTAATGAGCTGTAACCTTTAGTCAAATTAATCCATGAAGGTGGTGTTGGCCCAGCCAGAGGTTAATGCGCTCGCTTCTCATGCATGAGGGTGTGGGTTCGAAACCTGGCAAGTACCAATGCGACTTTATCCGAGTTATATGGACTTTCTATGATTATTTAGACAGCACTTTAGAGGCCATTAGATGTGGTGGACATGTTCAGCCGGGGTTGCGGGGCAAACACAATAAAGTACCTACCGTGGCCTCGACCTGGACCAAGAGGGAATGGAGTTTTCGATCATCAAGAGTCTGACACTTCCTCTAACCATAGGCCAAAAAAGTAATTTAATAATTGAGAATTGCTCAATTAAAAAAGGCAGATCGTAATTACACAGCTTCAGTATCTAATCGACAACATTTTCAAAGAAGCAGGCAAACTTATAGAGTACGGATTGTGCGTTCGTTCCGTAAACATTATTGATGTTGCGTGCCGCTTGTGTCGCTTTGTGCCGACGTTACCTACTCGTACTCAATTATTACTCGAGGTTTTCACTTATCCACCACTGACAAAAATGTTCAGATGCTTTGAAAACAAAATAAGTACTACTAAACTAATGAAAATTACAACTATTAAACAATTGACGAATTTAGAAAAATGAATGCCATGTTTTATAATAAAGTTAGTTTTATTACAAAATAGATTTGATTTAGATCAGATAGATATACAATGACCAGATTTCATACTTATCTATAGCTTATTATTTGACTTTAATTATTGCTGTGAATATAATGTAATTTAAATTTCGAATGACACACCATACCATTATAATTATGAAATTAAATCAAAATAATATAAACGATAACGAAGGAAAGATGAAAAGGAATTGAAAACTAGCAACACTCGCTATATCTATCTCCTTTTAGCTATAACGAGTTAGATAACTTTGTCCTGCTGTCAACAACCGAAAACTCGTACTGTTATCAACGTGTTATCATAATAAACATTGATAATTGGCTTTCAAAGAAATTAAAGGTGAATTAAATTATGTATTATTGTTCATTTGTTCTGATAAGACAGCTATAAAATAATGTAGGTACCTTTAAATCTACTAGCGTAGCAAACAGATAAAAAACTAAAAATAGTTTCATCCGTTTGCCGATAAATTGAGAAAACTGTGATCGAACGAGGTTAAAATGTTAATAACAGCGAAGAAAATTATTTCACCGGTATCTTATTTATGTAAAACTGTTTGCCGGACTCTTTCTACGTCTGCAGTTGCTAAGGTTAGTTATAATAAAATATTCATTATAATCTTACTGTCCAAATTGCTAAACTCTGATATTTTGTAAATATATTCAAATCTTTGGACCCTGGACTATTTAAAATTGCTTATAACATATTCTATCATTTTCCCAGTATTATAATCACATTATTATAAATATCAGAATACATATTATTATGTGAACCTACCTACTTAATTTTAATGGCAGGAAGAGAAAATCAAAATCAAGGATGGTGTTATTAACTATGTAAAAGTTGGTAATGGAGCTCATCATGCCTTATTTTTGCCTGGAGCGCTGGGAACAATATGGACTGAGGGAAAGCCTCAAATAGAGGGATTCAACAGAGATAAATTCACATTAGTGGTTTGGGACCCACCAGGCTATGGCAAGAGTAGACCTCCTGAAAAAGTATTTAGTACTGATTTCTATGATAGAGATGCAGATGCTGCTTATGAATTTATGAAGGTAATATATAGTAGTAAGTAATATATGTTAGTAAGTTAATCCCTTATATTGAATATCAGTTGTGTTGGCATGTCTTATGATAAATATTATGTTTCAAGGCCTTGAAGATTCCAAAGTACTCTCTATTGGGATTCAGTGATGGTGGAATCACCAGTTTGATCCATGCTGCCAAGTACCCAGATGCTGTTAATAAACTAGTGGTCTGGGGTACCAATTCTTTCATCTTACCCAATGAACTGGAAATGTACAAAAGTAAGTTTGATATTTTAGATTATAATATTAGCTCTATAATGTAAATTTTTACTAAAGATAAGATTAGAAATACATACAATACTCTTTTTTATAATATGCACTCAAAAGCATGTCTGTGATTATTTTATTCTCTGCAGAAATTAGAGATATCAATTCCTGGTCAAAAAGGATGAGGGAGCCTTTAGTTGAAATATATGGGGAGGAATTATTTGCCAAATATTGGGCTCAATGGGTAGATGGAATGGAGGCTTTATACAAAACGAAGGATGGCAACATCTGTGCAGAACTCCTTAAAAATATAAAATGCCCTACATTCATCCTGTATGGTCAAAAAGACCCTCTTGTGGACAGTGTGCATGCATCACACCTACATACCCACATTGATGGTTCAAGGTTAGTTCAAAATCATATAAGATCATATAACACTCTTTGTGAAAAATACAATAGAAGTTAAATATTCTCTTGTTTTAGGATACATCTGTACCCAGAAGGCAAGCATCATATACACTTGAAATATGCTGAAGATTTTAACCAAAGAGTGCAAGAATTTTTATTAAAACCATAACATACAGTAATGAAAAATATGATGTCTAAAAGATATATCAAGAAGATACTTACAATTGAACAGACACTTACCTATATATTTTGAATTATTTTATGAATTACCTATATAATATTGTTTCTTAGTTGTTTTTCCTGGATATATTTTGGATATGGATTTTAAAGTAAAAAATAACAAAAATTCCCATACTTTATTTTCATTCACTTATAAGCATGATTCATTTCAGAATAAAACAATTTACATTCAATAACACATAATTTAAATTGAACTGACTCATATTCTGTACAAGTGAAAAAATTGTGTTTTTCTTATAACAACCAAACAAGCAGTTATGTTATCGTAGGGCGGTTGACACGCCTTTTGTTCTCATTACTTTAATGTTATTTACTTTGCGACTATACTGGATATTGTTAGTTTAATGGTAGTTACAAAATCTTGCATATTTTAACACAAAAATTCGACTCAAAATGTGCTTTACTAAATAAACCGAAGTAAAACTTCAACAACAGCAAATGAAGTATCGACTTTTGTCTCATAAATAAATATGTATTGCACTCAGTACATATGTCGAGTTATAAAACTTTATCTACTATGTTGTAGTGTACAATCGATTGACCCATCACAATACACTTGTAAAAATGTTAATATCGAAACTCTAAGGCACACATTATGAGCTAGTGTCCTGTAGACAAAATGGAAGCACAGTATGTTTTACTAATTATGCTTGTATGACGTTAATGAATCATAAGTAAACGTTTTACACGTATATAAACAAACACACATAAGCGACCTACCTCGATAAATACATAAGAAAATATAGTGACAATCATTCACTAATTCCAGTAAGCTTGTTCTTATCTCATAAATAATTTCTCTAGTTACAAAAAATAGTATACACTGAATGGACATTAGATATTACGACGCGCACCGCACTTTGCTGCGGCCGCCGGTCGCTAACAGCACCATAGTTAGGCTATGCACTACTGTGATCCATTCGTTACATATATTACAGTGAAATAAGATTACTCTTACAAATACATAACGATACAATATTACAACATTATCACCGGGATTATTAACAATACGGCTTTTAATTAATTTTAAATACGTTATATTCGTTACGTTTACAAAACTAATGTTTTAATAGAGAGAGTCAAAGGCACACACTTTGTAAAAAAATCCTACAAGTTAGTCTCAGTGTCTCTTATCACTGTCGCGGCGCTCGTTCTATACGTACACGGGTCCCTGGTTATCGTTGTCGTCGAGGTTTATTTTGTTCGTATAACCGTCATCGAAGAACCTCCGGAACGTGAACTCGAAGAATCCGTGGAACGTCTTACCGTTGTCAAGCAGCTCGCTGTCCGATTTGTTGGAGTCGGAGCTACCAGAGTTGCGGAGCTTATCCGGATCCACTGGATCGAAATTGGAAGTATCGGTCGCATAGTCGATCCGAGGTATGTACGGTGCCACTTGCCTCCGCAGTCCCTTGTCGAAGTCGATGCCATGTAGGAACGGGTGGTTCTTTACCTCATTTGCATCTTTGCCGAGCCTCGTTTCCTGACCAGAACATAGCTGTAGGATTAGATCCTTACTCTCTGGAGATAATTTTGCTGCATCAGGGATATGAAGGGTACTTTCCCAGTTTATAACCTGTGAAATAAAGAAAAATAAATTAGGCAAATAAAGATTTTGTTCACTTATTATATGATGGGGAAAAAACATTTGTATAATATAATAATTTCATAGCTGACCTTGAGTTGCGTTTCGGCAGGCGTAGAGGCTAGAAAGGGTGGTGATCCGACTAACATTTCGTAAAGGATGACACCGACCGACCACCAGTCGCACAGCTGCGTGTACCCGGTGCGCTGCAGTACTTCGGGTGCGATGTAGTTGGGCGTGCCGACTAGCGAGTGCGCCAGACATCGCTGGTGCTCGCGCTTGCGTCGCCTTTCCAAAGGTTTTAGCTGATGACACCTACACTCGCCCATGGCACCCCACTCTCCATCCACTGGATCCATCGAGTCTTGTCGTCCGTGATCTGAACAAGTAGGTATGCATTATTACTAACAGGTAACAAGCATTTAAAATAAAAAACTACTTGAATAAAAATTATTAAGTATTTTCTATAGAGGAGCTAATTATTATGAAATTAAACATTAATACTTTCAGTGTTTAATAAATTTCTATATAGTATGGAAAATAAGCTCACCATTTCTCTGATAGTATTTAGAGTTGTGCGTCCACCTAAAGCCCGTACATAAACCAAAATCTGTCAACTTAATATGGCCATCGCGATCTATTAAAATATTATCGGGTTTGATGTCCCTGTGGATAAAGCCCATCTTATGGACACTTTCCACCGCGCACGTCAACTCCGCGATATAGAACCTGGCGAGACTCTCTTCGAATATACCCAGCTTTATTAACAAAGACATCAGATCACCGCCAGGTATATAGTCCATCACAAAATACAAATTATCTTTATCTTGGAAGCTGTAATAAAGTTTAACGACCCATTCGTTATCGGCCTCCGCTAATATATCCCTCTCAGCTTTAACGTGCGCCACCTGGTTCCGCTTCAGCACGTCAGCTTTGCGAAGTGTCTTCATGGCATATAGATGACTAGTATCAATCTTTCTTACTAACGTCACTTCTCCAAACGCGCCTACTCCGATAGGCTTAATTTTTGTGAACATTGACTTGTCCATCTTTGCTCTCTTTAATCTAATGTAGTTGGATTCTTTCTGAGATAACATCTTCCTCATTTGACATTGTGCTTCTGCACTGAGACCTATTTTAGTCATTTCTTTCTCCAACTGCATTCGCCTAAACGTTCGTTGCTTATACGACTTTAAAATGTTTTCGACGTGCTGTTCCATGAAGAATTTAAAAGCTTGAGGTGAATAATTTCTAACTTTGCAATCTCTCCGTTCGTCTTCTTTTTCTTTACTAATATTTTTCCTTTCTGGAATAGGCGATTGATGTCTTATCTTTTCTAAGCCCTTGGGTCGACGCTCCGTTGAACCGTTCGAACTTTTATCAGAGCTGGATGCGGCTACACTATCTTTTAGAAGATTGTTCGTGCAATTTTGATTTGGACATTTAATTTCTACCTGGGAGGCTTCACCTGTATTGGAGAACTTCTTATGCAAAGGTGAGTGGTGGGAATTGACAGTAGTTGTGTTATCATTTTGATTGCCATAAGGCGGCGGTGGAATAGGGTGCATCCCTCTCTGCACGGCTAGAGCTTGCATTGTGATAGCATAGCTCGGTGGTTCTGTAGTGGGAACGGTGGGAGTTGTTGCTGTCGGTATGACTGGGGGCGTGGACCCGGGCGAGGATGGCTTCGGGGCCAACGGGTAGCTTGGCGGTGTTTGCGCCTGTTGCTTTTGTTGAATAGAACTAGCGTACGAGGGTGGAGGTGGCTGCGCGACCGAGCTCGCGACAGGAGGAGGTGCAACAGGCGCTATCGCAGTCTGCAGTACCGGTTTCTGAACTTGTGTACTTTTTACAGATTGCATGATAATGGGAGGTTGCACCGCTTGTCTCGCAGTCCACGCCTGAATAGGCGTAGGTCGAGTCATCCCCGACGCCGAGCCTGTCGATTGCGTCACCGTAATCGGACTCGGCGACCCGGCGGAGGTGCCTCCCGAGTATATTCCCGACGATGGACTCTTCCGATAGTCCTGTGACTGTGTGGGACTTTGACGATTCTGCATTGACACCGAATACGAAGGAGGAGGTGGTACGCCCGACAGCGGATATGGCGGGGGCAGTTCTGCACCACCACCTGACGATTGATAAATACTCAGGGCCTGTATCTGCTGCGTTAGCTGCTGTTGGACTTGTGGGCCATTTTGCACTATCATTGGCTGACGGGCAGGCGGCGTGGGTGCGCCAGCTGCCACGGGGCTGGTCCCCCGTGCGGGTGGCAATGGTGGCGCTGGTGACATGCGCTTCATGAGCTGCTGCACGGATGGCATTACTGGCGGCGTGGACGGACATCGCGGAGGAGGCGGTGGCGGCGGCTCAGAGAAACCGGATGGCGAGTATTGCCTACTTAATTTCTCATGAGGCAGTGGAGGTGCATCCGACTGTCTAGGACTGTCAGACCGAGAGCTCCCTGCGCCTGAATCAAGTGCAGGACTACCTCTATGGAGGTTAATTTCACGCTCTAGACTAGGTTTTCGTATAAGTTTGGAGTTTAAGGCATTTAAGTTACTTGTCTTAAGGACTCCATTATGAGATTCCTGTTGTTTTGACAGGTAATCTAATGCTGCATCAAATCGCCCTCCAGCATATTTCAATGCCCTTACAGCAGGATCCTGTAAAGAAAAGTTACATTAAAAATATACAACAATTTACTCACAATAAAACATACCTATAATACAAGTTCAATAAGAAATTCCTTTTTTAAAAATTAACTATAGTGAGACATAAATTATAACTCTCGCGTGAATTCAACGGGACTCAGAAGACAGCACGAAGTCGCCGCGACTAGCTCGCTACTTATGAATAAGAGTATCGTTGTGACTTGAAACTAGTAGAGCTTTTCCCAGTGTATTCTATTAAATCCTTATTTTAAATAAAAAAAAAACAAACGAGCAGACGCATTAACTGATGGTAAGTAATCACGCCGCCCGTGGAGTTATACCAAAGGAGTTACAACTAGTGCGTTGCCGGTCTCTTGTAGGCTTATAGGGATTTAAGGATAGGGGATGTGAGGCCTTACTCTCACGGCGAAACGGAAATAAGTAAAGGAAAGTAAGTGCTGCTTTACATCGGTTTTTGTGTTGCCGTGGTATCAATCCGGTCGGCCCGGAGCATGGCTCTGCCACTCAGTTTTCAATATTCGAAATAAGTATTTTCTTCTTGTATTAACCGACTTCCAAAAATTAGGGTGGTGCGCAATTCGACCATTTAAATGTTTTTTAATGTGTATACACATTGAATGTTTAGAAATGGTGAAACGTTTATTAAATGACAATAAATTTCGCTCCATAATAATAATACCATCACACCTTTTATTAGCAGAGGTGTACCTTATCTGAAATATTTTATAGAAAGGGCCTTTTGGGAATTGGGGTGTTGAGGGGGTTGGAAGAGGAAGAATTGTTTCAAGCCCTTTTTCTGTAAGGTAGCAGTATCACTCCAGGTGAGCCAGTCAGCCTTTATGTATTAAAGGGGAAACCTATTGACATTAGGTACAATTCTGGAATGTATGAAATTAAGGAAAAAACACACAGAAAGTAACTAATCTATTACAGTTTTAACTATTCTAGGACAATCTTCTTTCTTATATAAATAAAAAAATTAAATGCTGTTCATTGGTCTCGCTAAAACTCCCAAACAGCTAGTCTGTTTTGGATAATTTTGGTCTTAAAATATTCATCGAAGTCCAGGGAAGATTTAAAAGGTTGAACATAGTTATATTTTAAACGGTAATAAGTTCGCCCAGACAGCTAGTATATACATAATTATTTATAAAATTGACAAGTAAAGCAGAACACCTAGACATTTCAAATGAAAAAAATGAGTGATGATAATTTGTGTTAGATGCACACAATGTACAATAACAAACTCATAAAGTTGGGTTTTTCAGCAGGGGGTGTCATATCTTGTTTAACATAGCATACTCCTGTGTTTGAAGCTTACTTCAACTTGCTTCCTTAACTTACATAGTTAGAATAATGTAATATTTACTGCTTTGCACATCAAAGCAATGTGGTATGTTGATAAATATAACCATTCAGTCAACTTGAATTCAAATAGTCTCATAGGGCTTTGCCAATATTTCAGAGGGAGAATATATGTGATATTCTAGCCAGTAACAAACATTATCTGAACACTAGTAGGGATCATCTTTGCAAAATTCATTGCACAAAGATTCTAGTAAAGATTCAGTACCATATCTGGCATAATTATGAGACAAAGGCAGTGATCATCTCTCTAATATGAATCTATTTAATAGAAGTTAAGGAACCTTTAGGTTCTACCAATCTGTCCAAAGTGTCCATGTCTTTATCATTCATAAGTAACTGAAATCAGCAACTGCTAATAAATATTGCAAATACTAAAGTTCTAGACATTACATATATGCTTACCTCATCAAATCCCAAAGCAATTAATTGGTTTAAGGTTTGTGGTAATGCAGTCAAATCCTTATCAAGACCATTCCCTGATGATGAGCTGAAGCCAGAGCTAACACCTGAACTAACAGTGCTTGCTGCTGACGAGCCAGGTGGCTCAGAGTTGCCATTGTTAGCAAATGGTAGTAGTGAGTTGCGAATCTGGGCTAGTGCCTTTTGATGATAGCCGGAGCGAGCGGCCGCCTGGCGGGGCGCCGGCGGGTTCATGGCGCCCGCGCCCGCGCCCGTGCGCCTCACCTCTCACCCCACCCCTCCCATCACACAAGTACACACCACCTTCTGAGCACACTCATAGTCACTAGTCACGATAGCATTTATTATACACTCAAATATTGTCCAGGAACTTCTAGCCCAGATGGTTTCAAGTTTGTTTTTGTTTCTCAATTTCTGGCTTGTGTTAACATAATATGAATATCCAATGCTGGAACAACTTTAGTTTTACACTGAAAAAGAAAAAGAATAACATTATAAATATAGTTATGAACATCTTATAAGTAGATTTTGCCATGATACATAGAAAACTGAACTCTTACTGGATTGTTATGTGCTTTTTGACATGAACACAATTTTATCAACTGGAATAACAATATATACCATTAAACTTTCTATAGTAAACAAAATGTATATGTAGTGCGAATAAAACGTTATTATATAGCATTCTAAATTAATATTGCTCCAGTCAAAGCTGCTGGTTCATAACAAGCCAAAAGAATGTTCAATACGAATCAATCATGACATAGTACTGTGGAATGCCAAAATTAGAGGAGTCAGCTTTGTTTCGACTTCACTAATCACAGACACTGTTTTTGAAATACACACAAAAAATAAACATTTACCAGGAAATTTTTCACTTTCTGCAAATCAGATTTGGAATCACAAACGTCATAATCTCGTAAAATAAAATTCTATCGGAGAGCTCTCACATTACCGATGACATCTTTCTTGGGCACCACAATTTATGATAACAATGTCAGTGTTCATTTCCAAACTTAACAACTGCAAATTTGCATAAACTTTGCCTTGTATAAAATAATATCGAAAGAATTACGAAAACAAAGAACTCTGAAACACAGACATGCAAGTTGGCAAACCATACAAAGCGACCATTTTGAAGAATTACCACATTCTTTTGTATGTTCATAAAAGCTACAGCATAGTGACGTTTGTCGATGCTCTGTATAATTTGGAAAATAATATTATTTATTGATTTAAATCAACGTAAGTTGTAATTATTTTATGATAAAGCAAATAATTACAAACATTTAATGAATATTTATTTTTAATTCATTAATTTTAATAAAATAGAAATCATTGCAGGAATAGTGAATGGGATATTTTAGTCTATTTCAAATAGTCACAGAAATTTAGTCTATGGAAGGAGTGAATGAAAAACGATGTGATATCGATTACCTGTTTACAGGTATCTGTGGTTGTGGTAATTGGTAAATAATTAGTTCACTCGATCCAATTTGTTGTGAAGTGATGATTGGTGTTTGGTTGAGTATTATTTTTGCAATGATTTAGTCCTCAATGATTACGTATTATAAAATATTTATTAACTTTTTTCTAAAACAATAAATATATAATAGTCAAATATATATTATCTACCAAACGGTGACATATTCCAAAATGATAAGGAGACTTGTAATACTACATTTTCTATTTTTACCTTATTTTGTTGCACTTGAAGAAAGTTCAGTGTATGAATACAATGCAAACAATTTTAAAATTCAAATAGAAGAAATGGATGGCAATTTTATAATGTTTTATGCACCTTGGTAAGTATATTGTGCATTTGTGCTGCATTAGAAAATGACCGGTCTCAACTTCTGTGCGTTGGTGTTGAAAAATAATTTATTATTATTTCAGGTGCCGGCACTGCACTGAGTTTCATCCAATCTGGTCAGAGCTAGCAGAACTTGTCAATACTAAAGATTCCAAATTTGCTATTGCCCAGGTGGATTGTACAATACACTTTAAATTATGCAACGAAAACGACATAACAGGTACATAAAAGATTTATGATATTTTTAAACCATTCACCTTATCGATAATCTGAAAAGGTCTTAGTAATATTTTGGCCATTTATAAAGGCCTAAGAAACATTACCCAAATAGGAAAAGAATTCATTGCAATCTTCTAATAAAAGTCAATATTTTTTTGCTATTTATAAACTGGTTGTAGTTATTTCTAAGATTACAGTATCAATGTTTTTGTTTTCCAGGATATCCAACATTACTTTACTTCCATAAGAACACATTCTCGCCAGTTGAATATAAGGGTACCAGGGACTTGCCTTCCCTAACATTATTTTTAAGTGAAGTATTTACTATGAAATCAGAGGTAAAATATTAAACAAGTATAAAATATTTTTCTGGAAATTTTGTTTTTCAGTTTAATATGCAACTGAATACTTTTAGGGTTTGGACCAAGAAAAAGAATCCAGAGAGGTAAAAAAATACAGTGGTATGGCCTACTTAAATGATCAAAATATTGAGAAGTTTGTGTCCCGGGGACAGCATTTTATTATGTTTTATGCACCATGGTGTAAAGCATCTCAGGTAATAAACTTACTAATTTCTATTTGGTATTATAAGAATTTTAAACAATCCTGTTGACATAAGAAAATCAAATTAGTATATAATTCAACTCTATGATAAAAAAGTCCTACTTGTCTTCTGGAGGAGTAAAAAATTGTAATTTGTGTGACTGAATTGTGGTATACCATCAATAAAATGTTTGTTTTGCTTTTTTCAGAAATTAGCACCAATTTGGGCTGACCTAGCAGTGCAATATGCACATAATGAGTACATCCAGATAGGAAAAGTTAACTGTATGGACAATGAAATGACTTGCAAGACTTTTGACATCAAACAGTATCCTTATCTAATGTGGATTGTCAATGGTAGAATAGTAAGTTCATTTATATCATGTTCTAGAAGTTCTAGTGTCTAGAAATAACTTATTTAATTATGATGTTGAATGAAAATATGATATTGCAGATGGGAGTAGCTGAAGCAGAAACAATAGATGATCTTAAAGGCTATGTAGAAAAAATGTTGCTCACAGAAAATCATGACCCTGAAAAGTTTTTAAAGAAAAAGAAAGCCCTGCCAGTTGCTAGGATATCAGAAGAAACATTTGAGACATTTTTAGAAAAGGAACTCGTATTTATAAACTATTTTGCTCCCTGGTCAGTTTCTTATTTGGATCCAGCATTTGTAATTAGAACATACCATGTATTAATTATTTTCACCTAAAATTTACATCATTAATAAAAGCTCAATTGAAAATTCAAATAAGGTGTTCAAGTACTATATAAGCATTTTCAAATTTCACAGGTGTGCACACTGTATGCAGTTAAGCCCGCTGTGGCTGAAGTTGGGTGAAAGGTTTCAAAACGAAACTCGCGTTATAATAGCAGATGTTGATTGTGTGCAATCTAAACCCATTTGTGAAACAGAAAAGGTAAGAAGCCATGCCGAATTTGAATATTACATAAATTCTTCTAGTTTACCTTACTGTTATCATTCTTATCTAATCACATTAGTATGTTGTAGACATATTGAGATGACTCTACACTCAAGTTACCACTACAAGTTATGGGTGTGTAGCTATTATCAATTCTCACATTACCTGTTTATATTTTAGATCAGTGGCCTCCCCACCCTAATCCTATACAAGGAAAAGAAGATTGTGAATGTAGAACATGGAGGACGTTCTCTTGAAAGCCTAATAACTCTAGTCACTGAACACCTTCAAGGTACAAACACAAGCTCTGAACAAGGAACAACCAACAATGAGGACATCACGAAGACCAAAGATGAACTATAAATTATTTTATTAGGTAGATCAATAAACAAATTTTATTACAACTTGGATTATTTTACTGTGCTTTTCATTAACCTGTAGTACGTAGAAGTGAGATCCGAGCAAGATACAATATTTTTTTCTATTGACTCATGCTACCACACTTGAGGCTAAACATCCTGCCACTAGACCCTGAAAATCCTGCATTGTTGGTGCATTGACACCTATAACAACAATATCAACACAAATTGTAAAATATAAAATAAGTATCTATAGGTGTAGCAGCAGCACATCAATTATTTCTTAATTATCTATGTGTCATTCAGCTCACATGTCCATGTCAGGAATAACATGAACCACAGAACCAGGAATCACAAACTGAAAGACTAAATTCAAAATATTATCTAATAAAACAAGATGTGTTTTGTCCAAGGTAGTTTCTTCTCCACTTATCCATTAATTTCAGAACCCCTTAGAAGTAGATACAGGTTGGTAATAACATTTCAAAGCAAGAGGTTCAATTCAATGTTTAATCAAATGTAAAGGAACAAATACATGTCATATGAAGCTCATATCTTAAAGACATCCTGGTGCATATATCTACTAATGGTGGGTTGTGAACAATCTATAAATTAAGAGTCCTAGATGTGTCAGTAACTCCCAAGCTGCATCATCTCTATAACATTTTTTTGTCAACAGTTTGTAACTGAAAGAATGCTCCGTCAGCCTGTGTTGCCTGCCTGTTAATCTGCTTATGTCTGTCTCGGGACACAATTTCTTCTAACACCTCTCCGTCACCTTTTATTAACCTGAAAATAGGACTCAACTGAGGGAATATTCATTATGAAATTAAAAAGTAGATTAGTATATACTATATGACACTGAAATATCACTGAAGAGTAGTAAAAGTTATTGTGGGTAAAAGTATAAGATTGATAGGATAACCTGTATCTTCCTGTCTCCTCATCTAGAACTTTTCTTACTACACTTTGTCTTTTCTCCCATTCTTCTTTAGTCATAGGGGCCATGGCTTTGGATTTTTCCATTAATTCTGTAACAAAAATCTTGTTATGCACAGATCTTGTTGAACACAACCAGCTCAATAAGATTTCAAGTTTTGCTGTAAGTAGTTCTTTTGTTTAAGTAATCACTGATACTATAATAAATATAACAGTCTGGCTTAAAGTCTCGCTGGCAGTTTCCTTTCGTTATACACATACCAAGAGGAATGTCTGTGGAGACGGCCCCATCCTTCGCATTACTATCATCACGACTGAGACTTGTACTCTTACTCCTCTGCTTCTTTTTAAGCCTTTTCTTTTCTTCCTTTAATTTCTTTTTCAATGCTCTTTCAGTCTTCTTTTTTTCTTTTTTTAATTTCTTTTTCAATTTTCGCAGTTTCTTTTTTTCTCTGGATGCATCAGAATCTGAACTACTAGAACTTGAGCAACTTGATCTCCTTCGTTTCTTAGATTTTTCTTTTCCCATAGTAAGGTTTTCCTTAAGAGCAGGTACCTAGAACAAATCTATAGTTATTTTATTAGCATTTTACGCTCTGCTAAGCAATTAAATCTCGCCGGGTCGCACTGAATTACGCTAACAAAATGAAAATTGAGAGTATTGAGACTAATATTTCTAACGAATGACACATGTGACAGTGACAACTGACAATGTCAAACAAAATGTCTATTATTTAAGACATTTTGTTGTGCCAATCTTTGAATAGAAAACCCTTAAGTAGGAAACATTTCATGATCAAAGTAAAGAAGCAAATAGTTTTCTTTAAAAAACTTTTTATGAGCAAAATTATCATATGGCTTCTCTCATCCAAAAATTAGACGATAGGGAGTGTCAGACTCATACTGGCTAAAAACTTCCCAAACTTCCCATTCCTTATCCTGGTCCAGACTGAGGCCATATATTTGGGTTTGATTCTGGTCCGGCGGCGAGCTACCCATCCTTCTCGCCGTCCCCAGACCAACAGCGGCGCTGGGGTCTGAGGACGATTTCTTTAAATACCAGGATGCAAACTTTGAAGGTTTTGATGATATTGCTTACTTTAATAATTCTTCATATTTTGTAAATGTTTACCCCTGGTGAGATACCGCTTTTCAAACCTTTGATACAAATTAAACAATGTATTGTAATAAGTACAATAACAGGCGGTCGATATCAAAAAGTTTACAGCAATCATGATTTGAATAAAAAACCCAAATGTACTTGGCGGCGTGGCGAGTCGTATCTCAGTAGAACGCCCCAGCACGCGATATGTCACGACACGACAAGCTAGAAATGTATCTATGCAAGCTCGTCTCGACGACCATACTTTCTATTCTCTAAGGTCTTTTATTGTAAATGTATGAACCTATATTTCTGGCGTGACACGATACCTACACCACGCCACAGCAATAATACATATATCTCTGACTGTCTAAAACCGGTTATATTCCTACATAAGTACATATTTACTTACTAACGCCTAAAGCTGTTTAAGCATCTATTATTCTCGATACTAAAGCCCTATGATTGTCATCGAAAATAACTGAGTAAAATTATAAATACGAACTTAAATCCAATAATGTAAACAATTTAAAATTTAGTGTGTAATAAATGGGTAAGCTCTGCTGCTGGTAACGAAGCGGATTTACGATACTAGATGCCTCTCTTACGTTACTCTCATAAAATGTTGAATTACCTTTTTAATTTTTTTTTTAAGTAAAACAATGTTAACGTATTTAGGTACCTACCTTTTGTAATTAGGTATGTGGTAAGTATACAGCACAAATGTATACCAAACGACTTGCAAAGTTTACTTCTATATTTGTATAAAACTTTTACAAAAATTATATATGGAGGTAACCGATAAAAATACAATACATGTATAGGTAATAAATAAAAGTAGAAATTCATCGGGAAAATCAGAGAATATGTAGTAAATAACCCCCTAGTAAAGCTGGGATAGCCTATGTACATCGGCTACAGATTGTAATACCTAAATTATTAACATGGGATATAATCATATACATATACATAGATATAAGTCGTATTATAATAATATGTAATGCATATAATCAAATCAAATACTTTCTTTACTAAATAAAAACGTGCAATATATGCATAGCTTGATTCATGATTGAGCTGTGGCGGTGGGTGACACGTTATGGGAGTCCCGATGAATAATTGAGGTACTCGTAGATACACGCATGCGCGAGACGCCGGCAAATCGAGACATAGCCCCAGGCAGCGTATCTATTCGAGCTCAGTGCACCGACACCAGCACCCCAGTATGAAGTAATTTTTATATCACGTTCGAATGTTTCGCCTCGATTTTAATACAAGCAGACGTTTTCAATACAGAAATGTGCACAGTCACGTTGTTATAGATAGATAGAAAGAAACAGTATTTGTCACTTAGTTGAGTGCTGCGAGTACAGTGCGCAAGATGCAGGCCGGGGGGCCGGATAGTACGGCGGTTTCTGAAGCCCCTAGCAGTGGCAGCGAGGACTCCGACTGCGAGCCTGGGCCGGAGACCGATGCGGATGCCGCTCTCACCGAGGAGTGGGCTCGGGAGCTGCTAGCTGGGGCGGGCGTGGTCGACCCGCATGAGGTTTGCTTTCCTTATTATTTAAAATTTCTTTGTATCACACCTTTGCCTACAAAATAATTTAGATAAGTATGAAAATATTTCATACATATCATTCATTTGTAGAAACGTAGGAAGATTATGTAAATATAGCGTATGAAAGAATGTCTGAAATGTTTTGTTGTCAATCGAGCATAATAATGAGTAGGTACGAGTAAAATATTCGTACCGGCAATCATAAAAACAAATAAGAATGTTTCATTAACACACTCACTAGTTACGTATTTAATTATTTAAAACTTTATGTATAGACACTTAGTTTTAGGATCAAGGTAATGAAATAAAAAAAATATTTAATAAAAGCAGATTATTTACTAAAAGCAGATTATAGAGATATGAAACATATGGCCTTTAATCAATAAAATTTTCTTGATGTCTTAGGTACATGTGGAATCACGGGCAGGAGTTGCTGGTGCCCTTAGCCGGGTTCTGGCTGTGACAGTCTGCTACGAGAGCAATGGTGAGCGCAGAGCTCTACCTCTGGTCGTCAAACTGCCTCCGCGAGACCCATTCGGCCGGTTGTTTGTTGCTGAGGCACAGTTCGACACCAGAGAGATCCTGTTTTACACGGAGCTAGCACCAGCTCTCAACAAACTAGCAGAAGAAGCCCTAGGACCCGGATCTGGCTTACCTGTGCCCAGATGCGTCAAAGCAAGACTACCTGGTTAGTATTTATTTCCGACATGCCTTTATTTACGCACATGTACCTATCACACAATATGATGCCTTAGGTTAATATTCTTCAGTCATTTGTATGCAATGCGCGTATCGAATCTCCAGTCACTGACTCAGGCAATTTATTTTTGTCTTCTCAAGGTCTTGGTAAACTGGTGAAGTGTCTCGAATCACTACATACATTACGATATTTATTCACATGTGTGTAGCCAGATACTAAACAATTGTTTCATTATTAGTTTGGTAATTTCTTTTTATTCGAATAATCATGATTAACTATTTAGAAACAAGGACTAAGTATGAAGTAACTAAGCACAAATAATTTATAGTTGCAGTCAGATCCCGACCTAGATTTTCTATGATATTGTGTCTCTCCACTTGACTTTTCACCTTTGCGCGTCACATGCGACATTCCCGCCCCCTTTCCTCCTCACCTCACTTGTGACCTATTTCTAGGCTTTATTTTTCATAGGTTCGACAATTAGGTCGAGCTATTCAACTGAAGCATGGAAAGTTTGTTCGATGTGAAAATTTTCTATGATACATTGATAGCACCAGTACTTACATACCTACCTACCCCTTTTGTGTTAGAATTCCGATATTGGTTTTACAATGTTCACCTTAAAATTTCAGATGAGATCGGTGGAGACAGTGAGCTTGTATTAGAAGATGTCACTTCAGTTGGATACGAAGCGGCTGATTTTGCAGAAGGTTTAACTGAAGAACGTGCACGATCTGCCCTTTTTGCGGCTGCAAGACTACACGCGCTTTCTCTGGCACTACGCGATAGAGAAGGACCGTTAGACCAAAGATTTGACTTTCTATTTCCTTGCGAGAGAGCAGCTGCAGGATACTTGCGCCTCGTTCGGAGGGGACTTCCACAGCTCGAAGCATTTTTACGAGGGCGCCCTGACTGTGTCGAGGAAGCAGCTGCGGTGTCTGCTTTGAGTGCTAGGGCGCCATCTTTACTCGGAACCCTGTTGAGACCTGCTGAGCCAGCACCACTTGCACATGCAGATTTTTGGAGTGGTAATTTACTGTTTCGCGAAAGAGAAGGTGTGAGCGAATGCATTGCTCTAGATTGGCAAATGGTTTCTTTAGGAAGACCAATGGATGATGTCGCATTGTTACTTCTGTCATCTTTGACGCCGGAGCTGAGAAGATCAGTAGGAGATACTTTAATAGAAGAGTACGGAGATCGATTGGAAGCCGAGTGTGCGAGGTTGGGTGCTGCTTCTGCCGGAGTTACAGTGAGGCGGGGCTTGAGGCCAGATTGGCCGCGGGCGGCTCTCAGAGCATTGTTATTGTGTGCGGGAAGTGTTGATGTTGCATTGGGAGAGCCTAGAGCTGAGCGACGACTACTGGAGGCTGTCCGGGATCTACATTCACAAGGCGTTCTCGCTCTGAGGCCTGATAACGAATCGTGAAACCTTTTAAAACGTGTGCCAAGATCGTGCTTAGTGTTTGTTGGAAAACAAAGGTTCATTATTTAACGATTCAGTCCAATTACATAGTATATCAATGATATTAGTTATATTCAATTATAATATTATTTTAAGCACAAACAACAATTGAATCATGTGTGTAATAACATAGATACTCTTTAGTTGACAATGATCGGATTCGACGGAGAGTCCCACGGACCGCCAGACGCGCCGCGCGCTGGCAGCGGTGTTAAGCCTAAACAAAGACTGAATTTACGTATATCTACATCGTGCGTACACCACGTATCGTATCTACCGTAGATGTTAATTGCTCATCGTATCAAAAGCTAGAAATTCATTGCGGTCTATTGACTATTATTTAAAGACAAAATAAATTATTGACAGTATCATGGTTTCTTTTTTATTGTACCTTAAACATCACGACCGGCTAGCCGCACATTAAGGGTTCGATTCTCATACGTACTCTGTGAGGCTGTAACAATGGATGAAAAGTTTTGATTAGGACAACAACAACTTACTGTTTTTAACAGTCGTGTAAGTGACGTTACTGGATGCCCAATCCTTCCGGTGCCCCCGTCTCTTAAATATCCAAATCCTTAAATATCCAAAGCCCTTATCACCAAAAGGCCGGCAACGCACTCGTTACTCCTTTGGTGTTGCGGATGTCCATGGACGGCACCGATTGCTTACCATCAGGACCACCTGAATTGGAAATTATTGACTGCACGGTAGGCATAGTTGCTGGACAACTGGCTGCTGTGCAACAGTAGCGGGTTATAACGGGTTCCATTCCCGCACGAAACAACATTTTGTTATTTGGAGTATTTGTGGCTGGAGTATTTGAACTTTTGGATAGGTACTTGACTGAACCTGCAGTGTGGTTTTGTTTTACATTAAGGCGATCGACACGTTTATGATAATCTACAAATCGGAGGGTTGTAACGTTTCATTTGCGTTAACGTAAAGCCGCACTAAGCACTCTGTTGAAACTACAACTCTTCGAATAGTAGCCAGTTCAATGCGCGACGCTTGACCAATACTCACTATAAATCTCAAGCGTCGCTTAAAAGTAACAGACGTTACACACACTGACGTGTCAGGGCAGTGCGGGCAGGGCAGGACAGGGCGTGACAGGGCTTCAAACTACATCAGTGTCGTCAAGCAAACATGAAATCATTATCCCTTATTTGCTAAACATACTACTTACGTACATTACATACGTAACCACCAATTTATTGATGGGCAACGTTTGTGAAATGTTTTTACCGTCATTTCTTTTTTGTATCATGTATATTGTAATATGTTATGTCTTGTGTAATCTTATAGAGTGCAGAATACAACTCACTATTCATTAGAGGGACAAAAAACATTTTGGTTTTGTACTATTTATTTACTGTTGAGAGTATCTTCCGTGGGCCGTGGGTTTCCTAAACTCCATTATTCATATTTTTTTTACCGACATGTAATGTCATCGATGCCAATACAAATCGTTTCACCCATCTTCTACATAAATTAATTGGTAAAATTATGCAAATAGAAACTTTTTATCCAGTTTAACTCAATCTTTTTTACAAATTTCAGAACGAAACTTGTCAACACAAACGTTTTTGTAGTAGGTACTACTAAACGTCAGTCAGTCTGTCAGTCAGACAAGGAAATGTCAAAATAGTGACCTTCGAACGATAAAGCTCAAAATATTTGGAAATGAGAATATTGAAGATTATAAGATTTACTGTTAGATAGGACCTCTAATAAAACTACTTTTCCAGCATACAGTAAAAAAGATGGCTCATCCAAACCACGTTACACTTGATATAGAAGACGAAGAACCTGCGGAGATGGCGCCTCGTCATAACTATAGAGGGCCAGGAGAACCAAGTCCTAGACAAGCGCCTCAGTTTAGAGAAAGACCCATGGGCCTAGGAGATCAGTTACAAAGTGTAATTAGGGAAATCAGACCAATTGTGGAACAAGCACGAATAGTACGTAACATTAACTCATAGCAATGATTCATAGTAACAAACAAAAGTACTTAGAGTTTCGCATTATGATGATATCGTTTTGTTAATTGTGTAATCTATATCTTTTTAGCAAACCAGAACCAGTCGACTGTCACTGCCTATTTGGATGCCAAGGGCCATACCAGCACCACCTTACACGGTAGACCCAACTCCAAGACCACTTAGCTCAGTAGCACATGTAAACTTGGGAGCAAATGCACAAACATATGCAGTAAATGACCGAGGTGGTCCTGTAACACATCGCCCCCAGCATGATATTATAATAAGTAATAGTGAATCCAGCTTGTCTGAGCCAGACCAAGAGCAAGAGATTGTGTCGGTCAACCCAGCCAACAATAACAATATTCATGAAAATGCTGACAATGAGAGTCAAAGTGATGATGGCTCACAGGTATGTCTCAATACTTACTCTATAGTAGCATGTATTTAAACAAAAGTAGTTAGTAAAAGAGAACAAAAAAAGTAGGTAGTTTCCAACTAGTTATATACAATATAATTTTCTATCAACTTTTAATGAAATTGTATAGGTATTTTTTTTTGCATCAAATAGCATAGTTATTTATTTGTCTTGAAAACTTTATCTTATATCAAAAATAAAAATAAGTGTATATTGAAATTGGTTAACCTTTCAATCCTGGTAATTCAAGACACAATAGAAACACAATATGTGTGTGAATTCCGGCTGTGAATTCCCTGGGGCTTGATGAATTCATTTTTAAATAATTTTATGTTTTATGTTTTACTGAAATTTCCTTGTATTGAATTAGAAAGATATGTTGTAACAGAATTTAAATTATATAAAAAACTTGGAACACTTCAGAAGTAGTCATTTTTTTTTCAGTATTTGTTGTGGATTTAATATTTTAATATAGTGACAATAAATAAATTAAATTTTAATCTATATATATATTTGTGGTATAAAATCTATTATCAAGATCATTGAAATTTGTTCCCACTTGTGCCCTCATTAATTTGTCTTTATCTTTAATTGTTAACATTTCATATCATATTTATTAATTGTTATACATTTTGCTGTTGTACATTGTCCTATTACAGTGAAACTTGGTTAAGTGGGACCTGGATAAGTGAGAAACCTCCATAACTGGAACTCATGCTGAGGTCCCAACAATTTGGCACTGAATTACCTCTGTTAGTGGGACGAGGCAAACCTGTATATCTGGGATTTGTTCTTTTGATTTATCATCATAGTTACCTCTATAACTGAGACAGCGAGTAAATTTTATATGCATAAACCTCTGTAACTGAGATAACATTGTTTGTTTACTCATTCTTATTCTACCCACTAATTCCACACGTAATTCCAAGTACGTAAGTACAAATTTAGAGCTTCAATTACCTTCAGTTTTAGTTTCGCTTTACTATGATACAGATGTTTATTTGAAAAATGGCAAAACGAAAGCTACAATCGTCGTGAAAAACTGAAGTTTGAAGAACCGTTTATGAAAGTGGGAAGACACGCGAAAAAGTTTGTGATTATGATTACCTTTAAGTACTATTTTTTTTTATTAAAACTTATTTACATACATAACACGTTATTGTATTTAATGATCACATTAAATAAAATAACGTGTTATGTATGTAAATAAGTATCACTGAATAACTGACTGTATACCTGTATAACTGAAATAACCTGTATTCTCACCTCTATTAATGGAACCTAATGGCATATATGAGAACCTGGAATGGTATATCTGAGACACTGGGTAAGTGGAATACCTCTATAAGTGAAACGACATTGCAGGTCCCTTGATGTCTCACATAGCCAGGTTTCACTGTATAACTAAAAAGAATGGCTATTATTCATATAATGGGGCTAAACATTAGACCAAAGTCACTTTAGACGTGGTTATGAAGTACCATCTAATGTAATAGCTATACTAATGTCTTTAGAGTACTCTCTACAGTATATTTAATCCATGAAAAGGGGAATAACATTGAGTGTTATACCCTTTTTATACTATGACTCTTAAAGGTTAAAATACATTTAATATAGTGTTTAGGTTTGAGTGAATTCAAAACTCATACCTAATATTTATTATTGATTGTATGTGATTGTGCGAAGTTGTCAACATTTTTATGAAAATACATGTACTTATAGAGCTTTGGAAATATCCTCTGCTTTTCATAAAATTTAGTAACGAGCATAAATCAATTACACTATTATTCATTTTCAGTAAATGTTAAAAAAATACCAAGCATGGTTTGGTGTTATCCAAGTACTGATATGAATGCATAGTTGGTTTCTATTTACTAAGGAATTTGTGATGCCTTAAAATAGTCTCTTAATCTACTAATATAAGCTCGTTATTTTAATATGCACCACATTTTTTTTACAAAGGACTGATTTTTTATTAGTCACATATATGTTATCTGAGGAATAAAATTGTTGCTGTCACTGTCTTATACAAAAATTCTGAGGTGACAGCATCATAATTATTCCCCAGATAACTTTTATCTAGCAATTAAAAAGTCAGCCCTAATCAATATTAATCTCAGTTTTTATATTTCCTTCATTGTATTAAAATAAAGAAGTACTGAAGGTACAAGGAAGTTGTTATAAATTATTGTAGAATCAGGTTCTGTGTGTGAATGCAATCATCAACAAATTCTGAGAATTTATAAGCTTGCTGAATGAAAAAAACTACTTTTATCAGTTTGGATGAAACAATGACATTCAACATGTTGTACAAAGCAAATAAGCAAAGTTGTACAATTTAATATAACTACATATAATATAACAAAATAATTTAATCATATTGACTTTTAAAAATGTATGGTTATTTAAATTTCTCATTGTATTATGTGATATTTTGTGGCTTAGTGTGTTATCAAACTTGAGGCACTAAGTCAGATGATGGTTCTCTGACCCATACCAATTTGACTGCACGGTTGGCGCGGTAGCTGCGCAATGTGTCGCGGGTTCGATTCCCGCATAGAATAACTATTTGTATGATCCATAGAATGTGTCTGTTTGTAAATGCACCCACGACACAGGACAAAATCCTAGTGTAAGGCTAGGTTTTATAAAAAAACACCAACAATGTGTTGTTTTCTTTCAGGTGGTAGATGTGCGTGCGACGCTGAACATCCTCATCCGTTACGCCCCCTTCTACTTTATACTGATCATTAAGTTCTTGTACGACTGTCGGGAAGGCATCTTCACGTTCTTGATACTTTTCGTCACGTTCACACATTGCAATAGCATTATTAGAAGGTGAGTTGATCTATTGAAAATACATAACGACTTTCTCACGTGAATTAACTGAGAAAAGCTCTACTAGTTTCAAGTTACAACGGGACTCCTATCCTAATAGTGACTTGATCATAACTTTCGAATTACCAATTCTTTGTATATTTAAGTCAAGGTTTTTTCTTTATATGTTATAAACAAAGGCGGATTAATCTGATGGTAAGCATTTGGCGCATCGCATGGGTACCCGCAACACCAGAACAGTTGCCTGTGCGTTGCCGGCATTATGGGGATAAGGGGTTTTGGGAATTCAAGGATTGGGGAGGGATAGGGAAAGAGGATTTTTTTATTGGGCCTCAGCCAGGGGAAGTATTCTCATACGGAATAATATTCTTTGTGTGATCCTTAAATTATGATTTTAGGTTTTGTGAGATCTGTGTGATGTAGTGACAACGTGCTCTTTCCTATTCTAATGAACGCGGATCATACACATTATTGAAACAATGATTAGCAATAAAAAAGTGTTTCATTGTCAACGGCACTTTTTTACATAATTTATAAAAATCTAGATGAAGCTGTCTTATTATCTTATCGTGTCATGTCAAATGAGCAGTCTTTATCGTCTACTCTACATTCATCGTCTGCTTTTTTTTGTGTAATAGGTCGACAAACGAGCAGACGGATTACCTAATGGTAAGCAATCAGCGCCGCCCATGGACACTCGCAACGGAGGAGTTACGAGTGCGTTGCTGACCTTTTAGGGATTAGGGATTGGGGAGGGAAAGGATTGGGCCTCCGGTAACCTCACTCACACGGCGAAACACAACGCTGTGGTTATTTCACGCCGCTTTTCTGTAAAGCCGTGGTATCACTCCGGTCGAGCCGACCCATTCGTGCCGAAGCATGGCTCTCCCACACTTAGAATGGCTCTCCCACACTTAAGCATGGCTCTCCCACACTTAAGCATGGCTCTCCCGCACTTAATACAAATTTGAATACTAATTGTACACTAATTGTCGCAGGGAGAACGTGAAACAGATGCACCGCAGCCTGTCCTCGTGTCTGCTCGAGATGTTCACCACCCTCGGTATCGTCGCCATCGTCCATTACCTGTTCGGCCACGGGAAACTACTCTACAACGTGGTCATGTTCCCAGCGTACTCCAACCTGAACATATGGGAGCTGCTGTGGCTAATCATACTAACTGACCTGATTGTTAAGATCATTACCGTCAACATTAAGATGGTAGTCACCATTTTGCCTTCAAGTATATTGCCGTACCAGAAAAGGGTAAGTTTGTTGAATAATTTACTAAAAGAGGAACTAAACTTAATAGTTGACATGAATTTTTCTGAATAGGCTGGCAAACTAGCAGCATATGACAGTAAGCAATCAAAGCCTCCCATGGACAACCGTAACTTCTTAGTACGTTGCCGGTCTTTTGGTGATTAAGGTATTCAAGATAGACAGGTGATTGGAGATGGAAGGGGTAAAGATTGGGCTTCCGGTAGCCTGACTGAGACAGCGGTACAAATTTTCGTGATTATTTCACGCCGGTTTTTGGTGCGGCCTTAGTATCAGTCCGGTCGTTCTCCGCCCTTGTGCCGAAGCGTGGCTCTCCCATTAGAAAGGTGTGCTTATCGGTTATTCACGTTTGCAGGGTAGAGTATTCCTGTTCATGGAGTCAGTGTCGCAGCTGTACCGCTCTCTGCTGACGATCCAGCCGTGGATATTCTACTTGATGCAGTCCTACGATGACTCTGAGAAGCTGATGGGCATGTTCCTCACCTCCATCTATGTGATCTGCAAGATCATCGAGGTGACGATAAGGCTGCGGGTGTTCAAGAATGCAGCCTGGTCGATGGTGCAGAATGTGGTGAGTACATCATCAATAAGGAATAACTATGCCTAGCACCGAGTTGTGGTGACCTGGAGTTAAGTCGCCCGCTTCTCGTGCATGAGGATGCGGTATCGAAACCTGGCAAGTACCAATGTGACCTTTTCCCAGTTATGTGTACTTTCTATGATTTTTTAGACACCACTCACACGTGGGGTAACTTGGAATTATAATTTTTAATTATACGTTTGAAATCCGCCTTGAGAAAGCTTTGTGGTTAATGGTCAAACCTCCGTGTGAGAAAAGGCCTTTGCTCAGCAGTGGACACTTATAGGTTAATGATGATGCGTGAGCGATGAGCAGGTGCTAGACTTACACCCGGTTTCCGAAAAGCCGATCAATGTTAAAATCAATTTAATCTCTTGTCAAGTCATCTGATTGGTTGACTGAATTATCAACAACTAATCAGATGACTTGACAAAAGATTTAACAGGAGATTCGTTAATTTTAGCGTTGACAAGCCTTTCAGAAACCGGGTGTTTGCTTCACTGACGAACTGACTGACAAAACTATCAAAATAAATAAATTTAGATTTTGCCTTTGACTATGTATGACATTTGTTAATTAAAATTTGCATAGTAGGTAATAAAATTATGTTCGAACAGGACCTCGGTACAAAACCGTCCCGCGAGCAGCTGAGCGCGGCGGGCGAGGCGTGCCCCATCTGCCACGACGAGTACACGACGCCGGTGCGGTTAGACTGCAGCCATATCTTCTGCGAGCTCTGCATCTCCGCCTGGCTCGACCGGGAGCACACGTGCCCTCTCTGCCGCGCCAAGGTCTCCGACGAGCCCACCTGGCGCGACGGATCCACCACATTCGACTTTCAACTCTATTAAATAGGTATTATGAATTATACCTACAATCTGAATGTTACCTGTACCTGTATATTGCAAGTTCCGTTGTCGTCTTTGTATCTGATGACTGTTTTCTCGTACGCAGCTAGTGTTTGGATGACGTCACTGACTCGTTAGAGCTTGCGTTTTATTGAGTATTTTGTTACGTGTTAACGCGTTACATGTATAGCCGAATTTGAGATATTTACGATTATGTATGTAAATTATGTTACTTACATTACCAGAATAATATACCTTATGTGTATTTGGCTGTATGTCGAATTCAGTAACAAAACTTGGATGGTATCACAATCTTTGATTTAATTCGTTATCTATTTTTGCGATAAATGGAACGTAAACTATGATGTTTTGTAGGAAAGACTCGTGGAATGAGGGTAACGTGTGCTGTGACAGTAGTCGTAAGGGTACCGCGTAACTTAAGAGTAATGTCGATATTAAAACGGAGGGTTACCGCGTCGGAAGGGGTTTGTGACAAAACTCAAACTTCCATTGCATTTTAACAATAAAATTCATATACAAAGTTGTTGAACTGTGTTATTATATAAACTTTATGCATTTTGTTTTTTAATTTTTTTTTGTAAAGTATATTCTTTGTTTTTTTTCGTTAAGTCCCAGACTTGATTTTGAAAGTAAGCTATCAAGCATTTTCTAAAATTATTTAGGCCTATACTTTGAACTCGTTCGATGATCGTGACAAATTGTGTACATATTGTAAGTACATAGTAATCGGTAGGCCGGCGAATTACAAGTTTGTTTATTTTTGATATTTATTAAAATTATATTTGTTAAAGAATGTGTAAATAGGATAAATATTTAATCTTTAAACTGTGGTTAAATGTATGCTGTACAAGACATAATATTATAAGCGAAACTATTATAAATTGTTAGCGGTTGCTCATTGTCCATTAATTATAGGACGGGATTTAAATTACTAATATTATACAACAAAAAAACTAAATGAACAATATTGAATTAATCGTTATCCCAAAAATGATATGCTTTTGCCAATCTTCAAGCTTTTCATAAATTAAGAATAAAATAAGCCAAATAAGGTAGCGTACAGCAGATGACTAGTAAACCTATATTTTTATTCCATTGTGTAAATAATTTAATTTTATTAGTTATGTAAGTGTAATGTGATAATTAAGATCAGCCGCAAAATGTTTATGAAATAAATTTTGGATACTCTCAACCTAAGACTAAAAACATAATGTTTTTACAACAAATATTCTAGTGAATTCAAAGTCTAGCCAAATATTTTACATTTAATTTTATGAAAGTATTTTTTATTGTGGCAATCATTCACATTCGTGTTAACGATTTTAAGTGAATTGACAATATTTGTAAAATGTATAAGGTCGAGTATTAGATGTAAACGTTACGTTATTCCTTTGTTTCACCACTAGGGCACTGCCCTTATTCGTCTAGTGACAAAGCAAAATCATCTTTATTGAATAGAGTTTAAAGCATACAATTAACGTTTCAATGTCACGAGATAATGTATTTGGCACATAGCTATGAAAAGCTAAAGAATTTTCACGATGTATTGAAAATATTGAAATAAAGAAATGGTGAAACAAAGGTTCACGGTATTCGTCAACATATAAATTATTAGGCCTATTTTACTATATCACATTCATGAGATACGGTTGCGTCCTAGACATTATACATTTTTTAAACTAAATTCAATTATTAACATTCCAAACATTGTTAATGCATTGTTTACCTAAATTAACTTAGAATATACATATATTATTTTAAAAAATTAGGCGTTCTGTTGAATCTATGATAGATCTCAAATTTTTACCTGTGCTGTCAGACTTTGGTTGACAGGATAAAAAATAATTATAATGTGGTGTCTATAATACCATAATCCTAAGACTAAAATATAGCTGACATTGAAGTTAACCTTTTGTCCGCTACGGTCGACTATAGACCAAAAACGAAAAATAGGCTTTTTCACCAATACCGAGCATAGCCGGCTAGAGAACGTCTATCTCAGTATATTTGGCTTATCGTCTATATCTGACAATGGCGGACAAAGGGTTAGTTTCGAGCGACAAATAAAATAACGGTCAAGCATTACCACTGGGCACTCAAGTTCTAAGAATGTACGCCTGGCCGTTTTTAGTCGCCATACAAAAATGTACTGTACGCATCTATCTTTAAGTGATATAATGTAATAATTTGTAACTGTCATAGTAAATGTTTTAATTCTACTCAATGGAACACTTCCGAATATAATATAATAAAGTGTTGATGTTTTAAAAAATATGTATCAATATTTTTGTCAATATTTTCCAGATTGCCCAAGTTAATATGATTGTTGGCAAGAAATTACTTTACAGTAGTTGATGAGTTAATAAATAATCATGCAAATATTTGTGTTTGTTCTTTATTTTCTTACCCCCTTATAGACACTGGTAGCAAATTCTCTTCCGAGGAGAGCAAATATTTAAATTTATTTTTGCACTCTAATAGATAGACCCCTTTCGTCTAAATTTTTCATAAACAAGAATTAATATCGCAATCAAGTAATTGTCGGAAATCTAGCGCTCTATCTTCGCTCGACCAAGTAAATTCACTTCTTCAATAATTGACGTCGAGTGCGGGCGAATATTGAACGGACGCGCATTCCTACAGTATACGGTTTGTACCTACTGGTCTGTATATTATTACCCAACTAGTGATTATATTTTATGCGCACTTTGTAAGTTTATTTCTTCTTATCTGTGTATCTGTTGGAAATATGGACTTCATCTAGCTTAAGATATTCTTGACGAGAAAAAGTGCAATATATCGAAATAATAAAAAAACTTTGATTTTATTACGATGACAATAATTTTAAAGCTTACACATCTGGAAATCAAAAGAGATTCTCCCTAATCTCCAACATGTTTACATTTTTAGACTTTAAGAACGTTTCTTTTTTATTCAGAAAATATTATCTCCAAATTAGAGTGCCTTTATGCCATCCTCAAAAGCATTTAAAGATTAGGACTAATCGTATTCAATGAAGTCGGAAAACTCGCAAGTTTACATAACGAATGTTCCTAGCTAAAAAATAACTTTTCGTACTAGTATTACTGTACCTGTACTATCTTCTGTGAAGAAAATTGCTAATTGAAAAATGGAGGGAACGACGAAGGAAAAAGTGAGCCCTTTTGTAAAATGTGGAGACAAAGGTCGCGCCTGGAATCTGAGACACGAGAGTGTTTTTACACGACTGCTCAAAGAAGGAACTTCTTGAAAATTCTCACGTAATTGCGTATCGATTGTTTTTGGATGGGACTTGCCTTCGCTTGCAATGAGGCTACTCATAAAAAAACATGTCTGGTCATATACTAACTTGTCCTTCTGCAGTCTCCCAAAAATACATATAATTTTCCTTTAAATACTAAAAAACATCCACTTTAAAAAAATAGATTATTGAGAGGTCGGCGGAAGTGTTTTGATGTAATAAAATGTCCAGTTATTGAAGCGTCCATCTGGATCTAGTTTTCCATCGATGATGAGTGAAGTAATAAAACAACAAATAAATTTAAATCACATTTTAATCGTAGTTTACATTTTATAGATTCACATAACATAATTATTATCGCTTAAGATTATTTTTCGCCTACAAACGTGAAAAATTAAATAATTTAGATCATTAATAGTAATTATTATTCAAAGTATCACAAATATTGGATAGAGTAACACTGCTCTGAAAGCGCGAAGCATCTATCGTATATGTAGGACTGCCACCTCCCAGGATCGCTATCATGGACTCCGGTTATTATTTTACTTCGAAAACTCGCTACATTTATCAAATAATTAAATCACAGAGTCGCTTCAAAGTACTAGATAATCACACGCGATTGGCACAAAACTTTAAATCAAAGTTGGGATGAGGACTTACGCCGGACGGACAAGTGCGAATACAATACAACGGCGCGCCGCGGCACTTCTAATACGTATTACGGACGTACATCGTCGTACAATAAATCAATCGAAAATACGGAGGTCGGCGGGTCCCGCGCACTGCTTCGTTACGCGCCGTCCCCGGCCGCGCCCGGGCTGGGCGAGCGCGGCGCGCGCGTCTCGCACGCCGTGCTCAGCTCGGCGGGCGGCGCGGCCGCGGCCGGCCCCGGCGCCGCCGACGTGCCGGCCTCGGGGTCCGGCGGCGGCACGGCCGAGCCGTACAGGAACAGGCTGCGCAGGCGCGCCGAGCGGGACGACGTGGACGGCAGCTCGTCGGGCCAGCTGGCCGCGCTCGCCGTGTCCGACGCCGCCACGTCCGCCGTCACCTCCAGCCGGTGCGCCGCCGGCGAGTGCGTCTCGTGCCCGCCCAGGGACCCCGCCAGCGCTGCCAGGGACGGCGCGCGTACCTCCGCGTGGTGGGACCCCGCCGATAGAGATGCATCACCTGCAAGTATTCAAAATAATAAGTTACTAAAATCTGGTTGGAAACATGCACATAAAGGCAACTAATTATTTAAGACGAGTCGGTAAATGGCAATACGATATTTTGAAATAAAATACCAAATTGAGTAATTTGTACAACATGGAGTCAGCTTTTATTCTGATGTTATTTTAGACAGTAGGTAAATAGATTACCTATACTGGGTTCAAGTCGTCGCGAAGCGGCGTCTTGGTCGGGAGCGTGGTCGCGCTCGTCGTCGAAGTGCGCGGCGGGCGGGGGCGGAGGCCCGCCGGCGCAGCCCCCCGCGCGGCACAGCGACACCGGCACGACGCCGTACACGTAGAAGAGCAGGATGGGCACGCCGATGCCGACGGCCAGGCCGGCCACGAGCGGCGACACGAGCAGCGCGGCGGCGACGGCGGCGGCGACGGCGGCGCGGCGGCGCGCGGGCGTGGCGCGGCGCAGGCGGCGGTGCGCGCGCCGCCCGGCCCACAGCGGCAGCCCCACCAGCAGCGCCGGCAGCGCCACGCCCGCCACCACCGCGATGCCCAGCGGCGCGCCCGCCAGCGTGCCCAGCTGCCACAACAACTTCTTCTTCCGGGACCAAGGCTTTTTGCCCCAGAATGTACATCCGCTAGGGCTGTAAACCATGCCAGTTACTATTAGTACCTTGCTAACAATTTCATTAGAAGTTACAATAAAACATCTCATTTAAATGATCTGATTAATGTCAACGTCTCCAAAATAAAATGAATAATTCCGCAGTATCTGATAACTCACCTTAAATAATGTAAGTCTGAAACCTCCTTCATACACAGCCAACAGAACTCCGCGCCACAGACGCAGCACACCATGTGGTTGCAGGAGCCGTCCTCTACCTTCACTATTAGTACGGAACATCGCGGGCATGGCTTTACGTCACCTGCAAATTGCATATTAACTATTAGCATTCATAACAAAAAAAATTAAAAGGCACAAGAAGAAGTAAGTACCCACGTTTGCTCAGGAATAAACAGTTAAAACGTGCAAGCATTTCTGTCGCAATATTTTAATCTGAAGACAAAGATGTTACCGTGAAACGGAGTGAACAGAATTCGAGGGGTGAATAGAGACAGAAGAGGGGTGAATAGATACAAGGAAAATTCGTCAACATGTATTCACCACTTCACCGTACTAATGTTTCTGTTAGATGTTAGTGCTGTGTAAACATACCATGGTCAATGTCAGGATGGGAGGGTTGTGGGGCTCGCGGTGGCGGGGCCCGGCTGCGGCGCGCGGCGTCGCAGGTCTGCGTGGGGTGCCACGCCGCCTTGCAGTGGTAGCAGAAGGACGCGCCGCACCCCGGCGCCAGGCATGTCAGCTTCGGGCACGACGCGCAGCCCGTCGCAACCACCGCGAAGCTACAAAATTTACAAAAGCCATTGATTTCCATGCAAATCTTTCAAACCAAGAATTTCTCATTCGTTATTCATAATCATGTCTATTCAGTAAAATTAGTCTCAACACATCTTTACTAATATTATAAAGAGGTAAAATTTGTAAGTTCGTTTGTAGGGGGAAAAAATTGGAACCACTGGTCGGATTTCTAAAATTCTTTTACTGAAAGATACGATACGAGTAGCTACAATGTTCCTGAGTGGCTAAAAATTACCGAATCCGACGCGGGCGGAGCCGCGGGCGACCGCTAGTAGTTAGCTTAACTCCATAGGTCACAGAGCTGACCTGTATGATGAGTAATACAGAGTAATACTACATTTTCTCTTTTAAAGATGTGACTTCATGAGAGGTACCTGCAGTCGGGCGCGGGGCACCACCGTGTGTCAGGGTCGGCAGCGAGCGCGCGTCTCACTGAGAACTCTTCATACTTCTCGTACAGCACCGGGTTGTCTACTATGCGACGAACGTCTGAAATCAAACGATATTTTTAATCATCTTATGAATTGATTTGATATTGAATGCGGGTGGAAAGTATTGTAATGGAATGAGGAATTACGAAATAATGATAAGAAATTTAATATTGGTCTATACCAATGGCCGAAACGTATACCTACTTAAAAAAACAGAAGTATCGCTGACCCGCGTAAATTAATTTTATTCGGATTAAGGTTACTTTTTCAATGGTTAGATAAATGTTATCAGAGGAATAAAATTGTTGCGTTGTTCTGGGTGTTACGTTAAATTGAATGTTTGTACAGCACCCACGACACTGGAGAAAATCAAACAATAAAAAAAAACTAGACAATATTTAGCACGATTTTTAAGCAGAAAAATTACAAGATTAATTAAAATGATATGAGAAAGAGAAGGCTATAGAGGTCGACCGACCACAAGCTGGCACAAAACTATTACACTAACAAAATACAATTAACATGGACCGTAACACGTAATGACTGGACCTATTACTAAGTGGTTGACAAGGAACTCTAGTTATGTCATACGTCACGCTTTACGATCGCATGGCAGATAACTAGATAATTAGATACCATGATAATTACAGCGTTATGAGTGGTCTTGACTTCGTGTGGAAGGTGCATAGTAGTCTCATAAGGAATATCTAAAAGACGAGACTATCTTCCGCCTGCATGTTTAAACACTGTTATTTAAAAAAAAACCGTTAAAAGCGATAGCTCGACTAAAATATACGTATTGTAGCTCCCATGTGAATTTCGAGAATTCATTTCTTAGGTAGTGCACCTTTACGGTACCTAAGCTACGATCCTTCCAAATTTCAAGTGTTTACGTTTAGCCGTTTAGGCTGTGCGTTGATAGGTCAGTCAGTCAGTCACTTTCTCCTTTTATATATTTAGACTACCTACTCTCCCGCGGTTTCAACCCGCTGCTCAGCTCCTACAGATCGCAGGGTGATGTTTTATAGCCTATAGCACTCAGGAATATTGTAGCTATTTATCAGTGAAAGAATTTTGGAAATCCGACCCGCGGTTACAAAGATTACCCCCTACATACGAACTTACAAATTAGCTCAAGATGTAGGATAACAATATTTATGTATAATATGTTAACTGGGGTTGTAGGTAAATAAGGTACCGCGGCCTCCGTCTGGAGCAGGGGAAGGAACGGAGTGGTTTTTAGTCAGTAAGAGTCAGACACTCTCTCTCGCCACACGCTAGGCGAGAGAAGTCATATTATGATTTAAAAAAGGAACATTCAACTGTTTTTTTTTGCTTTCTAATCTAAAGCATTTTCAATTTAATAGACTGTAGAGTAATAAGAACCCAGATACAATTGCATTGATATCAAAAATTAACAAAATTATGTCCATTGGTTCTGTTATCAACAAAATGAATATAATAGGCACTTTCACTACCAATAAATTTATTAAAGCATCTCGAAATTGAATGTAACTACCTAATATCAAAATACCCGAGATCGCAAAATTCTCTGGGACGAAGGATATCGATTTCCGTTATTTCTGGGAAATGTTTTGCGATAGAGGGTTTGATGTTGATCAAGTACCTAATACTTTTTACTGCGAATTCTCCGCGACTTGTCCCCATTACACAGAATTAATATATAAGTGATATAATTGACAAAGTGTACTAGACATCTCCCTAAACGAGGGGAATATCAAGGGCGACGATTACAAAATGAAGTCGTTGTCTCTGCCAGAAGTCTTATCACATCAAATTAACTTTACATGAATAGAGTTCTAACCCTCTTAAATTTAAAGTCACAGGAAAGTCGAACAACTCAAAGCCTCATAATTACTTTTCAAGTAAGTTCCCTGCTTTGCCAAGTAAACACTCCGTGGTGTATAGTTAAAGTTAGGGTAGTCTACAAAACTGCGTGCCTGCCATTTTTAAAACGCTTAAATCGAAATCCAGCAAAATAAAATTTACTGAATGGGAATCCTATAAAATGAGCTACAATTAAAACATTAGAGTTTCTACGAAAAGGAAATATGTAGGTACGCGTGGGTGTCTCGGGTTTAGCAGTAAACATGTCCTTATGTCGAGGATCATTACGGCTGGGTATTTTGAGCAAACATTATCTTCAATAGGGCACTTCTCTCATTTTTTGTACAATGTATCAAACAAATATATAAAGAGTCGATATGTTCATAACATCGGTCCTATTAGGTAGTTCTAAATTGGGGGATCAACTCCGCATTTACAATACATGATCTTGAATTATATTAGAGCTATTTTGGTTACATTATTGAACCTACATACATATTTGTGATCTCGCGCAAATCTTTCAATTCCAATAACGAACGAGCTTTTGTTATAGGCACATGTACTGTACATTGTAAACAGCATATAAGTTCCCACTGCTGAACAAATGCCTCTTCTCACACGGAGAAGGAATGACCATCAATCACCACACTTGCCCAAGGCGGATTGACGATTTTATACCTAAGTAGAAATTACAAGACCAGGTTTCCTCACAATGTTTTCCTTCACCGTATGTCAGTGGTGTCTAAATAATAGTACAACGTATCTACATATAACGGAATAAGTCACATTGGTACTTGCTAGGTTTCCAACCCGGACTTTCGTGCATGAGAAGCGGGCGCCTTAACCTCCGGGCCACCACGACATTGTATACATAAACACGTGTGATTGCAGCTTCAAGTTAATATTTTCCGTTAATTACGAACACAGACGTCTGAGAAGTCTATAAAACTGCGTCTATAAACGTGCCCGCCATTTCTATACAATTTACAATACATAAACACGCAGATTCTGTGTTTTGTACTTATTTTTATTAAAACCAATAAACCATATAACAACCTGTAAAGAATACATTAAATATCCATGATAGGTTATTAAAATTTAAGAGCAATATCAGTAAGCATGACTGCAGACAAATTAAAGCTCGCATTATTTTTATTATTAAAAAGTGACCCCGATTTATTTCAAAGCAAGGCGTACGAGCCAGTTTGTGAGCCAAATTGTGTTTAAGAAAAATAAACTCATGAGGATATTGAACAATGATAGCTGATGGCACTTTTTTATTCAATCGAAGCAAAAATTATGCTAGAGTAGACACACTCGAGTTCGATTCGCCATTTTATAAAAAAAACTATTTGAGATATACGATGAGGGTGTATTTGAGAGTGTTTTTTAAATAAGGAAAAACATGACTGCTGTTCGAGTGTACGTAAGTAGTTTGTACCTACGAGACCTACGTACATATGTATGGGTACTGATTGTGTGCGTTAAGTTCAAGTATTACCCGCAGCCCTACCGTTGAGCAATTACTACATTAAATACATCTCTTGCGACACTCACTTGACACAGAAATACTTTTTATGACTCGTCAGCTTTTGCCTTAACAGTTCCTATAATTATATTTTTTATCGTTCTCAGAACAGTTATTCAACGTAACTGTTGTATGATAAATAGTAGGTATCCACTCGTGTGTCACTGTTTAGCTTTTGTGGCAAAACAAAATGATAGGTACACGTGTGTAATATGAGAGGAAAACAAAATCATATTTGCGGATGTATTCACTACATGTATTTTTGAGTATATTTTCAAATCAAGTACTTAATTTTGTTACTATGCAAGAAAAACCCAAGAATAACCCGAGCCTATATATTTTATTTTTATTTAAAAAATATGTAAGTACAGGTCTGCTCAACTTAAGGGCCATAGTCGTCTGGCATCATGACATCATGATTATAAAACTAAATCCTAGAATAATGTAGGCACACTAGAATTTCAATTAACACGTCTTACAGCTTTATGGCCCAGTTTGCATACTTAACTACTCTACTTTGACGTCACTACATCAGAGTAAGGGAAAAACGTTTACGATGTCAATATGTCCATGAAACCAGTCAGCAGTTCGGCACACATACATATTACATAGGTACATTTACATAGAGTTACTAGTACGGGTTTGGTTTAAGTTAAGACAATCAAAACGTTACTACATCTAGCCCTCTGATTGATTGACTTTGAGCAGGCCAATCATAACGCCGAACGTCACAAACGCGTTGATCGTCTTAACTTTAAGTAAACTCGCATTAGGTAGAGGCACTGAACTTATAATCAAATTCAAAGATGCGAATTAAATCGAAAATCTGCAAACTAATACTGATTTCTCACATTAATAAAAAACGAGATCGATTTAGATATTTTCGATTAGGATTGCCAAATTGATTCGGCTGTTAGTGTATCTGTGAGCACTACATCAACACTTATTGGAAAATATTAGATTTCTTTTTTTCCAAATTCTATTAACTGAATCATTGGCAGCTGTTAATGACTCCTGGATCATTGTTCAACGACATCTCTCTACATGATAATAACTAGCAAAAGTATAAAAGTATTTAATCTTTGAAAAAAGCTGGCCTATTCGTGTACGACGCAAGCTAAATTATATGGTATCTGCATTCTAATTAAGGCATTGCATGATCATTTCAAGCTAAGCATCCTAACATATCGTATTACACTTTATAGGTATGGTTGGATGAATGGATAAACTGATTGATGAGGACGGATGGATATTCGAAGATCCTTTGCATAAAAACTACTAAACAGATCTTAAATTAAATTTGGCAAAGAAATGGATGTACATATCCTGTGATAACGCAGGCTCTTTATTTATCTGCGAATGAAGCGGTTCTGACAGAAACTAGTTTAATTGTAATCTCATGTGACAGTGCACGCTGTGAACAAATCCAGTTACAGAGTCTAAACTCTGATTCCCAAAGTTTGTAAGCCAATCGTGTTGAAACTCGGCAAGACAAACTATTCGAATTAGCGGCAACAACTTATATTGCGGTGCTTTTATTGGAAGCCGCAAGTCGAGGAACAAAGTTACTACATTCATTTCCCTCCTTTTGTAGACTTACAATGTTACCAGGAATTGAGATGACGAATGTAAATTCTTTGAATAATTCGGCTGAATATTTTGTATACCCACATTTAAGTAAGGTACATATTACACAAATGATACATTCAGATAAATCTTTACTTAGCTATGTAAAGAGGTCGATACACGTTAGATAATGAAAGTAATTTGCATTTTAAAGGCGCCACTAGTAAATTAAGGCCAATTGGTGTATTTATTACACAATTCAAGTTGGATATCAATATTTATAGTCGAAACTGGGTTCCGGGCTTATAGTGGGAACGTCGACTCACTTTATGTAAAGGTATTAATGTTTTATCTGTTTTTATAAATAGATGTAGTGCCATAATCTAGTGCTGGTATGCAAGTAAAATTTGAAGATACCTGAGGGGTGCATGCTCTCGTGGCAAACTGGGCAGTTAACTGGGACCCTCGCTTCGAAGATCTCGATGGCGAGGTATTGTCGTAAGCAGGGCTCGCAGCACCGGTGTGAACACCATGCGAGCCGCTCCATCGCCGCCGAGTTGAACACAGACAGGCATAGCGGACACTCGAGGCCATCTCCCTGTAAATGAACGAATTTAATTCATAATTGTAAAAAGACGTTGACATTTTGTAGAATAACACATGTAGAATAGTGATAAAAGTCTATTGATATCGATTGAAGCTCAATTAATTATTAAATACCCAGGTAATGTATATTCACTATATTCTCTCGACTCATTTGTGGCAACCTCTCAGTTGACTTACACGAGGCTATTAAATTGAAAGTAATGAGTCATTTTTACAATGAACGATATAACATCTGGTAATTAGTTAGTTGTAGTATCGAATAGGTGTGTCAGTGACAATGATACACGATTGGCACTGCACTCGACTGTTACTCGTAGGTTGCGTCACCGGTGCATGCCCAGTGAATTATGGCGCAACCTGTCTCCGTGGTTTATCGGTAGAAATAACGACAATTCTTACATTACCAATACTAGACTAGACTGCACATATAGGATATGCTATGACGTCGACTGTAATAAAAAAATTTGATGGTAAAGGAAGTATTTAAATAATTCCTTGTAAATTTTACTCAATCGCTGATCTATGATAAATGTGAAATAGCTGATTTAGTATCTCCTTCATATCAATGCAAAAACTGAACAATTTTCAATTTATGAAAACGATATACGAATCTAGGCCACATTAAAACTCTCTCCGATTCTTAAATTTATTTAGTGACGAGACATTGGTCTCACGGAAGTATATCGAACATTTGTTTAAATAAGGTTACGTCATCTAACAAAAAAGTGAAACGTCTTAATTATAAATTGACCCTCGAATACGTCAATACAATTTAAGATGTCGTCGACAATAACATCGCTGCGTACTCAAATTGTACCGTTATTGGCAATTTATAAACTCGCATTAAAGTTCTTGCATAATACGGTATAGTTTCCAACTAATCAAATTTCAATAACGATACTTTTCTATGAAATTTCTATGAAAAACTGAGTTATGACGTCATAGTTTTTTGCGTCAAATAGTTTACCTTTTTCTTAAAAACTAGCTAAAAATATCTGAAATTCAATGTATCGATCGATCGATGAATAAAAGTACCTATAGTTATTTTTCAATTTTTTTTTATGTGATAGGACGGCAAACGAGCAGACGGATTACCTGATGGTAAGCAATCAGCGCCGCCCATGGACACCCGCAACAAAGAAGGAGTTACCAGTGCGTTGCCGACCATTTAAGGATTGGGATTTTGGGACTGGGAAGGGATTGGGGTAGGGGAAGGATTGGGCCTCCGGTAACCTCACTCACACGGCGAAACACAACGTTGTGGTTGTTTCACGCCGGTTTTCTGTGAGGCCGTGGTATCACTCCGGCCGAGCCGACCCATTCGTGCCGAAGCATGGCTCTCCCACACTTAAAATTAACTTAAAACTTATTTTATTGAAACGTCGAAATAATTTATTTTTGACCTAGGAAACTACCCAAATTTAACGTGTACTAACGTAGGTACATATGATGACTACACATACATAGATACCCAATCGGGGCTGCGTGTATGCCAATAATGTACTGATGTCCCTGCTCCGAATAAGAGCAGGAGTAAAGATGATTTTTAATCAGTAAGAGTATGTGGCACTCGCTCTCGCAACACCCAGAGCGAAAGAATTAATTAACTTAACAATTTTCCTACCGCAAAAAATACATATATTGTAATCTTGCTTTCCGTTCATTGAACGGTCAGTTTAAACCGGTACAAAATAAATTACTATCATATTATTTTCCTACAGGTAATTAATAAAACATTTCACCCAACTGGGGACATGTTACCTACAACTGTAATATTGAATTAATAATATTTACGAGTATAGTGTCACATGAAAATGGATGCGATGAATAGAAACTGAGTCAATGGATTCATTGATCAAATTAACAATATCATTGGTACAATCGTCACATAAAACATATAATAACTAACCTAGGCATACTTCTATAACCACTATTGAATAACGTTGAATCACTTCCTTTGAAATAAGTACCTAGGTATTTTAGTGTGTATATGTTACTGTAAAAGCTCGAACTGCAGTAAATCCTAAGATATTCCAGTAAAACCTAAGATTTACCAATTCCTAATGGTAAATGTCCCAAAAGATTTGCGATTCGAACTTTTACTACCATTCCGTTGGTAAATCTTAGGATTTACATTAAGGGCACGGTAAATGTTGAAAAACAAAACATGTCATAACGTGCTCAGCGCATCGACTTGTAGCTTGCGAAGATTTTATAAAGATAGAAGAAATTGTTACGGATAAAGAAGTGAGTCTTCGAAATATTACTATACTCTGTGGTCTTCGAGAAGTTGTCGGAAAATTGTCGTTAACTGGAGGACAAGGATTCAAAAAATGTAATTGTCAAAAAAAAAATGCTCGATGAAAAAATGCACCTGCAGATCATCAGGATTACTTTGTAATTCTAAATGCCACAGCAGCAATCCTTGTTGTAACAAGTGAAATGTTTTTTTAGGTACCTTACCTATTAATCAATCACATTTGATTGTCTTTGTTTACTTTTAAACCAAATAATAAAAAAAAAATTAAGTTTGACTAGCTTTTGTAAGCATTCATTATGTTTGTATGTCGGCGTTAAATTACAAATAGAGAAGTACTGATTCAGTTACATATGATAGAGATTGAGATATTCAGAGATATACGTTATGGGTTTTTTCAGAATAATTTAAATAAGTTGGTATGTATTAGTTTGTACTTATTATTATCATTATGATACCTTTATATTACTATTTACCTGTTTTGTCTAATAGTTCAAAGTAAATAATTAAGAATTAATCATTGTTTTATTCCTAAAACCAACATCTACCAACTGACAGTGGTAAAACCTAGCATATACTGAATTCGAATGGTAAAAGCTCGAAAACATCGTCGTATCTTCAGAAATACTTACATTTACCAACTCATGTCGGTAAATCCTAAGACTTACACTTAAATCTTAAGATTTACCGTAGTTCGAGCTTTTACAGTAACATATATATAACCTTTTGATGAATTAAAACACCGACCAAGTTGTCAAGAGTGTGATTCCCGGTTCAGTAGAGGCTTTCTCATTGAATAACGATGAACAATTCGGGTAATAATTTTGCCCAGTGTACGTCAATAAGCTCTCTCTTCAAGTCTCCATTACATGGAACACACGACTGGCGGTTTACTGCTACTTTATATGGGACACCAAACGTACAGACGATATAACCTGATGGTAAGCAAATGGCGCAGCCCGCAGACAGCCACCCTCAACATCAAAAAGACATGTTATGTATGGGCACCTCTATGTAATCCCCATCGAAAATTATTACGCTATTAGATTAGATAATAAACATTCTAATACGGTGCAAATTTAATGTTAAAATGGTGTATTATGTATACTCATGTTTTTTCCTTATTATTTTTACACCGACTCTGGTATTTCCCAGTTATTGGAGCCAAAACAATAGGTTTTTTCCTTATATTATTTATTACCCGCTACCGCTCGCGGTGGGACATTGACCAACAATCGTTTTGTCAAGAGTGACATCTTAGTTACTGTTAATCGAGTATTACAAGAAAAAAAACGTACCGTTGACTTAACACCACAGCAACCCACTAGGCGTTCGATAAATTTCAAATTAATAATTGTGAATATTTAACGGAACTTTAAGAATTTTTCTACAACGTTCTAATTTTAAACCTGTTGTAGAATAAAAAAATATGTTCAAAGAAGTTTTTATACGTTAGGTTTGTATTGAAATCTAAATGTAAATAAATTTAGAGAAACGAAAATGAAAATAAAATCTCTTGGGAAGTCACCTCACTCACCTTGCTCACCTCTTACAGTGTATTTTATAATTTCGTAAAAAGTAAATTTTTAAACACTGGCTACTGCCAAGACTAAACCATTCGTGTCATTGAAAAAAAACAAAAGGTTCGCATTACGTGCAAATGACGTTAAAACAACGAAACTAATCGCGTCACATAGAAAATGGAAGGTTTTTTAAAGTTTACATAATAAATAAAACATCGCGCCTTCTGTTGCACTAAGGTTTTTTGCCAGTTCATATGAAATAGGGGAATATTTTGGTGGGGAAAGATAATCAAATTATTTTTCTCGTCCTAGGCAATTACAGTAAATAAATTATACAAATAAACAAGTTTTGATATTTCACAAACAGACGCGCTATCTGTTAAAAAAAATGTTAAAATTTATTACATATTTCGAATCTCTGCTGACAGGAAAATTATTATTTAAGTAGGAACGTTACTGAAACATTTTAGTTATACTTACCATATAAATAGGATACAATTACGTATACTACAGTACAAGATTACACTTATTGTTGCTTATTTATTTCAAGATAAGTTTAAATTAATATGATAATACTAGCATTTGCCCGCGACTTCGTTCGCGTTGAATAATGACTTCCTGCATTTATTTGGTATAAAAACCATCCTATGTCCTTTCGCGAGTTTCAAACTATGTCTGTACCAAATTTCACAGAAATTGGTTCAGTAGTTTAGGCGTAAAGAAAAGACAGACGGACCGACAGAATTACTTTCGAATGTACAATATTAGTTTGTATGTTTTATTGCCTAAACCGAGACCGAATGTGGTTCAACAGTTAGTTACCAATTTACCAAATAACACAGGACCGACCGCACGCTCGCACTTGTACAACGTAAATTGATTTATGTATATCAAACTCATTAGCAGTACGAATACAATTTACAAAACCGCCTCGCTACATAAGGAACTGGATCAAATCAATTGTAACGCCTTATTGCAATAACAATAACATTTAATAAAATGCGTTTTGTACGCAAGTTCGTTAACCCTTCGATATGCATCACTCGAATACGATGAATGGAACTCTAATCAAACTATCCAAATGTGTATTTTAATCTGGCATATTACCGAATGAAATTTTAATTCATTATGTTTGATAAATAATTATCCTTTTCGGAATCGTGTGCATTGAATATAAAACAGCACTGTCTAGACGGCTACCACACACGCGAGCCGATTACCAAGTTACCCAAAGTTTCTCCGAAAACGGTTTGCAGTCTCCTATTTAATATAAATTGTGCACTTAAAACTTCTGAGAGTTTAGTACCTAATTTCTCGAAAGTTATTGGAATACTAAATTACATGTAGTTCTATAAATATTTTAGTTACTAATACAATACAAAGTGTATTACAAATTATAATCGATCTAAACTACTAAGCAATATTAATGAAAAACACCTTCAGTTTCTATTTAAGCCTATTGTGTACAAAGTTTGGCTTCAATTTGCTACAAATAAGACGGGCCGTAGCAATTACTGTTTAAATTGAGAGTAATGGAGCCAAACAGGCACTTCTATGTTGTGAGAGCTCGGAGACGGTGAAAGACATTCAGCGGAGCGGAGTGGCGAGGCTTCGTATCAAATTTGTAATTGACGGGGTGTTGACATCTCTTCGAGTTAGAACGGTTGGAACAATAGAGGTCGGTCACCCGGCCGTCGAGACTTGCAAGCTGACGCAAAAAATGGAACGCCACTCCCTTTTACTGTAGCTACGTACTTCTACTAAACTGTAGAATTCTTAGTAGTCGTACAGGCTGGATTTGTGGGTGTAGGGACGATGTTAATTAAAGTAATGTATTTTCGTCTGGTGTGTACCTACTTGTTCGTCGTTTAAAACTTTGGCGTCTAGAAATGAATGGACTTTGGCTAACTTGGCACAGAGCATTCACATTCAGAAGAATAAATTTAGTTTGAAGAGTTAAAAAGAGTTAAATTCTTACTTTGGTTCTACTCAAAATCATGATTATGATTATATTTTTATGTAATTGGTCGGCAAACGAGCAGACGGATTACCTGATGGTAAGCAATCAGCGCCGCCCATGGACACCCGCAACGGAGGAGTTACGAGTGCGTTGCCGACCTTTTAGGGATAAGGGATTGAGGAGGGATTGGGGGCGGGGAAGGATTGGGCCTCCGGTAACCTCACTCACACGGCGAAACACAACGCTATAGTTGTTTCACGCCGGTCTTCTGTGAGGCCGTGGTATCACTCCGGTCGAGCCGACCCATTCGTGCCAAAGCATGGCTCTCCCACACTTAATTACGAAAGATTAGAGAAGATAACGATATATTACACAATCAAATTATGATGAGATTGAATAAATAAATAAAATGATAATTATATTTCCTCATAAGCGTTTGAATGTCACACTAAGCCTACATGCTAGTCTTACGAGACATTTGAATTTGGAACACGGGAACGTGTATAGTTAGCTATTACTTCTCACCATATCCACACTACACTTGTAAAAGCTACAGGGAAAAGGCTAGGACGTCTACAATTTCACGTTTAATGGTTATTTATGCATTATATCACAGAAAACCGGCGTGAAATAACCACTGCGTTGTGTTTCGTCGTGTGAGTGAGGTTACCGGAGGCCCAATCCTTCCCCTTCCCCAATCCCTCCTCAATCCCTAAATCTCCAAATCCCTAATCCCTAAAAGGTCGGCAACGCACTCGTAACTCCTCCGTTGCGAGTGTCCATGGGCGGCGCTGATTGCTTACCATCAGGTAATCCGTCTGCTCGTTTGCCGACCAATTACATAAAAAAAAAAATGGCCTTTATACTTGTACAGGAGAACAATCATGCATTTTCAAACATTTCTGACGCAAAATAATGGCCGCGCAAAAGTTTCGTGTTTATAAAATATGTCATTGCACTATAGCAGTGCGTCAAAGGTCTAGTATAATACCAATCGTTATTTGGTAAATAAGAAATTTATTTATGTTTGAGTACAACGGCATAACAATTTTGTTTCGATATCGGAGCCCCAGGTATTGCTTCCTCGTCAGTTGGGAAATTATAAATGATGCATAACGAATTTTCATGCTCTTTTTCCTTTGCAGGGTGAACAGTTCGCCCAAGCAATACCTTCATTACGAAAACTCGTGTTTGGCAACGAAGAAAATTGCCTACTTTATCGTCTTACGAAATATCGAAATACTAACTGCCGTCATCAATTACATCATGAACTTTATAAGTAGAAATGTTGTACGGGTGATCATTATCAATTTTGTTGGCTGGTCACAGTCACACAGTCACACAAAGCTTAGTAGCAATGTGAAAGAAAAATATTTTATTCAATTTCTAAAAAGAATTCCTAAGGTAAACGTAAAGGCAAATCTCATTAAATACATACATCGTGTAAATAACTTTCTGAACGAAGTAGCAGATGAAGTAAAGATGTATCAGGTAGGAGGATCGTTGTCAACGCACGTATCAATTTATCTAGGGACGGTAAATACTAGGATTACACATCCAAGAGCGGTGACAGACAACTTACGGCTAATTAATGATACGGGCACTCAACTACATACATCGCTTTGTTCATACGACAATGGATCACGTTGTGGACAATTTTATATGAAAATATGAAGATCAAATTCTTTCCAAAAACTACTTCTGCTCAACATAAACTTAATTTTTGAAAGAATAACAATGGAGTTTCTTGCTAGTTCATCTCCATACGAATCTACATTTGGGAACGAGCACGTCGCTTTACCAAGAGGACTGACCGACAGACTGCCTTTTTTATCTTTAAGCTTTGTTTGACGTTCAAAAGTGCCTGTAAGAGTCTAATTGAAGTAAATAAATTTGACTTATTTGACTTTGACTTTGACACAACGAGTTCGAGAGTTATCGACAAAAGTAAGTGTACATTAAAGTTTATTTGGAATAAATGTTTTTGATTCTGACATAAGTTTTAGTTTTAATTTAGCGATAATTCATTTTATTATGTAGTTAAAGTCCAGTTTATGTGATTTATTACAACATAGTTGTACAACGAAAACCTCAAGTAACACAAAACGAAGATTAGCCAAACCCCTTGAAATATGAACGTGATATGTAATTTGTTTGATGAATAATATACGGTGTTGGGGGAAAAGGGTCTGCGTTAGGTTATCAGACCTAATCAAAATTGCAAAAAGCCAGAGGCCTCTGCCACAAATCCAAGGTAAATTCAGACTAAAAATAACGTGTTAGTCGTTTAGTTGGTAGTAATAAAATGTTAATAATTTCGCTATTGGATTTACGTTTCACAATTATTGTAGCTATCAATAATAATTTTTATTGTTTCTTGACGAGATATTAACTGGAGAGTGCGACTATCTGGCTCCATGTTGTGACGTGTGTTAATATTCTTATATGAAATTATTGCTAGTTATTAAAACAACGTGTAAATGTCAGGGCCGCAATTATATTGCAGTTGTTGAAATAAAATCGAATACTAGAAAGGATTCAGAACGTTCAAGACTTTTGTAAACAAAATTGTGTACAGTAAATCGAGCCGAATGAACAAAGTTTAAGGGAGTTGACATTGGGTTCTCCATTTCCAAGATTAATTATCTGACTCAGCAAAATAGAATGTACTCAGTCGCAGGGAAATGGAAAAAGCTTTTATAGCATATGTTCTTATAGTAATGAGAAGACAAAAAAATATATATATACAAGTCAACAAAATAATGTATCAAATTTGTAAACAAATCTCTTCCACAAACATTTCGAACCTAACGATTTACTTGCCGTTTAAGTTATATGGAGAACGGAAAGGCCAAGGCTATTAGCTAGAACCCGTGATTCGCGAACATCTGCATATTTAATATCGGTGGAATTTGGACACAGTATATAAATAAAATTGGTATTATGGGCATTTCCAATTAGCTCTCGTGATTCCCAAACAACCGCAAATTTCCCAGACCGTGGCAAACAAAATCATTTTGACATTTGACGGAGCACGCAATTTTTATCTGTTGTATCGAACTGTTTCTCTCGACGAGACGTTTTTTATAGTCATAAACATTTTATTGGCGTTCTTTAATAAGAGAGAGAAAGATCAATTTCTAGGCAAGTCTTCTATTTATGTAACTAACTTAGACTGATTGTACCGTCACGTACTTACGTCACGATTGCGTCGTTAGATGAGGAGTTGACACAGTTATATGTACTCGATTTTTAAAGCATTCAAACGAGACGCTAATTCATATTTACAGTTAATGTTTATTCACGATTTTATGTTGGAATGCCCAGACTCTCTGAGATTCTGAGCTGTCAAACTAATTATACGAGTAAAATATTGATACACAAATTAGCCTCAACAAGTTATAATAAGTTTGAAAATTTAATATATGTGCCTAATTTGCTGCCACGGGTAACTGTAAACTAGACGGGTTTCACAAATTCCACGGCCTGGTATGGTACTGTAAGTAATTTAAAATATTGTGCTCGAGAGAGAAGAATTTCTGAGGGTAAAGACCTCCAGAAACTTTGTGTGCTTACAAAATAATTTCGCTTTACAGTAGTGGTGCTGCTTTTAAAAATCCTTTTTGTAAATATTTATATCAAGTACCGTCTAGGCACATTATATTTTTACAAATTTTTTGAGCTGTAAAGTCGTCATGGGTCTTCTCTCACTCTCGATGGGGCGAGATTGAACGTTAGACTATTATTGACAAAAAACCACTTCGTCCCTTTTCCTACTCCATTATTGTCCTTATACCCACAATCCCGGCTTAACATCAGCATGAGACTTGCTTGTGTTATAAAACTGTATTTAAATCAATGTTCCCTGGAGCCCACAAACAAAAATTAAGGTCGACAAATCGGCCGCTACTAGCCAGCTGACCAAGTGCTAGAGAAAGGTGGTTTTGTCTAGATCTTACGAGACGGTTAAGGCTAGCTAGTTACACCCAACAACATTACATGTCCAGTAGCATCAATTATTTATTTTTAAAGTCTATTCTATAACACATGTATGCTAATGAAATATGGCTGCGTTAGTCTTTGCAGTCCTATGAGAATGACGTGACTGTCCATAAGAAAAAATAGGACAGAGAATTAAAATTAAAAAACCAGTCATCGTTTTTCAAAAAACAAAAGAGTATTACTGAACAAGGTGACGTTTCCGCGATGTTCTGTGAACTAGCACAAAAAAGTTGAGTAACAATGAGAATCGGAGTACATCTACAGTGTCGTAAAAAAACATAGGAAAAAGAAATCTAAACCAGAATCGACGACCGAATGCAACTAGCGACTTAATTGGGTTTTATTTTAAAGGTGATACCGGATACGAACGAATTTTCCTTGTTTATAAAAATCTGTAAATTATATTATTTTTGGTATTTCTACCTACTCAGTGTGATTTAATTGGTTAGTATTATTGAAAATCTGATTATATACATATGTACTTATACAAACACTGGATATGGCTAAAGGTTTCCCTCTGATACGACATGCAGAGACATCTGTAGAAAAGCGCTAATTTCTCTTCGGAAAAATACAAGTAAGACGTAATTGGCAGTCATCGGTTTTCTTGATGTTAGTCCACATGTGTATATACTAGTTCCACCTGATATGAATTTGATTCAGTTAGTTTATTAAATGTGATTTGAACAATAAATTATTCTATGCGTAGTCGATCTGTAAATGTACGAAAACCAAGGTGTTTTTTTGTGAAAACCACATAGGACCTTGATAATCACAGAGGAGGAAGATATGAAACCAACTCCTGTTAGAGGCGTCTGCCGCGTATTTAATTTAACGTTTGACACAACATCGTATTTGGAGACTAGGTAACAAACACCACAGAATTTTTTATAATACATACTTTATCACACACTTAATACATTCACTCTTTTAAAAGAAAAACATGGTTATTTTTGTGCGTAATACATAAATCCTTTTTTAAAGCTGAGAATACTAAAAAACATAAACAATAATTTTATTGATCTACATCAAATGTCATTTGGAATATTTCATACGTTTGTCATTGAGAACAGACAGACGCAGTGGTACGTTAATTATGCTATAAATAAAAATAACATTGTACTTGATGTATTTCCTAGTTTTGATGGAAACAGTGAATGGAAAAACCGAAGATTGTACCTTCAGTTGCCTACCTAAGAAGTTACGCCCATTAATGGATGAAATTAAGTTATTAAAACCTTTAAATTATTTAAAAATATTTTTATGAAGTATTAGCTCTTGCTCGCGACTTCGTTCGCGTGGAATAGTGACTTCATGCAGTCTTTTGGTATAAAAACTTTTATTGAGTACAGACAGACGTAGTGATACGTTAATTATGCTATAAATAAAAATAAAATTGTACTTGATGTATTTCCTAGTTTTGATGGAAACAGTGAATGGAAAAACCGAAGATTGTACCTTCAGTTGCCTACCTAAGAAGTTACGCCCATTAATGGATGAAATTAAGTTATTAAAACCTTTAAATTATTTAAAAATATTTTTATGAAGTATTAGCTCTTGCTCGCGACTTCGTTCGCGTGGAAAAGTGACTTCATGCAGTCTTTTGGTATAAAAACTATCCTGTGGCCTTTCACGAATTCCAAACTATGCCTGTACTAAATTTCACAGAAATCGGTTCAGTAGTTTAGGCATGAAGAAATGAAAGACTGATAGACACACAGACAGACAGAGTTACTTTCGAATTTATAATGTTAGTTTGGATAGTTTGGATTAAGGATGTGATACTGTAAGTAAGATTCATAAAATTAATGAAATGAGTTTTAAGAATCCATCCAAATATACATATAATAGATAGTGTAACAAAAATTGAGTACCTACAAAGTACGTGAGCCCAATTTTTCATGGAAATTCTTAGACTTTCCTTTATTTTAAATTAGTTGTTCCAGTTTGGTTTACAATTACATGTGTAATACAAATTACACTATTATCACGACCCAGTAACATTGTAATTGTGGGTAAGTCTTCGACGCCATGTTATGTAAGTTGTACGTGTGTTAACTAATAATATAGAAAGTGATTGTAGCCACCTTTGCTTGTAAAGTTAACACCATACATTTCTCCTTGCTTGGATTGCATTGAATGAGATTACCATGTTGTTATGTCTAGGGAAAGTGGTAACTTTTAATGTTACGTAATCATAGCATAGAACGTGCAAACTAGGGAAGTAGTTGCATTCTCTTCTTAAAGTTTCAACAGTTATTTGGGTGGTATACTTGTGTAGCGTAAGTTTTATAATTAAAGGCAAAATTGTTTAAGAACTTCTGTATCACAAGAACGATGACAGTTTCAGTGCAAACAAGATAAGTTTGTAATCTTTAGTTTTCAATAAACGCACCAGTAAGTTGTGGTGGCCCGGAGGTTAAGGCGCTGAAACCTGGCAAGAACAAATGTGACTCTTCCAAGTTATACGTAGTTCCTATGATTTTTGAGACACCACTGACATGCGGTGAAGGAAAACATCGTGAGGAAACCTGAACTTATAATTTCTAATAAGAAGTTGGAAATCGCCATCCGCCTTGAGCAATCGTGGTTATTGAATGCTCAAAACCTTCTACTTGTGAGAAAGAGCGTTTGCTCAGCAGTGGGCACTAATAACAGGCTGATGACGTGTGTATGAGACGCTCCAGATCACCCACCGTGACAGTACATTATCCTACCACCATTTTCTAGACGTCAGCACATGTGCAGAATTTATAAGCGGCTGGATTTTCACATAATGTTTAAATCGTGAGCATATTTGAATAATATAATCCATGGCTCAGCCTTAGGAATGTCGCATCGTCCTTCCAGAGGGTTACAGAACAAAATATTTAACAATGACATGTCTATCTTTATAAACTTCCTCTTGTAGTTCTAACACATTGCTAAGAGAATATTAAAAATTTAATTAAGACGAATCTACTGCCTACATAGCAATATTAGCACGCGCAAAAAGGCAGTGTTTCCAAGAAGACAAACTTCCTTATTTTGCTTTAATAAACGAGAAGGAATTTTCGATTGGTTGGCAGATTGCCTGATCTTTACTATTCCATGTAGTAAATATTTATCAAGTATACAGCACTAAATATAAGTCTATTTCTTCCTAAATCATAATATTGCGGATATAACTTGAACAGTTCGCATCAAAACAAACAAAATCCTGAATCTTATTACATGTTGATAATAATCAACCAAATTCATTTGTATAAAGTACCTAACAAAGAAATATTGATGGAAATGCTGAGAGAGATTTAATTTTGTACGATCGTAGGCGCAAACAAAGAAAAATATTGTAAGTCAGAGGAAAGTGAAATAGTAAAAGTAGTTGAAAATAGATTTTACAACTGCAAAAAGCCCAAGCAAGCGATGGGTTTATAAAGAACGTAATGAAGATAAATGTAACGTCGACAGTCGACGTGGGTGGCTGCCGTACTTGCCGTGGTGCTCCAAGTACACTCGGTTCTCTCGCAATGATGCAGCTCAATTTGTGCTTAATATCGGAGCGTGGATGACTCTTCTGAGAAACTTTAGCTTTACACCATATTAATTTAATAACAATAATTGCAATTTGTCTGATTACAGAGAAATCTTTATTACAATAATATCTTTTTTTGTTTTCTTCACGCTTCAAAAACTATGGCACATTTTCTTTCATCATAATAGAATACTACAGTGAAACCAAATAAATAATAATAATAATTGCAAGATCGTGCACTTTTTGTTACTGAACAGGAAAATTAGTTCAGGAAAAGGCAAAACGTGATCCCCAAAGTAAGTGAGGTAGACGCTATTGTTTATAAAAGTTCACGTGTACACGCGTCTTTGTTCGCCGAGCTTTTGAACAGAAACTGTCGCTGAATACTAAATCGGTGGTTTGTTTCTGTACGTACATAAACAGAGGGGTTCTTATTGTGTCTAAATCTTGAATGTATCGAGTCATGTTGCAATTGAAACGAGTTGAGCACGTCTACGTCCACTATGTACTTGTAGTAGAAAGTGTTTTAAATTCAGGTATATGCAACACACGGATTAAGGCATCAGACGTGACCCGGTGGGGTGCTGGCTTTAGCCTTGCGCTCTCCGCTTACACAATTTTGTTACTCGTTGAACATTATGACATTAGCAACGCTATCAAGGTCTCAACACGATGCGGATTAACAAAACGCTCGTTCTGTTAAAGTCAAAACTATTTTACCGCCACACATCATCGACCATTAAAACTTGAGTCGTTAAAACAAATTAAACGGTCAGCGACTGAAGCCGGCAATTTTATCATGAGCAGATCTCGGGTCCCACCAGACTGCGTAATCGCCAATTCAAGTGAAGTGAGAATAAAACTTAGGGCACCGCGCTAGACATATCGATTACTTTCTCGCTACGTGCTTTCATTGTCGTGACAAGCGAACACGACGGTTAACTTAACCTTTTTTATTGGCTTTATTTACATACGACTCTCTTATCTTGCCAACATTGTGCCTTTGTGCAGTCGAAAAATGCAAACAAAGATTAGCCGTTGTTGTATAAACATAGCCTTGAATTAGTAACTTAAGTATCGTACTACCAACTATTTTGCTTCCCAAAAGAATTACTTTTCATTGAGAATATGATAACATTGACAACTTGCTATCATATCGCACTGGGAACGCTAAAAAAGTAAGAGGAAATGTGAAACCTGTTTTAACGACAAGTTGGCTACTCCTTGGTGTTGCAAATGTAGATGGGGGACGCCGATTGGGGACCCTCAGATGACAAGTCTAGGTATTTACAAACCCGTCAAATTCTTTAAAAAAATTATCCTTTGTCTTACCTCTTCATCTTCTGCTATAAATTCTACTGTAGTTTGCTTTTGCTGTTCTACGTTGTTTAATTTCGGGGGTCGCCCATCTGCTTGCTCCAATACTGAAACAAAAGACCGCATACGTGACTCATCGTGGTACTTATCTTGCTAAAGGTCGGTATTCCCCAATGGACATAATAAATGGATAGGATGCTTTTGGCAACGAAATACATTTCAGTCGGAATGCATTTTAGTTATACGATACGATATTTTTTTTGTTATCTTTAGTATAAAACGTAGATCGAAGTGCAGGTTCATGATAGCGTACATATAAAGGAATTATCAAATATATATATAGAACAGATCGTTGTGAGTCAGACGTATGTTAGACAGAGCGCTGGTTCCAGACTGAGAAAGTATTTGATCAGCAAACAGGGTATGTGGGGTGGGATGTCAAAGACAAACATATCAAACAAGACTTGAGGAGTGTACGGAAAACGTGCCATCCGTACAAAAAAATCTCGTAGTTTCATGTAATGGACAGTATTTACTAGTATTAGGTAAAAAGTAATACTTATCAATTTACGGATTTGTTTTTATAATAACTATCGTGAGACATACTAAATTAACTAAAAATCGCGGGTTACTCACGTGTATATATTGAGAAAAGCTCTACTAGTTACTATAGTAGTCAGTAGGCTGCGCGACGTCGCCGCGTCCGCGCACGCTGCTCATGAGGAAGAACCCCTCTGTTGTTTGAAACTAGTAGAGCTTTTCTCAATATATACACGTGAGTAACTCGCGATTTTTAGTTAATTTACGGATCTGTTTTGTATAAATAATTTTATCAGTTATCGTACGATTTGATAATATCAAATCAAGGTTTGGAAAGTCTAAAGAAGTCAGAAATGGCCTTACCAGGGGTGGAAAAGGTTACAAACTTTTATAATGAAAAGGGGACAAAATTAATCTGAAGTTATACTTATATATCCCCGCCTGACTTAAAGTTTTGCCAGAAATTTCATTGGTTTTTATTGAAGTATGAAATAAAGGTCAAAATGGTTATTCTTTTTTTAGGAAATGATGACGAAACGGCCATAATAGAGAACAGAACAATATAGCAGTAAGTTCGTTGACACAGTAAACATGATCCAACCCAATTGATCAGATAACTCAAGTTCAGTCTGTTGCTTTTAGGCACGCATCGAGAGAAATCTTACTAAATAGAACAGGAAAACCGAGCCAAATACAATAACAAATCTTATCATTTATCTTTAAACGAGTAATTCTTGTATATTTATAAATATACGTAACGTATAATCTGAATCTCAGAAACTGCTGCAACGATTGTCATAAAATTTTTAAACGTATGTATACATGGGTTTTCGGGGGTCATAAATCGATCTAGTCAGGAATCATTTTTGAAAATGTTGTAAAAACACCAAGATATTCTGGGTCATCCAGGTACTTGTAACTATGAGAAGCCAATTTTATTTTATTGACAAAACTTTTTTTTTTCATAAATTCTAATTTTGTAACTACTTCTTATTATGGTGATTGATCAAGTAGGTACCTATTTTTCACGTGAAAGCATAAAAATGAACTCCACTTTCACATTTATAAAATTAGTAAGGGATAAACTGACAACGACAAAACCAATTGAAACGAAAAAAGGAGTGACATTAAAAGGTGTAAAATTTGATGAGGTAGTGAACACTGCGCTTTATAAGGCAAAGTTATTCACTGGGTCCGTTTCGAAATTAATCAGTACGAGTGATTTGCATAGGTATTGGAAAATCACCAAATCACATAAAGGATGGCAATTATAAAAAAGGCGCAACACATTTGTCAGACAAAAAGGAACCAAAAGGGTTTGTATCCCAAGGAACCCACACATTAACCTTGTATTTATGTGAAATATGAACCCTATGTTTATTGTCGCGTCGTCCAGCATCCAGCATAAAGTAAAAGAACATGCTTCATATTATGTAGAATGCTTGTCTAGAAAGCAGCAAAAAGAAATTACTTTCAGATCAATTCCCAAGTTATCTATCTTCGATCGGAACGCACGTTTGCAGTTGGTCTCGAAGAACTTGCGACATTTTTATCGATGGGAGCCATGTTTAATGCATGGAATTAAGTTCCTATTGCAATTACTTATCAGTCTCTTACTTGCACATTGTACAGTTCCCACAGAACCAAAAGAGTCGAGTACAATCGACAAAAAATCCCAAAACGAATAGTTTATTTATGACAAACTATAATAATTGAGTAGTTTCCTAGGTAAACATTCATTTGACGGTATTCTTAACTAGCTTCTCCCCCGCGCGGTTTCACTCTCTGGTCGGCTCCTACAGATCGTAGCGTGATGTTTTATAGCCTAAAGCCTTCCTCGATAAATGGACTAACAAACACAAAAATAATAATTAGGTACATATTCCATTTCAACCAATAGTTCTGGAGATTAGCGAGCTCAAAGAAACAAACTCTCCAGCTTTATAATGTTATTTTTTCCTTGTTTGTGTTTGTAGACATTCCTTACTTTTGTAGTATTGTATTTTGTAGATTGTTCCTAGTTCCTAAGTTTTTAACAGACATTATAACGTCAATGTTGAGATCTGATACAAAATTCATAGAAGTATTGTTTTTGATATTTAAATTAAAATATTGAATAAGACTAGTTGGAAACTACGGGATAATACCAAAGTACTATTTTAGAAGACCACAAACAATGATTAGGGAAGTCCACCATGACTAATAAAGGTGACTGTTCACGGTGTGTTGAATCCCACGCCCGGCTCGTTACAGCTGATGTACATAAACATAGTTTATGGATGTCTACATTTCATTGGGCATTATAAATTCTCGAATGTTTAGGTTTAATATTTTGAGCTATCTTCGACTCACTGACATGTGTATTTAATGTAGTTGATTTACTTATAGCAAGCAATAAATTAACAGTTCATTTGAACACCAAAATATGTCTCAGTTCTTCAAATCTCCCAATTCACAAATGTTTCCAAAAGTTAAAAACAGTATATGATCTATTAGATATACCTACTTATAAACCGAACGTAATTTTTCGGTAACTCCGTTTCCTTATAAAACTTTTTAGTATACCATATCAAATGGGAACACGACAATGACCATGGTATTGAATTCTTTGAACACGAACAAAATTTTACAAGTGGTAGCTAGTAGCTACAATAAGCCACCGTTTGGAATTTCCAGTTGGTGTTTAGGGTATAATAAAAATGTAGCACTGTTTATTCAGTCATAAAATATAAATAGGACAGTATGTTAGATACTAGGCCTCGCTACACTCTGACATAAAAACTGGATAAGGTTGAAAACGTTGCCAACACTGATTTTGGCAGCTAAGCTTACACCAAAATTTTTCCTCCTACGGTGACATAAATTGTAATGGACATGACGTACTTATTAATTGAGTTGCGATAAAAGGGTTTCAATTAACATAGTCGAAGATAAAACACGTCCGCTCATCGCTCATTATCATTAACAGTGCGGGCAATATGCACCTCTTCTAGTTGTACTTATGCAGATACGCCACATACATAATTCTCAATTGGCTACTACCTAGAATTTTAGAGTATTCAGTCATATTTTCATTACGAAAATAATAAGGATTGTGTTCAGTTAGTCTGACACATACAGAAACAATTTAAGGAAACAGCTGCTAAGTGCCAGTAGCTCCCAGTAGGGATATTTTTCCTTTAACTACTTTATTATTATTTAAATTACTGGTCGGTATAGTATATTCGGTAAAAACATCGATTTTGAACCGAAATCTTGTCACCTTGTGTAAATACTGTGAGTGTCAAGGAAATTGATTAAGTCATTAAGTGTTGCCGGATTCAACAGAGTCCGTTTCGATAATATCTCTTAGTGACCTACAAAGCTTTTTGCCGAATTAAATGGCGGAACTGTAGACGTAACGGTCAACGAACATCCACGCTCGTAGATCCGGCTGATAACTTTAGAAGCAAGATCTCATAATTTGACAATAAAGAAGATGGCCTATGTTAGCGCCTTGGCATCATTTCTAGTGAGTCGTGAGTCATTATAAACGAATAGGTCTGACTTAAAGACAAAATCAACTTTTTTTAAAACTATTTCGACCTAGCTTTTATTGTATAAAAAGATAAAAAAAATACGAAAAAACGTGAACAAATACTCTAATTATTATATCTGTTGAAATGAGAGGATAAGACGACCCCTCTTACGGTCTACGCGAGGTAATGGTAATACCTAATGGCAGAACTATGGTATGTGTATAATTAATTTACAATCATCCTTTGCCAGAAGTATCTTGAGTTATCACGTTAGATAACACGTACTATAAGTAATATAATGGTTGCGGGTTTCCTTCGACCTTTTGCTATACCTAATGGAAAGGGAACGAGGACATACTTACCGGCCTATCCACACTACACCAATGTGAAATATGTATTTATTTACACCGTAAGTACACGTGATTGAATACATTACAATAATGGCAGCGATAACAAACAATTGACTCCATTCGGTCCCAAGTAAATAACTCACTAAACTGAAAATAAAACATTAATAGAGGCCTGTCAATACCTAATAGAAACAGTGGCGTCAACTCAATCGACAATGGCATCTAGATACGTATAATGTATATACAGTATATACCTATAGCAAATAAAATGCCACAGACCTCTACATCAGCCCCAAATGGGCGCCAATGATACCTCATTACGAATTCATACTAAAACCATTATTCAGATGAATAATGAAAAATGTAGCAACGGTATTTTTCTAACGGTTATTATTGCTATGAAATCGATTAATTTTCTTACATTGAATTAATTATAAAGTTTCAAACGAGTGTATTTAACAGTTAATTAACGATGTCGCTAACCTTAGAGACGTTGTTGTTATTAAAACGAAACTGCACAAGGTTGCGCTTGCGCCGGTGCGGGCGCCCCGGTTGTCCGCAATCAAATGCACGCTTAAGTTATTACACTAATGTAAAACTAGTCAACAACGAAACCCACTTTGGTGCAGGTGTACTCGACTTCAGTACATACTACATTGCTTAAGCGACGAGAGAGAGGCGATCTAGTTAGTTTTACTAGTTGGCGATCTAGTCTAGTTGGTTGTTGGTTATGAATCTTGAACTAGTACCGCTCGTTCTTATCTTGGGTGGTGGGTGCAGGCGAAGCACGGTCCATGACATCATGGCACATCCAGTCAAACGAGTGTTCGTACTTCATTGTTCGTACGGCATGATGTCAAACAACGGTACGTGTATGCAAATTAATCAGTCTCCATGATTATCTCTAATCAAACCTTTGTGTAGGAGTGCACAGTAGCGTCATTTGAATTATGAATAACGAAGGGAACAACGAGACTAATGCTAATGAAGGGATGTTACAACGGGGTGTAATTTAATCCAATATTAGCAGCTAAGTACTTATTTGTATATCGGTATATTACACTGACAAAAATACGTGATCAGATTTTTTAGATCCATACATGGAAATTGGTATGGATAGGTAGGTTTTTGTAATTCAGAAATTATACAATTTCGGAGGTAAGGTAAGTTAACGTTAGGTATGCTCTAAACAAATGAAAAATGAGAATTTTCTTTTGAGTATTACGTAAACTTTGGTATCGCCACGAAATGTGTGGCACAGAAACCTGAAATACAAATAATCAAGTTCAATTTATGCTAATAAAAACATTTAATCAGCATATCACATTAACATTTACTACGTCACTTATTTTTTTAGCTATATATTATGATGAATCGGTCGTCTATCCCACGCATAGACGGATATGTTGAAAACTACAAAATAATGATCTTACGTATCGTTATTGGAATTTTTATTCACATTAATAACGAAAAGCGATTAAAAAAAATCGATTGCACACTAGCATCGCTAAAAAACCGAATTTATTAGTAAGGAAACGAGCCACGAGGTGAATGTTAGGCAGCATTATAATAAAGAATAGAGCATAACTTTTCCTGGACTGTCAGGCACAATAAACAAGAGGAAAACAGTGTGACATCATCAAATCATTCAACAAACGATATCTAAAAAAACAAACGATGAACTCGAACTATCAATACAAACAAAACGGGCAATTAATCATAGAGAACCGTTCATAATTCAATTGTTTACGTATCAAACTGACACAGCGAATCGGGAGAAAACATTAGAGGGTCTCTGTGGTAGATAAACTGCAGCCACGTAATGCATTGTGCCCTCGGTCAGGTATAGTACCGCTGTGGTCGGGGAGCCAGCGACCGGTTCTCTTAACACACCCACACCACTATAAAAGCAAGTAGGTAATAAGTGCACTGCACTATTTACCACGACAAAATTGTTGCAAAGTATTAACTTCAATAACAATTTTGTTTTAAACTGAATTATAGTGCCAGTATTAAGTTGACAAGTTAATGAATGCGTTGGCAATTCATTCATGCTCTATGTAGAACATTTCTTAAATTTAGCTTTGAACAGAACAAAAATAAACTTTTCGGCTAAAGTTTCTAAATGGGGACGACTACGTTGCGTCTGTAATGCTCGTATATTCCGCTGAAAATCCTGGCGAGCCAAAACAAATTGCTAGATTGCCTTGTCTCATACAAAAAGAAAAATAAAACGAAACTCGGACCAAGAAATTTAATAATGAGAAGTTTCTCATATCAAGCTCGCAGCTAACAAACAAGTCAAACTTAAAAAGCGTTTGCGCTTTCTTAAATTGCTAATTAAAATTCCTGTGTAACAACGCAAAGGTTACGTTTTGTTCTTTTGAGAACACTGAGAATGCCTGTTGCATTGCTAATTATGTTGTTTAGTTCTCCAGCCGAGTTAAATATGGCGTTAGTATAATTTACGACAACTAGTCTGACACGTAAGGTACCAAAACTTTCGCGCCATGCCTTGCTACGTGGCTTGTTACTCAAAGAAAATATGTTCTGCCATGATTTGTGTAAAATGTTTGAAGTTTAGTGGTAAAGAGAAGTTCCAAAATACTTCAAGACTCATGATAAATATGGTTTTCATTTTATTTAATTGGTTATCTTTCATATTCTATTTTTATATATTATTTTTAGATTAAACTACGCGTAACAAGCTAAGAAAACCTTATATTTTCCTATAAAAATTTAATTAAAGGAAATATTACAGTCGTTAAATATATTATTTATACCAACGTACATACTACGTTTGTTACAAATAAATTGGAAAAGACAATCAGTGGCGTAAAATATAATTAGCATAGTATTGAATGTGTGGCGCATAGGTCAGTTAAATGTTATTTTAGAGGCCAAGAACAAGATGCAATAGGTTTATTTAATTTTGTTTGTGTCAAGGGTGCGAAGTAGTAGTAATAGTTCTGTAAATAAATAGCCTTTGTTTAATTGATTGTTGTCTCTTTTAATATCCACTTAATAAAATAATTTATCCGATTTCTCCACAGCGAAGCGTCTACTCTAGATCTACAGAGTAATTATTTTCAGTAGCTACAGCATAGCTAATTCTAAACTAGGTCAGTAACATGAACGCTTATCAAAGCCTTATGATGTCAATGTTTACAATAATCGCTATAATTTCAAATGTTTTTGTAACGTTCGCAATATCCCTGTGTATTCATAAAGGTTGCATGAACATTCCACACACAAGCATTTACCTTAGTATCATTACATACATTTGAAAGGCCACCGCTTGTAAATGATCTATTAGTATACCTATATATGTACTTGAGTAGTAGGTACGGGTCAATATAACGCTATAATTTGACTTGCATGTGCAAGTGTGTTGCCGACATGCAGCCATTGTTGTGCTCCTATTTTGTTATCATTTGTAAAACTGCGAATCATGATCGCAGCTGATCCTAGGACTGACATTATCAACATCAAAGCAAAACTACTAGTAAATAAGCTAATTAGCGATACGTTGTTAGACCTAGGTCTCGCCTTTCTTAGGTATTTGATTTATCTGATTGGTCGTAATTATTTGTTTTGAATTCTATTGCATTGCAATATAACAATTTCAACGTTAGTGTTGCATCGAAATATAAAATGACACAGTTGGTCACCTTGAATACAGTCCGTCCACACTGGCCATCAGTATAATGAAAGTAAGGTTATGAACATAACACTAATTATAAAATTCAATAATAATATCATTGGATTGAACTCTAGAAGTACTACTACACTGACAGCAAAGTATTAATAGGCTAGTTTAATTTCACCGAACTTGTTCTATAAATACAGCGAATCAAGGTGCAAAACAGAACATCAATCATAGCAAGAAGGGAATTGTTTCGACGTCCGTATGGTATACATTACTAAAACAATTTCAAGCTATGGTTCTGTAATATGATGAGAGTGGGCGTTGGTGTTTGTCAACTGACATTATAGAGGGAACCCACGTTTACGTCATTTTCACGCATTTGTTTACGTGACTCAACCTCTGAAACTCGTGTCGGCGCAGGCGAGCGAGCAGGTAACAAAACAACAGCTGTAATAATATCAACAGAAACATGTTACGAACGTCTTCATGGACCTAATTGGACATCATACTCGTATCGTTATTGAGTGACCAAGTATAATAAGCTAGTTAGTAATATCAGCCATTTGTAACAGCGTGTAAGAAAACCTCTGATATGTTATAGGAAATTTCGCAAAACTTCCTCTAATAATCTTCTCTGCTACACATAGATAAAGTATTTCTTAACAATTGTAAGTTAGTAAATACTTTTGGTTTAACCAAATATCTATTTACTTGAGATTATTACAAAGTCGGCAAATAACAACCATATTACACTGCATGGTTGTTCACATACCGAGGCCCGTCTAGCCTTGTCGCCCGCCGAACACAGGTATGTAGGATTATATTATTAATACGTACGTACTACAAATACATCTGCACTTAATATTCTGTGCATTGAGTTTCCTTGTCTTCTATGTGATTGTGCTGATTATCAAAACACAAGAGTTCAGGAAGTATCAGCTTATTCCAACTGATATTACGCAAAAATTTAGGTAAATCAATACGCTTAGCATCTAATAAAATTAGTATTGTTTAATGAACTAGATTGTCTACTTTTGTATTATGAAACTATAATCTTGTGACATAAATTTCTAAAATTATATAATGAAATAATAATTCCAGTGGTTTTTACATTACTTCAATTCCGATGGATTGATTCATTTACATAATTCTAAACTTTCCAGAAGTCTGGCAACAATATCGCATTTACAAGAATGTATCAAGGAAATAATGGTTCACAATATGTGAGATGGCAAATCGATACGAACCTGTTATCGACAGCAGACTCGCAAGATTTGCAATCCGGAACAGCTTGATAACAGCTCGCGATAGTTCAATAACTTCTGAACTCGATATATGTAATTTTATCTGCTTAATGAGTACCTAGTAGTGGTTATAATCGTAGATTATATTAATGGGTCAAGTTTTCTTTATAAACTTCTTTGTAAAGTTTAATTAAATTTATTTCTAGTTGTATTATTTATTCCGCGTGATATTTTAATTAGGTATATATTTAGAAATACATTACAACTTATTTTTAGAGAATATTTCTCTTCTGTCGTTTTCTCGAATATTCAGGATTTAAGTGTGAATAAAAAACACTGATGAATCTTAGTGTGTTTTATAATTTCAAATTAATATTTTTTGTCATTGTGTCATCGTGGTATAAAAATAGATGAACTCGCCCACGTGCGAATTATTTCATCAGACCATTCATCACCCTTGAAATCTACTGATTAACATTATCTCAATAATTTTGACAAATTGCTTTAAGGAAAAACACTTTATTCGGAATGAACCACTCAATAATTTTAAACACTTCTATATTTATCTTAAAGTAAACAAAACTAAGCTTTTAGCAATTAATTATCATCATTTTGGAATGTTACGTTAAGCGCAAGATCCGATATTTCAGCATTTTTATAATATCTCTTCTATTCCTCATTTGAATTTAACTTAAATAAAAGGCATACGTTCTACATATGCTCATTAGGAAATAGGTTGATGGCTCTTTAAGCTAAAACTTTAGACGTTTTCAAACACTTTTTGCTCGTACATGGCCATAGTAAATGCAGCAGCTGTGCTATGGGTAATATTCAAAATACGAAAAATTTAAAACTAATGTAAATGATGCTCTTATATAAAACACATTAACTAGCTAATCACGTGCGGACTTATAGCGTGATTAAACCTTAAAACCTCTGAGCGCGTACGTTGGTCAATACTTTGAAAATAATATTAGTACACAAAGAGCAAACTGTACGAGACCAAACTAATGTTTATAAAATGTAAATTATTGTCAAGTTTCGTAACGTTGAATAACAATTTCCTAAGACCAAAGTGTAAAATTGATTCAAAACAATTTGTAATTATAAAATTGTTTTCTCAATCGCGTGTGATGAATTCGTGACTCTACGAATTATAACAAACATCTAGGCGTTATCTTTAATTATCATTTGTGTAATATCGTATCTACATAAATATATAATACACGCTATATTTACTTATTACGGTTGAACATTGAGACTGTCCGTTACAAACAAAGGCTGTGCTAGAATTAGCTAGAAGAAAAGTAAAATAATACATAATATGTTGAGATAGGTACCCTTATTATTTAAGCTTTATTATTTTGACATCAACCAGTCTCTGGTTAGTCATTTTCCGACTGTTATTTATTTAATTTATTACGATATACATTTAAGAACTGACGTGTTATTTAATAATTATAAATAGAATTCTGTTTCCGCCTGTAATTATAGTTATTAAATTATATAATAATTTGGCTTTTATATGCTATAAATAATAATAAAGAGGTTTCAACCTAGTGCCTTTTATTAATCATCTGACCTTTCGTCACTGGCCAGCAGGTAGTTACAGACTAGGATGTTCAAGAATTCTTCAAAGGAATTTGTGAGTGACGTCATTGACACGACGGCCCGTCCCTGTTCGTTTTTTGAACGAACACATACATTTTGTTTTACATGAGCAAGAGAGATTCTTAGGTAGGTCAGAAATTGACTTATTATTAGAAATATTAACTTGCACGTATTATTTGTAACAATAAATATGTAAGATTTAGTAGATTATACATTAGATTGTATATGTAGATTATATATTACTTAAGAAGTATTTGCTGCATTCTTATGAACATTAAAACATTAAACTTTATACATAATTGATATCAATGCACCACGCTTTAAGACTTGGACTCCTGCCTAATCCGTGACAAAATGGAACTGGTGAATGAACGTTGCACAAGTTGCAGTGTAAATGACAGTTCATTATTTCGCTAAACAATGGCTAGGGTGAGAATGATTAACAAAAATAAACTCTTTGTTGCAAGAATAACTAGGAATTTTCAACACGGTATTAAAACCTTTTTAATTACGTCCAAATCTTCAATTTAAATTGTCAAAAAAAATAAAACGCTTAAATTAAACGAACACACACAAAAAAATGTAAATTAACAAAGTTATTCTTCAAACATTTTAATGCAAAGAATATGTATATTCAGTTAGGTATAATCGCATAGTATGATTGCATTAGAAGCGTTTGAATATGAACTGAATGTAAGCTGATGCGTACGCGCAGGTGAGCCGCAACCGGGTCAGTGTTGCGAGCTGATTGATAGCTCATTTGTCGTGACTGATAGAAAGTATGCTAAACTCAATTGTATAGCTATCACATTGAAATACACACATCATTTATTTGCACTTAATTCATAGTAAGACATTGTATTTATTATCTTCGATTTTTCCAAGCGTATTTGAGTTAGATCGCTTCATTTTTTTTATCGAACCATCAAATAATCGATAGTATTCGATAAATATTACAATGTAACATATTTACAATTGTAGTTTTATTTTTCTTTTGTAATTATTATAGTAAATGCAAATTTTCCATCGGTTTCTATTGAAACACTAGTGCAATTACCATTGCATATATGGAGAGATACATACTTCATGCATCAGTCAGTATTTAATAAAAAAAAGATGGTGTTCTCTTCTTAAGAACGTCATAAGCGGTTTAAGTATTTATGTAAGCATCACTAATAGTACATAAATCACAATGTATATAATGTAGTTACGTGATTCCGTTGATTTTACTAATACAAGATTTGTTTTACGTATTTGCGATTAGGTACGCTGCGTGATTTATTGGTGCTTATTGAAATATATTTCTTAAAGGATTTCCACAAATAAAATAAACGTATTTTATATGAAACTAGCTACTCTCGCGCCGTTTCACCCGCTGCTCAGCCCCATTTGATCGTAGCGTGATGTTTTATAGCCCTCAGAAACATTGTAGCTATCTATCAGTGAAAGAATTTTGGCAATCCGACCAGCGGTTCCAAAGATTACCCCTACATACAAACTTACAAATTTTACCTCTTTATAATATTAGTATAGATAATCGAAAGACAATAATATCACAGAGTACAAGGTCACATTATATGAGCATTTCTTTTTAATGAGGGGAAAATCATCAAATGACTTCCCTCGTTCAAAGTGAGGCGAGAGAGAGTCAGACTCTTACTGACTAAAACCTCCCTGTTCGTGTTCCTGCTTTATACCGAGGCCACGGTACCTTATTGCTCTGACACCGCAACTTCGGCTGAGCATCGGCCCTGTAGAGTATAGTTTATTTCCGCGAAACGCACGAATAATGCATGATCGATATTTATTTAATCAAATTCAATTAAGTAACGCGATACAAATACTATTCTAGTAACCAGGTGAACCATATCTAGGAGATTCATTACTAATATATCTATTGTGCAAATTATGACCTTGCAACTTCAGAACTATGCATATCTACTTATATATATATCTGTAGTTTCATATGCATAGTTTTCATAACTCAGAAATAAAGGTAACACAATACGTTCAGCTGTTGGGGCAGCGAAGTAAACATTCGCTCTGTACGATGTTATGTGGATTATGGCAGTGAGAGCAAACACTGGTTCGTTATCAACACAGAAATACCGGCCGGCCGGTGTGACCGGCACCTACCAGCGATAGTAATACAATTAGAGTCTACAAAATAAATTTGCGCAGATTTATTTTGACAACAATTTACATAAAATAATTCACTGCTTTCTTACAAATTTGACCTGATGCGGCGCGGAAATAAACCCGAGAGAATTTTATTTCGCTGTGCAGGCTGGCTCTTATACGAGTTCAATACATACTTTTTAATTTAATACTGCATTCAAAACACAGTCGAACTCAATGCTCATGACGACAATTCTATGTTGCCTATTCGAACAGATAGATGCACATTCAGGTCACGTCACTGTGACTCGTTATCCACAATATAAACAGTTTGCACTCGATATTCATACGAGAAGACATTTTATCTTACAATTTATTTCATGTTTACATTCTGTTTTAAGAATTAAGCGAAGGTATGCTGCGTGTTATCTCTTTACTAAGCTAACTGGAGCAAGCTAGATATTAATTAATTACACCGCAGTAGACATCTTGCAAACCATGACTAACACCAGTGAATTGTGATATTTAATCATCAACCCTCCATCTGGTACTAAAAATAGATTCACTCATTTATTTTATGCTTGGATTTGTTCAATGGAGAATGGAACGTGACGATACTGCCTAAGGAAATATTAACACTATTATCTATCTTCTGAATAAATATTTTGTTTCTTTTGCGTATGGTACTGTAGATACCTATTTACATAGTCTTCACACTAGCTTGTGACAGCGACGAAACGACCAAGCAACGTCTGACGCCACCGGACCCACTTTGTTTCTTCCAATATTTTTGTATACGTAAGAAACCAATTTTGGACACACACAAACTATAATATAACATCTATAATCGACATTTGAAGGGGTTCTATTGTTCGTTAGTCGTGAGGTTTTATTTTCACAGAGCCAAATCACGTCAAATTGCGGGGATTGTAAAATGTAGTCAACTTATTATTGCCCCACTTAGTACAGTACTAAGCTTTATATCTCTGTAGTGGACAACTTGTAAACAATACACAATTACATTTCAAGTATTAGCAACTCAAGACTCTTCAAAGTTGATTAGATCTGTTCTGAATGTCAACACGACTTTGGTGCTGTGTGATGCAAGGTTGTAATGTCCTTAGGTAAATGATCTGTTGGTGTTGGCTGTTCTTGAGGGGGCAGACTTTATTACGTTGTAGTTGACGTCTTTCAGTTGATTATAACGATGATGATGAAGTGAACTGTTGTGCATTGATGCCGATGTCTGCATATTACAAAAATATATGCACTGTGTAATTTATATTTTATATACATAAATATTTGAGCAGGTTTTAAGACTGAGTATACTGGAACAATTTCCTAATCGTCTTTTGGCCGAAATTAAAACCGATCTAAGTAGGTATATATCAGTTTGCCGAGACCCTAAACCCTACACGCTATAGGAATGCAAACGAAATGCACCCGTGACTTGGTGAACGTCCTGAAGACAAAAGTTAATTAGCTTTTGTAAGAATATGCACTCAAAGAAGAAAACAGCATTATGAGCCAGTACGGTATGCGACCAGACGAGTAGATTGCCAAAACTCGAACAAAATGACCTACTTTTATTTGGAAAGCATACATACACGAGTCTTCATATAATATAGAAAATACAAAAATACTTTGCTAGTAACGAGCAATGCATTATGAGTCACTTTTCTGGACATTTGTTACTCTAAGGGGATCAAATAGAAGCGTCCTTTCCAACCTTCGAAGTGAATACACATTTCAAGGGTAAACTCAAAGATTAATAATTATTAAGATTTCTGTGGTTTGAACATAGAATAAAAACATCCTAGCTAAAGCTTCACTCAGTGTCTCGAGTCTCGACCCAATCGACCGAACGTTGCCGAGCAAGTCTCGGCCCATGACAAATTAGTCATGATACCAGTTATTGAGGTTACCCAGTTATGAGGCAATGGACAAAAAGTAAATTTAAAAGGTTCACATCACTTTCTCCAGCATTCTACTTAAACGATAAAGCGTCTAAGAAGTAATTAATATTGTGCTGCCATTGGAGATCTAGTGTCGCGCCATTAATTGTTGATGATTGAAATATTTTGGGAATAACTTTTTAATTCTATTTTGAAAACTCACTATACCTACTGGAATCTCCAAACGACACGCGACGATGAGTTTATGAATGTGATACGATTATCAAATACAAACATTATATTATCTAAGCGTAAATATTGGAATAGATGTGAAATTGTACTCAATTCAAAAGCATCACATTAAGTGCTACTTTCTGTCGAATGAATCACCACGGGTGAGGACCCGGAATGAACAGATAATGTCTGACGATATTACACATACCTACGTAAACTCGTAGTGCAGTTGGAAAAGGTAATTCCAGGAAACGATAATGTACACAGCCGAGATACACTGCGGCAAGAAAACGGTAAATGATACGGAATGGCAGCAGCAAAACGCTTAGTCTATTATTCAGAGTGCAATAACATTTCCGCGGCCGAAATAATTGGATGGCTCGTTTCGTGAAAGTCCATATCCACGTAATATCATTGACCCAAACGCAATTCCCTTTAATACGGGTCCTAACAAAGAACTCAAATAGTGTAGCCTTCTTGGAAGGATTTGTGCCTACTTATGTTTTGTTATGTTTTAGATGGGCATAAAACATTTTTCTTCACTGCTTATGGCTCACAAAAAGAGCCAGTCTTAGCTTCCCAGCATTCATCTGCGTTACATAAAGTCATATCCGAGAACAAGCCTCTCCGCTTCACTTCCCGGTACTGTGATAGGATGTGATGTAAAATTATGTACATCAGTCGAGCCTTGCTCATTTCCTTTAGATACCAACTGCAAACGGCAGGTGCCGCGTGAAGGTTTCCGAATTGTTTAAACACATCCTTGAAAGTTAACATTTTCGACGGAATAGGTACCTAATTGGTACTTACATACCTACTCATACTCGAAGGCTCTCGGCCGTAGTTAATTTGTACGGTTTTTCTTCATTTTAAAAGAATTGAGGTCACATTAATATTTTGTCATTACTTAAGCAGTTTGTAGTATTTCGTAATAGAGTTTCTAAAAGGATGTGGTGTCATTCCTTCCTACGTGTCATACGTACGTTTCATGACACAGATCGTCACAGTTACAATAACATTCAGTGTACCCGAGCGCAGCTAACCAATCATCGTAGTAGTAACACGACGCACTTTACCTATTCTGCACAATCGAAAGTGCTGACATGTGACCTCAACAGAATCTTAAGTTTGCACAATACCGTCTTTAATATGTCAAATGAGCATAACTTAATGGAAAAATATACAAATACATACATAACTATTATAAATATTACATACGAGGTCTCATAGTTTATTTTTATTGTAATCTGATTCCGGTTTTCACCATTCCATCATGTTTTTTTGGGAAATTTCACCCTTTGGAATAGGCGAATGGCTATGAATTGTACCAAACATTTATTATACATATTAAAATGCCTAAAGTAATTTTAGATTGTTTTTCATTTTGGACAAATTCCGTGTCACCATGTGCACCGATTGGTTGAATCTAATATCATGTGATGTGATTCAATCAGATTTAAGAAATTCTTACGCGGCGCTCCTGTTTGAAAGTTACGAACTCCGATAATGAATTAAATTCTGAACTGTACCCAGTCAGTACCTATTTATTTACTCCTATTTATTTCTTTTTAGTCTATACGGCACGATTTGTCTTGACTTAGGACTTAGATCCGATGGGCAATCTGGATCGCAGGGATACTAACCAGCCTAAAAGCGATCATACCTTACATACTTAGGGATTTTGGTCACGATGGCTCCTGCCGTCTGATCAGTGCTAAGTTACAGCGAGAGCTTTTACAAATAACCCAGCAATCGGCGGTCCATACTTAATGTCTCGGTTAGTTTGATATATTAATTTATCCCAAAATTAAAAGGACACACATTATTAATTATAATTATGTCGAAACATACTATAATAAACCAGCACTTAGAATGCTTACGAGGTTGCATTAATCATTGTATGAGCAATTAAACGTTGTAATAATCACGATACCTTAATTGTAATTAGGTTGACGTTACATAAACATCGGCAATGCCATATAGGAGTAGGAATACCATTATGTGAATTCAATAACTCAAAGTAACAATAAATATTTTATTTTTTCAATTCATACTCGGACTTCCAAACACTTTAGGGTAAATTAAAATGAAGTCGGTTAAAAAGGCCCGAAATAAAAATCCCATATTATAGTTTTTATTGGCTTAACAACCGAGCAAATATTAGTACCTAGTGCTATGCTAGGTACCTTTGTAAGTACACAAGTGGGCAAATACAGTATTAACTAAGTTTAAACGCAAAATACTGTAATGTGTGTCTAGTACTCAGTATAAGGCTACTTGATTGTCAGTGTAATATGTAATGAAGTAAGAATGCCACAATTACTGCCCGATTGTAGGTGCAGATCGAATGAGGAAGACGCGGAGATGATAGCATCACGCTCAGAAGGTTAACTCATCCATATTAAGAAGACGCCTTCGATATAAATTATGAATTCCGTGAAAAAAACACGCCAGTACCAGTTAACTATTCTGTCTAGACAGAATCCACACCAAACTGGTAAATATTTGTGTGGGTGGAAACAACTTAACGTTATAGCTGTGTGTATTTTATACTTGAACAATTTAATAGTTTGAGTCAATACTATCGATTTGCATGTCGAGTTACCAGCGCGACTCTACGATTCACTGCCATGAAAGGCAACCTTACATCTCGAGTCGCTTCAAAGCCTGCTCCGTTCCTTTCAACTACGCAAATAAAACAAGAATTGAACTATCAATGCAAGATTGCCAATCGTGGCTAAGACTTCACCGATCAGATTTCACGAATTCCGCTAGTTTGCGTGTACCTCAACAAAGCATTAAACGAATATGTAAAACAATACGCCTGTTTAGAGAGCGGCCCCCAACGGACAACATGAATATGTTATATGTTTACAAAGATCTTAAATTTGTATGGTGTTCAACTGCTAACTAGGTATTATTACCAATCCTTACGAGTTATATCACTGACGAAGACAGAATTAATAGAAACTTCTAGACTATTTCTACTAACTGTAATTCGGATTTAGTAATATTAATATTAAGTTGTCATCACTATTTCGATAAATATTCATGATAACGGTGTTTTCCCCTTCCGGTGCGTTATTTATTTAGAACAAACAAAACCGGACAAATAAATTAACACACTGCTTTTTTATGGAGATAAGGTTTAATCTTCTGGCAAAGATTCCGCAACATTGTTATCGTGATACTCGAATAATATACGATGCTAAGCTACGACCATAATAACTTCTTAAAATGTTGGTCAACTACTAAGGTTTGTTTTAGTTTAACAAAGGTGTATTTTAAGATTTCTTTGCAAATGAAATAGAAAATTAAAGGCGGGATTAATTTTATCGTATTTTAATAATGTAACGTATTTTATAAATAATGTCTGGGTAATTATTACATTTCCCATGAAATAGAACCTTTCTTGCTATGAATGAATTATTGTTATTGAAGGAAATTTAAACAATAATTCATTAAACAATGGTCTTGGTGATAAATGTATTTCATGATTTAATTACAAATTCTATTATCAACATATGTTTCTAGAAGTCAACTTAGTTAAACCTACCACACATGGCTAATCCCAGCAAAGTCCATTATCACATCTGCTAATCAATATTTATGATGACTTCCACTCTATTCAAAGTTTCTTTAGAAAATATGCAACTGAGCTTGGCACCAAATACTGTTTGTTGAAACACAAACAGTACTGTCCTCAAAATTTTAAAGGTATCCAATAATTTTATGCAGTCTAGCATAGGTGAAAGTGATTTTTCAGTGTTAATTTATTTGCTTAAATTGTCTAGTAATGTATGTTACACCCACACCACATGTTCACATCAGAATACTAAACAGAATGAATGGAAATGTGGAGAAAGGGCACCCACTACAAGTACTACTAGTTTTCTTTTATCACTTAGATAATATATGAAATTTGAAAAATACAAACTATTACTTATTTTATTTTTAATTAAAATAAAAACCAATCAATACTATTTTTAAATACATATAGATAGATAATTAGTATGTTTTAATTGGCTCTTTTAAACAGTGGCATTTAGTCATAAAGAATACATAATACAGAAAAAATATTTATAGCCACAGAATCATAAAAAAATTAATGGTTGCATTTATTCCCAATAGCAATCTGTTTTATCAAAGGTCAGATAAACCTTATATGAAAAATTGCACATATTCTTATCATCCAACTTAAAAATGTAAACAAAAATGCATTATTCATTAAAATGAAGGTACAATAAACATTCCTTATATGCCATAATTTGAGATCAATAGTTATTACTATATACATTTTTATACATATAAACCATTATCTCTTTATCCATTACAGATAACGGCAAAGCACCAGTTTTGAAATCACTAAGCAAATAATATGTAATGGGGAAATGATAAGATGAATGTTATCTAACATAATTTTTATAATATAACAAATAGGTCAGTTTTATGTTCTAAGAATAGCGGGGATCATTTACGCCACTTATGCAATACAGGTCATCTTCCTGCTTAGTTGAGCTGTGTAACATTGGCCCATATTATTGGGGACCTTAATATTCAATGCCTCAATTGGTCATGCTCATAAAACTTTAATGATTTCAATGACTGATTAAATGAATGTACAAACATATTGTATTGTCTTTTTCTAGTATGAATTTGGAATGTAATTTTAGATTTGATTGACTCTTGTGTTGCTGGTGCTAGATTATAGGATATTTCTATTATTATACTAATAACTTAATACTAAGGTCGGTTTTTATATAAATAGATTCAAAAGTGCAAATAATAAATAAGACACATTAACCAATTTGTGGATATGCAGGCATGATGTACATTATAAAACATGCTGACAATACTTGTAGTCATGAGTCTCTAATAATATTGGTAATTTTTATATGTTGAAAGATTAAAAGATAAGTTACAATAACCAGAAACAGTTAAAATACCTACAGTACTCTGTTTGTTACGCAAAGTCATTTTCAAACAGTGGTGTTGAAAACTTTTGTTATTTTTTATGATTCTAAGATTAACATAAGATACACAAAAGTATGTTCAAATTGATTTTCAGTAAAATAACTCACAGTTAACATAAAATAAGGAAATTGAGACTTAATCAAGAAAGTGTAAGTAGTTTCAAACTTTTGAAGACAAATCACTAAATATATAGTCTAATGATACTTTTTAGAGGTGAATAATATATGTTTGATAAGGTTTTCATAATGACATTATTATGATAATTGTATTCAACTACCTATCAAGTTTTGCTAAGCACTTCCATATTATCTAAGATAAGATATACTTATAAATTCACAGAAATACAACAGGATTTATTAATGTTGAGTGGTCCTTAACTCACTTCTAATTCATTATAATCAGTATTTACATAAATCTAGTAAACCACTATCAATCAGAATACTAATGTTTGAAGACACTAACCAAATTATTGTATATGTGAAATCTGCTTCCAAAAATTAAAACAAATAGATATGCAAGTATACCTGTGTGTGCAAGCCTCCTGCCCACAAGCGGGCTGTCGAGCAGCAGGCGGCGCAGCGACCAGCGGCCCAGCACGCCCCCGCCCCAGCCACAGCCGCCACCGCTGCCGCGCCGCATACCCTCGCGTTCCACCATCACTTCAAACTTTTACACATTACACATCAAACACTGGCCCAGCTATTACCAGCCTCGCACGACCGACATCAACCCTCACAGATTAAGTACTACCGTTATGATATATCGACATCGACTCGGCGATTCAACCAGTCTTTGCACAACGCGTATTGAGTAACCGACTCGCAACGCATCAGCGAGAGAAAGTGCCGATAGTCAGCCTCAACGTATGTGCTCGCGGACGCGTTACAGACAGATGCAGCCTCAGACCTCAGGTGGGGAACACTCACCGTTGAGTTCCCATTGTGCTGACTGGGCGCACTCACTGTTACTAAACTAAATGGAAAACAATGCCTATTATACAACTGCAAGAATTTTTTATTATTGTTATCACGGGCGACAAGAATCAATCACGGTTAAACAAGCAATGCCATTGTACAAAAATAAATTGAACAAAATTGAGTGTCTACGTTAGGAAACGACAATACACATTCACATCTGTCAAACAACAAACTTAACCGGCTCCTACTACAAGTACACGAACTCAAAAATAGTTAATCAATTTACGTTACAAAGTCACTTCATTCTCACTGTTAAAAAACCAAGAGTATTATCACAGATTTCGAACGACTAAATTAAAGACCACCATACACCATTTTTGCACACTGTTCATCGAGCATATTGAATGCTTTTGATCACAGTTTCGCTCATGGAAGCGATTTTGTATAGTATTTTGATTAGAAATAATATTTTTTATTTTTTTTAATCGATAGAAGTTTATTATTTTTGTTTATTACTTCCGACCATCACAGACAAATAAAGCAGTAGCAGACAAAACATTAAACAAGCTGCTGTCGTATATATTATTCACACCATTTAAGTAAATTGAATTGTAATAAATTTATATTCAGTTATTATTAAGTATTGAAAGAAACAAAAAATGCACTTATCTAATTATAAGAAATGATATTTTTATATTTTAAACAAATAAATAAAAACTATAAGAACTTCTTGGTCTGTCATTGATTGAAAATATATGAAAATTTAGTCTTGGTTTATTCGTGGTGAGCGTCAGTTATCAACTATGTACTAATTTCCAATCATTTAATTTGCGATACAAAATAACATTTGCAAAATAGTTGATTTCGAAAAATCGACCAATTGTTTTGAATAAAAATAGATGTTATATCTAGTATCATTGGTTCAATAGCAAAAACAAATTCAAACCCCCTTTCTATAGTTTTTTTTTGTATTATGTACGTCTGTTGTTTCAAAATGTGTTTTGTCTACTTCTTTAATATACGTCTGTGGTCTATGGGCTATTCAATCAGCGAGCTGGCTTAAAAGACTTGTATCCAGGCCATAAACTCCAAAAAATATCAATCAGCGAGCTGTCTTGGAGCTGTCAAACAAAAACTATCAATGTCATGTCTTTTGATTTTTTATTGTAATTTTGTTTTGTCATGTCAGCAGCTTCGGTTAACCGCTGCCGCTGTTTCTAGGACACAACTTCGTAGTTCATAAATTGAAATTAAACCTAAAATTAAATTTTAGCAAAATGAATATTTATTCACAAACACTGTTATGTTTTTTAATCTTTGTATCTTGTGTTTATTGCGAAAATAAATATTCAAGATCTGCAAATGAAAAGAAAAAATCAGATGTAGAATTCAGAAGTTTGGAGAAACCATTCAGGATGAACAAACTAAATTTATTGTGGACAAAAGCTCGTCAGGTAAGTGAGCTGAATAATCTTGTTTATGACTTTCAGATCTCGACTTGATAGCATGAAATATCTAGTAATAAAATCTGAGAATTACAAAATGAGTTGTATTATCGTTCCAGTAAGTATGCATTAAAGGTACTTACTATGATTTGGTCATATCAGCTACATATGAATAGTCATGAATATACATTTTTTTATGTTCCAGCGTCTCACAGAGCCTAAACTGAAGTCCTTGTACAGTGATTTAATGATTCAAGACAAAGAAGAATTGATATATAAGAGAGTAAAAAGTGAAGGTGGGGATAAAGAAGGATTGAAAGAAGCTGAACTTAGGCGGAAACTAACTAACATTATGTCAAGTTATGGACTTTTGCATCACTTTGAACCTGGTGCAGCTAAAGAGAAAGACCATCCTGTGAGTACAATTTCCAAAACTTTATTATTACACATTTATCATTGCATCATTAGTAGATAGGTAATAAATCAATCATAATGTTATATTGTATAAGCGTAGGGAAACGCACATACGCGTCGGGGGCACTGAATGTGTTAACAGATGCCACATTAACACAGCTGTAATGTTCATAATAAATAGGCACCTACTTGTTGCTTTGTTTGGAGACATGTAAGGCTGCCACTGTAGGACAACAAAACATAAAATGTTACCAACCTATTTTCATTTAATCAGTGTTCAATTGTTAATATTTGAGGTACAATATATTATAAAACATTACTGGGTTTGTCTAGGACTCCAATCTTAGATGAGTTAATTGATATTGCACACATTAAACTCACAAGTTTCATGTGGCAATCTTCTGTACTATTTCTTTTTGCACAGGCTTACAACTCAGCTATGGATGACTACATCAATAAGAGTATCTTCAAAGATAAGAAACTAAATTATCTTTGGACTAAGGCAGAAGCTTCAGGATTCACCATGGAAGAGTTGTTGGCTTTACGAGAAGAGTTCACACATCACCAAGAGAAAATTGATCAGTATTATGACTTGTTGTCTGATGATTCACCTAATGATGATGCATTTAAAAGTAAGATTTTTAAGATATTTTTATAATATGACTGGTAAATGTTAAGATGTCAGCAGAAAAAATGATATGTATTATTTGAAAATGATCCTTATGTTGAATTTGTATTAAGATAGTTTGTGTATATTTTCAGATATCATCAATGAAGATGAATTAGACAAATTTAATGAAATCAGTGAACACACTAATGACATGACAAAGGATTACATTGATAAGGCTAATCTTATCAGAGAAAAACATAGAGATTTGAGGGATGGTTATGACAGAATCCAGAGGATAATTGCTAAAGGTATACAAATACCTAATAATAGTTTTTTATGTGACTTCACACTGCATGAGTTTTCTCCTAGTGGGTGTTTTAAACAGATTTTCATATTCAATATTGTTGCGACGCTGCTTAACACCTAGCAAACTCTCAGAGTTAGGTCTGCTACATGGTTGATTTTATATAATTATTTATTAAAACAAATATAAAACTCCTTTCATGAATGTGATAGAAGCATTTAGATAATAGAGGTTATCATTGTGATCCCTAGCAGTGAAAAGTTAGTATATAGGTCACATAGTGTTACTATGCATAAAACTGTTTCAACATTTATTTTTAATTAATAAGTGTTGCTACAAAAATTCAGACTGTTATTAATTTGTCAGAATTTATAAAAAAAAGGAGTACTTGATTGATCAGAATAGAATATTATAATGCTCTACACATTTCATAAATCTTTTATTCAGTCAGCTGTTGCAAATCATCTTTATATTGTTAGTCTGGGCAGATTTATTCTTTTTATTGAAGTTTTATTGTTAGGCCATTAATATAATATTCATTTGAAAATTTGGGAGTGAGCTCATCAATGTTTATAACATTTTTTGATATAACTGGAAACTGCACAAAATAGAGTAAAATTTTGTACTTACTTTGATTTTCTTTATGTTTCAGCTCCAAACAATAAGGACTTCATAGAGCCTAAAGTTCAAGGTCTCTGGAAAATAGCTGTTGCAGCTAACTTTACTACTGAAGAACTAGCTTCATTAAAGGTAAATCTTCCTTTGATGTAATAACATAACTGGCAAACAGTGCATCTATATTTGCAATGAAGGATAGTTACTTTTAAAATATATTACAGAAACAATCCCAATTTTGACGTATTATTTGTTCATGCAGGTTCATACATTGAAATCAACCACTATAAATTACTTTTATTTTATTTGTTGTTGTTCTTCTTCCTCAGGTTGAACTGCAGCACTATGAGTCGCGACTGTTGAAATTGCGTCACTTACAAGCAAATAATGTAAGCAATCGCGAGAAACATAAGGACAAGGTTATTTTTGTGTTATTTTTATTTCTTTTATTACAAAAAATTTGTACTGTCAAGCTTCAATTTTGTACCATTTTTTATTTAGCATGTGTTTTGAACGAATTTTTGAAGAGAAGGAGAGTTATCTTATAGGTTCATAGACATCTGACCTGCATTGTAACTAATTCTTTAGTTATTTATAATTTTAATGTGTAACTTGGCACCTTTAATGACGTAAAACTCCCATTAATTTGAGCTGTGCTTAAAAAATGCTCAATTTACCTAATATTTATTGCAAGAATCATTACTTGCTTGCAAGATTAAAAAATCAATACTTTCTAGGTCTTTTGACTAATCAAATAAGTATAAACGTCACATCACTTTGGCAATCAACTCACTATACACTTAAAAATACGGAAGTTCCTTTAAGTTATAGCAGTTTGTAGAAATGTTAGGTCTGACTTTAACATTTTGGAGAGAAGTAAAACAATATTAATTATTGATTTGTTTGTGCAGGTTGCTGGCGCTGGTGACAAAATTAACCACTTTGAAGAACAGGAGCAGATGATCAAGAAACATTCATTGAAGGTTGCAAAGCTGCACGCTGACCTCGAGAGCAAAATAATGGAACGTCATACCGAACTTTAACACTACTCGCCATTTTGCCAAAGTAGATGTGACAATATTATTGTGATTTGTATGTAAATGATGCATTTTGAACAAATTCTATATTTGTGTGTAGAAGTAGCATGTCATTAGGAATGCATAATATGTTGTCCTTTTAATATTTAAGTGTAATATTATTATAATAAATGTAAATAAGAATGATGAATCTCAATTATTGTTTTAATAAAAAGTAAATTCTTTTGCAAACAATATTGTATCATATAATAATATGAACTTCAAGGAGTGCTTGATAATAATATATTATTACTAGACCCTAGTCAAAAACATACGCAAATTACTTTGACAACGGTTTATTTGCCTAGAACTTACCGCATATCCTGCTTTAATTATATTCGAGACAAAGTAAGTCCTCAATAATAATTTACTTATAAATATACACATTCCCCAAATAAACCTATTAAAAAAGAATTTATTGAAAAACAGGTGGTATTATTAAAAACACCAGTGGATACAGTGCATCAATATATCGATATTTAATCTTCATGTACAAGCAAATTTATTAATACATGTTTAATATTCCGCCTTGGTTTTCGAGCATACCAATCATCGAAATAATATCGCATTATGCCATAATATAGTGTAAAATATGTATAATAGACGGCGGGCGGCGATCGCTCGCAAGGCAACTCAAAACACTCAGCGGCACTTCGGAATCACATTCCAAGCTACCTACTATTACATTCGTTTACGCGTATATCTACATCAGATGAAAACGGCGACGCCGACTATAACATAACTATAATTCGTCTAAACGTAACGTCGCGACCGGCGAGCGGCAGTAACAAATAAAACTACATCCGACTCCCCTCACGAGTTTCATTATAATGAATCGTTTAATGCTCACTTCAGTCGATCGTACAGTATAAGTAGTTCTCTTCTCGATAGGACATCTTCTCTATTATGTATATAGATAATCTGTATAATATAATTCTTTCTCACTAATATCTACACCGTTTCCAAGGGTTACAATTATATATAATCCTGTGGGGCTGGGGCGGACGCGGCGGCGCGGCCTCGGGTCCCCCCGGGCGGCTCTAGTGAGTCCACTTGCTCCAAGCCTGGCGACAAGCGACAAAGGTGAGGTCGGAGTGCAGCGGACGCGGCGTCAGTAGCGGCGCGGGCCAGGTACCTGCTTGTCGGCGGCGTGCGCCGGGTCCCAGTGCGGGTGCGGCTCGGGCGCGGGCGCGGCCACGGGCGGCAGGTAGTGCAGCGGCAGCGCGTGCATCAGCGACAGCGCCGCGGCCGTGGCGCCGCCGCCCACGCCGCCGTAGGCGCCGTCCAGCGCGTGGCCCGCGTGGCCCATGGCGCCGTAGCGCTCGGCCTCGCCCAGCGGCTGGTGGTGGACGTGCGCGTGGCCCCAGTCCTCGGCCGCCGTGAGCTTCCAGGCGCGCTCCGTGCCGATGGGCCGCGGCTTGCGTTCCTCTTCCTCGCCCCACCCGCCTCCGCTCACTCCGACGCCGCGCTCTAGTAAGGACTGCGCACAGAACATGACATTCATTGCGAATACTTTTTAGCTACTTTAGTCAAACTTACTGATTTAGCCAGACTTTAACACATTTTGAATTGAGAAATCCTGTCTTAACGAATAGATTAAAAAAAAAACAGTGATGAAAATAATGTTGGTTATGCATGCTAATGGCAATGAATTGTTATCTATACTAATATTATAAAGAGGTAAAATTTGTAAGTTTGTATGTAGGGGGTAATCTTTGGAACCTGGTCGGATTGCCAAAATTCTTTCACTGATAGATAGCTACAATGTTCCTGAGCGCTATAGGCTACAAACATCACGCTACGATCAAATGGAGCTGAGCAGCGGGTGAAACCCCGCGAGAGTAGCTAGTTAAAAATATTTTGCATGGAAGTTAAGGCAAAGTGTACAAGATATCAGGGCGTGGTATGGACAGAGTATATATAGCTAGTGACCTGGTAGGCGTGGTGTTGCTGCGGGGCGTGCTGCATGGGTTTGGGCGACTGCGGCATGGCCTGTTGCTGCTGGTACGACATCAGCAGCGCGCTCAGGTTGCCCGCGTTGCTAGTGCCCGCGAACAACTGCCGACGAGGAAAGCAACTAATTAGATTACATCAAAATAATAGTCGATAAATCTTGTTAAAACATTGTCTGTACAAAAATTGTACGGACGCAACAAATTGCAATGGGCGTTACCTGTGCGTTATGTTTCTGCTGCATGAGAGGGTGTCTCTGCGCGAAGTCAGGCGCGCGCGGGTTGAGTCGCGATACAGACTCCACGCCAACATAGCCCAGCCCCAGCGCTGCGCCGCTCATGTTCACTCCGCTCGACATCGACACTTGTTGCTGCGGGAGTCACATGTTCAATATTTCAAATATTGCTAATAATATTTACAAATAACCAAGTTAACAAATAAGTAAAAAGTAAAGTTTTATGATTTTAAATACATTTGAATAAAATGTTTCATATTTAATTATATAATATTTTACCATCATATTATGGCCATTTCGGGAGTTGTCTTGGTAAATAGGTCCATTCCGGGAGAGTCCGCTCATATCCATAGTGTTGACGTTGTTACCTAAAATATGAGAAAAAAAACAATGTGGGTTTATAGGACAGGAAAATTAGACACTAATTAGTCTAAGTTTAATTTAACTAGATACAGCTACACAATGCTGGAGGATAGTTAAAATAACAATTGTAAAAAAAACACGAGTCTAATACAAATGAGTGTGCTTACAAAGTGTAGAAGTGGAATCTTTATATAGGTTAATAAATTAGTGGAGGTCGCTATTACCGTGGGTGGCGTGGTTCCCGATGGGCATGGGCTGGTGGTAGGAGGGCTGCGCGTATGCGGGGGGCGGCGTGCTGCCGTGCGAGGACGTCCGCGAGCACGGCGACACGCCGCCGCCCGCGCCGCCGCCGCCGCGGTACCCCGGCGCCTTGCTCGCGTCCACCTGCGCCGAGTATTACGTCACTGTCTCAGTACATCGTCTCTCGTCTCGCGGAAAGTATTTATATTGGACATTATAACCATTCGTTTTTTACTTGTGACCATTAAACATACTTTCATATTTTCTTCTATAACTAAACTATATTCAATTCAATAGATTAAGTATATTATTATGCTTAAAATTCAGGGACTGGTATCATTTATATCGGTATCTTCAACATTTTCGAAATCGACTTGTCATTTTTTTATCATATCAAGGGGCAAGTTAAACATTACCGGCAAACAAGGATATATGAAATATTAACATAAATTTGAAACAAAAGTAGTGTAAGAACAGTTACCATATTGAAGTGCGTCACCTGTGGCGGCGGGGGCTCGACGTTGTGGTGGTTGTCCCCGGCCGCGCCCCAGACGGCGGCGCCGCCCGACACGTCCTTGAACAGCGAGTACTCCTGCCCGCCCGCGCGACTCGTCGCCTGCACACGCAAATATTTTTATCCAAACAATCCACACTTTCACATTTTTGATTTTTAGAATTAGAATCTCTAGAATATTTTCCTATACTTCTGTCATTGAATCCATATAGTTGAATATCAGGAGATTGATGGCTTTAATTATTTTCATCTATACAAATATTATAAAGAGGTAAAATTTGTAAGTTTGTATGTAGAAATGTTGCCAAAATTCTTTTACTGACAGATAACTACAATGTTCACATCACGCTACGATCAAATGGAGCCGAGCAGCGGGTCAGTATTTAAACTGCTTACTTGGGGTGTGGTATTAATGTGTAGCGCTGTGGAAGTGCTCGGCGTAGTTTCCTCGTTAGCACTCCACGAACTTGAATTATCAGGGCTTAGCTGGAAACAAAATCGCATTTTTAGAAAGGAATAATTAATTAGATCGGTGTATATAATTCAGGAAAGTAAGGGTAGTAATAAGAATAGGATGAAATCAGTAAGGTACCTGCACGGTGCGATCAGGCAGGCGGTGCTGCTTGTCGCTGTCGTCGGGCTTGTGCGGGGGCGCGGGCGTTGCCACCGGCCCGGGGGACGCCTCGCGCGTCTTCTGTGGGGACACCGCACTGCCCACCGCTGCACCCGAGCCCGGGCTACTGCTTGGCCCGCTCGTTTGCTGAATAAAACATAACCATTCCGTTTTAGTCGTCCATTTCCTACTTACATCCGTAATCCAGCGTCCAAATAAGAGGGTGTGGTAAAAAGAGGCTAATATATAATGTACGCACCGGTGGTGGTGGCCTGGGCTTGAGGTCGGCGGGCGGCGGGGGCGCGGGCGCGGCGCTGGGCGCGGGCGCGTGCGCAGGCGCGGCCGTGAGCTTGGCGGCGAAGGTGTGCGTGCGCGCGCCCACGATGGCGCCGGTGTAGGACAGCGCGCCCGTGCCCTTGCCGCCCGCCGCCGCGCTCACGTGCGGCCCGCTCGATGTCGCCGCGCGCTTCTCCGTACTCGTTACCGCTGTCGAAACAGAGATTGCATTAATATTTAATTCATTCTCGTAGTTTGATTGATACAAAGCGGACACGTAAGGAACCAGCTGAGATGATGCGAGTAATACTGACTGTGACAGAGGCGCGGCGGCGCGGGCCGTACGTGCTGCTTGGCGGGCGCGCGCGCTGTGGGCGTGGTGCGGCTGCTGGCCGAGCTACTGCTGCTGCTACTCGCGCCAGCCTGTTGCTGATAGGGCAATACATCATTACAAACACTTCCGTTTCTATATAAAACGATTATGACAAAATAATTAAGTATTATAAAAGTGGATGATTGAGCAAGAATAAGAACATTGAAAGTACGCACCTTCGGCGGTGGCTGCTTGGGCGTCTTGGGCTGCAGCGGCAGCGGCTGCGGCGCGGGCTTGGCAGCTGCGCGCGGCAGTAGCTGTACGATGTCCGCCTCGGGGTCGCGGATCATCGCCGCGATCAGCATGCCTGCTTGTTTAGTTGCTTCCGCTGAACCCCTAAAACGCACAAAGAAATATTACTCGATCAATTTCACAATCCAATACATACGATATTCGTTGCAATATAGACATAACATTTGCGAATACTCACTTAATAGTGATGATGCGTTCGCCCTGTCCTTTGCTCTGCTTGTCCACTTCAATATGAGCGCCCGTAGCAGATCTAATAGCGTTGATGTTGCTTCCCGCACGTCCAATAACTCGGGAGATTGCATGGGACGCCACTGACACTTTCTTGCAGCTGAAACAACAAAAATCAACTTTGTAACACTTTGTTTAACTTAATATAGGGTAATCAAAATAAATATCTATATAAAATATATTGCGTACCCAGGTTCCACCGTAGAGAGCGTTTGTACACTAGACTTGCGTACGACCTCCTTCCAGCCCTCCTCGCGTCGCCCACCGACGCAACCGCTCTTAGGAGACGTGCTCTTGCCTTCAGTCTCCCATCTATTACACAAGTGATATAGAGTTACAAGAGAACAATCTTAACAAACTTATAATAAACAAATGTTCCATGGGTTCAAGTGTTCAATGGAATCAGAAATGGTTGAATGACTGTTTAATCAGGTGTAACTCTATTTGTTAGTAAATTGAAAATGTAAGGTTGATATTATTTAATTTTATCGTTTTTAAAAGCCTCTATAAATTCATTAAATATTAAAAAATAATGAATTAACTTAATAAATATTTTTATATAGGTAGGTGACAAGATATTCGCTTAGCCTCAATTCATATAAATTTCAAACAAACTAAGCCTCAATTTTATGTTATTACATTCCATTTAGTTACCACTCGAAATGCAACAACCCCAGACATAAATAAGCAGAGTCCATACATTAAAGTATGACCAAGTTCTTGTATGAGTATAACAAAGCAAAAACACCAGGCCGCGTGAGAGGACATGCAGGGACCACAAGAATGTAAGGTATACAAGTTTGACACTGATTTTGTGTTCGTTGTATGATGGCGCGGTACGTTTACATAGTAATCGAACTTACTGATGCGTGTTGTGCGTCTTTTTATTTTTGTCGCTTGTGTCAATATCGTCTTTTTCCACAATGTGCCTAGTGGATTCGAATACTTGACTCTTTCTAGAGTTATTCCCATATTTGTTAACATTCTGTACTGTAATGCTCTTAGGGCTATCCTCCTCGGGTTTTCTGCAAGAATAATATTTCCGTCTATAAGCCCTTTTTTTATTTTTTTTATCATCTAAATTGCTATTAGGTCGTAATGATTACAATGTAATAGCTAGTTATAGAACAAAAAATAGTAAGCGTTTATTATAAAATTATCATTCACTCAAACTGTAAAAACATGCACAAAATATGAATACTTATGTACTAATTAAAATTTTATCTGCGTAACGCCAAAGAACGTCATGTTTAATTCGATATCTTAGCGCATTCACTCAACCTCAGCACAGATAAAGGAAGCTAGGGAGAGGAGCAGGGCTTATTGGCAGGTATACTAACTTGTTGTCTTTCTTGTCGGCAGGCCGTCGTTCAGGCGGCGGCGTGGGCTTCACTGGGGTTGCGGGGGGAGAGCTTGGAGCTACGTTCTCTTTCTCCTGCTTCTTATCAGGTTTCGGGGTACTTTCCTTCTCAGGTTTAGTCTCTATTTTAGGTTTGCTCTGTGAAAAATAGCATTATTTATTAAAAAAATATTCTAGTTTAAGATATACAAGCCGAATCATGATTCCGATAATTTAGGTTCCCTTACTTACTTTATCGGGTTGTTTCTTGGCAGGAGGTGGGGGTGGGGCGGGAGCTGCCTTCTCTTCTTTCTTCTTCTTTTTAGATTTAGTAGTCTGAACTGGCGGAGCTTTGACATCGGAAGATGAACAGGAACCCTACAAATGAATTTTTCATTCAACACCATCCACACTGTCTATTCTCAAATATCATGATGCTAGTTGTACAAATATGAAACCTGTGAGTTTGCATCAATGCCGGAGTCTCCTTCTTCCTTGGCGACAGGTTCGTCATCTGGCTCCCCGCCCTCGGAGCACTCGGCCAGAGCCTTGTCACAATACATAGAGTTCTTGTCATTTTCAGCTTGCAGCTTTCGCCGTTCTTCCTGCATGCAAGACTAAACCGTTTTGTAATGTTGCCCTTTTAACGACTTTATATATTTACGACATTCGAACCGATACATATTCAAGTCAATTTTATATAATTATGGTTACTATATGGTTGTTTTAACTAGTCAAAAACCATACTTTTTTTAATCAAGTTGCATATAAATCCATCTAAGTATTTCTTCAAGCGAAGGAATAAATATTTGTATTTTATACATTGAAAAAAATTATAGTATTAAAGGTAAAAAATATTTTTGAGCAAAGAAACTACCCTATTTAGATTGAGATAGAGCATTATTGTCAAAAAATTGTCAGTGATTATGAGAAATGCACCAGAGTATGTATCGAGCTGGTGGTGAGAGTGCGGTACCTTCTTCTCGAGCTTCTTCTTCTTCTTGCGCTCGCGGCGGCGCGCGGCGGCCTGGCGGCGCGACTCCTCGCGACAGCGCTCGGCGTCGAGTTCCTCGAGCAGGATGGTGGCGTTCTGGTTGGCGCGCGCCGCCTGCGTCTCCTTGGCCGCGCGGATCACGCGCACGCACTCCTGGCACTTCTCCAGTAGCTCCTTGTCCGAGATTGTACAGATGTACCTGCAAATGTCTTCGTTTTTCACCACACTCTACCGCGACACTATTCTATTTTATCTCAGAAACTCTAGCGTACCTTGTCATTTCCTGATCCGAGGGGAACTGCGTTACTACGCCTACCATCCATTTAACCACCTTTGTGTGGCCTTTACGGAAGGCAGCCATCAGGCATGATACCTAAAAGTAAAAATAACAACATTGACACTCTCCTTGTGTGCGAAAAATGCGAAGAAGTTTATCTTAGTATCAAGATCATGTTATACATACTTTTCTGTTGTCTTGTGAGTCAATGTCTGCGCCGGCCGCGTACAACATCTCAACTACTGCGAGATGTCCTCCGTTTGCTGCCAACCATAGAGGAGAGTTGCCTTTTTTGTTTTTAACTTCAACCGCTGCTCTTCTGTAATAAAAAAAAACTCGTTTTACTTGAGATACAGATTTCAATGTTGGCAACACATTACACAATAGCCAATTCAAACTCAGAATTGGGTGAGCAAATGAAAGGTTGCACTATTAATACACTCTTATTTGTATCATTGCAAAATTTCTAGAACAAGTTAAAACTTGAATCTCATAAACACCCAGACGTAAACTTACCTTTGCAGAAGTAGCTCCACGAACTTGGTGTGTCCCTTGTCGGCGGCGATGGTGAGCGCCGTGTCGCGGGAGGAGGGTACGGGCGGCGCGTTGACGTCAGCACCCTTGTCCAGCAGGACGCGCCCCACCTCCACGTAGCCGCCGCTGGCCGCCTCCATCAGCGGCGTCAGCCCCGTCTTGGCGCGGTGCTCCACGTTGGCCTTGCGGTCCAGGAGCAGGCTTACCACCTCGTGCCGACCTGACACCCACACACGGAACTTAGCTTTGTAATGAGGATCTACACTACATAGGTTTTTTTGAAGCAAGACAATATGGTACCTTGGAAGCAAGCGAGGGTGAGGGCGGTGTTGCGGTTGGTCTCAATCTGAGCGTTGATATCGGAGCCGCAATCCAACAACAGGCGTACGGCAGCCGTGTGCCCGTTCATAGCAGCCAACATTAGAGGGGAAATACCGAGTTTCGAACCAGTTCGAGAGTTAATTTCAGCCTGAAAAAAACAATTATTATAATACATTTCTCGTGCAAAGCCTACATATTTTAAAAATGTTAACGGGTTTGTGAAGAGAACATACCTGATGCGTGAGCAGCAATCGGATGATATTGACATATCCGCCACTGGCGGCGAGGGAGAGGGGGGTGTAGTCGGACACGTTGCGGTGCTCCTTGTTGGCGCCGCGGCTAAGGATGAGCTCCACCACCTCGTACCGGCCGCCGCTACACGCCAGCGACAGCGGCGTGTCCTTTGTACGTTCCGACTGTGCTTCGATATCCGCACCGTGGTTTAAAAGGATCTCCACGATTTTTTCGTGTCCGGCAGTCGCCGCTAGAATTAGCGGAGTGAAACCCTGTAGGGATACACACAGAGTTATATTTTGACCGTTGCAATACTGAAGTAACCATTTAAATGCAGTAGTTTACCTTTTTGTCCCGGTGCTCGATATCTGCGCCCCGGCTGAGCAGTAGCTCGACCAGGTCCTCGTGCCCCCCGGCGCAAGCCAGCGTGAGCGCTGTGTCATGGTTGGAGTCGGTCTCGCCATCCACGTCCATGGCACAGTAGGCGGCGGGCGCGGGCGCGGGGGGAGTTGCCGTGCCGAACGCCTCGCCTGACCTGCAGCCTCTGCCCGTCCCCGCGAAACGATTCTGAAACAATTATATTGCATCGGGTCATATAGCAAGACTAAGAACAATTACAAAGTCTGAATTGCGATAGTCAAATGTAGGGAAATGTCTAAATAAGGTGTGGGTAGTGCGTACCTTCTTTTTGGCGGTGGAGTGGTGGTGCTGGTCGCGCTTGGAGTGGGGTTGCGGCGCGGGCTGCGGCGGCGGGCCGTGCGCCGCGGCGTGAGTCGCGCCGTGTGTCACGCCGTGAGCCGCGCCGTGTGTCGCGCCGTGCGTCGCGTGTTGCAGCTGTGACATGTGCGCCGCGCTACCCACGCCGCCCACGCTGCCTACGCCTCCCACGCCCGTCGCGCCCGCAGTGCCCGCTGCGCCCGCCACGCCCGCGTGCGTCGGTGCAAACGTCGCCGACCTGTGACCACTCCATTCGTTATGATCATACAAATGACATAATACAGTGTAAGACTTACACGAAGCAGTAATATTACCTATAGTCTTCATAGGGCAGCGTCGGTGGAGGCAGTGCAAAGTGTGGTTGGAGATCAGGCTGAGGGTGAGGTTGCTGCTGTGGTTGAGGTTGAGAAGACGATTGAGGTATTGTCAAAATGTCGTTGTCAGCCCGCGTTAGGATTATGCCACTCTCGAGTTTCCCCGAGGGAGACGATGGTCGGAGTCTAAACTGGCATCCATTGCTGGTCTAAAGTGGTAAAATGACAATTAGTTTAAAAGTTGTTCAAAATGTGTAAAGGGAATAATTTCAATATTCTATTGACTTTGTAAGAGTAAAGTATAGACGGTGACATACCGTGACGTCGACGTGGTGGTGGTGGTGATGGTGATGGTGGTGGTGGTCCTGGCGCGGCCAGTCGGCGCTGAGCGCCTCCTCCAGCAGGCGGCGCGCGTGTCGCTCGAGGCCGTCGTCGTCCGCCTCGGCTTCGCCGCGCTCCGCCTCTACCTCCGCGCACTTGGACGACAGGATCTCGTGCGACTTCTGCTGCATGACCTGCAGCGTGCATGTATCACTCAGAGCATAAATGTGGTTGATGCGGCAGACTAAGCATGCAGTAGGTAGGTAGTAGAGGCGCGGCTACCTGCAGCACGAGCGAGCGCAGCTCGTTGGGCGGCAGCGCCACCAGCGACGGCACCTCGCGCTGCAGGTAGGCCAGCACGGCGCCCAGCTCGCGCGCCTCCACGCCGCCCGCCGCGCCCGCGCCCGCCGCGCCCTCCGCCGCCGCGCCGCACGACGCCTCCACCAACTGCCACCACGACACCACATTCTCATAACCTGCTCATCTTTACCGCCCCGACCCCACTAGCGGCTACCGAATGTTCTAATCAAGCTACGAGCGATCGTCATAGCATATCTTACCTGCGCCGCGAAAGCTTCGGGCCTCTGTTGCAGCTCTTGCACATACAGCTGCTGCTGCTGTTGTTGCTGCTGCTGTTGTTGTTGCTTCTTCTGTTGTTGTTGTTGTTGTTGTTGTTGCTGCTGCTGCTGATGCTGTTGCTGCTGGTGTTGTTGTTGCTGTTGTACAGCGAGCTGCTGGAATTGCTGTTGTTGCAACTCCTGCAGTTGGTGCTGGAAAACAACAATCAAATCAGTTAATGTACAATTAATTGACTATTTTGGCAACTATACTTCGACATATTTCTAGTCTAAGCTGAATGGTAACAACAAATTAAATGACCCAAATCTATCTACAACGCAAAGTAATTTACGCACTCAAAGTAATTTACGCCGTAATGGGCTTACAATATTATAAAATAAAACAGTAACTATCACTATGAATACGTGGTACATAAATAATATCGTATCGTCTATCCATGTTATAAACAACTCGCGAAGATTACCGCGACGGCACCCACTTCACTAATGTGCTGACCGAGCCGTTGCAACGCGTCCAGTAGTAGAAACTTGCAACCGAACTTGGAGCATTTACGTGAAACCTTCGCGCGCGGTCGCTCTTGTATCGGAGTGTTCTATAATGTTCAACGCGTTTAATATTTGTGGGTCGAAAAACATCTTTCTTTTTGCAAATGTATTGACATTATATTGGCAACAAAACAAGTACTCAACTACTTGGTAACATTAATGAAGTAATTGGCAAGAACTAGCTGTAAAACATATGCAGTCTACAACTGAAGTAAGGTATTTCAATTATAATTTAATTGTTAACTTGAACTAAATTGAAAATTACACTTATGCTACTTATTTGGTAGTAATGTCCACGCACCTGGTTGAGGTTTGTAGCTAGCTGCTGCACTGGGAACAACTGCTGCGGGGGCGGGTACGGGGGCGTGGTGGGGGGGTGCACCGTCGTCACACCTACACACAAACTGAACGTTACTCTACTGTACCACCCGTATCTCCACACAAACTATCTTGCTAAGTACACCACTTACCTGCTTCTAATATAGTTTTTGTCATTACCTGTGTCATTTCACTACTATTGTCAGCAAGTTCAAGTACTGTTTAAAACATTGGATTCTGGGATTTTAGTTTTACTGTGCATGGTGGAGGTTAGTTGATATTGGACTATCATCATCTGTTGGACTGTGTGTTTTGAGGTGGAGATCGAAAAAAACCTAATATTAAAACTTATAAAAAATAAGTTAGGGAATGTAAATGTCACACGGAAGGTGGTCACATGAAAAGCTAAAGAAATACTCACGAAGCTATTAATAAAACAATCGTCGAAAAAAAAAACAAAACGAAGGTAAACATATTCAGCAAAGGATATAAACATAGTGGAGTTGTAGCAAGTGCAGTAAAACGCTAGTTTACATACAAAAATGCGAAAGGTAAGTAGGTATTGTCAAAATGGCCTAAGCAAGGCTTTGATGAAAAGGCCAATGCTGACAAGGTACCCAAGCATTCGAGGATGGGAGAAACAGGATAAAGTCGCTGTGTTTGTTTGCACCCGTATGAAATGAACAGGAATGCGGAAGCCAAACATAAATAGAATTCTGTAGGGATGACGGGGGACGTGTCGACTTGCCTTGAGCGCAGAACTGTAGGTCCAAGGCGTGCAGCGCCGACGTGGCGAGCGTTGGCGGACCTTCACATACAACGCCGCCGTTTTACAAAAGTCAACTCATTACATACTTTATATTCTGAACAATTGTAGGGGTTTGGCACGACACCCGTGCAGTGAGCAGTGCAAGAATGGCGGTACATACCTGCGGGGTCGGGCAGGTCGAGCAGGATGCGCTCGGCGTCGGGCAGGCAGTCGCGCAGGTCCCGCTGTAACAGAACGCGGTGAGCGAGGCTCGCGCGGCGCCGCAGACGCGCTACGAGCCCCGAGCGCGGCGCGGCGCCGCCCGGGGGCGGCACCGGCGCCCTACGCTAGCAAGGTCTACGTGTGCGACGCCGCCATACCAAAGTACTGAGTTAGTTTAGTGAATGTAATTATAGTGTCACTCACGTTGCATTTATTTTTAATCTGGCATTTAATTTTAACTTTCTTGTTAACATCCTTCCACGTAAACCCCGGCGGGAGTGATACCTTAGCCATGGCGTGGTGGCAAATCTACACCGTGGGAAGCAAGCAAATAGAAATGAAATGATAGAATCGTGATATTAAGCGAACAATATACATATGTATCAATAACATACAGTAGGTGGGGACGCAATGGTTAATTTGGAAAAAAATATACAAATGAGAGGCATATTAGGAGATAAGCTTTACGATGTTAGGTAAACAACCCACACAATGTACCAATGATTACCACCTTTATTTAGAAACACGGTACACTTAACTGACTTGTCGTCAATGCAAGTTACATGCAATAATTATTCTATATGTTTGTTGGTTTACTCTTGTGTTAATGAATAAAGGAGAAATCTAGTACACTAGCTGCATAGCTCCAGCGGGCTTGCCGCAGTGTAACCTGATACAAGCTCAAGAAGAAATATAAGAAACAATTAGCTCAGAACACCCAATATAGATAGTAAGCATGACGTGAAAACTTTTTGTCATTGTTTGGGTTCACTGTCCCATTTCTGAATTGTCAGTAAACCAGTCTAGATGATAGGCGTGTACCAAGTAGGATTTATTGTTTTAAAATGAAATTAAACCACATACAAGTTAGTTATGCAACTGGTGTACAGGATTGTAAAGCCTTTTTATTAAATATTCAGAAGTTCACTATGAATTCTATTCTTTTTGGTTTGGTTAAAAATTGATTTTGTAAGAAAATTAGCATGTTTCTTAAAATATGACTGACTTTATCAGGAACAATATTTAAAAATGTATCATGACAAACTTCCAAACGAAAATTCAACAGTTATCTTGAATGAGTTGGGGTTGAAGCTATTTTGCCAATTTTCCCTAAGTTTTTATTACTGAGTCTGGACATTTAGAACCCTTTACAATATGCTATACCTTATACAATATGTGGATACTTAGAAATACGTCCGAAAATCAATGTAAAGTGTTCAAAAATCCAAACAATATTCTAGTTACGCAGTATACAATTAATTGAGTACACTATTTTACATTTTTAAAAGCGAAAATTCACGTATACACACAGAATATTGAGATCAATACAAGTAATATTTGTATTTAGTTATTCATAAGAAAGAATGTTAAAAATGCTGTTTAGTATAAAAGATTAATTCATACATTCAGTGTTAGGGGTGACAATTCGTGTAAATGTTTTATATAAAGTTAAAGTCAGTTGCATTGATGATAATAAAGAGCATGTTTAGATCTGAATATTCTGGTGAGGCAGTATGCGTGAGTGAGCGGTTAGGGCGTGCGGGGGCGGCGCGTACGTACGTTGTCGTCGAGTATGTCGGGCGGCGGCGGCAGGTGGTGGTCCGAGTGCGGCGGCGCGGCGCGCTGCTTGCGCGTGCACTTGTGCTTGCTGGGCTCCGGCTCCGGCTTCTTGCGCGCCGCCAGCCCGCGCTCGTCCAGGTACACCTTCGAGAACTTGCCCGCGCCCGCCTCGGCCTGCGCCGGCAGCAGCGCGCGGGGCGCGGCGCCCCCGCCTGCGGCCGCGCCCGCGCCCGGCGCCGCCACGTGCGCCAGCCCCAGCGCCGCCGCCTGCGCCGCGCTCAGTCCGCCCGTCTCCTCCGCCGTCGCGTTACCTGGTACACGCGCACGTATTACATATACGACATTACACAATAGAGAGAACATGCACCGCGCTCTCTAGAGCTTTGCAATTTTCTCATATATTACAAGTTGCAAGATCTGCAGTTGGTAAAAAGCCTAGTAGAGAAGATGTAAAAACAAACAAGTTTTAAAACTGTTTTCATTTTCAATCACGACACATTCTATCAAGATAATTATAAATTAATATACTAAATATTGATTTTTGTTTTCATACACAACAACACAACATGACTAATAACATTACTCACCCCTCGGTAACATGACGGAGTGCGGGTAGTCTAACAGGAGAAGCACGACGGCTGCGTGACCTCCCTTAGCCGCTTCGATGAGCATGGTGGAGTTATCCTTTAGCTTACGGAAGGGATCCGCATCACACGCCAACAGAAACTTCACCACGTCCACATGGCCACCCGCGCACGCTAATGAGAGCGGAGTGTGGTCACCCAAGGCGGTCATGCGGTTTACGTCTGCACCCTGAGAACACACGAATAATTTATTTCATCTGTCTTCATTAAGTTGACTGTTGGCGTGCGCCACGGAGTGACGTTCGTAAAAAAAATGCAGACCTTCCCGACGAGGAACTGCACGGTGCAGACGTGTCCGGCGCGACAGGCCTTCATGAGCGGCGTGCGGCCGCCCTCGCTCTCGTGCTCGAGCTGGGCGCCCTCCCGCAGCAAGAGGTCGGCCACGTCGGTGTGTCCGTTCTCGCACGCGTACGTCAGCGCCGTGTCGCCCGTCTGCGTCTGCGCGTTCACGTCCGCGCCCGCCTTCAGCAGGTACCTGCCGCACGCAACATACTCTTGCTGTTATTCATTTATCTTTTTACGAATATCATTAGTTTGAGCACTTAAGTATGAGTTCCCGATCTTTAGAAAATAATGTACTGACCGCACGAGCTCTAGGTGTCCCTCTTGAGAAGCTTCCATGAGGGGTGTGGATGCTCCTAACTCGGCGTCGGCCCCCGCTTTGATGAGGAAATCTGCTACTTCGAGGAACCCGCCGCAACACGCCAGCGTTAATGCAGTCTCTTGAGTTTCTTCCGTTTGCGCATTGATTGAGGCTCCCTGGCCCAGTAGTAATGCCACCATCTCCTCATGACCTGAGTTGGAAAAATATTTTTAATAATTCATCAAATCCCAAACGAACACCGGGTTTCGAATAACCACGATTGAAAGGTTAATAGTTCTGATATATCTAAATTTTTTTATAACTACAGCACTAAAATGTTACTACCATAGTTTAATTACAATAAATGGTATCGTATCTATCAAGCAGCCACAGTAGACGCTCAACACTAACCTTCTCTTGCGGCTTCCATTAGTGGCGTGTAACCTTCATCATTCACCTCTTCAATATTGGCTCCTCGTTCTAGAAGCAGCATCGCTAATTCAACATGGCCACCGCACGCCGCTAAAGTCAGCGGTGATTCGAAACTGTCAGTTGGCATGTTAACCTATGCAAATGAAAAACAATATTGAGTACCACATTATGCAAGTGTGTCATCAGTAGTCGGTGTAGAGAGTAGTTACTTGGGCGCCGGAGTCGAGCAGTAGCCTGGCGACCTCGACGTGTCCGTCCATGCTGGCCTCCATGAGCGCCGTGTGCATCTCGTCGGTCTTGTGCTCGCGGTCGGCCCCGGCCGCCAGCAGGAAGCGCACCATGTCCAGGTGCCCCTTGTAGCACGCCAGCGTCAGCGCAGACTCCTTGAACTCGTTAGAGTGTGTGTTGATGCCCGCGCCGTGCTCCAGGAGGATCTTGGCCACACCTACGTGTCCTGCCGACGCCGCCTGCACGCACCATACACATTATTAGCCATGATTTTAATCATCTAATTTTGATTCGAATATACAACAAAAAAAGTTAAAATCTGTATAAAGCCTAACATTATGAAACACGAAATGTACCGGTGTACCTACACGAAGTGTACAACGGTTATCTGTCAATGCACGTATTATTTAGGTTAGAATCAAGAATATTAGGTTTGTAAGTAGAGTGTATGTAATTACCTCCATGAGAGGCGTGTGTCCGTTCTCGTTGTGGTCCTCGACGTTGGCGCCGCTCTCGAGCAGCGCGCGCACGCAGTCCTCGTGTCCGCCGGCGCAGGCGTACATGAGCGGCGTGTTGCCCGACCCCGACACGGCGTTCACGTCGGCGTGGTGCGCGATCAGCAGGCGCACGATGTCCACGTGGCCCGCGCTCGCCGCCTCCATCAGCGGGGTGCAGTCGCCCTGCGCGCACTCGGTACTTGTACATGTTCCACGACCACTACTTATACAGCCACGGTTACTATCCTAGACACTACCTTGATGCCGCGGTCCTCCACGCTGGCGTGCATGGCTAGCAGCACCTGCGCGAGCTCGTAGTATCCCGCGGAGCAGGCGAGCGAGAGCAGCGATTCACCCTCTTCTGTGGTCTCGTGCACGGAGCGGCCCTCGGTGAGCAATTTTCTGACGGTTCCCACGTCGCCGTCCGAACAAGCCTCCGCTAGCGATGGCGCGCCGTCCGCACCCACCGACGACGCTACCGTGGGCGTTGTTCCCGTCGCACTCGACCCGCATTGTTGACTAAAACGAACACCGTGACAGAATATCAACGCTCGAAAAGCAAAGCATGCAAAATCATTAATCATAAAATAAATCAGATAAGATCAAAGCTTGACTAATCACCGTCTCGAACGGTCTCATCTGGTCAATGCGAGAATTGTTCTCAGCATCGAATAGAGAGGCTTCCCGCTCGTACGACTGACTCAATTCTCGGATTTTCATCATTTAATTTGAATAATATGGATAAATTATAAACAAAGTGTAATGAACATACCTACTATATATAATAATATTGATAAATAAAATAAATACAAAATCTTAGTTTTTTGCAGAAAGACATAAGGTGACGTGTGGTATAGACGCAGTATTCTGGTTAAGGGTAAATTATTGATGACGGTGCATTAGAGGTTTCCAATCGATATATAATTGGTATTAGTACAGTCAGAGCGAGTTAGCATCGTATCATTATTTTAATCATTAAAACCATTAGGAAAATGAGGCGTGTGTTTTTAGCAAAATACAATCTGCAAATCTATAAAAAACTACAAAATTTATTGTTATGAATGGGAAACTAAGTTACGACTACGAAATTCGAATAATTAGCTCCCTAGACGTATTTTTACTAATTCAATAAATTATAGAACGATATTATAGTGTTAAATGTTACAAATACATACCAAACAAAGCTAAAATTTAAAAATCCTAAGCAATAAAGTATAAAATTGTTGTTTAGAACTTCGTAGTAAGTCTGTCAAATGTTAAACATGCGTATCCTAACCCGCATCGTTGAGACACGGTGCATTCTCCATTGACACGGCAACGTCATTTGTCTAACATAAAAAGTTACCGTAAATGCATAATCGCACATAGTATTTTCTTAATGCATTTTAAAACAACCAGGGACGAAGTGCCCATATAAATATTAGCTAAAACTGAATCACTTTATATGAGAATTTGAATAAACCAGAAACTATCACTCACAATGTTATTTTTACGTGAGTGTCCTACTTTGTAGAGTTCCACACTTCACCTTTTAAAGGCAACTGGGGTATATGTATATCCACAGCTGCGACGAAATTAGGGCAGGTCGTCTAAAAGAATTGCTGCTTGAGTATTCCAGGTTAATATCATTGACGTTCCCTGAGACCAGGCGTCTAACAATAGCCGTTACACTTTTAATTTCGTCATGTAACTTAAAACGTTTAGACAATCGCGATTTGATCAAAGCTCATTGTTAGATACATTTTAGTGTTTGAATAGTACTGTCTACTCTGTCTAGCAGACACAAGGGCAGCCTAGACGAGGATTTATGTAACACATGTAGTTAGTTGCCGCGTACTATTGGATGATTCACACGGTGCACTCCGTCAGTCAACATGTTACAATGAAAACATACAGACAAGAATCAACGATAACTGAATCCAAGTGACTCCTTCGATGGGCTGTGTAATTTAAGGTGTGTTGTGTAGTGGAGATACCCATTATAAAACACGTATTTAATATATGATAGATAATGTTTCTATGAAGTTTTTTTTAGGTAAGTAGGATGGCAACGCATTCATACTTTTTATCCTGATGGTGGTGTCGGTGGTGTGGTGGTGGCTGGTCGCTGCGCATGCGTGTGAGGGCGGCGGCCGCCTCGTCGAGCGCGCACGACACCGACGACGTCAACCGCCGAAGCACCTCTGGGTCGGCAAGGTGCTTGCCTTCACCGGATAGCTTACCGATGCCTGCACAAGAAAATAGACATCTTAAAGATTGCTTGTATAATAAAGCCAAACACCATCAAACAGTCATTCACCGGACATAAAAATAAATCAATTTACTTCATCGATTATATAAATCCTCAAACCATCGAGTTAAGTTTAGTCATGATACTGAATGATAAAAGAAACCATAATCGAAAGAGAAACCTTAAGTGCCTGAGATTACACGATTAGCCGCAGGTTGCAGATTGCAACGCAATCAATGGTTATGAGCACTGCAGTCTGCTGCACTTCGTGTCTAATGCAAGACTAGATTTACTACGGACATCTAACAAAATAAATGTACTATATGAGAAAAAATACTTAATGAGTTCATAAACTAGTAGTATACAAAAAGTTGATTGTTTAAAATAAGTAAACAAAAATGAGGAAGACTTTTTAGAGAAATAGTTGGCATATGGCGACTTTTTTAAATATGTAGTCTTACACCATTTAAATGCCTGCAGTTTTACAACAACTTTTACATTTTTCTTTTGCAGCATTCGCTTGGTAGTTTAATATTAAATGATTACACAAGGCCCTTATAAGCTAACAATAACAACGCATTCCATTCCCTCTAATTAGGATATGCGTGTGACGTCACGCGACACTTTCCTCCGATCAATCAACGCATAAACAAAAGATCTATCGCAGCAGAATCTGTTATCTCACGCTCCTCAAGTACCTACCTATCTACTCAAGCGAATACGGCGTCAGATTGTTAAAATAGAGCTATATCAATTAAGTATTATGAATGGTGGGAGCTTTAATTAATGTTATTTGCATTACCACCCTTTTAACGGAATATGTACTTAGTCACTTTCTTTACAACAGAGTGATTTGTATATGAGATCGATTTGGTAAATGACTTAAGACTAAGCGATGCTGGCCACATGTGGCAGCATTTTTTATCATTTAAATTACAAAAGCACATGGATATATTTTAACGGGCAATGACATAATAACCATACGGTATTCATAGTAATTCGGAATTTAGTAAATAGTGTGGCTTGTTGGTATTTTGTGCAAGTTCTAAAGAATCACGAGATACTTAGTGTTAATGAAACTTGTAACAAGAAAAACATAGAAACGTACGTTTACTCGTACTTTTAACATAAACAAGTCAAAGCCCGCGGGGTTGCTATATGAAAAAGTTGCCACATATTAGATTAGGTTATATAGATATTAGAACAAGAACATTTGTTTAACAATTTCTAACTAGACCAGTCAGTAATTTGGAAATATCCATTGAGTGTCGTTGTATAGATATGACAACAAATAACTTGAAAATGTTTATACTTATAATTGGAGTTTCTTATAAATAATCCCGTCATTCATGTTCGCAGACATCAAAGCTCTGTAATTTAAATTTGGTGCATACCGTTATCACTCGAGACGTTATATGCGATCCCTAATTTAGGATCCAAACAATCAAACAGTTGTCTGCAAATGAATACTGTATGAACCGAGGAACGGAAGTAATCATAACTGTTACCGGTTTAGGCAGATTCCATAATAATGAACATAGAATTTAAATTTTTCATGTAACTGTTTTAGTATAAGTTCACAAGATATTGTTTTTGTAAATTGTTCGCCTTCAAGATATTCAATGGAGGACGATATAGGAGCGCACAATGGGGGAGCCAAAGGAATGTTACATATCTCATTCAACAAGCTTCTCACTTCTCTCGATTTCCAATTGAAGTATTGTGTGACTTTGAAAGTTAACAATTACTCACACATAAAATGTTGAAGTATTTAAATCACTGCTTTAATCCTGCTTAGCCCTTTATTTATACAACGGCGCGTTTGAAGAGTACACATCCCGCGTGTTCAGTTTCCATTTGTACACCGTCAGGGAGATCTTTTTCCGCGGCTGTTCGTGCATAGGTTACGTCACAAGCCGCAGTACTTGGGCAGTGGACTCGCGACTGCCCGCCATACCACTACTGTAATGAGATGCGGAGTGACAAGTCGCCGGTATTTACAACAAAACAATACACCGCTTTTAGTAGTTCGTTCCCAAATTCGTATTAGCTTACTTTGAAACTTATTTTGACCTCCACACCATAGGTTACTCACATATAACATTATGCAATGAAATGGTGGTATATCGACAAGGACAATCCAGCTATTTGAAAAATTCTATTTACTCAAGGGTGTAATAAGAAATGGCGATTTACAAATGGTATTGAAATTTATTGATATGAACAGTTTGCTTAGCAAAATTTTTATATTTTATACTATGCACTTTTATGGAAACCGATAAGGCGTAAAATAACGTGTGGGCAGCTAATTATACATATATGCAGAGGTGTTTAAAGGTTTACTCTTAACCTTTTTTTGGCAACTATGTACACAAGGTCGTATCCAAGTACAGTCTTTATTATAAACGCCATTAAATATATACTGCAGGGTTGATCTAAGCCCTAAATCTTTTTCAGTATTAGTCTATAGACAACATCAAAAATATAGCCAATTTAATATAGAAATGTAAGTACTCATTCTTCGTGTCCATTGCAGAATAACGAAAGTTATCGATTTATTAAATACTAACTCAGACAAATAGTGAATGCAGCTATGTGTGCGAAGAGGTCAAGGCGGGTTGTGCTTTATTTCACTAGTCACACTGACGCCCATTATTTGCTAATATTTCGTATTTCTAACTAACGCGATGTTCTAAATGCCATGCTTAATCCAATTTAGTTTTCAATGTAAATTGGACTTGATGCTATGCTTTTTTAAGTTTTGTGCAATAATACTTGGTGGTAATACTTCTCACATCTCTGATAGCCCCCACAGTAAATAATGATAAAAGTACAATATTTATTATTGAATTAATGTATTATTGTTTCCTATCAAAATAAATCGATTCAGGTGAATCAGAGTTAGTTATTTTCTTATCAATGCACCGAAATAAGATTAACAACAATATTTCTACAGAGATAACAAAAACTTTTTCAATTATCTATACCTATAGGTATTAAATAAACACAAAAAGCACAAAGCTGCACATTACTAAGCTGAATATTTTCCTAGTATTTTTTTATTTAAATAATGTACCGTATCAACCACGAATTGTTTACGAAACAGATAATGCTTGGATCATTACCATCTGGTCGCTGCGTCCAAAGCAGGAGTGTAGCGCTAACTAAATAGGACCGCCCGTACCAGTATAAAATGCGTGCCTGAAGCTTATCAAATCGCAATGGGGCACTGTTCATGGTGCGCCGCGCGACTAGCAGACGCGGTGGTGATGACGTTTACGAATGTATTAGGTAAATATGTCTGCGACGATCAGCTTGATGCGGCTTATCGTGCAATGTTACCGGTTAACTTCAGATTAATTTGTATAATATGTATAGTTAGTTACAAAAAATTTAAATGTGATCGAGATAATGATATATTTTTTTAATTGTATATTGTATACCAATGTCGGGCCAGTATTATCAAGTCGCTTATTCGCTATTGCTATTACATTAGACCAAACAGTGCAGAGTTACGCTTTTGCTAACAAGTGACGTTGCACATTTTGGATCTCTAGGCGTCGTAGTAAGATGCGAAGCGGCGTATTAGAAATCGTAATCGAGTTTTATTCATGCAAATATCTCTTTGTAAATTAGTCTAAGTAGGAAATAACTTTCTTTGATATGTTACGACTTAAACGAATAGTTTACAACAAATCGTATTGAGTTGTTTTCTATGACAAAATAAATTATTTTCACTTTTCAATATAGTAAATTATAAAAATATAATCATACTTTCTTTAATTTAATTGATTTTACTATTTACTTTATTTTAGAATATATCTAGCTATTGTTTTTAAGATTAAAGTATATTATTTGAGGTAGGAACATAACTCATACAACATAGAAAAGAATTGTTTTTGACATTTTAACAATACTAGTTCTTTGGAAACTAATGTATTCAATACTTTTTCCGAAATTGCCAAAACGACTATGATATAATATGTATGAACTTTATATGAAATAGCACTTTGCGGCGTTATAAGACAAATATTAAGTGAAACGGAAAGAACGGTATGAATGAAGGTGATATTATTTTTAAGATTTTACAGATAGTAATCTAATCACATTACGCATTCATTTAACATCTACCTATAGGTACTAATATTTAACGTTCTAAAGCAAGATTATATTCAAAGACAAACAATTCGTTAATAACAAAGGACAGAATATTCGAATATCTAATTTCAACATATGTGGATGTACCACTAGAACGTTAAGCTACATTTATTGTTTTAAATAAGTCGCTATGGTGTCTAAGGACGCTCAATTAATTACGGGCGCGGGTCGAGCATGTCACGCGTGTGTCAACACAAGCAGTTGCACACAGATAAGTTTAAGTACCGCGCCACGTAGTTTACTTAAACCGGTAGTGGTAAATGGCTAACAGCCGAACACTAGCTTCCTGACTACTCGAATATGCATACCGCGACCGCGAAGATGTAACTACGCAAGAGGAAAATTCCTTTTTCTTGAGATCTACATCATAACATTACTGTTCTTAAAATATTTCATTAGAAACCAGCTGTTTCGCGCAGCTTCGCCCGCGTCTTGAGGGAACTTTTTCCCGTACAAGAATAAAATACAGCCACTCAGGAACATTATAACTATATATCAGGGAAAGAATTATGGAAATCCAACCAGCCTGCCAAAGATTACCTCTTACAAACAAACTTACAATTACCTCTTAACAATATTAGTATAGATGGAACCTTTTGTTTCATTATCAGATGTCTAAGGGTGAGTGTGCATATCAAAAATTAAAGTGACATCTCAGTGGTATAAAACCACACTATTAAGTTCGCTAATAATTACAAGAAAAAGCACTGCACCATAAAGGATTTTCTTCATTTCTTTGTATTAAAAGACTTTTGTATAGTAGTTGATGGTAACAAGCTAATACTAAATAAATAACTGAAGCTAATAAATAATTTCTTCTATCAATTTGATTTACTTTTTAATTCATATATGTGTGTATCTTTTGTACCTACAGTACAATGGTCACATCAACATATCTCAATATGTAAACTATTGTGTACATGTGACATTATTGTTTGTTTACATACTGCTCAACTAATATGTGCAGTTCATTGACCTCAGATTGGGACATCTCAATCGGTTGAAACAGAAACTTTTTTCAAAAAATACAATTCTTGTTATTTCTCTTGAAATGTAATTTCAATCAAATGTACAGATGATGTTGTTTACTACTGTGGGTAATTACTTGGTTTAAAGTTGATTGCTTCTTTGAAATATTATAGGTAGATCATAAATCTTGTCATACATAACTTATAAAATATCATCAATTTGTTGAGGTTTATTATAAAAATTAGTATGTAATACAAATTTTATTAATATCATATTGAAATAGGAAAATTTTAATAAATATTACAATTTTGACTAAATAATAATACCAATGAAACAAAACTAAAGTTATTGTGTATCATTAAAAAATTAAAAATATTGACTCCAGGATAAATATGATGCGTAAATTGAAATACACAAAGGTTAAGGCCGTTAGACACAATAATTAATGATAATTAAAAACATTGATTTAAAACTGATTAACAGAACTAGCCCTAGTTATGTTGAAACAGGTTATCAAGCATCTTTGTTCCTGAAGATTGTAATCAGAAATGTATCACTATCTATGAAAGTGAATGTACAAAGAAAAATATAAATAAGAAGTAAATACTGAAACCAGTATTACAATGTTGCACCTAACTTGTAACAAACAAAGTTTATGTATTGGAAACTATTTCCCAGTTTATAGTAATAACAACAACATACCCGCTGCTTCAAGCAAAGCTTCTAGACGAGCCTGCATCTCTGGGTCAACAGCCCGCTCTGGGTCATCATGGGATAACAGGAACTTTGATGGCTCTGCACCACCACCTTCTTCTTCCATCTCCGCCTGATTCACAAACAAGTCACGGGTTATCATTTCTGTTTGAAAACAAAGTCATGCATCTATGTTTTGAAATCAAATTATTTTGTTTGAAATCTGTATTCCATTTTCACTTTTAAGTTTTTCTTATGATCAATAATCAAAATATTACAAATTAAATACGAAATATTATTTGGAATATCATTGTTGTTGTATGGATCTCAACTTATATAATATATTCACTATTTAATTATGTATTTCAATGGTTAGCATTCAATAAAGCTGTTATTTTCATAATATAGTTTGTTTCTGAACTTCATTATTAGCATTATAGGTTAGTCCAATTGTAGCACTAAATATCATTCATTTTAATTTAGTTTAGCACAAATATCTAGTAAGAATTTTTAGGTTATATATTAGTAATGTTAAGATATATTGGAAATTATGAGATTCAGATGAAAGAAACTAGTATGTTAGAATCACAAGGACCATTCAACATAAAGAAAACAAATATATGTGGTAATTGTCCATAGCACACACATTATGCAGGTTAACAGAAAGAGTCACTCAAACTGCAACAGCTATTGTTGTTGGTGAAGCTCTGGGCACTCAGTAATGTTGTCTTCGACTTACCAACAGGTCTGGCCTGCTAAGGCACAAACAAGCCAGCAAGATCTATAACACCAACGAGAAACATGTGAGATCTACTGACAATGTGGTGCATAAGGACATGTTTACAGCTAATTGTTACTGTCAATGGTCCTTGCAATTCACCAATAACCGTAGTTTTTGCGCGAATATCACTTAACGTTTCGTACGACTTGGTCATTCGTGACAAAACAAAACATTCCATGATTGACGATATTTATGACGAATCCAATAGAAAATTATATAATTCGCACATTCATAGTAAAATAACGACACAAAAATCCATTATTCAGAGATTCACATCGACTGAATGCATGTGATTCGAGAAACATGGCCACCGCACATCAAATCTTATCCAAAACACAAATAGACAATGAAAACTCTCTTACGGCGGATTAGCCCTTACACATAGTAGAATTACAAAGAATCAATTGAATACTGTCTAGGAGCGGCTGGCATAAATAATTTCATGCATTACTCAGTAGTACGTATGTACTTATGACTTTCTGACGTTTTACGGAATATTTGGCAAGCGACGTACTCTATTCAGAATGTAAAATAGATTAGTCCGTTTCAGCGTGCTACGCACGATTTCAAGCAAATATTTCTGCTAGAAGAGTAGTTTCGGTAATAGAAGAAACTGTACGGTTAGAGCAGACATGTACAAGATGTCCCTTGCAGTATTTAGAGCGGTACAGATAATCACATTCCCTCACTGCCACCGCCTCTGTCGAAAACAAAACACGTTTTACCTCGGACACAGAGTCATCCTCGCTTTCCGAAGAGTCCGTCATGTATTTGGCAGGCGCTCCTGAATACGTTTCGGTTTCAGATTTGGCCGGACTCGAAGCCGAACTTTGAGGAGTGGACGATTTTACCACATCAAGTTGCACATTCACCTTATCGATATTTCGGTTTTCAGACTGTCCAACATTCTGCATCTTTGTCCTAATCCAATATAACTTAATTAGTCTTTTAGTATCAACACTTTTTCTACGAAATTAACACGATCTTTTATTACCAAACAAAATTTATTTCGTCATTTAGCCAGGTTGATACCCGCCATGTCTACTACTATGGCGAGGTTCCCGGATGCTTCAAGTAGGCTAACCAATTATCTCCCTCTGGTGTAGTAATTTTGAACTTTTCAGCATGCCATCTACCACCAAAAATGCGAAATTCTGTATATAGACAATATTTTCACTTTTTTTGTACAGCGCAAAAATATAAACTGCCAGTTAACATGAACAAAAGCTTAATAAAAAATTAAAAAACAAAGTTTTAGGAATCATCATTATGATATCATCGGTGAACTCAATTTTATTCATGTTGTTATTGGTCTTTTAAATTGTATAAAACGTAATTTACTAAGTTGTCTATGGGCCTGACGGTAGGAGCGAAATTTTGTTAAATTTCTTAAAAATAAGATTTATCTTAATACTTTAAAAACTGATACATCTAGATGAATCATATTTTTTATTGAAATTGATAAACTCAGTCTAAAATTTTAATAATATCAAAGTATTATTATTATTTATTATGACAACACACAGAAGTGAAAAAATGAACCAATCAAGTCAAAGCTGGAAATACATGCGTGATGTAACAACCAATTAGATGCAAGCATGCAATGTGATTGACATTTTGACATTACTTAAAATGTTACCCTACGTAAATAAATTTAGGGCCGCGTGTTCCGGTGTTCTTTCAAATTAGTGATGTATAGTCTGTGTAAATTTGTGCAATAGCAATGTAAAATGTTGCCAAGAAAATTCATAAAAAATGAAAATCTTTCACTTTGAAAAACAAGAAAATGTATGATGAAAATACTACTGTGAATTCGTTCGATTCTCAATGTATTTCGCATTATTTTCAATTTTTGCCGGTTATAAAGTCACGAATAATGTGTGAATAATGTAATTTCTATGTTTAAGGGATCTATTGCTTATGTAGGCAGAATGTTAAAAATATGATTTAGTATTTTATTTGTAAGATTATGAAGAAAATTGATTTTCTTTGAATGAAAACATGGTTGTGGTGTTTTTGCATAATGTGGACTTGGAAATAAACTAAACAAAATGGCACGGGACGGTGACTTGCCTACTATTTTCAACCCAAAGCGAGTGCGCGCTCCTTCTGTGATAATAACAAGTGAAGAAGTGGAAAATGAAAGAGGTGGTGGTGATGCGGATAGAGATCGTCCGAATGGTCCACCGACGCCTTTGAGTCCCCGGGCTCCTCTTACTCCCCAAGCTTCGGTGTGCTCGGCGCCTCCACTAACTACCCAGCCGTCACTGCAGCAGGCCTACAGTGAGTCTGCAACCAGCAGTCAGGATGAAGAGCGTCAGTTGCGTGATAAGAAATGCCCCCGATCTTGTTGCTCAAAATTCGCCAAGAAGGTATTTTTTTATAAGAATAACTCCTGATTTCAGTACTGTTCAAATTAAACTATATTAAAAAAAACAACATATTTCTTAAATTAATTTGATTCCCTGGTTTAGTCTGGCTGATAATAAAGAAGGCTGTTTTAGTTGCGTTTTTAATTAGGTATGTAAATCATCATCATCAGTTACAATGCATCTACTGCTGAACAACTAAAAACAAAGGGGATAGAAAAATGCTTTTAAGTCCCTGAAAATTTAAGGATGCTGCCTGTTCCTTGAGAGGTGGTCAGAGTCTTAGATGTATACCAAGACTGACCACCTCCGGATCTGAACATTTAGTATTAAGCGTTCTGGACCTCAAAAAGCTTAATGAATCCTTGTTTGTCTTCTTTTTTATTACTGTCTATAAAATAATAAATTTAAATTCCTTGTTTTAGATATACTATGGTATTTGTGTAACACTTACATTAACCACCAGCTGGGTCACATCTACCCACTGCATTAAGCACATGTATCTTGAAGAGTATCCCCCAACCACTCATGGTATGGTGTTTACCACTGAATCATCCCCTATGGTCAACAATTTTACTAGACATCACTCACACGTAAGTGTTTTATTATTAATGCCTTTACTATTGATACATGAATTAATATTTTTTTGAAATTAATAATTAGAATATTTACCATATTTTAATTTTTGTTTCAGAATCTCTACAATGCACCTTTTTTCACAGCATGGTTCTGCACCAACTGGTTGATATTGTTTTACCCACTCTACCTGATAGTAATGCTCATACATAACAAGTGTAAGTCTGCCAATGATATTGTGTTTGATGCCTTCAGTGATTTCAAAGAGAAGGGATTTACATTTGGTAAGTGAAATTAGTTTATTATAATTATATAATCTTCCTGGTTTACCCGACAAACACTGGAGAACCATTTAAATCCAGTTAATTAATATATATTACTTAATGTATTGTTTAATTTATATATTTTTCAAAATAATCTGGCCTCAACATAAATATCCATGGTGTTCTTTTAAATCTAATACTCCCTTCTCATACTCCATTGGCTGGTCATGGCAGCATCCATGAACATCTAGACTGATTTCGATAGTTCTTTTTTGCTGGTTTTACAAAAATCAGTAGGTTTTTATAAAAGACAATTTTAGAAAAATAGAAGGGAGAATTTGGGAATAGCCCATATGGGTGCTTTAGCAGTTTGCTAAAAAGAGAGATAGCGCGCCAATTAGACATTCGTGCAAAGCAAGGCCGGGTCGCTCGTTTAATATAATAATACCATCAGGCGACATCTGGCGCCCAACGTGGGGCATGAAACCGTGACCCTGAAATGGGATGTGGTTAGTTCTTCATTTTAATTTTTATGAATAAAAGTGATATTCCTTTGTAGAAAATCTATAATTTATCTCTTTTTAATATAATAATACCACCGCTCAAAACCTGGCGCCCAACGTGGGACACCAATCCCCGACTCTGATACGAGCGTTAGTTACGAAAACTGACAATATAATCCCTGTGTATAGTGGGTAGGAACTATTTAGATAAAGCATGTATTAGTAAAAATCATATTCTTTCAACAGCACGATTCATAAGCAGATGCGGTCTGTTCTGTCTTCTGTGGACCGTCACAATCTACATGTACACCTATGCACTGAAGATTTTACTCTCCACTGATGTGATGGCATTGTTTGCCACCAATGTGTCATGCATCTACCTCCTGTCTTGGGTTATATTACACGAACAGTTTGTTGGAGTGAGGGTGAGTGGAACTACAGTAAACCTTGTAGGGTTTGGTAACAGTACTAGTATTGAATTGATATTAACAGTCCATAGTGGTATACCTACTTAATCTATAAAAGCTGCAGAGTTTGTTTGTTTGAATGCGCCTATCTCAGAAACTACTGGTTCGAATTGAACAATACTCTTTGTGTTTGTTGGTCCATTTATTGAGGAAGTATATAGGCTATAAAACATCACGCTATGACCTGTAGAGGCCGAGCAGCAAGTGAAAACGCATGATAGTAGCTAGTCAGTAGAAATTTGTAGTTATGTAACACTAACTGTATGACTATAAAAGTTTTTAAGCCCGTATGCTGAACTTGAATCGACGCATAAATACTAAATATGATATCATTTCCATATCATATTGCCAGCAGGCCACACGAATCACGAGCTGTAACAAACCGCACCCTAAATACATCGCTCGATTTAGTCAAGTTCCGTTTTAACTTTCTCTGACATTAATTGCATGAATCTATACTAATATTATTAAGTTGAAGAGTTTGTTTGATTGAAAGCGTTAATCTGCAGAACTACTGGTTCGAATTCAATAATTTTATGTTCGTAAGTCCATTTATCGAAGGAGGATTTAGGCTATAAAACAGCACTTTACGATTTGTAGGAGCCGAGTAGTGAGTAGCTATAGGTACATACTTTACATTTGTAGGAACTTAAACGCGCCTGTAATACAACATATAAGAATGAAAATAGTTTCTCAAGCTGGTGTTAAGTTACAGGCCTCCATGTAGGTACTTATTCAGGCGAGTTTACTTGCGTGTGTCCATTTCACTATCGGGCACTACGGCCGGAAACGGCATCGTTTGTTCTTAACATTTTCTTTATTTAACATTTTATAATCTTAAATCGTGGTCACGATATGCCCTTAGGCTCGCGTCGCTTGGATCTAGAATGAACTTTAATTAAAGTCAATTAGCTACATCACGTTAGTTCGTATTCGTCGACATTGTATAACGATAGAATCAACAAAATATTTTCTTTATGAAATTAATTAGAACCTTACAAAAAAGACAGAAAGTAACCAGCTATTTCTATCGAAACTGCATGATAAATCAGTACGTATTATTTTTCAGATTTTTTAGTACTTTATTAATTGTATTAAGATTGAAAAGTTAAAGGCTTGTTTTATCGTTTTAATATCCAATAAACTTGTATTGCACATAGTTCATACAAAATCTTATACGTACCCCAAATTTTATATGCAGATCTATTTAATAGGTTTGAGAATCGGCTACTGGCAATATTTCATACCTAACAACAAGTCAATACTTAATTTTTTTTTGTAAATAATTGATAAGACAAAACAACGTTAGCCGTTCTTTTTATCTATTTCAGTTTATCTGGTACATTGAGGCTTTCCTTTTTTAACATGAACCTCGTATCGTGTATCACGTTTTTAATAATACCTAGTTTAATTTTCATAAGGCAGCAAAATCATGTGTATTTTATTATGTTTAGATCGTAGCAGCAATATTGTGCGACACGGGTATAGCTCTATTGGCGTACATGGACGGCATCACAGGAAGTTCAACTCTTGGAGGTGTGGTGTTAGCGGCGTGTGCTGCTGCAGGGTTCGCCATATTCAGGGTATGTCACTTACATTATGTAAATTAAAACAATTATACTTATTAAATACTTAAAGAATTCTTCTGATAGAACGGGAAAGTTTGTAGGTATCTATGTATTATTTTATGAGTAAAAACTACTGATCGGATCTGACTGAAATTTGGATCCGATTTTGTTTATAGTGTGTATTACAACATAGGCTACTTAGAAGTAGCCTGGTGTTGTTGGCGAAGCCGTTGGCGGAAATAAATAAGCTATATATGATTTAAGAAATAGATTATGCAGTGTAAAATCTCATAAATTCATACATGATGCACTGTATGATTGATGTACTGATTACAACTTAATGGCGTAAGCTGTAATGTTGTATATACCTGTTTTAAATTCATATCGTCAGCAAAAGTAATCTTTTAATCGCATTTATGCGCCTTACATGTAGCTCTTTTCGTAGTAGATTTCCTCAGATTGGCAGGCAACGAAGGCGTTACCTTATATAATATGCATTCGTCAACTAAATTAATTTGACGCTAACAAAAAAACATTGACTAGAGTATTACGTCATTTCACATTTGTGTAATAAGTTACACAAATGTGAAATGACGTTATCGTGAGGTATACAGAATTCATTGAAAAGAACGACTTACTCACGTGAATTAACTGAGATAAGCTCTACTAGTTTCAAGTCACAACGGGACTCTTACTCTTAAGAAGCACACCGTGTCGCCATGATGCGTAGTTAATTCACGTGATTATGTCGTTACTTTTAGTCGTTACGTTTAAAAGTTATACAGTCACACAGATAGACAAAAACAAATGTCTAGTTAATAGTCAAGAATCTTTTTCATTTAACCCCAAATAACGTTTTGCTGCAGGTGTTATTCAGAAAAGTGATGGGTGATGTGAATTCCGGTCAGCGCGCTCTTTTCTTCTCTATCCTGGGTATCGTGAACGCGTCCCTCCTGTGGCCTCTCTGCCTGGCGCTCTACCTCACCGGCTCCGAGATGTTGCCCTCCACCCGCATGCCTTGGATCTATCTACTCGTCGCTAGTATTTCGCTGCTAAGTTAGTATTACGTTATCAGGGTTTAAGAAATCAACAAATCATCATCAGTTTTTATTGTGCAACTAATTACATTTTTCTTTGCAGTTTTCCACCTGGTGTTTCAGTTCGGCAACATCATTACATACAATATCTTTGTCTCGCTCGCTCTTATTACCTCAGTCCCGGTTTCGGCAGGTAAATTGAAAATTTAAATTTTATTTTTGAGAATTTAAAGTGGGAGCTTTTACGTAATTTCTTTTTTATCGCTTCTTTTGTAGCATTGGATGTGGTCCTGTATGGAGTACAGTTTGAGGGTATGAATCTCGCTGGTCTGATACTAATTGGCGTCGGTTTCTTCTTGGTCATGTTTCCAGACAACTGGCCTGATTACATTATGAGGCTATTGAGGTAAATTCTTTTATATATCTTTTTTAGCTGTGGTCAATGTATACTTCGTGTCCCTGAAAATACAAGATTTGTATTAACTTTGGATATTTGACATGTACCAGATGGAGCCGCAGTCGCAAACGGGGCAACAACGGCACGGGCCGCAACCGCGACGCCATGGACTACCGCACGGGCTACATACGGTCGCACCTGCGCTCGCCGTCCGGCCGCGTCAGGTGACCGCCCGAGCCGAGCCCCGCCACCTAGCAGCCGCTACTCGTAGTATCCTGCGCGGCCGGGTACTACGAGCATGCTGTCAGGAAGTCTGTCTAATGCACCGACAGGGGGCGCCGTTTGCACTCTTATTGCCAGAAGGTCCGTATGTCCGTCACGTCTCCCCTCACCACCTGTTTCTACAATAAATACCAGTAGGTCTCGGTTAGTGAAGGAAGACGCTGTGCCGAAGTGTTTTCTAAAGTGCGGTTGACTCGTTCCATCTAGCATATCAATGTGCACTGAGGACTAGTGTGTCGTGATTTACAACGGATAGATAATGTACTCTCAGTAAAAAGCTTTCAAAATCTGTGTTATTGTTTGCTGAAGGTAACTTCAAAGTGAAATTATTCCGGGTGTAGCAACTATATCTATTTTCATGAGAAACATTTCGAATTTCTTGTTTCTATTTCACTTCTCTTCCTTAATCTAAGCACAAAAAATACTACGATAAATTAAACTACCATCAAAAGGGTGCTCTTAACTGAGAGTGACGCACTAATACGGACCTAGGTCAGTTACGAAGAAAATTGAAAAATCGAATGGACAATCACGAGGAATATTTTGAACTTTATTAGAAATCATCGATGCTATGAGTAAAATGTAATCGAAAATGAATTATTTCTCTGCATTCTCTGTAAAAATAACAATAATGTGGTGGTATTATGTAGTAGATATATAAATGTTATATTGTGTACCTATTATTACATGTGGTGTATATTTTTCAAGATTACGGATTCTTCTCGCGATGTCAAAACGTCTTATATCTCGTTCTGCCAACTGACTTCTTTCTGCTGGCAAATAGAGCTCAGATTACGCCCCAAGATACAATCGAACGATATTATATAAAACATTTTTGCTTATACTAGTGGTTACGTAGCTTCGTGTTCGTCTCGACACGTTAGAAAATCAATTCACCTTCGAAGTTTGCGCGAATATAAAATTCATGAGTTCAGTTGTTATGATGATATCCGACGTCACGGCCGTCTGGTATTCAATCTCAGTATTGATTCAGCGTTCGTGGTCTGCCTCTGTAGCGACCCGCCACACAGCTGGTGGGGCTAGGCTTACGTTTTATGACGAATAAAGTCTGATTTTTTTTTAAAACGGAGATAAACTTATATTTGATACATGCTAGTACCTAAAGCGCAAACTTCTAGAATATTCGTTTAATAACATTCCAAGTTGATTCCTATTTGAAAATGTCCATTTTAAATATTGCAATTTAATATGTACCTACCTTTATCTGAAGAACATTCTCATCTTAGCACTTTAGTTTCCCAGCCTATTTCAGTTGTACTATATAACTTGGCACCCCTAATTCTAATGTAATGGTACTTGCATACTTATCTCGGTGTTGTGATCCACCCGTAGGTTTAGTGTAGGTTAAGGACCAATCAAAGGTATGCGAAATGAACGGAAATTAATGTACGGAATTAATCAATACATCCTTATTAAAAATTTATAAAACTTTCCGTTTGTTTCATTGGTGACAATAATAATGTAGAAACTGTTATTTATAAAGAATCTATCGGCGAAATGTTGGTTTTCTTCCATACCTTTATTGGTCCTCGGGAATGGCTTCCGAATTCGTAACTTTTACTTGATCTCAAAGAATCTAGTCAAATATTATAGTCAGGGTAAATTATATACTTAGAAATAACAATAATTTTATATAAATATGAAGGCGATCATGTCGAAATGTAGCCGAACGATGCTAAGTCGCTTGAAGAGGGTATATCGCGTGCTATATGCAACTATAGGAAATTGTGTGGGGAACTGTTCAGAGACAAGATCAAATCAAATGCATTGGACAGCCTATTAATACAAGAAGTATTTCATTATTTCAATTTCCCAATATATCATTGCCGTTGAAATTACAGGCTGTTCAGTTAGCTGAATTAAGACAATCAACTATATTAAAATTTTATGTACAATCTTGAACCTTATCGTCTTTATCGAACACTAGTTCCATTCTCACGTTTCCCTATATAATGTAAGTATTACAACCGCCCCAATGTAGTGTTAATTCAATTATATCGTAGCACTTTAATAAATATTATCGTACCTATGCAATGAATGGACGTAGAGGTCGTAGAGTAGCGAATAGTAACACATTGTCCGTATTCGGATATTTTATAAATCAGTTATTATATTTATATTATGTGAATTCAGAAATGAGCTTGTGTTACTCACTTATGCCAATATTATCACGTCTTCGTTCCTTTCACGGATCCGAATATGGTTTGAGTATATCCAATTTATTTCATGAACTGATATTGTTGGTATAACTGGGTTTGGATATCGATGTATAAAAGTCAGGGTAATTGTCACCGCGAGTACATGTAAGAAAAGTTAATAAGTAATATATGCACGTTAGCAGTCAATTCTAACAAGTAGTTACGAGATTATACCCTACGTTCGTGGAGACGTGCAACCTTTGAATCGAAATTATGAGACGTCATCACTGTAGCTGAGATATGTAGAGTCAAATAGTCTTTGTTTACATGTACTCACCAATGACGCAGTCTGAACGTCGATAGTACCGATTCTGTGGTCTCGTTTACATGTTACTTTATGACGTTGGTTTGATAAGCTGATTTGTTACATGCTGCATAAGTGCAAGTCTGACCTAACAGTGACGCTTCTATTTGCACCTTTCATATAACTTTTGATATTGTAACCTTGGCGAATTGAGATAATAGGCACTTTGTTATAATACTTCATAATATTTAAACTCAAATGCTTAAATTCAAAGTTGTATAGGTATTTCATCAGTTCAGCATCAGTGACATGTAAACAAGACCTATGTTGAAGTTATTCTAGTTTCAGAAAGTAATCCATTGAAGTTATTCAACCAATGGCATTAAAGACATTGAAGTTAACACAAAAACCATATTACTATTAGCCATGATTTTGAATGGTTTCTTTTTTATAGTTACGTGCCTTTACGAAGTTGAAGCGTATGTACCCTTTGTTAGTTGTTGTTATTAATTAGCGTACTCGTTATTGTTTTGATAGGTAGTAGTAAATCGACTACTTATATATTATAAATTATAGCCTTATATTCACATTAATCCTACTTCAATATAAGTTATATGATACTCAAGTAGTGTATTCGTACTACCCCATGACTATCCTCTAGCGAAATATTTTTATGTGTTGTATACCCGGCGTCAGTGTATGCTGTCGGTATTATTCTTGTCTTTATGATTGTGTGAATGTATTTCGTATCGTCTTAGCTCAATGTGTCTGTTGTGACTGATGTTTTGTACCACGCTTATGTACTGTAGATACCTATTATATTATTTTTGTATCGTCTCCTTATTTTAGAGACTTGTAGTTCCGTGATTTGTATTCTAATTACTTACGTAAATTGAAATAATAAAAAAATATATTAAAATGAGAAATTAAACAAAAGTTTTATAATTCGATGATGATTAATGATGTTAAAGATTTTGTACATTGGTTATTGTTTCTACAGTCTTTATTGCTCGTTTTAATTGTAAAATTTTAAAGACTGAATTAAATGGAAGTTGACTAAAATTCAATTATGCAGTCATGGATGTTAGTCTAGTCATTAGTTTATAGGTATTACTGAAAATAATGTTTAATTCGATTCGTAGGGTCGTGTTTATCGGTGTCTAGAGTTAGGTGGTAACAGATTACTTGTATTAGGACTCACGTGGTTACGAGTAGTGCAACCTTGTATGTGTGTCTTACATTAACTGCGAGTAGTGAACACGAGATAACACCTTGGCCCCTGTGATTCATTTTGTTAAATAAAAGTAGACGTAATTTGTTGGTCATGAAATAAAATTTGTCATAAAACCGTTGTTTCATTCTGTCTATTACCATTTTCCCCAAAGCTTATTAATTAAACACATTTTACATTGACTAAAAGCCAGTCTTGTTTTATTGTGATCAATCACATTGTAAGAAATGTTCAGTAATGTAAACACCTTCATTTACAAAAATTAAATCATATTAACTAAAGTTTTCTCATTATTTGCTAAAATTCATTAAATTCATGCATTTAATTAAGATTCTTAATAAATCTTATTATATATCTTATATATTTATAGATCTTCGATTTAAATTAATGTATATTTAATTTATTTAAATATTACTGCAAACTCTGTCCCACCGCCAGATGGTGCCGTCGTCGCAGCAGGTCAATAGGATCTTGCCGTTGCGGGAAAGCGTCACCTGTGCAAATAATATTGATCATTGTGTGTATATTGGAATGTGAATACATGTGTAGAATTATTTCACTGTTGTATAATTTCTAGTATTTTATTAAAATCGAAAATACACCAATACCTGTCTAACAGCAGCTACGCATCTAGGATGCACCAGTTGCGAGACACGCGAGCCTCCGGCCACGTTGCCAAGCTCCCATACCATTGTCTTGCCACATTGATTGCCTAAAGCTATCACCTGTCAAAAATAGCTTGCATAAATAATCTAAGTTCTTTAAAAAAAAAATTTTTTTTTCAATACTGATAGTTTTAGAGGATAGGATTAGGATAATTGCAAGTGGGGAACTCATAGGCGAAACACAAGTCATCACTATTTCACGCCGATTTTCTGTAAGGCCGTGGTATCACTACTACTACACTGGTCCAAAGCACGGGTCTCCAACACCTAGCATATCTATCATCTATTATAAAACATTTAACAGAATCTCACCCTTTGACTGTAGTCCACAGCAAATCGTATAAACCATATCTCACACTCCTTGTAGTCGAATCTGTGCACAATAGTGACAGAGTTGTCGCCGGGACGTAACTCTGTATCTTCGAGACGACCAGGCTTCCAGCATATTATTGCATTCTCGCAGGACTGCAGAAGGGAACATAACATGTAAATCAGAGACAATTTGATATGTGTAGTCGCGGACGTCATTGCGAAGCGAGGAATCTCAAGTTTGATAGCTGGGCCTGGATGTTGCAGCATGGAGATTGAATTGTGCATGGTATAATAGTTTAACTTGTACTTTTTTTAAGTGATAGGACGGGAAACGAACAGACGACAAGAAGTTACGATAGCGTTGCCGGCGTTTTGGGGATTAGGGTTTTAGAGATTTAGGATTGGAGAAGGGGAAGAAGGATTGGCCCTCCGGTAACATTACTCACATGCTGAAACAATGTGGTTGTTTCACGCCGGTTTTCTGTGAGGCCGTGCTATTACTCGGGTCGTAGCTCGACTCGAGTAATGCTATGACACATTCGTGCTAAAACAAGGCTCTCTTACACTTAGACTAGAAGTCTATCCAGTCTCATCCTCATCTTATAACAAATTACATAAGATTCATAACATAACTTGTAAAAATAGAGTTTTACATAGTTTAATGTGGAGCTCAGCCTACCCCTTGGGATATTAAAAAGTGTGATGTTTCATTAAATTTAAAACACTTTTAGTTAAATTTAAGAAGCACTTACTTTGGACAAAATGAGATCACCCATCCATCTAACACAGTCAACATAATTCCTATGAATGTCCCTAGTAGAAAAATCTGGAAAATGTTCTTTCAAAGAATTGAAAGGCCTTAAAGCTCTGTGAGGGTTGAAGCTGTAGCTTTGTTTTATAGCTTCATGCATTGATGGCTTGTCTAGCCGCCACAGTTTGAGCGAGTGGTCCATGCCACAAGACATTATTCTCTCTCCTTTGAGATCAAAATCTGCACTGAGAACCTCATCCCTGTGACCTTCAACACCACCAAATATAGCAATGCAAACATCTGTCATGATGTTCCACAGCCGTAATGCATGGTCCTTGCTTGCAGATAGCAGTAAGTTGGGATCTCTTGGATGGAATTTGACTTCATTGATGGCATGCCCATGACCAATGTAGTGTTTGATGCAGGTTTGTGTTGAAGGCTGGAAGATCCGTACAATACCACGTGAGCCAGCGACAGCCAGCAGAGGCAGGTTGGTTTCTTCTTCATATGACCATGCACATGTGTAGAATGTCTCATCAACCTGCATTAAAAAGAGAGAAAATTAGATTGTTAAATATTATGATAAAATCATACAACAATACAATTATAAATATTTTTCAGTCCCATATTATTATGAGTCAAAAATCTACTTACATCTGGGTCAGCATAACACTGAAGAAATTTGAAGCCTCCAGAGTCAGGGCACTCATAAATGGAGACTCTGTTGCTGCCAACCACAGCAAATACCTGCGGCTGTCCCTCACCCAAGTGATGGTTGAACTGACATCCAAATAAAGGCTGACCATGGTCCTCTTTTGCACTGCAGCTGGAACATTTTAATTATTATTAGCTGCAATTCTCTCTTCCATTGCAAGGCCTATCTACATACAACAATAATTTTAAATCATAAATAATTGTTGAATAGTTAATCTACTTCTAATACATGTAAATTCTTAATTAAAATTAACAATATTATTACTTACACAGATCAGTATCATTTATACAACTAGGTCTATACATTGAAATAGCATTGAACTTCAGCTCAATTCTTATTAGTAATTACTTTTAATTACTGGAATGACCAAGACAATTTATCTTGTCTAGTATTTCTGTCTGTCTGAATTGCCCACTTATCATCATTTAGTAGTTCCAGTGTAGACTGGTATAAGGTGTTATTTACTTAGGTTAGAAATGTTCTTGAACTAAATAGTAATTCCTATACAGGTTAACAGTAATTATCATTTAATTATATTGCTAGTTCTTTCTGTTGAGGTGTTTTCAGGTAGTTATTGTAGTAACTTACTTAAACTTGTATGGTGGTTTCACTTGTTTTGTAGTCTTCTTTTTACCTCGTCTACGTTTCTTAACACGAGAGTTTGTTGGAGTTTCGCTACGTGAAGTATTATCGGTGTTCGAAGTACTTTCAACACTCGAAGTATCATCCTAAAAAATATATGAATTGAAATATCGATGCCAATGACCCAAAGGACAATGCCACAACAGTGTTCATGACTCCATGAAGAACGTTCACAATACAGAAACAAAGTAAACTTTGTTCCTATACAATCACATTATTGAGTCACTTATCAACATGAATAGAACGCCCTACTTACAGCCTCATTATCAGAAAAATTCATGGTAGATAGTTTCTAACACGAGTGTTAAGTTCTAGTATGTAATTTAACTAATTTCATACAAATATTTCAATTTAAAACTAATTCAAATGAGATCGTTTATCAGCTGACAACGGCGTCGTACAAACGTCAAATGTCAAATTTTCGCGGGAGCTAGTAGTGGAACCAGCGACAATAAATGGAATAAGTTGCGTTCAAAAAGTTACGATTACCTTTGATTAATTTCACTGAAATTCTTAGCTTACCGGAAATCCGATTGAATGTACTTAAATGTAATATTTGCGTAATAATGACTACTATAAAGAAAACAGTTGTTTTAACTGATTCCGATTTCCTAAACATAGGTTCACATACTTCGTCAAACCACCCCAGAATGAACTGGCACAGTAACAGTTCTCCCTCATAATTTTTACACTTGTCTGGACTTTGAAAGACCTACTCTTCTCAGAGTATTTAGGTGGGAAATGCCGGCTTATTCTAAATGTTTCATACAATATTGACAAAATGCTGTTTTATGGCTTATTATTTAATCATTGTTTCTTTGTCTCATTGGACTTAAAACTGGGAAAAGTGGATTGTAAAGCGCCACGCTTTACAATCTTAAAGGGCTCAGTTATGTTGTGTTTTTATTATGATTATTATTTTCGTGCCATGCTTCGGCACGAATGGGTCGGCTCGACCGGAGTGATACCACGGGCTCACAGAAAGCCGGCGTGAAACAACAACAGCGTTGTGTTACGCCGTGTGAGTGAGGGTACCGGATGCCCAATCCTTCCCTTCCCCCAATCCCTAAATCTCCAAATTCCCTAATCCCCAAAAGGTTGGCAACGCACTCGTAACTTCTCTGTTACGGGTGTCCATGGGCGGCGCTGATTGTTTACCATCAGGTAATCCGTCACCTCGTTTGCCGGTTTATTAAATAAAAAAACACCAAAGAGAAAAACATTTAAATACCCTTGTGTCGCATTATTTTAAGGCATAACAACAAACAACAAAAGGAAATACCATGGAGTTTCTTGCTCGTTCTTCTCCATAGGAATCTACACTTTGGAACGAGCAAATAGCTTCACTAGAGGACAGACGGACAGACTGACACGCTTAATTTTAAAGCTCTTGTTATATATACTTTTTTCCTTTTTGCTTGCTTGACGTTCAAAAGTGCCTACTGTGGTCTAATTGAAATAAATGATTTTTGACTTTTTGACTTTTGAAATAAATAACAAAGTTTGTTCAAGCGATTTTATTAGATGCTATCTGATTTCTATGCCTTAAACAATATTGTTATTTTAGTACTTACATTTAATTTTATTGAACATTCATATACATAAATTAACTAAATTACTTATTAAATCTTAAGGTAATCACAGCCATCGGGATTATTCTACTCTTAAATACAGAAAGGTATTTCACAACTTTAATACTGACGTGAGCATAAGCCCAGTAAAGTAATAGCTCCAGGCTTCTGCTGATTTTTACGAAGTTGCAAAAACTAATTAAAGATATCTATAAATTAAAACAATTTTTCTTATTATTTACAGTTGAAAGTATTTAGGCGGCCTTCGTTTCAAAGGTTAGCTACCTAGAACAGCAGTTAGCTACCTAGAGCATGTTTTGTATAAATCCAGACTACCTAGTAGGTCAACTTAATTAATGTCTCTCGATAATTGGTCTGGATCTATGGACACTTCGAAGCTATAATTATAACAACAGCTATCAAATTTACAACATTCAAAGGTTTTTCACAGTAGGTCCAACTTGTGAGAAAACTTTTATGAATAGGTTCTCAGCGCCTGAGAAGATTATATTATACACATGTTTGTGTATTTTATAAATATTTCTTAGTCCATAGATGTAATAAACTGGCCATGTTCACTAGTAACTATTTACAATTTTCTCGCCAATATTTGTCTGTTACAAGTTTCAGCCGTAAGCTGGAGGCTGACAGGTACAGGCATGGCGGAGTGCTACTCGAAGCCACGGCAGGAAACGTCCAACTCTAGCGTATACGCCAGGATATCCGGGTCTAGCACAACCTCGACCCCACGACACGATACCTGAAATTACCCAAAATAATTAATCGCGCTGTAATCGTTTTATGCACAACCTTCCTGATTATTAGGTGGTTGTTGGTAGTATTTTTATTTTAAAAATAATAAGTGTGGGATAGCCAAGCTTTGTCACGTATGGGTCGGCTCAATCGGAGTGATACCACGACTTCACAAAAAACCAACGTGAAACAAGCAGCGTTGTATTTCGCCGTGTGAGAGGTTACCGGAGGCCCAATCCCTGCACATTGCTTACCATCTGGTAACCAGTCTGTTCGTTTGCCGACCTATACCATAAAAAAGAATGATGATTACTGCATTAATTGAATTAAAATTAAAATACTCACCAACTAAAGTGAAATAAGGTTGGGATACAAGTAGTGGTCCACCAGAGTCACCGGTGCAGGCATCTCTGTCGGGTGCATTAGCACACAGCATGCGCGGCGTCACCTTCCTGCGACCGTAGCCTGCGCCAGAACACTCCTCTTGGGCCCAGATTTGAACAGCAGCCTAAACAGATATTTGCCGTTATTTCGATGATACAAAGAAATCGTACTACTTGCTAATGGATTTCAAAGCAAAAGGCTCATAGTCATAAGTTACATAACTGTTAATAAATAATAAACCAAAAACAATATTTTGCATCATAATGATAAAACAGAAACGTTTCACTTTCACATTTTGTAAATAAAATATGATAAAATCGAGTTTCAAAATTAATTTTACACCTACGTACCTAAGCAAGCTATAACAGCTTCTCCTCCACCGACAATAAGACATTACCTACAAATTAATATGTTGCGCGCGCGACTAGAATATGACAGGATCTGTTACTGCGGAAATAATTTTGTTTAATGAAATTCTTGTCATAAGCTCAGTGACATTACAATGCTTATGATCCTATCACATGCTGATCGCGCGCTTACTTCCTTACTTTCATTGGTACGTTGGAAGCTGGCCCCTTTTCAACAGTGCTGCCCCAACCCGTCACTATAGCTTCTTCGCCTTCAAGGCCATCTATGTCTTCAGCATCTAAAATTATAATTACAATACGTTTGAGGTATCTTTAACCTACGTAAAGGTAAATAACCACTTAGTGTCCATATCGTTAAACATTCCTCATAAACAAAGGAGTTAATTTTTATTCAACAATAAATAAGTTTCGAATTTCTTTTGGTGTACCTATTTCAAATGTACAATAATAATACCCACATTATATAGAAGGTCTTTAGTCGCCCATTCAACGGATTTAATTTAACCCTTGTCATTAGATATAGTAGGTAGGTACCTATAACATCATCGAACAAAACAATTTCTGTAGGTATGGTCCGAGATGAACATGTTTAGGTACGATACTTTAGTACCTACTTATATGACCGTTTATTTTTCATTGTTTCTAATTAAAATAAAGTGAGGCTATTGGCTGAAAAGTATTTTTAATCTCAGATAACTAAGTCATATTATATCGTTTAAAATAAGTATAGCAAATGCATCGAGCATAGTCAGTCTAGTCATATTATAAAAAAGAAATATATTTTTTTTGTAAAAAAATGCTGCATAATTACTTAGATAATACTGGCTCATTCTTATCGTAACTTTCAGACAAAGCCATTTGCAAACTTTAAAAAAAGAAAACTAGTTTATTTTTTTTAATGAGTAAAGGGCCACCTATTATTTTTTTCCAATGAATCGGCCGGCTTTATTTTTTTTAATAAGGTGCTTTCATAAAGTTTCGTAAATCCCAAAAAATGGTGGTAAATTCACGTGTTAATTGGTAGGCATTCAGATTGTTCAATCTTACCGGGTAGACAGGCAGGTCTGAATAGACTATCAGGTAACGGATCAGCGAGTCTTAGAACCGCTATGTCATAGTCATAGGTGTATCTGTTGAAGTCAGGGTGCTGCACTACGTGGATCACTTCGTATCCGTCAGATCTCGAGTTGTTCACATCGTATTCACCAACGAGCACTGACAACCGCGACGCTTCAATCCTGGAAGTAGAAATGTACCAAAATGACATATATTTTTGTCCGCACATGGGTTTACACATCTGGTAAAGCTAAATTTTTTTTAAGTTTCGTCTAGGGTATGGCCAGAGAGACTGTCCGACTCTTATTGACTAAGAACACCACGTTCCTTCTGCTGCTCCAAACGGAGGCCGCCGTACCTTTTTTGCCCTTGCTCTATAGCTCCGGCTGAGCTTCGGCTTAGTTGGGCCCTGTCTGTTTTGCCCTTGCTCGCCTTCCACGCACTAGTACAGTTAAGTCTGAGTTCTATTTTAGGGTAGGGTCGTGGTCGAATCTTTGGCAAGCTTTATGAAAGGACTTTTCTGACAACAGTGGATGGATACGATTGATGATAATTCAGAAGATGTACTGAAAATTCTCACAATAAAAGTAAAAGACAGTGAGTTGAGATGAGATTTAAGGAAGCTAAACCATACAGCAGACATGGGAAGAAACAAAAATCGTAACAAAATAAACGATAAACCTAAAAAAGGCAATAGTTTTTAAATATTTAGGTTCCTATTATATTTACTCCGAAATTATACGCAACGGCAATGTTTATTTTATTGTAGTAAGTTGTAATTTTATTTCGACATTTATGAGCTATATCTAGTTAAACAACTAAATTTACGAAAATATTTACGGCAAGTCCGTTTTATACGGTTTATAATGTAAAATATTTAGCAGTTTCTCATTAAGGAGGCGATTAAAATTCGGCACACATCGTTAAGTGATGTGAAACAATCGATTCGTGACACTACGTGGCTAGTGGAGAGGACAAAAGGATCGCGAGCGCATCCAATGCGACCTTAACCTCATTGGAGTGATGTAACTTTACGGCTGCATAACTCATTTGCCTTTGACAACATTTTTGCTTAAATATAAAATGCATAAATTACGAAAGTGTTATATTTTTTGCAAATAAAATATCTGTACCTACCTAATTGTAGGTACAGAATCTTTTTGGTAAGCCTCTTTCAAATAATGATGGCTTAAACTTCCCTATAATATTACTATACTCTGTGGCTTAAACTTGATGTTTTTATTTGGGTTTTGTTTTACAAATTTTTCTATTTTTATATTTTCCCTTTATCTACCTATTCAATATTTTCTGTAATTATTTTTTTTATAAAGCCATTTTGGTATATTAATTCATTGATCAAGCTATTAAAAAGCATCAGTCACATGAGGGTTGATGTCAATTATCTATGATTACCTAGGTCAGGACCTATGATAAAAAATCATTAAGTAGGCTTAGGTTTACATAGATCATTCAACGTCAAGGTGAGACCGCGACACATGATCTAACATTGGCCTCTATCTCTCAACTCTATACAAATTTCAGGTCTTGGTCGGCAATAAATAATGGCATCACAGACATGAGTACTACAACCTATATAATATTTTATACCTATATCTACCTACTCGTCTTACTAACTTGAACTTCGATTGAAGTAATTTTAATAGGTATAAAGGATATGATAGTTACCAAGTTACGTTTGTAACCGAAACGGTGACTCATGTGGGATATCCTACCTAAGAAAGAGCAACGACTTCATAGTAGGTACCTACCTATCTATAAAATTTGGTGTAGACAGATTTTTGTATTTGTGACAAAAGCTTTTACAAAATCAACTTCTTCAAGTTTCCCTAAGACAACCATTTAAATAATGAAGATGGTTTTATTTTTCATTTAAGAGCCAATCAGGGTTATTTGTGCAGTAAGTACAAATAAATCTTGTAAGTTTGCTAATGAAGGGCCCTTTACGTAACCACACATCCAAGAAAGTGTGTCGGAGATTTAAAAGGTCGCGAAGGTATTGTTTGGGGACCTTAAGGGCACATATTTGTAACCGTTATGTAAAATAATTGTTGTTAATTATGAAAGGTTTGTTTATGACCCTGCCGCATGATACTAAAGTTCTTGAAATTATACCAAATTGTTGCAGTAATAAATCTTTTATTCTTTTGTCTGTAACTTTATGAGCGTTGCATCAAAATATTTGTGGTTCGACGCGGAAGGTCCATAAACGCCTTTCAAAATGTTGGATGATGTAAAGAGACAAGGTGTGATTTATTCTTGGATTTTTTATTTATACTACGACAATGGATTTCAGATACACAACCGCTTTTACAGTTAACACCCACCCAGCACTGTTGCAATTTTCGTAACTTTACGATTGTCGAAAATCGAATAAGAAAGTCAGAAGTTGCAAAGGCAATAAAATGCGTAAGTAACAAATTGACATAAATAAAAATACTTGTGCGGTTGCAACAGTATTTTATTGGCCCCTGTTAATGCAAGGAAAGCAGGAACGAATTGAGGGTCAAATGCGAAGTCATAAAACATATCCCACGAGGAGGCAATGCTCAGTAAAACGCACACACGCACATTCTGTACACGGACATGTGCATTTGTCGTGTAATCAGATTTTAACAGTTACGAATGCATGGAATTAATTAAAACATCACTAAAACCAAACTCTGTAAAAGCTTTAACTAAATGCAATGCAATTCGCAAATAACTGTTTCTTTGAATTCGGCAGACTGCGCATGGTTCCGTACTTTTCTGGAAGATCAAAGAACTAGATAGTGTACTGCATAAGATTATGATACATTGCATGTGTGCATAGCCACACCACGATAATATCTTGCTGTTCCGTCAGATGTAGCGGGTAGCAAAAAAATATCGTTAATATTTTTAACAAGGATATATTTGATATAATTTATTATTTTACAGAAATATATTTGATTATTTTACAGAAATAAATTATTGCATATATTTGATAGTCTATAAGGAATCCTAATCCTTACCCAGAGCTCATCGTAAAACGTGACGAACGGTGCTGTGCACTGAAACGAATTTATAAATAACCCCTTATTTTAATAAATAACGGACTTTCTTGCCCTCTTTTATTTATATTATATATAAATGACCTACCGAAAGGCATCCTTCAACCAATGACACTATTTGCTGATGATAGCACCATAACGATACCTTGTAAAAGTGTTGATACTTACGAATATGACATAAATAATTCTATAAATTTAATGGTAAAATGGCTAGATGATAATAATTTGAAAATTAATCTGACTAAAACTAAATTAATACATTTTAATCAACGGATCAATAGTATGAGTAATTTAAAAGTACATTACGATGGCCAGCACATAGAAGAGATAGAAGCAACAAAATTTTTAGGGCTCCATATTGATAAAAAACTGAATTGGAAAGCCCATATCGAAACACTATGCAAAAAAATCAGTAAATCATCCTATGCCCTGCACACATTGTCATATATAATAGGTGTAGAGGCATTGCTTACAGCCTACTATGGTCTAACAGAATCTCATCTACGCTACGGTATCATATTTTGGGGCAACTCAACAGACAAAGACACGGTGTTCAAAGCCCAAAAGAGATGCGTTCGTACAATATTTAAAATTAAACCTACTGACAGTTGCGTGCCTTACTTTAAAACATACGGAATACTTACGTTGCCATGTCTGTACATTTTAGAGGTAGCTGTATTCGTCAAAATAAATCCACACCGATTCAAACTATTACATGAGATAGTCCCACGTAACAGGCGCGACAACAGTAAGATATGCTCTCATGCTGCGAGAACAGCCCTTATGCGCAAAAGTGTTTTCTGTATGGCTCCGATAATATATAATAAAATTCCCAAAAGTTGGAGAGAACTGCCATTATCACTATTCAAAAATAAGCTTAAAACTTTTTTAGCTAATAAAGTGTACTATAGTGTTATACATTTTTTGAATGAAAACGATTTTTCTCTTCCGACATCTAGTTAAGAATTGGTTAAGAATGACAATTTAATACGAATTGGTAAATCTTGACATAATAAATACTATATACTGGACATAATTTAATTAATTTTTGACTAATGTGCCTCATATGCTTCATACTTATCTTGACATAAATTAACATTTATTTCTTGTGCATTGTGTAATAAAATTGATTATATAAATGGAAATTAAATTACTGTTTTATGTCTGTATAATATTTGTACGCCGTTTATCGGCAAAACATGGACGCTCACAACACACTATTAAATTAATAATACCTTGCATGTCTTATTTCATGTATACGCTTGTTTCACAAATAAATTATCTTTCTTTCTTTCTTTCTTTCTTTCTTTCTTCCTTATTGTTCCTGCGTGCACAACCAATTAGCTTTTATTTCCAAAAAACTTTAATATGGCAAAATGACACCGTATAGGTATTTTACCTTGCAGATCCAGGAAGAAACAAGTTCGGTCCTAATTACGTTCCTTGCGGAACCCACGGGACATTCCGTCGCCAATGTACCGGTTTCCAACAAAAATCGTTCTTCGTTAACAGTAGAACTTGCTTTACTCCTTGCTTATTAGTAGCGATATGCAGTTAACGTATGTACGAGTAATCAGTGACTCCTCTTTAAAATTATCGGCTTTCTTTAAAAGAACCAAAATCCAACACACGCAAACTCTCATGTGTGTATTTTTCCATATCTTATTGCGGCTATCTAACTGGGACTAGCATTTAAGGCGAGAGGTCAAAATTCAACACTACAGTACCTACATTCGTTCGTGGTTCATATCGAGATGGCACCAATTAAATTACTTTTTACGGTTAATGAAAGTGACTTTTTCTTTCGGATTAGTCACGTTTAACAGTTAGATTGAACAAAAGCTTTTGAATCGCCGTCGATAGTAGACGACGGCTGTATATTAGAAATGATCAAATTATAGGTGTGATGACAAGACAATATAATTCCTGGTACAAAATGATTAAGCTTTACCTTATCAACAGTTGAATGGAGCTGTTAAGCACCCACAACTTCGGACAGGTGACAGGTGTTAAACTGTTCACACTTCTTCGATCACAAATTCTATGATGACATTACTTTCTGATGCTTCCATCAAAGTCAATAATCCACTTTCACCAATTAGTACTCACCTACATAGACTATTGTTTGCAGATTGTCCAAAGCAACGGAACTATAAAACGATTATTATTATCGTAAGTATAAGATATTCATGTCAATTGTATGACTAATAGTCAGATTTGCACATGTAAATTGATATTAAGAAAGGTACACATACCTTTCATAATGCATAAATCATTTAGTGGGCCATCATTATCTCCCGAGGCAATAATGATTAGAGTTTTAGGCTGAATGGGTCACCGAATGAAGTTGACTTTTGACCCTGTTTTTGGTGTCGGCGAAATAGGAAAAAATCAACTTCATTGGTTGGGTTTGATTATGCTAATAATGAACCATAAAGTTTTAAAATTGAAAATCATTAAAGTTAACAGATGCGTGTTAAAGAGTAATTTAAATAAAGATGACTTTAAGAAACATCCTTAGGATCCTGCAATGTTTTCTACTTTCGATTTCTACTTTTGAGATTGCTTTCTCATCTCCAAACATGGTGTGAACAAAACGGCACCACACCGAATCTTTAAATTTAATTTAGAGAGTGTAAAATTTACAAATACAGTGTTATTGTAACACCTTATACGCATTTGTGGCGAGAGGTCAAGATCTTGTCGAGCTTCTGTTTAATAGTGACACGATCTTTATAATATATATCTACATAATAATATTGATCTTTAAAAGCTGTTGAGAAACAATAATCCTGTCGCAATTCATGTTAGTAAATATAATCCACGTTTTGATATCTGTTCATTTTTTAAGGTCAAAGTTTTATTAATTATTATTTGTATTCGTCGATGTTCACAATAGTGAACATCGCTGCGGACTTTTATTTTATTTAAATAAATAAATAAATTATTTTGGTAAATTATTTTAACAATTAATATCCGTGTTTAGTAACAGCACGAACGGTCTTTTTTAATCTTTTATCTTTTCTTAGTTTACATGTTCCAAAATTAAAGTTCTCCTTTTTTTAAACTGAAAGCTTAATTGTTTTCCGTTACCTAATCATTAATCTTACTTAAATTAAAATACTAATTGCATTTTTTTTTGTTTTGATCTTTGTCTTTAATCCTAGAACCAATTGATACCTATCGGTAGGACATCCTTCAACTAGCTTTGTTTTGTATGATAAGCCACGTATTACGTACGTTTTGTTACGAGGTCAAAGTCATAGTTACTGAACAAGGTTACGGGATCTTACCTGATTGTAACCATCGTAGGTATACTAAAATGAGTATCGACATCGAACACTTGCGGTAGGTAGGTAGGCTCTGAAGTATCACATTCATATTAAGAGGTTTACTCAAATGTTATACTTTTAAGACACGTAAACAATATTTCAAAGTTAAGAGGTTGTTTAGTTGTGTTTGCGTTGTGACTGCAGGTTTTTGCAAAAACAATTTTCATTTGAAATAAAAATTGTGGTTTCAAAGACCAAAATATTTTTGAAACTATTGTTTATTTGAACGCTTACTTACCCATGCACACAGTGAGTAGCTGTGATAAGATGATCTCTAGCAACCACAGTGGCTCCGCAGATGACCTTCCCGTCTCTCTTCAGGGCAGCGAGCCAAGGGAATTCTCCAGGGATTACACCCTCACCTCCCACAACCCGAGCTCCTCTAGCTACACCACAAGCTGGAAGAAATGAAAACGCTGTGAGCATTTATCATAACAATATGGCAATCTCGGAAAGGAAGAATAAATTAAATTCTAAAAAAGGAAGGTCGTATACCGTATTACATTGTTCAAAGGTTAGAAGTGAATCGTGTGAATAAATGAAAACAGGTTTTCCGTTATTAAAAAAACTAATCAGAGATCAAAAGTTTTGATGAGTAAATAATAGGAAAAATTTATTTTCAAAAATTTAAATTTTAATGAAGGTTTATTATATTTTATGAAGAATGTAAAAATCATCAACATTGGTTGGAAGTGCATACATACAGAAAGGCTAGTCTTGTCTTTTCCCCTCGATCTTCTAGATGGTATCATGTTACTTCAACATCATATATTTAAGTAATATGATATCTTAGACGATCTATAAATCAACGCCTTGTTTTTGGAATTTACGTTCATTACGGAAAGTTATTTAATCAAAATTATAACGGGGTATTCCTAATGAATTACATAAACAGACTAAGATAGATTGTGTGTGGTTTTAGATTTTTTCCTGCCTAGGTTTTTTCCTACGAAATTGTCAAGCGGGTCAAGTCCTGTTACTTGAGGACAGGTCAAGCGGTAACTGGTTACTAATATGAAGCAATTGTAATGGAGGCTGTGCGAGTGTGCATATAACAACAAACATCACATTTACCTAACTGATATTGACACGATTGCATTTTCTGAATTCTGTTTTCGAAAGTTACATATTTTGCGTGCAAGCAATATCTGATTCCTTCTACCTACATATAAATATACCTTATATTAAAAAATAATTCCTGGCCTGTTAAAAGCGTTTTTTTATTTTTCTTATTGCTTGCCACTAGATTTGTAGTAATAAAATGCTTGTCCTAAAAATACCAATTTCACCATAACTGCAAGCTGATGTTATATCTTAGGAATCCAATATAAAAGTAATTTCACTTTGCACATACACCGAAATATTCTCGTTCAATAGAAGAGAAGCTGACGACGACGTGCAGATTGAGTTCATTAGCATACTAGAACGTAATGTTAGTAAACAAACGTTCGCGCCAAATTGATCTCGTTTTAAAAGCTGCACTAGCATTCATTGATACGAATGTCGTATGAATTTTTACTACATGTGCATTTTTGTACCCAGGCATTTGCTATCTAACTGGGTCGTGAATTACGATCAAAAAGCGATAAAGATAAGCCCTTTTCCTTGCTGCAATTTGAACGGCAGGTATGCTCGCTTCGCGGACATTTTACAAAGTCGCGGATGTAATTGTTGATTGGCAACAAACAATAAATTCAACATTTCGAAGACGTATTTTACACATCCGGGGCACTTAACATACTTGTGAAAATATCTCAGCGCTTTTATCTCTGCACAAACATATGCGCGAATAAGCATTAGCGGTAAGTAGCCGCTCTCTAGAAGCACTTCAAACTATTAGCACTTATTTTATGACATAACCAAAACTGAAGTAATGTCTATTGAATAAGAAATTAGAAATTAAAATTTGCTTTAAAATATCCACTTGTCACAACAATATCCTACTTCTGAATGAAAATGGCCATATAGTTATAAAATCACTGCATTGACTAAAGTTGCGAATGTAAGTTGATGATTAACTTTACTCACCAAACTATTTTAATAAAGATATTGATTTATAAATGTAGTATACAATTTATTAATTCGGGTAATTAATTAATAAGTATGTATTTTTTTATTTATAGGCAAACTGTAAATGCACTTCACTTTATCACAAATGATGAGAGCTCCTGAAATAAAGGTTGCAGCAGAAAATAATAGAATGTCACTCACTGCAGGGCCTGCAGGCGGTGGCTGCGGCGACTGCCGCGAGGAAGCAGAGGACGCGAAACATGTCTGACGGAGTCACAGCCCACTCTATAGTCAGGGGGAGACGCCGGCCCAGCTATTATAGGCCGTGGGCGGCGCCTCCGATAAGGCCTCGGGGCCAGTGTGACAGACCAGATCAGGCCAAGTTCACGGCAACGCGACGACTGAGCGAGTGACGGTGGCCGCCGCGTCACCCCACTCGGCAGCCGCGCCGTACCGCCGTGCCCGCTCGGGGATTGTGGGAGGACCACCAGTGACCACCACATTAGATAATGACCTTGAAGCGATAGACGTAATTGAGCAATTTGAACAACATTCTGTCATTGATTCTTATAATCCGTTCTACTTTTAAAGATATGCAAATATTCGTTGCATTTTACTATGGCTTCGTATAATTTGTGCAGATGGCGTTGACCTAGTTGCTTGCCAGTGGGTGGAAAACACGTTCTAATTTCATCGTTTAGTGAATCATTCTCCTAATTAGGTTTCTCCGTTAATTATTCCCATTAGATTTAATAACCGAAAAAAGTTTTCACGTGTCGAACATCTTGTTCAATCGATCTTTCTTAATTTATTGCAAATGAATGTAGTGGTGCGACTTGGTATTCATCATTCGATCTGCTCGTGCATGCACGGACAAGAGGCAAGCCCCCATCTTTAAGATGCATAAATACCAAACAAAGCTTGCCATTCACGTGCGACCGGCCGGTAGCGGGAAATCGTATTCCGTAATTAATTACATCATATTATTATTTGGTAGAGGTATATGTCATTAATTAGTAGGGTGCACCCTTATATGCGTCGGTCCCGTTGCATGCCTTATAAGAGCACATATAAATTAATGGGATCGCTTTCACGATCAATTAGTTTAATTGATCGCTCCAAATTCTTGAATGTCTGGGTTGCCACGATCGCGGTGCAATGATGCGTTTCGGAATTAATATTGTGCTTGGCTATCGTTTTTAGTTTAGAGTCATAATGATTTGTTTACTTTGTTAACAGAATCGTGTTCGGTAAAAGTGTTTTCTTTTAGTTAACGCAGTCATCGAAATATAAATATTTATGTACTTGTGAACTTTGTGATCTCAGCTTATGTCGTTGTTTTTGCATATTTGTAAGAAGTGCGTCTTAAAATAACCTGATATTTGAGTATTGTGTATAGAAAGGATGTCGCGAAGTCGCCCGTGAGTAGGTCGCGTGTAGTGCGCATATTATAGTATCCTTGCAGAAAGTCGAGCTTGAATGTTACGCAACGTGCATTTAATTTCACCCGGTGCCGGATGGCTCGAATGGTTCAATTTAATTCTTTTATATTTGGACAATCTTACTCAACTTTTTACGTAATGTCAGGATTAAAGCGTTGTATTTTGAACGTTTTGCAATTTTTGATATTTCGGAACAAACATTTATGCAGAGGCAGTACGAAGGCTCCGCGGCGCCTAGTGGCCGTCGGAACAACATCGGGGCACCATTCTACTTTCTTGTTTACATTTTACCGTGGAATAATACAGCACGTAGATGATATTTTGATTTATTGTGTGCGTAATGCCAGCATGCGTAAATACCGTATGTAATAATTTATTGTCTCATAGCACAATGCCGTAGCCTTAATAAAACATAGGTTAATAGGTACTTAAATTGTAGGCAGATACGTGACAGATATGGATTACAATATCCACAAACAGTCGGAACACAATAAACAGTTACAATAGTAAAGACCTTGAAAGACGAAATTTACTTAACATTGATACTTGAACCTCAAAAGAGTCTCGAGTTATCTCTTCCTCGTTTTGCGAAATGTTTACCAAAGGGTTACCCACCAGTTTGTCTAGACAAACATTGGTGACCTTGTGACTGATTTTGAAGGTTAGTTCCATGGAAAGAGCCGCGTGGTGTGGAAGATGTGTGCAACGGTGCCAAGGCGACGGGCCACCCGTATATAGATAACGATGCACGCCTACCCATCCTACAGTATCCACTTACCATTGTTATACAATCCATTTTCGAATCGATGACGGTTTTATATTTTATATAATTTATATTAAACATTAACGATGAGAAACAGAATTTTAATCGAGCGAGAGCTTCTTCAATTTAAAGTGGGAATTTAATTTATAGCTTTGAGCTAGAATTCTTTTCCTATTTGAGAAGTAAAAGTTCACTTTCAAAATCGAATGTAAAGAAAGGTATGTTCTATGGAGTTGATTACATCTCGCACGTCGTGAATAGAGCTCATTGCGTCGCATTTTTAATGTACCGTTAATTAATTTAGTCTTGTCCTATTCTATAAATTTTGTAGGTAATTGGAATGTAGGTATTTTGCTATTTCTCTTGCATATTGGAGTGCTTTGTCTGAATAAACTAGATACAATTAACCACTGAAACTATTGTGAGAATGTAGGTCCCTACCTACATATATGCTTGCAAACAGTCAAAAATCAATTCCTTATATCATAAATGAAAATAATGTTTTATAGGACTTTTTTGTAGAGTCAGTCAATTTAAGTTAGCAGTACCTAAGTAGGTACAATGTTATTTGGAGGGTTTACTTTTTCCTACTTATCTGGGAAATATCATGTAAGTTTTTTATTTATACAGCATATAAACATATAAATTACATTTTTAAATATTTCTTAAAAATAAATAATAAAAAACATTTTAAAATATAAAAAATAGTGTCCCACCGGTATCGGGAACTGGGTCCAAGCTACAGGGCTCCAGAGAAATACAATTATTATTTATACAATTATTATTTACTGTTATTCGTTGGTAATTACTTAATTAAATATCCTTAACGGCCTACTAACGTAACTGCATGGCGTGGTGCGTCGGGCAATGGTGTTCATAATTATGAGCCCCTAGAATGGCTTGAAACTATTCGAGTAGGTCTTCTTTGACAGTTATGTGATATGTATCTAATGATGTAACGCGAAATTAAACATAATTAACCTGTGAATACAAATTATCAGAGATCTTCAAATGAGACTTCATTCTTTTTTTTCAGGGGTGAAAATCACTAGCTCCAGATTTTTACTGCCTAAAAATCTCCCCATTCCTTTCGTGCTCCGTGACGGAGCAGTCAGCGGAACATTATTGTAGGTGCTTGTAGGTACCCGCAACCCTATATTTATAACCCATTTACCCTAGGTTTATTGTTACCCTAAAGTAACTAACTTTGGAATTTTTTTACCTATTGTTTTGGTACTTTTTATATATTCTTGGTAGCTTATCGACCATTATCTTCTATTTAGTTTAAAGCCTAAACATTTATTAGCATTTGTATCACTTTCTTACATTTTAATAAAGTTCAATGTCGTCATTCAGTTTCAAAGATGCTTTGCCCATATTAGTTCACTATTACGCTTTCACTCAGCTTTATTAATGTGCATGCTTTTTTGTATTAATGGAGGAGGTCCTAGTATCAAGTTCATTTATTTGCTTAATCATCTTAATTAGGACATTAGTCTATCTAGCTTGGACTGGAATTTAAACTTTTTATAATTATAATTATGGATAGGTCGGCACACTGATGGTAAACAATCAGCGCTGCCCGTGGACGGGTGTCAATGGGCGTTGCCTTCCTTTTGTGGATAAGAATTGCGGATATTTCAAGATTGGGAAGGAATAGAGGAAGGGTAGATATTGGGCCTCCGGTAATCTTACTCACACGGCGTAACACAAGGCTTTGGTTGTTTCGCGGGTTTTGTTTTTTGTGAGGCCGTGGCTTATGACTCCGGTCGAGCCGACCCATTCGTGCCGAAGCTTAGCACTACACTCCCACACTTAACCACTACAGTATTATTTACTAACTTGTACCCGTAAACAAACTCTTTAGTCGAATTATATTAAGTATATTGACTTACTTTTGCTTGCCCCATCTTCTAAGAAACATGTTCGATTGGACTAACAGTACCCTTGAGAATTATGAATAAATAATAATCTATAATAATATTGCCGTGTTTTTCCATGACTTGTGCTTAGAATGACTTTCCATTGTGTAATATTCGGTAAAAGGTGTCAAACAAATATTGCCGTAAAACACTTGGGTAATTATTTATTTGTTGGTAGTGTGTCAGAGGTTTCTAAAGGGTTAGTTTCCTTCAACTTTGTTTTGTATTTCTAGTTTGGAAGATCGTAAGTAATATTAGGATAAATTTCAGTTTTTTCCTATATACATACTTTCGTATGCGTTAATGACAATAAAACCTCATCACCATCTCGAAAGTCTTTCACCGTTTATTTAGTTCAATGGAAACCATTAGTAATACCAGCTTTATTATTATCGTATCGGTACACGCCTCTGCAAAATATTTGTGAAACAAAATGTAGTTGATGCACTGACATACTTGCTCCAACATTGGCCGGTATCGACCTGCATACACTTTGACCATGTAATGACCCACTTTTTGATTTTATTGATTTTACCTTTCTGTATTGCAACATTTTGTCATCGATCACTAAATAGGTATAAGAAAAATGCAATAAAAACACCACATTTGTTAAATACCTACCTAGCTCATTTTCCGTAAGCGGGTAAAATAAGGGGTTCCTCAAGGGTCTATTCTGGGGTCAAAGTGTTTTATTTGCAAAGTAAAATGTTGGAACAAGTAAGTTTCAACAAGTAAAGTTTCCGTAGGTACTGAATTCCCAACTAATTGATCTACTAAAATTAATGTATTTTGATGATCTACTAAAATTTTTATATTAAATATGGATGTTATATTAATTATGATTGTTGCCAAACAAAATAAGTCAATTAAGCCATTAAAGTTCAGCCGGGGTTGCGGGTTAAGCGCAATGAGGCACCGCGACCTCGGCCCAGAGCAGGAGAAGGAACGGGGGGATTTTTAGTCAGTAAGAGTCTGACACTCTCTCTCGCCTTACCCTGGGCGGGAGAAGTCATTGGATGATTTTCCCCTGACAAAAAAAGGACATTAAAGTTAGAAATTCAAAGTTTTTTTACATTATCACTTCTACAAGATTGTTGCAGGAAAACCGGTTTCTGACGTAATATTTTTAACATCAACCTGTCATACCGGTTAATAAATTCGTTAAAAAAACGAAAACCATAATATTATCGAATCTATGAATGAAAGTGTCATTTATTAACCGACTTCATTTTTTAAATGTTCAAAGGAACAGTTAAGTAGAAATATACTTAATTTACTTTTGACCAACGAAACATCGCACTTGGACGTCACACTAGCATTTGTAATGAGATAAATGAGCATGGTTCCCGTTGCAAGACATGTTTTTCGAGATTTTTTTTTGCAAAACATCGGAATCTTGTTGGAACAAGTATTGAATTTATTGTTGCTGTTTCGATACTGCCTGTTTGGCCTAGTTACAATGTTCTTATGTGTCTGTCCGGCGCCTGCGCACCTGGTAGAAAGGTGAAAAGCCTCTTAAATGTCCCCAGAATGCGCAGATAACGCACCATACCACTAAAAAACTTAAGTAAGCACTAAGTAGGCTACTCTTTTACTAAAATTGTTTGTAATTTAAATTTTATCTGTTAAATCTCAAATTATGATACTGGGAAAGAAATAAAAGTATTTGAGTAGAAGGTGTTAACCACAAAAATGTTTATCTACCTACATGATGTTACCGGCATTCCTTAGTTCGGTAACAACAAGGAGTTGCGCATTAATTTAAAAGAAAAAAACAGATGTGTTTTATGACATACTATGTCATCATACGTTTACGAGTGTACTTGTATAGGTAGTGCCTACCATTTAAAATACTTGATTAATGATTTTATATGTCATGTAGGTATTGGAATCCTCCGTACACTATTGCCTCTGATAGTACTTTCGCTGTATATTAAGGGCTTAGGACTTTTCATTTCAGAGAGTCGTATATTTTTCATTGGGTACTTACATACCTACCCACTTTATGTTGACATAAACTTGCCTAAATATTTGAACACACCTAAGTACAAGCATTAGGCTTTGTACGAGTGCCAAACGTAATTCATTTACTCAGTTAAGGAAAATTTTCGTTGATATGTGAACGGATGGTACTGTTCCAAAGTAGATATTAAATCGTGATGTTATTAGAATAAAAAATACATTGGGTATTATGTAGGTCTATAATATACCATGCCAGAATATTACTTATAGGTGTGAAATATATTGAGAAAGGTATAATTATGGCTAGTTTTATTAATAGTTTAATATCTTTACGTATCGCAGACTACTATCTATAAGTATATTATTTATACGTATCTCTGTTAAGTGGGATATTACCTAGGTATGCACAATTAACTTCCTGTATATAACAAAAGGTATGAAAAGGCATAAATGACGAAAATGTAAATGAAAAAAGAACCTACTAATTTAAAGACAACTGGTGTACCGGTCACGCTAGCCTCCTGAGTAGGTATTAAACATCCAAGAAGTAGAGATCTTTTAGGGTTAGATAAATGTAGAGCTCTTTTACTTTGATTGCTTTAATGTCTAAAAATTGGTAGGTATACCTGATTGGTAGGTATAGCATTAATGTTATACTAATATATCGAAACGGAGAAAGTATACAATTTAGACTCCTACTGCTGCATTCAAAGCAATAGTTTTCAATACATTTAGTTGCGGTTTTAACGTCCAAGGCGCTAAGATGCAGCGCCTTTAGATTTTATGTTAACTTAAAATAAAATTATCAGGCGCTGACTTAAATAAATTACGACACTCCATAAAATCCAAATTCAAACTAATATTATAAATGCGAAAGTAACTTTGTCTGTCTGTCCTTTCTTCACACTTAAACTACTGAACCAATATCTGTGAAATTTGGTACCAATAGACATAGTTTGGAACTCAAAGGACATAGGATAGTTTTTATTCCAAAATTCTGCAGGAAGTCACTAACTTAAGTCCACGTGAACAGAGTCACGGGCAAAAGCTAGCAAAATAAATAAGTGTGGTGCTATGGATAAAATCGCACCAAACTATATCTAATATATGATTAAGACATAATGAACCCTCTACATATAGTATCTAAGTAACTGTAATGGCCTGTTTAAAATTCATTCAAAGCGGGTCACTAATAGCGTAACTACTGTAAACATTATTGTATAACTCACATAACAAGCAGATCTGTATCGCATGTAGGCAATAGGTATCTATTATGATCCCTCATGATTCGCTAATGCTCTTAATTACACCATTACTGATAATAATTCCATAATTTTGCAGAATATCAGTGTTATGGAATTTGTGACATCGTCATTAGGTGTTTATAAGTGGTCGTGCGGGTGTAGGACCAGCAAACGGTGGGCAGGACTAAGTGGAGCGGAGTGGAGAAAGTGTTGGTGGCCTGGTCTGACTGCGGTCTGTAGTGTGTGCGGTGCAGGCGCGTCGTCACCGCCATTCGTCCTCCTCCTTACACACTGTGACCGTCTCCTCGTGAGTTCCGATTTCATTTTTAACCTTGATTTTTATTCGTGATGTGTTGTGCAGTGTTGTGATCACAACTAAAACGACGGTTTGTATTTTTCTAATTCATTATTAGTCTAAAAGGTGCGCTCCTCCATTAAGAAGACTCATATAGACACCCTACTTTATATTTTTGAGTTAAGTATACTTAAACAAACTTGTGCTTCTGTAGAAAAACGTCATTAAAAAAAAAACAATATAATCTTTCTTTTTATGCTCACATTTCGCAGATAATACGACATTCCAATTCCTGTTTAAAGCAAAATTACATTTAACAAACTAAGAACTTAATTACCTGTTCCGTTGGAGACGTGTTGACATGACATGCATTTCAAATTAACGTCTGCAGAACGACAGTTGTATTTAAAATGCGTTTTTTAAATTCTTTTCTTTTGATAGGTAGCAATAAAGCCTGCGTGTAGTTTACACGACCCCACTATGTTAATTATTAGGTATCTCTTTGGATCTACACTTATAGCTATATACAGCTTAATTAAGCAAAGGGTTCCCAACGTTGGTTAGGTATCAACCTACTCATATTTTTATGTTTGTAGTCCTTATACGAGTAGGTCTCCTATAGGTACTCTTTTCTGTTCGGTAACATCTATCAAACAGGAATTTCAAGAAGATCGCAACACAGACTCATCGCGTTATAGTATCTATGCAATAAAAATGATAATATTACATTTTTGTATATTTCAAATATGTATCTTTATATGCTTTCCTCAAAAAGTTTCTATTGCTACTAAGCAGTTTTCCGTGAAAGTACTTTTATTTCTATGAAATAGGCGGTAAGGAGGAAAACCGACGACTCTCTACTATCTAAAGTGTAGAGAGTCCCGGGAACCGCGGAGTCGCACGCTGCACGCATACCAATCGGGAAATTTCAATTTTATTCTATCACTCACCATTCAACAAATTATTTATAGCCGTTTCGATTATGTTGCAACACGATTTCTAACGAAGAACTAAATAGGTTAACTCTAAACGTTCTTCGAATGAAATAATGAATGTACCTAATGTTAAACTGCGATTTTTTTCGTACACGAAATGCCCACTGCCCTTTAAAAAAGGAATAGGTAGGTAGGTAGCTGTCATCTTTCGTTTAAGACCTTAACATTCTTTGTACAACAATGAATGAAAAAAATCATTAAGGTCAGAGGTCGCAACCTAAGCTGTTAGTAGAAAATAAATTCTCGTAATTCTTTTAGCCTTAATATTCAAATTGGAAGAGAAAACTTTCTTTACATTGACTAAAGTATCACAAAAAAGACGAGATGCGAAGATGTATGTTTCAACGATTACGTCCTTCTGTTTGCATATAGGTACGATTACAAAGGCGGGCCCAATATGCTTCCTTGAGGTATCCATAGCACGTGACTTGTAGTTGATACTTGTCGTTATCAAGAGTTAAAAAAAAAAACAAAATAATGCTAATAGATGTTGTTTTGATGAGTGATCTTAAGTTAGCGGTACCTCAGCAACTCACAGCGGGTTTTTTGACCCGGTCACGTCGTGTCCTTGATTCTCCGTTAGCGTTATCAGCAATGCAATCTCGTTGGAAACCTGATTACTAAGTATACTCAAATAAATTGTATTGAGCTGTAAAAACAGCCTGCTTGATTGCGATAAGGATGTTAATTATGTGATTGAACTTGTTATGGTTTCCAAGATGGGAATGTATGAGAACGCTGGTCTTTTTATTTTTAGGTGTGTCAAGCTCACTTAGGTAGTTCTTTCTAAAGTTAAGTACCTACATCATTAGTTTCCCAACGTAGTAACAAGGACATCTTTGTAAGAGAAACCGAGACAGACTTAGGTAATAGGAATTCTAATTTAGTAGGATCTTTTCATGATCTCTAATGAAGCCAATAGTTTAGTTACCAGAATACTTTAGTTAACGAGTAGGTTACCTATACCTATGATTTGGTTTTGTAATAGGGGTTATTTATTTCTAGATAATAATTACGATGAACTGGGCTGTCCTGTTGGTGTGCCTTGTCGGCTGGACGAGCTGTCAGGCTGCAACCATGGTCGAACCCCAAGAGAAAGAGAAAGGACTTATTGAATGGATCACTAATCTACTTGGGAACAACCCAAGTACAACTACTGTCACACCAATTTATCAGGAGCCTCCCACAAATTGTCCTGTTTGTCGTAAGTACCTACTAAGTTATTATAAAAACTTTATTTTAAAGTTACTATCTAAGTAATACGTAGCATCATCAGCCTAAATCAAGTTCCCTGTACTGAGCAAAGGCCTCTGCTCACACGGAGAAACTATGTGAATTAAATTAATCACCACGCTTGCTGAAGGCAGATTGGGACTGCTCCAGATTTCCTCACGATGTTTTTCTTCATATGGTGAAGGACAGTGGTGTTTCTAAATACACTTTTTGAATCTGAGTCAACCATTTGTAAATTAGACAAACGTATGCGTTTGAAGTTCTGTAATTCTATTTAATATCATATCTGTAACTAGGAATTTGCTTTTAAGTGACATGTCATTATGGGGTTACACTACTTTTCGTTTTCAGAATGTGGTGTGGCACGTACAAAACGTCGTATAGTCGGGGGGTACGAGACAAAAGAGCGCGAATATCCCTGGATGGCTATGTTGATGTACAATGGGAGGTTTTTCTGTGGTGGATCCCTCATCAACGACCTTTATGTCCTCACGGCTGCTCATTGCACTGGGTATGTGATTTCTTCTGTAAATAAGAAAGATTTTTTTTTACTGAAAGTTATTAGTCATTTGAACGTGGCGGTTGATCTAAATTATTTAATTCATGTGGTATTCTGTTAATCGATCGGATCAAAATTCGTACCTACCCTCAAATACACTTATCTGCAACTTTTTATAAATTTTGATATATTTTTTGTAGATTTCTTGTGTCTCACGATAGTTAGACTATTTACAATCACTATCACTACAAAACAAAGTCATTTCCCACTGTGAGCCTCTATGTCATGCTTAGATGTTTAAAAGCTAAGTGACAGATTTTGATCCGGTTTTTTTTAATAGGTACGTTGAATGTTTCGTTAGGCAAGTTTAAGAATATGAGCTAGAGAGGAAGCTATTTATTAAATATAATTATTTTTAAATAAATAGTAGATGCAATAATGCCGAGAAAGTAGCGCCCAGTTATTTTCCTACAAAACGGACGATGGCCAGTAGTAGGTACCTAGGTACTACTAGGTACCTACCTACTACTACCTAGGTACCTACCTACTTGTACCTATTGCTACGTTCTATACATAGGTACCGATTTACAATCTAGGTAAATGAATACTGAGATCAACAGTACCATTTGATGCCAACTTGTCCCTAGTAACATATATTATATGCATAACAAAGCTTAGGGTACCTAAAAATAGTAGAAAAGATTATGTTGCACGCAGTATTGGCCTTCTGCCACCTGCATTCTAGTGAACTGCATCTAAATGATCATGTTAATATTAAACAGGTACACATTCTCACTCACAATGATCTGATTATACTAGAAAATCAGGACACTCATGGCTATGGGTCCTTTAATTCGATTTTCTTTTTGCAAAAGTCTGCCCTTTAAGTTTTTAGAAAACAATGGCGCAATAAATTTTGCACATCGTTCAATTTACAAGAATTACAAAAACAGTTAAGACTTTACATTATTATACCTATCTCTTTATAAAAGTAGATATACAATTTTTAACGCCGTGTACTATCACAAGTACCTACTAGACAGATGTAATTAAGAACGAAAAAGGAGAACTGACTGAATGAGTTGACAAAGGATTTATGTATCATCCACGCTAAAGGTGGTTTGGTCACCTTTGGTTGGCCCGTATGTAACACAACACAATAAACAATTTAAGAAAACTTCTGTAACTCTGCAGGTACCGTAAGGAGCGTATCACTATTCGCTTGTTGGAACACGACACGACAAACCCTAATGAGACGAAGACTATCGACAGGAAGGTAGCAGCCGTCATCAGACACCAGCGCTACAACCCTGGCACGTACGACAACGACATCGCGCTTATGAGGCTTGATGAAAGGGTAACGAACTGCCTAAGTGTTTATCAAGTTGTATTGAGATACAATTACTCACACGTAATACCTGCCTACCTACAAATTAAGCCAAAGATGTAGATAATAATCCGATCGTCACGCTATAGAAAAATATACGTCTTCATCAATCCGTTCCGCCAATGCAAACTTGCCAACGACATCTAATGTTTGTTTTGAAGTCGAATTGCGTGATAAATCACCACTTTCACGTGATGGAATTCCTCAGCGCTAACGAATTTCTTTTACTTGCACTCTTTTGTGGAACAATGTTTTAACATAAGTGTCAGATGTGTTAACTTGGAATCTGGACATTCTGATAATTAAGTGTTCTTTTTATAAGTATGATAGGTTCCGTTGGCAAATAAACTGACGCATCACCTGATAAGCCCGGTAAGCAAACGAGGCCGCCTTGTAATGCCAAAGGACGAACGAACGAAGAAGTGCGTTGCCGGACTTTTGTGGGTTGTTAGGGATTTAATTAAGGGTAGAGGATTTAGTGATTGAGGGTTAGAGGTCGGGAAGAAGTATTACGCCAATGGTAACCTCGCTCACCCGTTGAAACACAACGTAAATGTTGTTTCGTCCCGGTATTCTGCGAGGCCACATGACTCCAGTCGAGCTTGTGCTGGCTCTCCCACAATGACTCCAAGGTTTGAAGTAGTTTTCCACAAATGGTTCAAAAAGAGGGAGATTCCAAGTACCTGTATACCTTAGTGTGATTTATTCCAATACCTATACATTTAGTAGTGAGGAAATTAACTAATTTCTTTGACAGTTGGACTTGAGCACGGCAGTAAAGCGAATCCGAAGGGACGAAGATGGTACTACCCCTGCTACTGAAGAAACAACTGCAACACCAGACCCAGCTGATGACGTCAGAGTGCGACCTGTCTGCTTGCCCACGCCGGGACTGTCCTACACACGCGAGTGTGCCGTGGTGATAGGCTGGGGTGTCACGGACGAAGGAGGATCCGTCTCCAATACGTTGCAAGAGGTTGATTTTATTGTTTTTTATCTTCACTATCAGGAACGTTTTGCAATATATCTCAGATAAGAGCTGTGACGCGGACTGATGCAATTTAAGCTAGTTTAACATTAAAATCTTAAATTAATAAATATTGTCTCCCAGGGTTAGGGATGCATACGAAATAGCATTCTTGTCCTATTTTTATGCATTGCTATTTAACATATTTTCACATATGAGACAGATCAGACCTAAATAATTTATTTGTTACACTAAAAAGTGCACGAAGGATGAAATGAATCCGCGTCTTATTGTAGACAGCAGCCAGCTACTTAATTACTCCCTGTTTACCTAATTCAATAGAGCCACCTGGTAGCTAGTTTTAAGACTTTGAATCCCCCGTCATGCAACATAGCAGTCTTCTCCACTAATTTAATCGCGAAAAAGTTTATTACGTCCATCGATATCTTATCCTATCGATGGGGTTCTATATAATCAACCCCCCTTTATGTCTATAGGTAAAGGTGCCAATCGTTTCCAATGCGGAGTGCAAAGACCGATCATACGGCAGACGGATCACAGACAACATGATGTGTGCTGGGGAGCCAGATGGTGGCCGAGACGCATGTCAGGGTGACTCTGGAGGTCCCCTACATGTCTTCAATCAGACCACCGAGAAGTACCAGGAAGTCGGTTAGTGCTGTCGCTAAAATTTATTTTTTATATCTGGATCAGCCTTTTTGGAGAACAATGTTCTTAACGTATTTATAAAGGAACTCTGAAGAAAAGGCGAACTTTCAACAAAAGGACGGGTTTACGAAGCACAGTGACTTCTATTTATAGATATTCTCAGCTTAATAGAAATTTAATCAGCCCAATCTAGCAGTAACAAATGTCCCGTCCAGTCTTACGATCCCAAATCTTGTTGTGATTACAGGTGTGGTGTCTTGGGGAGAAGGTTGCGCAAGGCCCGACAAATATGGCGTGTATTCAAGAGTCAATCGATATCTGACGTGGATAAAGAGCAACACGGCGGACGCCTGTTACTGCAACTAAATGGCAATGTACAATCGTTTGTAAAAGTGACCAGACAAAGTTATGACAATGTAGTCATGGACTTGGCTTTTACAGATAATCTATAAATTCGAGTGCCAGATATAAACAAAGAGTTTGAAATTTGCAGATTCATACACATTGTGTTAGTTATTATGGATCTGACACATTTGTTTGGTTAAGATGTTAAAATCCAATGTTTTGATAAATGTAAAACTAAAAATGAACCAATATGAACATCTAAAGCATCGAAAGTGAGGTTTAGATAGTTTACAAGTTTTATTGGCAGCAGATTCCTCCCAACCAGCTGTTGTGGTAGTCACAAGGGGAGGTCTCTATATTCACCAATTATTATGTACATTTAATATTTTGTTTTAATTTTTGTAACTTTGTCACTCAACTTTTGCATTATCTAGGTAAGCATAATTATTTTAAACAATAGTATTTATTTAATAAATAATTTGGGATGATATCTCTTTTCGTTTTATTTAAAAGTTGTAACATTAGGAATAACAGCACAGATATAATGTTAATGGTCAATTTGGTAGAGTACTGGTGTAAAGAAACAACAGTTTTATAATTTATTTGTGTATTATGACATAATTTACAAATAAGCTGACAATTATTTGATCTATATTTATAATATTTGAAAGGCTCCTACACTACTCAGACTACGGACTATGGGAATTAATTTATATGCTATAGTATTCAGGTCCACAAGTAATTGAGCCTTAATTTAAATATCATTTTGTGGATACTGTACATCAAGAATATGGAATAATTTTTTATCTATAATTAAACATCTATATTTTTGCAATATTATGAAGTTATCGATTTCAAAAATTATTTCCCTGCAGGAAAGATATAATATAGATTGTTATCTTATACTAACACATGAAATGGTCTAGATACATAACTATAGTAATGGGATTAAATATTAGTAAAAATGTCTAAATAGTGAGGAAAGTTCAGACAGAACACTGCTGTAAATATGGCCAGGAGTTGATAAGTTATCCAAACCTGGGTTGAGTGGTGGCATTCGCGTGTCAGTTCCTGTGGTGGTAGATGTGACTGTTTCTTCAACAATTTCATTGCCTCTTTTCACTATCCGTCTGGTCTCAACTGATCCATCAGGCTTAGTTACACTTGTTGTGATGATCGTCTGACAAAATGACCGACCCGGTACTAACTCCCCATTGAATGGTGTGACAGGAACAATCTGATTGTCTTTCTTTGTTTTGAGTAAACCAGATATTTCATTAGACGATATTTTACCGTCTAAATCTATATCTTCTTTTATCTGCTCTTGTTGGCGATTGTGGTAGCCTGGCTTCAGATAATAGTCCCGTATGTTACCTCCAGGGAAATTTTCTTGTTCACCATGCTCTGGAGGGAGTGGGTTGATGGTCGTAAATGAATCAAAGGGGTTCTCGTTGATGAATGTCTTTACATCTCCAAACATAGTACTGAAGGTTTCGATCATTTCATGCATCTGCCTTGAGAACTCTTGGTGAATGTCCATAGCAGTGTTGAAGTCTTTCATTTCGTGCCTGGTGTACAGCTCATCACCGTCATCTTCGTCGTCGGAGCTCCAAATCGGATTTCTAAAATCATTTCTAGGCGGATCCTGTTTTATGCCCAAAAACATTCGTAATTTGTCCATGAAATTGTTTTGCGCCATTATGAGTTCAACTTGTTGATTTTTCAGATGACGATGGGAATCTGTATGTTCGGTTAATTGAGCGGTTACTGTTGATATTTTATTTATTGCGCAACAAACAAAAATTATTCGACAGCTGTTTTCTGCATCAAGTCCAGTATTAAAAGTCACAAATGAAGCATAGCCGATATCTGCCGTTTCAACTTTAGATATCGTTTTATCGAGATTACGGACCGATTACCGAGGTTTCGTATTTTATAATGCTAAAAAAATCTCTATAAAATCTTTAGGCTACGGAACGTACAGCGGCGAAAAATGTCAATGTTTTCATTCCATTCAGAAATGTTTAGAAGGTACTAGAACTTTTAATCAGTAGGATTGAAATTAAAAAAATAAAGAGTGATCTATTTGTATTTTGGGTAGGGTTTATGACCATAATGGCAACCAAATACTGATGCTAAATAATTCTAACGTAAGAGCCCTAGATAAGAATTAAAATCCAATGCAAACCTATAAACTTTGTTTCTGAACGAAAAAGGTATGTTGGTTCATTTCTACCACTGAGAAAATTTCTTGTCAATGATTTCTACAGGCTAAAGACATACTTGTGTGTCGTGGGGTCGCGTGTCGTGTGTCGCGATTATGGTCGCGACGCGAAAGAACGCCCTCAGTTTTAGTTTAGGCAGCATACGACACGACACAGTTATATACCTATTCACGCCACTATCACAAAACTGTAGCCCTAGCTTTATGCATTCAATTCAAAGAGTATGTAACCACTACGTTTAATTCAATTCCCTCTCCCTTCAGACGTATTAAGGAACGAAAGACGTAGCAAGGTAAAAATATTTGTACCTATCGCACAAACATATTGTTGGTATTATAAAATGTATTATATCATTAAGTGCTCAATGATAATGTTGGAAAATATTTTATTACACTCGACTCGACTGAAAAAATATTATGGCAAAACAAATTTAAACCATCTTGTAAAAATACTTAACATTTAGCACTAGACTAGACCTGCGATTGAACTGTGACAGGATGTTAAAAATCCTTCATTTTCTATTTATGTTCCTACTTCCTCTATTACAAGATAACTTTATTAATTCAAACAAAGTTATTTCGGTTTCTCTGAAAGCTTTTATTCGTCCAGATTTTTTCCAACTAGATTTCATTCCTCCATGATTCCAACTGTTTTTTTACCCCGCTGTCAATTATAATATGTCACATTGACATTGATTTATTCTGTTCATCATCAGTCAGTCAGTGCAAATTATACCTACTGGTGGAACAGAGCGTTTATGGTACATAGTGATAAGCATTTGTTGCGGTGCGCGATTGTTTAATATTTTTTATTTATCTAAATTTCATTTAATCGGAAAGTAAATATTTCCCAGACAAATCATTAATGAAGGTTAAATTTAATTACTGTAAAATATCTGGATCATGACCCCTGCTCTGCGGTAGAAAAGTTGCAGCTCCGTAATTAACAGGTATGTTCTATATATTTGTATTTTTTTTGTAGAAAATGTTCTCTGAATTTATTAAGAGTATTTAATGACCGTTTTTAGTCTAACAATGAACTGTTTGATGCATTATTTATTTAGTAATGTGTTACCGTACGGAGTTCCACCCATGCGACGTATTCGTTCACAGTTTAATGCATTAATTCGCATCGCTGCACGTTATTTCATCTATTCGATATTACAATATCATTTTCTCAAATTGATTTCAAGGTTTGTTTCCTATGTCAACTGGAGTAAATATTTAGATGTGCGATATTTTAAGCTGTAGGGAAGTGGACGTTTTAAAACCAGTTTCAGATCCGCGCCTTAATATTTCGGTTGTGTTATAAGTTAGAGATCAGGTGAACCTTGTCAGAAAGATGCAAAGTGATAATTCAAGGGGACTCTTGCGGAAACCTGGTTAGACATATTTATTTTATATTCTATTGTTTCATTATGTGCAATAAAAAATAAATTTAAACTTCACACCTCTTGAAAATTGAATAAAATAATCATTGCAAAAGTCTTACCTATATATCTTACCCTTATGTTAATACTTCTTAACAAAAAGAAAAAAAAAATTGTGGCCAAATATATAACCCCTTCTAAAGTAGGTTATTAAAAAAACTCAAAACTCACAAATTTCTCGAATGATCCAACAGGTATAGTGATTTAATTATGTTTGCAAACCTGTTATTAAAATATCTGTAAACAGTAATTATGAAAATGATGAGCAAAGTTAATTAATAGTATGTACTCTTAAGACTATTAACGGCAGCACATAAAGAGTTCTGCTTATCTGATTGTTGAAAGATAAATGGAAAAAAGGTTCGATACTAATACTGTAGAATGTAGGTAATGCTAATTACCTACATTCTACAAAAAGTATTTATTTTAAATTACTGTTGTAGGCCAGGTGAATGTTATTCATGTTTTGTGGACTTATTTATTTATTTATTTTTTATAAAAATAATAAAATATTTTAGCTTTACCAATACCCAAATTGAGAACCTCCTTAAAAGTCAGTGAGAAATTAATGAAAAAGTAAGAAAAATCAATGAATTTAATTTATTTTGTATAGAAAAGGTTAATAATTTATACATTGAAAGAAACTTATTTTTATGTAGGTGTTTTTATAATCAGTTTTGGTATGATAAGTAGCACAACACCACACACTGCATGTTATTGCCCTTTTTTTATTTAAGTATCAAGAATGAATGCGATTGTCAACTAATTACTTAATTACTCTTTCTGTAGGTAGACAACAAAATAGTTCCTTTTTCTTACAATCAATGTCACATCATCATCGTCATCCTATAAGTGCCCACTGCTGGGCAAAGGCCTCATCTCACACGCAGAAGGTTTGAGCATTAATCACCACGCTTGCTCAATGCGGGTTGGTGATTTCAAACTTGTAATTAGAAATTATAAGTCCAGGTTTCCTCACGATGTTTACCTTGAACTTATCAATGTCACAATGTTGTTTAAATTTTTGTGCTAAAGCTAAACAGAACATATGTTAAATTATCCATTTTGATTGAATTAATGAAACCTTTTGGTTTCTTTTCATAGTACAATGAGTAACCGTCAGAACTTGTTTTTGATTTAAGACCTAGTATTTTAAGTTTTTGTTTTGTTTTTCTTTTTTTTCTGTAATACTTTCCTGATTACCTTTGCTTTCTATATTTATGTTTGGTTGTAGTTTTTAAGTTCATGTCTGTTCTGCGCGAAAATAAATGGTTTTTCTTTTCTTTCTTTCTTTCTAACCGAAATTAATCTACAATACGAAATCTTCGGATTTGTTATGATTGATTTTTGACATTAGACTAACTAACGAACGGAACTTCAAGAATTCGAATCAATTTCGGCCGTTATTGCGTAAAACAAAAGATTTTGTTTGTATAAAGAACGATGATATTATTATGATAACAGTGATTATGTGTACTAGTGCGCTTTAGTAGCGCGACAAGCGCCTACAGGTTGGATTTGAAAAAATCTTTTTGCGTTGTAACTTGTAGTATATGTATATTCCATTTATCATGCAAGGTTTAAACAACGTAGGTTTTTGCGGATCCTAGTGTCTGATATGATTGAACATAGTTTAGATTACTATTTAATTACAGTGGTAATATAAGGCATACATTTAAATAAACCTTTGCGATGTAAGGTAGCTAATAACAAAAATATAGGAATTAATTTGTCCAATGAAAACCTATAGGTAGATACCTCACGGGATTGTCTAAATCCCGACCCTCTTGACCGAAAGTTATACGTAGAGCATTTTAAAATGATCTCATTAAATTGTTTACTGTGTAGTCACTGTGACATCGGTAAATAGGTAATAGTCCCACTCGTGCTTCTTAACTATGATTATTTAGAGAAACATAAATCACACAGATTTATGTTTCTCTTCAGCTTTCAGCCGAAGAAGGAAGAAAGTTCGTTATAATTTGTTACGTATTCTTCTGAAAGATCCTAAAGTTCGTCGATCTAATAAAATGCGGTACCTACCTTCATCGACTCAAAAGGGATACAGTCAGTAGAATGGTGATGAATGGCAATTGGACAAAAATGGCTGTTTGCCTGATTTTTTTTGGATGGGATCGAATATAATGGTTTTCATTTTAATATTTGACCAAACTAGTGAGTCTTTAAGGAACCTTTCGCGTGGGACCGTGCTTCGGCAAACACGCACAAATGGGGCGGTAATAGTCACACCAATTCTATTTTCTTACAAAGGTGCGTCTATGTCTATTTTATCAAGTTCTATAATCTATAAAAAATAAATTTCAGTAGGTTAATGCTTAGCTTGATAATCAGCATGACTCAGTCAGGTAGGCGTTTTATTATCCTCCCCACAAAGAATTAGGTCATTGCAGGCATTGCTGGAATTTATTGGAATTTCACGTTCTCCTCCGTTATATCGGCCAGTTCGTGACTTACCTAGTTCGTGCATACATCTTTATCATATATTTACTATAAAATACATAATTATTAAGTGCAGCATTTTCTAGGAAAATTATTTTTTATTGTTTTCCCATTTACTAGAGGGCGCCACTATAGAATTCGAGTAAGTTATGTTTTTTATAAATAAGCAGAGAAAAGTCCTTACTATGTGGCTGACGTCTCTGTTCGTACCTGTAGAGGATAGGACAAAAATATGTAATTATTTTGATCAAAGTAAAAAGCATTTTCATTCGAATCTTGACCAAAACTGAACACGTGGCGAAACAGATGCCTTTGTTATATTTATTTCCACGCTCATTTACATAATTTACAAAGCGGAACTAAATCCAGCTTATACGATATTTGCTTACGTCAGGGTGTAAATAAAAAATAGGCTGTACTCTTCTGACTTCGAATTTGAATATGTTCGCATGTCATTCTTAAGAAAGTTATTCTTCTCTTCCTATTTTCTGTTCGTGTGAAGGAAATCTATTTAAGATCGAGTTTTCTAAATCATTCTTATGTATTACGTCTGTCTAACTATAAGTATGCCACAAGCTTTTCACCAGCTTATGGTATGAAAATTCCTGAGGAAGGTTCGTCATTGTAATCTTCTTGAATTTTCCTCACAAAATGCTTTGCCTTCTATTGCTCTCTGATTTCAGATCTGTTAATTTTGTCCAAACTTATGTGAAAACTGTTCTTTTGAATAAAGAATATTATGCATAAAAAATGTATGCCAAGATAAAAAAAAAAACAGACGACTCAGACAAACCACATCTAATAACATAAAGGCCCATTATCATATTTGTATTGGCCTCTACAATTTTATTCCAAGCATGTCTCAGCTTGGCATTTGCTGATCATATCAATGACGTAAAGACTGTCAACCGCTGGCGCCGATCAGACTTTCTCTGGGTGTTAGATCGTGTTTACACTTTTACTTATACAAAATATACAATGTGGCTTTACAGTTTGTACTAAATTACTTTTAGGCTAAACAAGAAAAGATAAGGCTTCTTGAACGTATTTAGTTTGAAGAGCAGTACCTTGATATGATGATGATATGTAAGCCCTGGGAAATCTGCGATTGTTAGATAAATGATATGATCAAGGTCGTTTGAAAATCTATATACATAGAAGGAAAAACGTCGCAATTTTTCAAATTCATATTGACTACTTGTCTTTCGGAAATAGGGATTTTAAATAAGGAAAATGTTTTTTTTAATACTTATCAAAATCCTGACAATAGATATCAAGTGGAATAAAAGATATTTATGTTTTATGCTTCCCACCCTCACATCTATATCTCAATAAGGGATTGATTACTTCGGCCCTTGGACGTCATCTGAAGCGAAATTAGTGAAATCTTTGTTTAATAACTTTTGTTACACGAAAGTTTTTTGTTTGTTAAAGTGTGTCGAAGTGCCTAGAAACAGTAACTTTTTATTGCGTGCGTCATAAGATTTTGATGAAGACTACAACTTATTACGACCTTGGACAATAAATCGGCCTCCTGCTTATTCAATTTTCCCTGTGTATTTGATATTTTATTAAGAAAATATAAAGATTTGCTAAAGTGTATTGTAATTATATTGAATCGAAATGTTAAAAAACAACCTAAGAATGCTATTTCTAAATAAAACGTATTTGATAAACCGCTTTCGTTGTTCATATATCGTGGCAGGTATTACTGTTTAACACGCGCGCGGCGGAGTTACAAATAGTGGGGAAAACCATGGGAAATACGCCGGTGTCTTGAGGGGTACATACAAATTATATTAATATTGATTGCTTATCTACCAACGAAGTGCATTTAGTATTCAAAAGAAACCTGCGCACTTCAAGGACAACAGTATACCCGACGTTTAATTATTAGATTTAGAAATCTTTTTTGTAAAATAGAGATTTATGTAGCAGTAATGTAATATCACGATTTTGCTTGCTTCTTGCACCTACTGTTATCTTTGCATCGCCCGAAGGTTCGACTAGGAGAGAATGCCTGTGGCATTAAGTCCACCTTGTACACAGATGTATGTGCAAAAGTGTAAAATAAAATAAATAATAATAATGTCGAGAAAACTGTAGTTCTATGGTAGGTAACTAGCTTAGCATGGTCTGGAAACCAGACCGGGCGAATGTATCTGATTACTACATTCATAATCCCATTCGATACAATCAAGCTAGCTTTAAGCAAATACCTATGTAGGTACGTATGATTGTAATTTTATACTGTATCATACTTACATTGTATCAATATTATTTTACGTCGAATGGCTGTTTAAACAACGTTACATAATAAGTATTACGTATACTATTTCAATTATATTCCTTATAAATAAATGATTGCTTCAAATAAGAATTGACAACCGGAATGAGAATCGACAGGAGACTTGACAATACAAAATATTCCGGCAATAGGGATGATGTCTACTTTTTATTTGAATGTGATAATGTCAGTCGATGAGGTTAACTCAGAAAACTGGACTCGTATTTTTCTTTCAGAATCATTATACTATATTGATTTGAAATGTTGTGTGACGTCACAGCTCAATATATGCTGAGCGGTGACGTGGCAACTCCCCCAGTCCTAAGTAAAAAGTCCAGTTGTAGATACATACCACCTACTTTTATATGTCTGTGCGCTTTACTTTTAAGGTCTAAAGGTAAGGAATAAAAATAATGAAAGCACAGAGATTATCGACATGGGTGTTGATTTCCGTGAATAAAACCTCGTTACTAAGATTGAATAGATGTGATTACTGTGATTACGGTATTCATTCAAGTTTATTCAGACTGGAGAAAAATTAGAGGCATTGTACGGATGCCCATAGCCCATAATATTATGCGTCAATGAAGGTTAAAAAATAGTTTATTTTCCTTTTCCTTTGGGGAGACAGGATTTTTATGGAGACAGGATTTTTATGGAGACAGAGCCATATTGTCGATATCCTAAAAGACACAGCCAAATAAAATATCTACTATAGTAATATAAATATTACCATATTTTTGTTTTCTGTCTTCTTAACAAGTGTTGCCTTTATTTCTAAGTTCATAGATTGTAAAACGTTATTCAGCCGAAGAGAACCTCACAGACCATTTATTTTAAGCGTCATTTTATAGCCTTCGCCGAGTTCAATCTTTAGCACTAGACTCAGGCTTGAATGCTCAGGAGATTTTCCATCAGAAAGTCGATTTATACTCTGTTCGCACTAAAAATACCAAACTGAGTTTTGTTTCATACAAATCACTTCAAGTCATTGAGACAGTTAATTTTTCAATATATGACACAAATTGACACAATGTAAAGTTATTGGCCATTTTTTTATGTTAAACCGTATAAGATCTAATGACATTAACAACAAAAACCAATAAAAAATAATTGCATTCATACGTTCCTTCCATCCATCTGCAAACAAATCAATGGTTGGATTGGATTCCAGGAGATCGTTAAGCGAGACCAGATTGCGAGGAATTAGTGACCTAGCACGTTATTGATACAAAGCTAAAAACACTCTTTTAAGTAAATTCAACGAATAAGTAATAATCCAGAGTCTGGTATATGCCATAATAGCTATACTGTTATTATTCCTCGACTACAAAACGATATTTAAACCCAAACGTCTGTAAGTGTACACTGGACAAACCAAACTCAGGATGTTCATAAATCAACAAAAAAAAATTTTTGCTACAAGTATATAATTCACACATAGTTTTTCTGCTTAGACTATGAAATTGCCTGTATGGACGGCATAACCGCAATGACATGCAAAAATCTATTATGTAATTATTTAAAAGACTGCCTTCCTTCGTCATTGTTTTACACAACGATGGCTAAGCGTAACTTGTCACTATTCTTGTTGCCACCTCCCTAATTACTTGTCACAAACACATCGTTAACAGCTTCTCTGCTTAGACTGATTGTTTCGTCATTATTGTAAGATCGGTCTCATAATGTATCTAAATAATACATATACATATTTGTTGTGTAATGCGAGTATTTATTATTATCAATTCTGTTCAACAAATAATAATACTTAGTGTAATAACACACAGCTCTAAAAAAGTTAATGGTTTCATTAAAACGTAGAGCTTTTTGGATTTTCCGTGTTTTGACAAGAGGTCAATGGTACATTCTCGAAAGATATTCCGGTTCAATACGATGCATGTTTTTCTACTCTTCTATTTATTTTGATTTCGCAATTACGCTACACTACAGTACTTATGGTATTTGGTAATATACTCTTGGTAATTTATTTATTTAATATTAAGGAGAACTTAAAAATATGAAGTCAAATGTGAGTTTTAAACTTTTAACTAAAGCAGTGTCCACCATCCGTCAACTAGCTTTACTTCTTAACCCGACATACGCTTTACAAGTATTGTCATTAGCCAAATATCATCTTAGTCCAAGAGCTTTTACGTACATATTATATTACTAGAAATAGTCTAAATCTAAAACTCATATTTGGACTTGATCTCTAAGCAAAATATGCATTCAAAGCTTTATACAAATTCTTATAATCTAATAGTAAATCTTCCCTTATTGGATAAGAGAAGATTTAAGCCAGCAGATCAAAATCAAAAGACTTCAAGATATAGTTATTTAGGTATTTTGTGTCTACCATAAAGAAATACTGAATGCTCAACAAATTTTACTTTGTTTCATTGATTGATTGATTATTTATTATTTACGTTTATGACGGATACAGTAATGAAAATAACGATGTTATTTTAATATTTATCACTTTTTATGTCAACTTGTTTTGACCTTGCCGTTCAAAACAATAGCTACAGGTGCGGTTCGTGAGAAATAATATAAATAATGTACTATCAGTGTCATAAGTGCATGGATGATTCCAAATCAAAATCGTTTGTACGGCGTTTCATCGCCTTAATTATATACCATGGACGACATAGATGGCGCTAGTATACTAGTGGTATTGAAAAATATACATTTATAGTTTTTATCAGATACAAAGTTATTAACTTAATAAATTTTTATACAAATTAATGCTACGATATTCCAAACCTTTTTAAAGCAAAGCCGCCAGGATTCGAACTCGGTAGCATAAAATTAACCGATGCCACTAGCCATTAGGCCATTACGTAACCTTGAAATGTATTGAAATTATCCTACTCTTTATAATATTAAAGTTGTTTAGCAACTATAACCCGATCATAAATCTCAAAACAGTTGAGGGTAATTTAAAATTAACTGTATAAAAATTAAACCTTTTTGTTCAATCATAACATTCTTTACTATCTTTGAGTGAGTTCAGTTACGATTTGTTTAACAAGTTTTTAATATTTATTTTTATTATGAATTTGCGTTCAAATGTTAATATGGCTACGAGGGCCCAAATAATAGCCTTGCATAATCAAAGCTTAAATTATACTGGAATTTCTAGAGAAACTGGCTTAAACGTAAGTATTCTTATAAATGACCGTTTGTTATTTATTTTATTATCCATGGTTATCGATACATGAAAATAATAAATAATACACGTCCCTTACAGGTAAAGACTGCCACTTTATGGATATCTAAAGCTGTTTCAAGAAGAGGGTTCATTGGAGCACCGTAGTGGATCTGGCAGAAGACGTGATATTGACTCAGACCAGTTTCAACTTATGGGGCAAGGTTATGAGGAAAATTACTGGAGCATTGTCATCTTCAGTCATGCAAACAGTGAAAACTACATAGATGTGCTGAAAGACGTCATGAAGATGTGCTAGTGATAACGTTCGTGCAGGACAATTGTCCTATGTGTAATGTTCCATAATTGTGCAAGTGTTTAGTCAGCAATCAGACATACGGATTATTCCTTGGCCAGCGAGATAGGAGAAATAGGATCGATAAAAATGGCGGCTTTCTTAAAAGAAAAGTTATTGTTGATTATAGGATTAAGCAAATACAAGACCGGGGTAGCTATAATTTATTTAATGGATAAATGTTCAAACTTAGTGTTAGTAGGATACATTTATTGACTACTTTATAACCAGCAACTGTTATTTACAGTAATGATTTTAATGTTTTACTAAATATGAGAAATAAAAATTAAAGCAATATTACCTAATATCTATAGATGCTATTGATTGCAGAATAATAAATTATTTATTTATTATTACTATAAACAATTCGTCCCATATCTAATGAATGCTATATATATCCCGGTCTTAGAAATGTTATTGTTTAAGGTCTAGCTTCAATTTCTTCCTTGTTCTGGAACGAATACTTAAGCTATCATAGTCATAACATGATGCACAAAATGAATCACTTTAGTCAATACTTTAATTAAATCTAAATTTTAAATTTTATGGGGAGGTAAAATAGTTGCAGAAGTAAGGTTGCATATTATATAGAATCGTATTATAACATTGTGTTTAAAACTAACTAATTAATGACTAGCACAACACAATTTTGATTTAAAATACTTATTAATCTTATAAAAAGTGTATTAAATAATGTGTCAGTTAGCTGAAAAGTCAGGTCAGGGTATACACTATATTATAAGAAAGAAATAAATATTATGTTTTAAGAAATAAATGTCTGAAATTATAATGTCACTAAAATAGTTTTATTTGTTATCCTTTATGAGAATTAAACTTAGTATTAGTCTTAATCTGTAAGAAAAATATATTACTTTTACATTAATAGTTAGCACATATTATAAAAGTTATTTATATATATTTATTGATATAATTTTATTCTAAAATAATATATTTATTTATTTTTGTTATCTTTTATAAATATTAAACGTCAAATGTTTTATTTATATATCTACATATATTTCTTAAAATCGCTCTAAAATTACATTTTTAAATATTACTATAAAATAAAATAATATTTAAAAATATAAAAGTAGGAGCCAGCTGGCAGCGGGAGCAAGGTCCAAGCTGCCGGCGGTTAGGGCTCCAGAGACAAGAACCTCCTCACAATACGTGCCGTTTCAAGGAGGACTGCCTTCTGTATGAGGCCCTTGATCCATCCGCCTAACGTCAGCCTCTTAAGGTGGTTGTCGAGGCTTTTGGGGACTAACCCGTTTGCCGACACAACTATCGGCACAACGATGGCCGAGTCCACATTCCACATGTCAACAACCTCGTGAGCTAAGTCAAGATATTTCAATTGTTTATCTTTCTCAGCTTTCACGAGGTTCTCGTCATGAGGAATGGCAACATCGATTATCGTCGTGCGACGCGCTAGTCGGTCTACCACCACTATGTCAGGCTTATTGGCTACAATAGTCCTGTCTGTGATGATAGACCGATCCCAGTACAATGTGATATGGTCTTTTTCGAGAACTGGGTGTGATACTTGTAGTACGGGACCTCAGACTCAACAAGCCGGTATTTCAAAGCAAGTTGCTGGTGGATAATCTTGGCCACCTGATTATGTCTGTGCAAGTATTCGCCATTAGCCAAACGACCACAGCCGGAAATAATATGTCTGATGGATTCACCGGAGCTATGACATGCCCGACATATGTCAACCGTCCCATCCTTCATAATATATTTCCGGTAGTTATTCGTGAGGATAACTTCGTCCATAATTGCACATACAAATCCTTCAGTTTCTCCGAAGAGGTTACTGAATCGTAGCCAAGCTACGGACGCTAGAAAATCTATATCGGGCCCGTGGAGAGCCCGAAAGAAGCGTCCGTGGAGCTCCTTGCTACTCCATACCGCCTTGCGGTCATTGACGCTCAGTACTACGGGTTTGCACCAGTTCTCTTTAGCCAAGGATAGTGGTGTGAATCCCTTGTCCACTGTGACTACTTCTCGATGCATATCCTCGTCCACTTTCAGGAAATGTTCCCTGAGATTGCACACCTCACGGTTGTAAAGGGTCTTAGCGTTTAGAAAGCCTCGACCCCCACACTTCCGCGGGATGTACAACCTCATGACTGATGAACGAGGATGATGCATTCGATTTGCAGTCAGCAGCGTCCGGACTCGTCTATCCAGGGTGTCAAGTTCAGTCTGAGTCCATTTGAGTATGCCAAAAGAATACATCAGGACCGGCATGACCCAACCGTTAAAGGCGCGTACCTTGTTGCCGCCTGATTTATTTATTTATTTATATATTATTATTATTGATTTTATATAAAAAATATAAAAAAAACCATTGTTAAAAAACCTGAATTGAACCGGTGCCCTTCGACTTCATTAAACTATCATTCTTATTTATCCGAGCTACCGATCGCATTTTTAATGATATCGAAAATGCGGGTTAGTTTATAACTTTTATTATTGTCTATTATTAATTATTGACGCCATCTTTTAATTGGTTTGCTTGACTTGACTTAGATGGCGCTATATTAAGTCCTCGGAAATGTGAAAATTAACATAATTTATGTGTATTTGAATATAAATATATTATTGTTTCTTAATTATTATTTTAACCATTAAAAACCTTATTGTGTGCCTCTGCAGTGTAAAGTATTCAAGCTTTGCAGGGTTATTTTCATTTAAAAGCAGCGCCATCTAGTTATCAATGGTAGCGTTATGCAAAACCTGTCAGCCAATAGTCGACCTTAAGCTCTCCATGCATTTTTGTCACCCTTAGTACTTAAACTGTAGTTGTCCGTTGTTGTTACTTATGTACTTTAATAACAAAGTAATGAATAAGCCTTTAGATATCTTCGTTTGTTAGAAATATGAAAGACATAGTTTTCCAATTAAAGGTTAGGTTTAAAGTCCTTTGATATTTGTCATTTAAAATTGTAACAAATTCCTTTGTTATACTTCGTCAGTGAAATAAAATTACAACTAGTTACAAATAGAGAAAGGTTTTAAAAGCGATATGTTAACAATGTTCTGCTATACCAAGTGACAAAAAATGTCTTAATATTGAATTAATACTTGCAGAAATTCAATAACAAAAGCGACTATTTAAACCGGTTTAAATCATTAATTTGTTTTTAATAGTTCTCGTTGACTGGCTAATAGCCCAGTTGAAAACCAGTTCGGTTTTGTTCGACTACTAGACAATACAATTAACTTTACACTAGTCTATCAGTTTCCATTACATTGATAGTATCGTCTCGTATCCTGATCATGCTCATTATCTCTCTCCACTCGAGTTAATTGTAATCCACGTGTACTATGGCAAAATACGGCACATTTCTGTTCTTAAATAATGGTATGTTTTATAATTTGTTGTTAATTGCATCTATCAATGTTAATGTCCAAATTGTCAACCATTTCTTCGACATATGATAAAACAAACGCTTGTATTTATCTAAGCTATCAAGCGCGTGGAGCGCTAAGCTCGATTTGAATATATCTGAGCAGAAGCCAGTAGTGTAGGTATGTTTTAAGCTTTACGACACTCCTGTCTCAGTGTTGTTGAACGACCTTTAGTGCAGTCAGTGCGTTTTGCTCCGCCGCCTTCACCGCACTGTTTTTACCGTGACCACTTCACCAGTGCTAACGTCAAACTGATTGTTGGTAGTGTCCACACAAACCGTTTGCTATTTGGAATTATATTCATTTTGGTAAGTTTCGTTTTAATTAATTTTATTAAGTGTTGACCGTTTGTTTCGTTTTTCATCAGCAAGTGTCGAGTCACCTACTTTTGAAGTCCTTGTGTTCTGACCAATCGTAAAGAAACTATAGTTTTTGTGAGACGAAACGAAACGTTGCTTACTAACAACACGTTTCTCTTTGAATACTTTCGATAGATTTGTTAGAACAAGTTTTCACTCAATGTTTTGTCCATTTATGTTATACTAAACATTTTTATGGTTTGCGTCTGTAGTTACTTGGTGTATAAATCCTTCTTGCGTTTATCAGGGTTTTGTATATATTTGTTCATGCCACGAAATGTTTACATACTCCGATACTGAACATAAAAATGTGTGTTAGTTTTGTGAGACATTCGTCACATATTGTTTTGTGTTTTCATATCATTTCTGATGCGACATTATTCATTGTAACTGTACAAGACGTATTTTTTTTAACCAGTATTACAAACTATCAATGTTATTAGTTTATTGGATATTTGCAGTCTTCAGAGCTGAGGTTGACATATCCTATTCGTTCTTTAGAATTTTGTTATGCTTTTGTTTCAAGAAGTATCTTGTTGAATAAGTATTCTATGTAAATTTTTATTTAAAATCTTGTATTGTTGACTACGTTAAGCGTAGCTAAACACCTCATTTTCTTCGCCATTGTTAGTTGCTGGCTGTGTTTTAACAAAACATTTCTAACTTGAGTATCGTTGATTGCTTCAGATCTATTGTTTTCGTATAATTTAAATATAACTTTGTAAAAACTAAGAAGTAAATAGTACATCGCAAAATCTTTTTTACTTTGTATTTCATTTTTACTTTTAAGTAAGTCGACTGTTATCAGCTCCTTCAAAGTTAAAGTTCAACTTATTATCAAGTTATCTTGTAAGTTTTTCACGTCGAACATAACTCGTATCTTGTATTATAAATAATTTCGGCAAACGATCGAATAAATGATCTGAATGAACAAAATTAGTCATTTGTTTTCTAAAGTTCATTACATTTTCGAAGTAATTTGCCGAGTACTAGTCTAGGTTTACAACTATGTAGATTGTAAATTAGAATCACATTATCTACGCGACTAATGAAGTAAATGGCATAATTGGCGAAAATTGGGCAAACAATTCTGGAAAAAATGTGAATCATGCATGCAAACTAAGCATGCAGTGTATTGTACCTATTGCTATTATGTAATAAATTATATACTAGGACTTAAAATTATCTCGTCATCACGACTATTCTTATAATGTTGATTAGAGTGTGCCTTTTTATGGTACAAGTCGGCAAACAAGTAAATAGTCGGCGCCGCGCTATCACACATGGACAACCGCCAAATCAAAGGAGTTATAAGCGTGTTTTAGGCCTGGGATTTGAGAATTGAGGATATACAAGACTACGCTGTGGTTTATTCACGCCGGTATTCTATGAAGTCGTGCCGAAGTATGGCTCTTCCACACGTCTGATTAATTTGTTATCTTTATTTCAGTTTTCTTTTTAATTCTTTGAGGCGAAGCTTTTTTTTGAGGGGAAAATCGTCAAATGACTTTTCTTCGCCCAGGGTGGGGCGAGAGGGTGTGTCAGACTTATACAGACTAAAAATCCCCGTTCCTTCTCCTGCTCTAGGCCGAGCCCGCGGTGCCTTATCGCGCTGACCGCGCAACTCAGCCTCGCAACCCCAGCTGGACATCAGATCTATAGGGCCCGTGGTCTATATCTGTGGTCTATTGGCTCTTTGAGCCGCGCGCGAGGTACGCTACGCGCCGTTCCCGTGAGGCGAAGGTTCCCAATCAGTTTTCATGTTGACCTGAATCAAGGCAAGCTGGGTTGTGTTGCAGTCATATTGTTTGTTAATATTAATGTCAAGGCTACTTTGTCACTAATATGCAGGTATTTACGATTAAGGATACGTCTAGAATATGCACCAGTCTATGGACTGTATTTATTTTTAGCCAACCTGTTTTGCACAAAAGGGCAAATTGTAATACCTACAGTAAGAGTATAGTCATTTTATTTTAGTGTTCTATTTATAATTTTGTTAGTAGGTACCTAATTACATAATGCGTAAACAGGAATGAAAATTAAAGCTATCAAAATTGATCTGTTATTTTACATAATTATGTATAAATGCTAGATATACAAATAAAGTTATTTATTGCAGTATACCTAATTTATTTTTCCGGTCCATGAGCTTCAAAATAAGAGTAGTGTAAAAGTGTATACGAAACAACATGCGATCTTTTGCAAGTTTTGAAGGTATTGAAGGTAGGAGTTCAACTTGGATTCAAGTTATTCTTAACTTATAGGGCAATTCAGTTAATTAAAATAATCGTATTATAAATATCATACCTAAGTCATAGAACTATCTTTGAAATGGAAATACCTACAACAAATATACCTACACCTACACCTACCTACAGAAAATATATTTTCCTTGTCAATACTTATACCACAATAATTTACATATCACAAAATGTTTTGGTTAGTGAATCACACAATGTTTTAGTTAGCTCATGACTCAATAACGCCTGCATCAAATTTGCCAATTATTTCTTTGTTTTCTTTTCTGCCAGGAGATTTTTATGTAAGAAAATTTTACAAAAAAGTGAAATGTTAAAACTGCGACCCTTGCGTCGATAGTGAGGTAGATATACATATTGTTCGTCGATAGGACACCCTAGCATCGCTGGGTCTATCTTTATTTGTTTTAGGCCTGCAAACGAGCAGACGAATAACCTGATGTGAAGGTACCACCCATTGGTGGTGATATTGTTTCAGAGTGACGAATAGGCGCCCCGATACCTACAAAACATACATACATAATAATATATGTTCGATACACGATGGGATAATAGATAATATTTATATATTACAAAAACATTAGAAAAATAAACCACTTTCAAAATTAAGTGTCAGTACCCAACACGCCCTACAGTAACATAATAACATAACTTAAAAAGCAATTAGACCAAAAAGGTTTCTGGATAAAGCAATGGTACTCTGTAGGTTTTTTTATATTTAATCAGTAAATGGTGGAAATGCTCGTACCCCGTAAATTCAAATGTCTAATAGATAAAGGTATTGTGGTTCACATTGTTTTTTTAGCGAATAAGTTTTACTTTTTATGTCCGCAGTCATGAATTAATAAAGTATTATAAGCTGAAAAGTTTCTTATTTTTGTGAGGGGATAATCATCAAATGACTAGTCCCGCTCAGAGTGGGCGGGAGGAAGTGCTCTCTCTTTACTGGCTAAAAACCCCCAGCTCCTTCTCTGGCTAAAACCTTCCGTTCCTTCTTTTACTCTAGGCCGAGGCCGCGGTGTCTCATTGCGCTTGCCCCGCAGGGGTTGCAGGGTAAGCGCATTCACGAAGGCTGCTTATAGAAAGTATAAGTACTAACGATTTATATATGCCTGAAACGGCTGAGAAATCTATGTGTATCGTCGGTATTCTAAATTCCCTAGTTACACTGTTATCGTGCCATCAAGATACCTTGTATTATTTTATTCCAATTGATTATTTATTTATTGTACCGTATCTCAGATCAGATCAAATTCTTTATCTCAACTCATTGATAAACTCATTATTTCGGGGACATAACTGTTCGATAGTTCGACACGAATTGACGTGTCCTAAAATGGGATCATCCGGTGAGTTGTGTTCTGTTTTAAATTAACCTTAGTTTTTGTCTTGTGTACAGACAGGTACTAGTCCTCTGTCTTCGGAGAATGTACGAAATTATTTCATAATAGGTATTTAAATCTTCTGTTTAACATATTTTTCGTGGCAATGGCTTTTTTGTAAGGGGAAAATCATCAACTGTCTTATCTCGCCTTTAGTGAGGGGAAAAGGAGTGTCAGACTGTAACTGTTCCCCCCGTTCCTTCTCCTGCTGTAGGCCGAGGCCGCCATACCTGATTGCTGAACAACGGCCCTAAAGGGCCTTGTCTGCGGAGTGATGAAACAATTACTGAACCTCAACCATTTTTCGTCTATAATACTTTATTTAATAATTTTGCAAGTGTAAATAACTAGATAAATATTAAAAAAAACCTATTTACTAATAGTTTCTTTAAAGTATGTTATCTTTTTCGAAGTAATCATGTATCCAAATACGAAAATTCTATAGTATAAGTAGGTACCTTACATTATGTATTGTTGAGTGTAGTGAATCAGATTATCCGCATATGCTTGTGTTTTTGTTACAGTGTTAACAAACAAATCGTTTTGATACGTTTTCGAGACGCAGTCTGTGTCTAACTAGGCTTTACATATATGTATATTAATACAGGTGTTTCGTTTCGCTCGTGATATCAGCGTGGTTAATCATTTACCTATTATTATCATGATTATACTCGTTTTTTCTTTGTACTGGTATGCATGACTATTATGAACATAAGTTTTACAATATTTGTAAACAAGTACTAGAAAAATTCTAGGGTGAGATTAGTTAATCTAGCTCTTTCATAATCCATTTATAACAAGTTTGGCTAATACATCAGTGGGTGTCTAAATTGGGATGTAGCACTTGAAATCGCCTTCGTAACAAGATATTATATAACACATGCCACTCAAAGATTTATAAGATGTAGACTTGTGGGATGCAATTTTATCTTTTATCAGAATGGTACTCTTCACATTCTACACAGTAGTTTTACATAACTTATTGATCCGATAAGATTATAATATTTACAAAAAAACCTACATAGGTACTTATAAATTGTTTTTGTGGTTTCAGATCCTTCGCAGAAGATGGCGGGTGGAGTAACGGGCGTGCTCCTGTACGCGGTGGGCGCCGCGGTACTGGGCATGCTGCAGTTCGGCTTCAACACAGGGGTCATCAACGCTCCGCGTCCCTTCATCGAAAATTTTATCAGCACGCAGTACGATGCAAGCCCCAGCACCATATTCAGCGTCATCGTCAGTATCTTCGCTGTCGGTGGTATGATTGGATGCCCCTTTGCCAGCTGGATGCTTGAAAAATACGGCCGCAAAAACGCAATTGTCGTCAATTCTATGATTGGTGTCCTTGGTGCTATATGTATGGGTTTCAGTAAACTCGCAAACTCAGTAGAAATGATCATTATTGGTCGATTCATCATTGGAGTAAACTGCGGCTTTGCAACAACAGCCTCCCCCACTTACGTGTCAGAAGTAGCCCCGGTGAGGCTAAGGGGTGCATTTGGTACAGTTAACCAGTTGGCGGTCGCATTTGGATTGATTGGAGCCCAGATCTTGGGTATCGATATGATAATGGGAAGCGACGAAGGTTGGCCGTGGCTACTTGGACTTGCAATTTTCCCATCAGCCATTCAATTCGTGATGATTATATTTGCTCCCGAGAGTCCTCGTTATTTGCTGTTGGTCGCTCGGGATGAAGAGACCGCTCGGGCCGAGCTGGCTAAAATCCGAGGTACAAGTGAAATCGATGACGAGATCAATGATATGCATGTAGAAGATCGTGCAGCTAGACAGGAGGAGAAGTTTTCTATTCGAGACCTGTTTGTGATTAAAGCTCTTCGAAAGCCACTTGTAATTGGAGTCGTGATGCACTTGTCTCAACAGCTGGGAGGCATTAATGCGGTACTGTATTACTCCACCACGATATTCGTGAATGCAGGCCTAACGCAGGAGAATGCTCGGTTGTCCTCTATAGGCGTTGGCAGCATGTTGTTTATAATGGCTCTCGTGTCGATTCCTCTTATGGATCGTCTAGGAAGACGAACGCTACAGCTGGTCGGTCTTGCAGGTATGGCACTGTTCTCTGTGCTCATGACTATAGCTTTCTTCACGTATAACGATAACACTACGATGAGTATATTTGCCGTTATATTTACGTTCCTGTACGTTGCGTTCTTCGGTGTGGGTCCTAGCTCGATACCGTGGATGTTGCTGTCAGAGTTGTTCGGACAGGGCGCCCGCAGTGCGGCGGTCAGTGTCGGGGCTCTCGTCAACTGGTTTGCTAACTTCATCGTAGGGTTAACCTTCATTCCGATGTCTGATGCGTTCGGTAACTACGTGTTCTTGCCCTACACTGTCCTCCTAATTCTATTCTTCATCTTTACGTATCTGCAGTTGCCAGAGACGAAAAATAGGACGATCGAAGAAGTGACGGCTCTCTTTAAAAAGTAATAGAGACTAGACTTAAGCGACATTCCTTAGAAGTAAGCATATTATTGCGACCTGCAATACTTTACACAGCATTAATGTGATAGAACTGCATGAAATTCGATTTACTTGAATAATATAGATGCACAAGAGTTATCTATGTCCTTTCTACCAGATTTATATAAAAATGGAAAGACTGAACACCAAACTTATACTAAATGGAGTCGTTTAAAGATTCTTCGTACTTGATATACCTTTGAATAAAGTACTTATTAACGATTAATCTAACTAAACTACAAGTATTTTAGAAGACGATTAATATAATAATTCCATTTATAATTTAAATATTATGGAGCCCTATTTAGAAATCATGATATTTATATATGTTGTAATGAAGTGTGTAAAAAGGTTCATAAATATTCACTTAGTAGCGATTGTACGCAAAAATCGTAAATTGTGTTGATATTACGAACAACATTTTATCGTTGATTTATTGATGAATGTGTTATTACTTTGTTTGTATGTTATTGTTGTATTTCCAAAGGTTTGAGGACCAAGTTTTTGTGTATATAGGTTTTTATTGTTATTTAGGTATTATTAAGTTTACATGGTGCTGGTAACACCGAATTTGGACAACGCACTTTTAGATTTTTTTTAACATTTATTTGGTGCTTTTCTATTTTTTATTTTTCGATTGTCTATTCTAGTGCCTTAACTTTTATTTGACAGTGACATTAGAGGGTGTAGACCACAGAGTATGTTATATGAATAGAACGTTTAGGCCAGGATCACATAAGGAAATAGATGTATTGGGTATAGCAGCGCTGGAATGAGGGCTAGCCACTCTCTTATAGAGAGTTTGAAGCAATTGTAATTACACACGTATTTTTATGACAAAAAAACCCAACGCTGTTGTCCCTATTCAATTATATTATTGTAAGCCACTACATTTATAATGTTTATCACGTACCGTAAGCGTCAGTAAACCGTATTTTCCATATGATATTATTAATAATAACTTGTTAGTGAATTGTATACTGTATAAATATGTATTTACACTTTCTATTATATAGTTAACAGTATGTTGTCGACTGGCAACTATGATGTTTCCGTGATGTCGTCAGGGCACAATTCGTCCCGGTGATTTTTATAACTAAGTTTATTATTCACAAGATCCTATCAAGTAATGAAAAGGTACCGGTAAAAGAGAAATGTTCAGCACTGAATCTTGATTTTGTCAGTTACAAATTAATATTTCATTCACGACTTTAAAAATAAAAACATCTACCAGTCCAACATCGGTTTTGATATTTCTCGACAACATAAGTAGAAAGTTAAATTAAAAATAGTTAAAGCTAAGCATGCGATACCTCAATAGTTGATAATGTTATGAAAAAGCACTTTCTAATTAATATTCACTTTAAATCAATAAGATTTTTTACTTGTAAAGAATAAAATGTTATGAATTTTGCGCGCTGGCAATAATCGTGACTTACGTATTCTAATTAGAGAAAACCGTTAAAATTTAAATTGTTCTACGTTGTTCATGTTCTACGAAGTTTGGCGATAATTGCCGAAGCTAATAGTTTATCAGAACATATATCTCCACTTTATAAACACTATTTTAATTGGAGAATTTACCCTCTTTGTTTTTGTAAATGTAGTCTTAAATCTAGATGAGGGAGTGTTAAAACATCTTACCGTCCCAATAACGTACCTTAGTGCCAACTGTGTGTTTGTACTATAATCATTTTGTTAATAATTAGGAAAATATTCAGCTCAATATTAACAGTATTCTCTCTTAAACGTTTTCTGACATGGATTGCAAGAAGCGACTGTCTATTCCTTTCTCGTTCTTTTAAATAATGTGCGAGTGAGATGCAGGTTAGGCGTGTCAATATAAAAGTAACAAATACACCTTGGTAAAAATTAAAGCTACATAGTAAAATTGTCCGCTATATGCGGGTAATAATATTACGTAGTCGAATTTTTGGGTATAAATAATGTAATAAAACTTACGTTAAAATAAACTGCACTTTATAAGTAAACATTTATTGATAATAATCTTTTAAAATGTAATTGATGTTACATAAAATTCCATTCTACAATCAATATTTTCATACTTTATAAAAATAGGGGAAAACAAATTTATATTTCTTATTTTAAGTGTAATCAACACATTTTTTTATTACTTGTCTATAAATACAATTAATAATGCACGATAAAACTAGAATTGGAAAACTTTCAGAAAATGTATTTTTTTTTTCTTCTACTTTATTTTTTTATTGTGATTGTAAATGAATTTAAATAATTATTGTATCTACTATTATTGGTAAGGATAGCTCTAGTTTACTTGAAGAGAAGATGTTTTCTTTTGCAACAAAGAAGGTTGACGGTCTCGTCAGTTCAATTACAAAAGGTAATATCTAATTTCCATGTAAACCAGAGATTGATATTATGTAGCCTAGTATTACAACACTATATTGTACCTAATTGAAACAAATTATAAAAAAGCAACAAAAAATTAAAACGAATTTAATTCGTCTGTTGATATTAAATTATTACTATATTAGCAAATATGTATTTTGATTTCAACTCAAATTCCTTATACATATGAAGCTATTATCTGGATTCTATGAAAAACATGTTCTTTGGTACTACATATAATATTTTACTTATCAACACTAGCACGTCCATTAATGACGAAAATCATTAAAATAAATTTTAATAATATGTAATCAAAGCAATTAATCGATCGTTCGAATCATATGATATCGATAAACAGTGATGTAGTAATAAGACATCATAATCGATAAGTGCTAATCGATAAATTAATTTACTGCAGTCATTCAGATTATTATGTTTACTGATTACCTAGCAACTAGTTTGTTTAAGAAAATAAGAAACGCGTTTTTAATAAGGAAAAAAAGAGATTTTGTTATAATCATTATATCATCAAAATCTATTGGTGATTAAAATTTATTTTTTTAATTTTATTAAACAAATATATATAGCTGTTTTGACTTGCGGTAAAGTGGGGGCGAATAGAAACAGAAGAGAGGTGAATAGAAACTAGGAAAATTCGCCAACTAGATGTTGGCGAATTTTCGCCAACATCTAGTTGGCGAATTCAACTCGTTTTACGAAACAAATTCTATTCAACTCGTTTTACGGTACTGCAATACTCAATTAATAATAATCTTATCTCATAATCTCATAGACTTCAGAGCATTATTCGGTATATAAGCTTAAGCTCCTCAGAAGAAAAAAAATCTTTCGAAGTATTTAAGTACACACTGATATACTTCAAAAAAGTAGGTAGGTACATATGTTAAGTAATGTCAAAAATAAATTAATCTACGGGAACATCCTCCATTGTTTTGTAATGCTTAATTATCGCCACACAATGCTGAGAATAGCTGCAGTGCTTCATTTTGTTCCTCTTCCTCCACTTCACCTTCCAACCAGAAAGTTTCCATTGTACCTTTGCCCTGTAAAAATTAAAAACACTGTTTTACCGCCCTTCATAATCCTGCCTATAAGTTCCCATTGCTGACAAAGGCTGCTCATGGAAAAGGCCATTAGGGAATCACCATGTTTTCTTAAGGTGGACTGTCAATTTTACAAGTAGATATTAGCAAGAAATTATAAGTCTAACAGTGGAATCTAACTAATCCACCCTCATGCATGAGAGAAGCGGGCAGAGGCCATGTGTGGCGGGTATATAGGTACTTAGTATCAGAATTCTACTGAACGTAGGTAATTTATTTCTATGAACTATCCGCAATTCGTCGCTAATTAAAAACTGGCCACAAGGATAAAATTATCTACCAATATAAGCATCACCATCAAAAGTGGAAGAGAAATGGGATGAATTGATTCCAAAATAATGATCTTTTTTTTTTTTTTTTTTGTCAGGGGAAAATCATCCAATGACTTCTCCCGCCAGGGTAAGGCGAGAGAGAGTGTCAGACTCTTACTGACTAAAAACCCCCCCGTTCCTTCTCCTGCTCTGGGCCGAGGTCGCGGTGCCTCATTGCGCTTACCCCGCGGCCCCGGCTAAACATCACCGTCACCGCCGTACGCTCGGGAAAATAATGATCTGAGTCTTAAAAATTGCATTAGGCAGACAGAAATTGAATTTGGTTTGGTTACCTTCACTTTGATGAGACCTCTTCGACGGAGCCTGAACCTTCCTGCGGGTAGCTGAGCTGCTGCGATTGCTGATATTTGGACGCGACCGGGCTGAAAAAATTAATTCGTAAATTCATTCAATCTCAAAAATTTATCTTTTTTCTTACACAGACTCCACAAACTAATAGATATATATCAACACAGATTGCAGATAATATTGAAATGTAATAAAACAAGTTAGGTATTAGCAACACCAGAGGAGTGCGCTAATGCGTTGCCAACATTTTGAGCCGCATAGGTACGAAAGTTTGGGGATTGTGATCGTGTATTAATCTAGGCTGTACGTACGAGCGGTTAGTAATTACTTACTTGAATTTTTACATGTCTCTATATTAAAGCAACCATTCACAAATCTAAAATAAAGCGATAACCCACTTCTGAAGAAGTTTGCATCCTGCTGGCAGTGTTGACGGTGTCTCCTACAAGACAGTACCGTGGTAAGCGTAGTCCTAGCACGCCAGCAACGACTGGTCCCGTGTGGATTCCTGTTCAAATTGAACCCAATATCAAAAATAATACTGTTTTTTTATTTTAGTCTAATAGGTTAGATTATAAAACTCATTTATGATCATTATGATTCTTCGTTGGCCATCAATGAACCAATTTTCACGAAATTACTGCTGAGATAATGACTAATCCGTGAGACAACCAACTCCGGTTTCCCTTAGTTGGTGAAAAGATTTTATGAAGTAGGAACGAGCATACATATTTTTGTCACATTGCCACATTAGCCATTTGGCTCTAAGCAGTGTAGAATGTTTAAGAGCAATCATTTCATACTTATTACTTTGTGCGTTAATGTTAAACTTTAGTTTGGTCTTACCAATGGTGAGTGCAGGTATAGCTCTTGAAATGGCGAGGGCAGCGCTGGCAGCGGCAGCCGCGTGCGCACGTCTCCTTTCTGGAGCTCCGGAGACCAGCATATAAACAGTGCCTACTGTCTCCACCTGACAGAAAAATGATTATTACTCCTAGATATCTTATATATAAAAATGGATCGCAAAATGTGTTGTAAGCGCATAACTCAATAACGCCTGGACCAATTTGGCCAATTCTTTTTTTAAGATGTTCGTTGAAGTCCAAGGATGGTTCTTACGGCGAGAAAAAAACGAATAATTGCCTGGAAAACCCTAAAAACAGCCCTTTCCTTTTTCACATACAAACGTTTTCTAACTAAAACGTCGAATCAATTTGAGCTTTATTGCTGTTATACATAAGGTTCATATTAAATAACAAGCACTCACTGTTATCTAAGAAATAAGTGAAAGAAGAAAATGTGTGTTCCTAACGTCAAAAAGTAAATTTGCACTTTCTTACCACTAAACAAAGTTCAAATTCAATCATCTATCAAAACAGTGTGCGCGTGTGCTTTGGAGCTGGAACACAGAATTCGTCGTTTGAGGATTAATAAGTCGGGTTCCGAAAACAAAAAAAAATCCGATTCGAATGATTCTTTCAGTGTTATGTAGTCCATTTATCGAGGAAGGTATATTTTATTTAATTCAAAATTAGGGATCTGTAATAAAATTGCTATTTTGTAACACAAGGAGTAAAATCGAAAACCTATTTTTGCGTGCGCTGCAATAACTATTGACCGTAGAACAAAATGATGTACTACGGGTTTGTAGATTCTATTAAAACCTACAAAAAGTCCGCGAGAGCATATATCTAGCTATCATGGTTAAATCACAATATACCCGATTTTGTGTTCAAAATAATTAATAAATTGCCTGAAGGAAAAAAAGCGTTAAATATGTATCGTAATATTATTCTTTATCGGAATTAAGCATTATGTTATCAAGAGTATTTATTTATAAGTATTTTAAAATACTATTTTATATCCTCTCAATCTCTCAATCGTTTAAAAGTTATCATGTGTGTAAGATGTTAAGAGTTGGTACCTTATTAATGAGTTATGGACCATAGAGTTTTTTTATCAACATAAAATCCTGTAATAATATTTTTCGTAATATATTTGTTGATGATTGTAAGTATAAGATGTTTGAAGAGTATAAGAAATACATTTCTAAACTAACTCTGCTAAGGAAAAGGAAATCCAAGGAAAAACATACATCTTAATTTGGAAATGTCGTTGCAGAATACAGTAAATGAATTAAATGAGTATATTACTGTAAATGCACCCAAGTTCTTTAATGACCAGGTAATGGCAAACAATAGTGTTATGCTCGGTGTTGTTTCAATGAGGGAAAAATATTTTTTTGGATGCTCCAGGCGGAACCGGCAAAACTTTCATTACCTACTAATATGATATTAGCAAAAGTAAGGTCTCAGGGAAAACTAGCTTTGGCAGTAGCGTCATCTGGAATCGCTGCTACTATATTAGCTGGCGTACGCACAGCTCATTACACTTTTAAACTAACCTAACCTAACCGTTCTTACAGAAAGAGCGTGTGCTCTATTCGTAAAAATGGCCTTTTAGGCAAAGTTTTGTAAGATGTCACTTTAATAATCTGGGATGAATGTACCATGATTCATAGAGCTCATGTGGAGGCTCTAGATAGGACTATTATAGATATTAGAGACTGTGATAAAATCATGGTTGGGATTACTGCCATGTTTGCTGGGGATTTTCGGCAAACTTTACCAGTAGTAGTAAGAGGAACTAAAGTAGACATTGTAAAAAATTGCCTGAAAAGTTCTCTATTATGGAAATTTGTTGAATACCTTAAAACTATCTACGGACATGAGAGCATATTTGGGAGGAGGTAGTACAAATTTACCTTTGAAGTTACTTTTAGTTGGAGACGGAAAAGTATTTTTTTTTTAAAAAAACTTTGCCCCACTTTTGGATTTTCTCCTGTGTTGTGGGTGCGTTTACAAACATACAATGTCACATACACATGACACCCAGACCCGAAACAACAATTTGTGGATCACACAAAGTGTTGTTCCGTGCGGGAATCGAACCCGCGACACGTCGCACGGCAGCCAGTTGCCTAGCCACCGCACCAACCGTGCAGTCAAAAAATAAAATACCTACTGATCAAGATTTGGGAGAAAAAAAAACTAGCATTGAGAGTTTAATATCAAAAGATATCGTCGAAATAGAAAATAAAGATTATCAATGGAAGTGTTCATAGTCGGTGCGGTGGCTGGGCAACTGGCTGCCGTGCAACGTGTCGCGCAAATTGTTGTTTCGGGTCTGGGTGTCATGTGTATGTGACATTGTATGTTTGTAAACGCACCCACAAAACAGGAGAAAATCCTAAAGCGTGTACAGTAAAGTCTAAACAGTAGTGTTGACAAAATTAACGGTTTCATTTTAACTAAACTTCCAATGGATCAAGAATATGCAGTCCATTATCTGCATTCTACAGGGATTTTTTCATTCTTTAAACCCGAGGGGCATCCCTTCATATTCTCTCAAGTTAAAAATTGGCGCCCCAATTATTTTACTTAGAAATTTATGTAACGGGAGACTTTAGGTTAAATTTGTTCGCAATAATGTGATCGTTGCAATAATAGTTCTGACTGGTCCAGTGGTTGGCCAAACAGTATTAATACCTCGGATCCTAATGATTCCAAATGATTTGCCTTTACATTTTAATCCAATTCAGAAAACAAAACGAAAAATATAATTTACTCAGAAGTACTTTAAAATGATATTTTAACCCGGTTTAAAGTGAACGGACACTCCCGCCTGTAGTCGTAATTCTTACGCTTACTTGACTTATACAATTTAACTTAATCTATATTTTTCTTAATATTATACCTAAACCTGAGTTGAACCTAAAAAGTTTGGTTGTTTGTTATGAAGGCGGTAATCTCGGGAAACGCTGATCTGATAATTATGAAAACTGTTTAAATATTCAATAGTCCATTCATTGAGGAAGGCTATAATATAGGCAATATTTTATCTCGGTATTTCCACGGAAACGACCAAAACGCGGGTGAAACCGCGGGGCACAGCTAGTTAGTTATATAAAATTAAGCAGAATGTAGACTAAATTAGTTCAGTCAATATCCAGTGTTGGTTGAAATTATATAAACGAATTCCTACTTTTAGTAGCTACCGTCTTAACACATTTTTAAATCTATTCATTAATATCAACAGCACCTTGTAGACGCGATGTGTATCCAACAACCTGTCGATCCTGGAGTATACATCGTTCATGTATGCGACAGTTTGCATCACGTCAGCTCTGGTACCCGCCTCTGCCAGTTGCACAGCGCAGAATATAATGGTCACGTTTTCAAATGCCTGAAACCATTACAGTAGAAACTTAGTAGGTGATGGTTTCATAATTTTAAGATTGTTGTTTTTTTTCAGGTTCAATATATTTGATTACTTCTCCCGCTTAGCGTGAAGCGAGGCGAAGGAGACTGAGATGCTTGTAGTTGTAGTGACTAATAACCAACCAGTTCTTTTCCTGTTTCTTATCAGGCCTGGTACAATATTTATTGTTTTGTTTACCTGACAAGCAGCCATAGGATCTTTCCCAGCTCGTAGATGATCAGCAATTCCTTTCGGTATCATAGAGTACAATAATTGATCTCCCCTCTTCTTCCACTGGTCCAGAAGCCTACAAGACTTCTCTAAAGATAAACTTCTATTTTCTGCTTTTTCAAACAGTAGTTCAAGCCGGGAGACGTGCTGCCATCCTTGCAGAAGCATTTCTTTGGAAAGGCCGTGGCCGTTCATGTCTGCTAAGAAAATGCCAGCTTGATGCAGTTCATCGAGATCGTTGAAGCTGGAAGTAGAGAACAAATCGGATTTATCGTTACTGAACACGTGGAACACGTAAAAATTAACATGACAAAAAGTTTTTTTTATGAACAACATCCAGGTATCTACATATATATAACTAAATATCTAAGTATGACAGTTATTTTCGACTTACAGCGGACTACACAGGAATATAAGGGCATCTATTTCTTCTAGCAGATAGATGGGGCCTCGTAGCAGAATGGAGCGAGCTCCCTGTGAGCCTCTTCTTACTTCAGCACAGTTTCGAGAGCGGTAGCGAAGCAGCTCTAGGTCGAAGATCATTGTCTGCATGCATACCACCTGAGGGAAGACAGACAAATTGTTTAAAGACAGTTAAGATTTTGAATTTTATTTTAAAAGACCATGTTTGGCTTATGTGAAATATTAAGTAATTTTGGAACCGATTTTTGATTTTTGGAAAGGGGACTAGATGGATTAAGACGAATACTTAGTTCTAAAGACACCCATTTGCTATTCCTTGCCTCTCTTCAATAGAAAGAATTCCAGTTTTTTTTCGTTCCGTCTTTTTATTTTGCATTGAACAACCATTAGGTATTTTAGTTGAGTGTGGGTGTAACCTTACACTTTTGGTAGGTCTTCTTAAATTACATTATGTACATATGTGTATATGTATATATGTTAAATTGCCAGTCAGTTAATAGGTAATATCGTACCATCCGAGTGCCCCTTGGCACCTCCCAAGGTTTTTTTTATTATAAGTAATTATTTTATTGACAAAATTCAAATACCTTGTCCCATGTAAACGGTACTTTAGGTTTCCTCAGACGTAATATTTCGGAGATTGCTGACTTCTCTAGGCGACTGAGTGGTCCACCCCAGGCAGCTACCAACTGTAATTTATAATTAAGTATTATCATTAACGTTAACAACACCGTGAGCTGAACAATGAACCTGTTCGAGCACAAGGGTTGACTATAATCTGTAAATTAGATTGAAGAGATTCTGACAGGATCGGTTTATCAGAGAATTCTACTGGTCCATGCAGGTACCATTAAGTATGTGATCCAAATAATATTTAATTATTGTATTGTATTTACGTTTTCGACATTGAACAACTAAACAAAACCTGGGAAGAAGGTCCTTGTTATTAAATAGAATTGAATAATAAAATAAGCATGTTTGTTGTTTCTTTTTTTATTAATTTTCGAATATTTTTTCTCTTTTTTTAAGAGCTTCTGTCAAAAACCTGTACAATTTGGAATAGATCGGTTATTGATTTCAGCCACTAAATACAAATTTATTTTGAATAGGAGGTCGTCGTTGTTTTTATTATACCTACATATTTAAAAGGTGGTGTAATAGGCGAGCAATACTTGTATTATTAGTAACTGCTAAAATCTTACTCTCTCTCCAGCCTTTAGGATCTTCATTCGCCTGTCGAGCAGCACTCCAAAGGGAAACAGCTGCAGGAGCAAGGTGGCCGGTACTGCCGGTAGAGGGCAGGGCAGGGACTTACGTAACATTAGAGACTGGACCTAGAATTAACATAATAACATGGTATAAACATTATAATGGTATTAAAACAAAAAAATGGTTGATCGTCGCAGTAATTAAAATTAGGCTGTGACGAAGAGTCTGTGCAAACAAAAATCTGTTAAGTTTTATTCTAAACAACACTTTTTTTTTGTTTACATAATGTATTATACAATCTGAGCGTATAATATGATTAATTGCTTAGGGTATTTACCAATAATGTTTACTGACATAAAATTTAAACTGAAGAAATCTTGCCAGAGTGCAATCTCAGTAATGTACCGTGGACATAGACCGGAGCAGCAGAAGGAACGGGGTTTTTAGTCAGTAAGAGACTGACACTCTGTCTCGTTTCACACACGGTGGGAGAAGTCTATAAGAAGTCTCAGTTGATCAGCTTTGCAGAAACATGATAACATAGGGACTAGCAGCAACTGTCACCGGATTCGCCCATAGCACAAGATCTATGTGTTATTTCAGACTAAAAAAAAACAATCTATATCTGTGCCAAATTTTATTCCTATCAGTTTAGTAGGATATAGTATTTTTTACGTAAAAGAGTAACAAACATCAATCCATAATAGATATAACGGACTTTGAAATTAGACTTTTTGTTGACTTGTTCCAAAAGATAAGGTCTACGTGCTTCCGTTTATCTATTAATATCATATTAAGAGGCGTTAGACGATGCAATCTTTATTTTGATACAGATATTATTATCATTACTGGTTATTGATGATTATTAGGTACATACCATGACATTTTGTTTGAAATTTGGTAAACAATAGAATAATATTCATCAGATAAAATTGTGACGTCTGATATTTGTTAATAGGGTACAGAGTCGTTTAGTAAAATTTATTCGTTATTAGCGCTTATATGGATCGTAGATACACGTTCAACCTGGAGGACAAGGTGCTGGTGGTGGTGTGCCCTGCTTGGGCTGAGCACCCTCGTGTCCTCAAGGAAGCTCTTACTAACTCTTGCGATCGGCTTTAGTTGAGGCCATGATGACGAGCAAGAGGAACTGGAAAGCCTTGTTCTCTTTCTACAAAGCAGTGTTGCCCGCAAAAAAGGAGGCGGTTTGCGTGAAGGAACTACCTATTCTCCTAACGTCACAGCCGCGTCTTAGGAGGAGACCGACCAGGCCAAGGCGTTCGTACCTTAAAAGCCAATAGACCACCACAGATGAGGTTCAAAAGGACTGATGTAAGCCAGGGTTGGGTGTAAGCGGAATAATATTCCGCAGCGCTGCTCTGGAGCAGGAAAAGGAATAATATGGTTTTTAGTCAGTAAGGGTCTGATACTTCCTGTCGTCCCACTCAGGGCAAAAAATTTCCTCCCATATTAAATGATTTCCTCCCAAAAAAGGCACTGCTACATCTCCTCAATCCCCCCATCAAATTATCTGCCGTCCTAGGCCACCACAGGGATAAGTAGTAAAACAATCTGAGTGTGCTGAACTGTGGTTATATTTAGAAAAGGCTTAATTTCAAGCTATACCTACACATCCAGTTTATCATGTTTGTATTACAGTAGTCTCGTGTCATTCGGCGTTCTATTGTGTACAGGTATAAATCCAAATTTTCTAGTTGAAACTTGCTGATTGATTGACGTTGATTTGGTATTTCCAACAAATATTTAGACGTTAGTGTTTAAACCCTGATAAGCCTTCTGATTGGATGGTTAACTTGGAACAGACCAATCAGAGCACCGAACGTCATAATATAATCTTGTTGATCGTATAATTTCGTAAAATAACCAAATCGAAGTAAGTATTATGTTTTACTTTTTATCAAATTACATTTTTTACATTTACATCTACTTATCTTGCATTTCAACTCAACTAGCTCATATTTTATTCATGATCTAAACTTAATTTGGCAAAGTAAACATTTCTCACGGAGAGAACATTCATGTTGGTAACTTGGAACATTTATATGTGTGTGTGGATGGTGTAGTAAAACTACTACTACATATATAACATGTAAATTTAAGTGGTGCTGAAGCGATGGAAATGTAATTCTAGTTGGATGGTTGAAGTTAGGACCAAGAAAGACGGTATAAGAAAATTCTGGAAGTAGACTACTTATTTTCGGCAAAGCCTTTCTAAATGAAAGGCTCTAGAATCTGCGAATCACTTACATGATCGATTGTAATTTGCTAAAGGCTTAATATGTACCGAGTAATCGATGAAGTGTTTTTTTTATGGTATACGTCGGCCAAATCGCCGCCCATGGACACCAAATGAGTTACGAGTGCGTTGCCGGCCTTTTGGGGATAGGGGTTGCGGATAAAAGGATCGGGAAGGGATAGAGGAAGGGGAGGGATTGGGCCTCCGGTAACCTCACTCACACGGTGAAACACACCGCTGGGTTGTTTCACGCCGGTATTATGTGAGGCCGTGGTATCACTCCGGTCGAGCCGACCCATTCGTGCCGAAGCTTGGCTGTCCCACACTGAGTGTCATCCAAAATGTGTCAAATTTTGTTAAAGTAAAATAAGAGCTACATATATGTGTAAGTTGTAGGTACATTTCAGAATGAAAACTGATCTACTTATCAATGTGCAATCAAACGTAAAATTTTCTTAGGTCGACAGAGTACTTTTTCTTATTAAAATGATTTCCAACGGAATTGTTAAAGTAATTATCTGTATTCCCATAAATTCTTTTCTACGGACGGAAGACCAAGAAATATTATTAAATTTCCAATTCATTGGTTACGTTCGAATTCCAGCGGGACCGAAAATCAATCAGTGACAAATCCGCCGACCGCTACAAAATCTCGCGTTTGCAATTTGAATCTTTCCATTATTGTTACACAGTGCAATTTTCTAAAGTATAAGAGTATGTTTAAAATGAACAACATATCTTCTTCACTACATAGTATACAACAAAGTAGCTTTTTCTGTCCCTATATCCATAAGCATATCCGTATGTACATATGATTAAATCATTAAATTTTTTTTAATAGATATGATAGGGTACCTAAGACATATAAGCCATATGCAAGGTAATAATATCTACTATGATATGTTTACTGTGCCATATGTAAAATAACATCAATTTTATTTGAAGGGGTTGAAGCATCGCTAGCACCTAATATTACAAACGTCAAAGTTTATAATAATTATGGATGTTTGTTATTCCTTTTTAAAACTACTGAACGGATATTAATCTCTTCAATCAAATCAATATTTTTAAAACCCTAGTACTTCAGGCGATGCTCCTGGCAGAAGATAGTTTGATAGGTTTGTAGTAGGTATTATTTTTAAATAAGTAGGTATAGTGACTGCACGGTTGGTGAGGTGGCTGGGCAACTCTTTGTGTGATCCACAAATTGTTGTTCCGGGTCTGGGTGTGATGTGTATGTATGTTTGTCAATGCACCCAAGTGTGGGGCAACGTTATTAAAAAAATAAAATAAATGTAATTCAAAGTGAATGGTAATACTAAAGCTATTTAATAAACGTAATGAAGGGAAATTCATTATACTTAACCGAAAAAAGGAAAGAAAGAACTCTTATAATAAAGAATAACAGTTTAAAGCATTAATAAATATTGTTTTATGTGCTAACCGTGCGATAAACCTTTAAAGTCCTAGTAATGATGGCCATTTTTTTTGTTAAGTGTTATTTCTTGGTTGGAAGACACTTTCATTAATATTTTCGCAGGAAAGCGTTCCCTTTCGATATTAGTAACTAACCTTAATATTAGGAACTTCTCGGCACAGTTCTATTAAATGTCAGATAAAAACTTAGTTTAGTCTATACTATACTAATATTATAAAGAGGTCAAATTTGTAAGTTTGAATGTTTGTAAGTTTGTATGTAGGGGGTAATCTTAGGAACCGCTGGTCGGATTGCCAAAATTCTTTCACTGATAGATGGCTACAATGTTCCGGAGTGCTATAGGCTATAAATCATCACGCCACGATCAAATGGAGCCGAGCAACGGGTGAAATCGCGCGAGAGTAGCTAGCTAGTTTTAAATAAATAGGTAAAAATACTATCAACAAAACTGTAACTGTGACTATACCGATTTATGATTTATTTTTACAAATCATCGAATGGTACATTGTAAAAATCGTAAATTTGATATTTTTATCATGAAGGACAAGGTCTCAAAACAATAGCAAACTTAACAATAGACAGTTAATGCTTCCGTTTTGGTGCAAACGATTCTGATCGTTACTTCAAACCGTAAAAGGGGTGCGAATTGTCTACGGGGAAATTGGAACCGATATATGACAATGGCAGCTAGCCGTGTGGTCTCCGTATGCAAGGTTATCTTCATATCAACTTATAGTCTTATATACCTAACTTATTTATAACTACATACATAGCCACATGATAATACATACTTGAGTAATCCTTTCCAAAAAGAAAATAATGTTCTCTAATTTCCCAGTACTTATAGTTTACCTAAAAATGGTCATGTAAAATGTTGTATACTAGCGACCCGTAATTCCTGCTGCTGCGCACAGGTGTAAGTAGTCTAAACTTCAGTAAGCAAGTAAAACTTTAATAGCAGGTAACGTGCAGCAATGACTAGTTCCCAGTAAATCTCTAATCTTGACCTTCTCTTGAACTTAGCAAGCACAGCATAAAAAGATTATTACAATTGGTCAAACCATTCACGCGTGATGCCATACACTAAGAACATTGGGATTCATTTTTATAAGTATACTGACGACCGGCCCCGGCTTCGCACGTATGTAATGCTGATACTAAATTTCTTCACTATTTCTTGGATTTTATTATATGTTTAAAGCTCGTATCGATCACTCTATTTATTTAAAAAAAAAACCCTTAAAAATCTGTCGCGTAGTTTTGAAGAATTAAGCATACAGAGGGATATAGGGGCAGAGAAAGCGACTTTGTTTTATACTATGTAGTGATAGTGATGAAAAAACATACCTCATATTTAAAAATGAGGACAGGTACAACTAAATCTAAGCTTAAAATATACCAAAAGAAATAATAGTTTTTATATATATAATAGAAATAATAGTAATAAGTGTGGGAGAGCCATGCTTCGGCACGTATGGGTCGGCTCGACCGGAGTGATACCACGGCCTCACAGAAAACCGGCGTGAAACAACCACAGCGTTGTGTTTCGCCGTGTGAGTGAGGTTACCGGAGGCCCAATCCTTCCCCTCCCCCAATCCCTCCTCAATCCCTAAATCTCCAAATCCCTAATCCCTAAAAGGTCGGCAACGTACTCGTAACTCCTCCGTTGCGGGTGTCCATGGGCGGCGCTGATTGCTTACCATCAGGTAATCCGTCTGCTCGTTTGCCGACCTATTACATAAAAAAAAAAATCGTAATAATAGTAAAAAATTATAAAAAAAAATTTTTGTTGTAATTACAATGCCATTATGGAAGAAATGACCTTCACTATAGGATATAGTGACCTCCACTATAGGATATAGTAGTAGTAGTATTTTAGTTCATAGATTGATGTTTACGTGAAATGATATGTCTCTCGACGCACCCACGCCACAGAAGAAAATTCTAATTTCAAGCAGGGTTATTTTAAAATGGTTTATAAATAGCCAAAACTATAAGCTATAAATATATCTCTATCTTCAACCGTTAAGCCTTATTGTAAGTAAATCTAAGATTAAGTAACTTCTGAAGACTAATGGGGAGCTTAAGAGCTACAAAACGGAGACTTGTGCAGTCATTAGTAAACTAATGAAAGATCAATATACTCTAAGATTAAGCCGTACGTACCTACGTTCGTAATTCTATGTTATGTTAGTGGTACTTTGTAAGCGCCTATTGGATATTGTAGATGTTATTGTGTATTTAAATTCATTGCTAAGTACTACTATTACTATTACTATTTGGAACCTACTATCTGAGTCAATCCTTAATGTAGATATTTTTTGGACAAGCCTGAGAATTTTATTTAATAACTAATTTATGTTTTTTCAAATATGTTTTAAATCATTTTTTTTTCTTTAAATAATTTTCTTGCAGTGTGCCTACTGTTTTTAATATATTTATAATTTTAATTTGGTCTTAGCTGTTAACTATTTTGGCACTATTCGTGTGACACGACACGTGTGAAGTGGCTCAATGTTACTATTTTTCTGCTAAAATTGTATAATGTAGCTGTTGATTCACCATTTATTAAATAAATAAATAAACATACTAATGTTTAACACGCTTCGCCCATGTCTTCATTAGCTTTTGTTATCCAGTTCGATGCTGCGAACTTCTTCATATCATCTTACCAGCTAATCTGTGTCTTTCTGATAGGCGCTCAATAGGTATTCCATGACTTCTACTCTCCTCAAGAATTGTCTTCACGGGCAATATATCCTTTATACTTAAATTTTAGGTATGCTATTCTTTACAATAATACACCTAACGGTGAAAGTTTGAATATTGAGTTAAAAAATTGGGCATACATTCACTCTGAGCTGGTTGGGTTATGGAGCTATTTAATTAACTGTAGAAAAATAAGCTCTTGTAAAGTAAGAAACACTGATTGCGTGTCATATATTCCCATATCATCAGCCCCGTCCATAGCTAGGCCTTGCAAACTAGCTGCATACTTCCAAACACTCCTCCAAATTATTTTTTTCCTGTAAGTATTTTTTCTTTATGCCTCCTCTTCAAAACGTCTTCTACCATAAAACTATATAAATAGTTCTCCGACAGATTTGACTGGCCCAATTCTCTTTACCTTACGAATTCTTTGGATATGTTAACAACCATTAGGTTTTCATTAGGAAGTAAATACTCATTCACAACAAAACAATTAGCAAATAACTTTCTAATTTATTACATCTGCATAACAATAAAATATGTTGGCACATCGCACGTTTCATTAAGTAGGTACAGTTTGTTCATATTTAACTGTGATTTTATGTTTATGTGTATGAAATTGGAACAATGTTTCATTACAAATGCCATTATTTCAGTGCCCGATGCAAGTGACTGTTTTATGAAGCATTTAACTTTCGTCCGTATTGTCGGAAATATCTCTTGATTAGTTTCAATTTAGTTGCGTTTCTTTGGTTCTAAAGTAGGGTACATATTGGGACGGTCGCCAACCCGCTGCGTCTCGGCGCTCTCAGGATATTGGATTACTAGTTCTTAGTATCAGTTTGCTTGGTAATAATTAGTCGGATTCTTTGTTGTTATAATAAGAATATTTATCTACATCATCTAATGTTTAGGAGCTCTGCTTTAAAAATTGTCGACGGATATATTATATTCCTTGGACAGCTGGTCCAGTTGGGTAGGTTCAATTTCTAGGAGAGTAATTGTCAAGTAGGGCAGCGTTCGGGAAACTATCTAACGTCTTTTCTTCCAACATTCATGTAAAGTGAATGAAGATTTTTATTCTATTTTTGTTGCAATGCTTGAAGTTTTGCGAAAAAGATGTGTAAATGCAGCAATAATCATTTTGTGTTTCTTTTTCTTTTACTTTTGTGCCTATAAAACGTATACATATAATACCTAAGAAGAGAATTGAGTAGTGTGATTTTTTTTGTACCGTATAATTCAATAAATAAAATATACCTAATTGCCTTAAGGCGAAAATCAATCCAGTGATGATCTGCGTAACTGAAACGTGGTCTCTCACTGTAGGTGCTTTTTACCTTTTTGGAGGTATGAGGAACAGGGTGGAAAGTCCCTCATCCTCCATTGAAAAGGGAGGATCCTCCGACCAGGCGAGGTGTTCGTGCCTGGTGGGCTACTGCCCGATGGTTGTTGTCGGGATTTTTGTATCAGTGCTAATTGTGTGGAAAACTCTTATAGCGCGATGTAGGCACTTGCACGTGATTGGTGCTGTTGTTTATGTAGTGCGCTAGATGTCGCTACAACCTTTTTGGAGATATTAAGGTTGGGAAATTAGGATTTGGGAAAACCGCGGGAAAGGACTTGGCTTCACTCACCTCACACGAGGAAAAACAAGTCAAGAATGAGCACACCGGCTTCCTGTGAGGTTCTGGCTTTATTAAGTTCGAGATTACCATGGGACTCTTACATTTTTAATTCAAATGGCTCAGGATATAAATCCACGTAATAAAAATTCAACTGTACCGTGCATTTGTAGTCACATATACCCTATTAAAGCCAATTCGCTTAATTAGAAGACGTTTTATCAAGTTGAGTAGGTACCTAACAGGTAATATAAAGGGGTAAAAGACGGCTCTAGGCAGCTATTTCCAATAAATACTTTGAAACGAGATTGTTTCATTACAAAGAGAAATATCGACCATTTTGTTTTGTATTTTATTGCACTCTTTGTTTCTCAAGCATTTGTTTTGTTTCAACATTGTATTACGATTTGAAATGAAATTGGCTTTAAGAGTGTTTGTTCAAGTTGAAGACTTGAAGAGAAAAATATATTGTGATTTCCATTTGAAGAATACGTTTAAAACGCAATTATTTCTTTTGTGAGAATTCTTGAAGAGTTTACGCTTTAAGTCTGCAAAGAGTGTTTAGATCTTTATAGACTAGGTATTAAAATTAAAAGATACTTTTAGTTTTTTGGCTTCCAACCAATAGGGGTAACTTTCACCATGAGTAGGTATTAAGTGTTTAGGATCTCATGTCACGTTACATGTATCTGTTCTACCTATACGATGTTGTAAAGCTAAAGAGTTTCAATGTGCTAATTGGGTAGTTTCCTAAATTAATTCGACGTTTCAATACAATAAAATATTAAAAAATAACTATACTTTCATTTCATTTTTTAGCTAATTTTTAGTAAGCTATTTGACGTAAAAATACTATGACGTCATAAGTATCAGTATTTCATACAAGTTTCATAGAAAAGTATCGTTTTCGACATTTGGATAAAAGTATTGAATTTGACTACTTAGTTGGAAACTATTGTATTTAAGGAACTTATTTTAATATTGTCGATTAAAGGAAAAATTTAAGTATTGGAGAGTACCTACTTTTAGCGAGAAAAGCTTTAGGCAAAATAATATCATGGTTCATACATTACTAAACAAAACTTTAAAATTAAATAACCGTACAATTCTAACTTGACTGTCACGCTTGAATAAGAGAATGTGAGTTTTTAATGTCTACATAATACCTAATTTACGCAATCAGGTTAATTTTTTAATAAGTATTATTATCTTAGGTAAAACAATATTGCTTAGTATGCCACCTACTTAGTAACTAATATTTTTACAAAGAGATAATACGGTCATAGACAGACATAAGAGAAATATTAATAACAAGAATAAATCCCTTGTGCCCTTGACTACGCTGGATGTAAGAACCAAAGACCCATCATTTTCGTGAAGGCTGTTATATTATACGGATTAGGCACAAGATTATAAGTACAAGTAAATAAGAACAATGAAGCTAATACTTCATATATTTTTGGTGTTAATAGGCTGGAGAAAATATATAATAAACAAAGTAAGAAGTTTCATTAATATTATCAGATTAAGAACAACGTAGCGTGATGTTTTATAGCCTATCAGCACTCAGGAACCTTGTAGCTATATATTAGTGAAAGAATTTTGGCAATCCGACCAGCGGTTCCAAAGATTACCCCCTACATACAAATGTACAAATGTTACCTTTTTATAATATTAGTTTTACGAGAGATCTACATCTCTGCGTTAAATATTTACACGTATTTATCCTTTTGTACTTAATGAGAATGGTAAGAAAATACAAATAAATTGATCCGATACGTCAATATCATGTTTTATCGCCGCATCTAACGTAATTGCCCTAATTAAGTGTGAAGCTTGTAACACAAGACCGCTGTTAATTTGATATTGACATTATGGAACAGACGATACTTAATAATTTATTTTATTTTTATGTGTTGTATTAAATTGATCAAACTTTGTTAGTTTATTAAAGTGTAAAAAGTTTTTTTATTATCAGGTTATAATACAAATATATTTGACAAAGGAGCGCTATGAGGACTGAGCGCTATGTCGAAGTCGTCATAGTGCCTCAACTACATCAATAAATGCCCTCAAAAGTATCAAGTTTTTTAATTTACATTTTTTAATTTCTCTACTTCATCACGATAGTACTATTACTTCACTCCATGTGTCATCTACGAAGTTCACTTTAGTTTATGAGACAAAATACTATCTTCAATTAAAATACAAGTCATAAAACATATATTTAAAAGCGCTACCCGTGGACATCAGCCATACCAGCAACCGTTACACAAAAATAATCCTTATAGCATGATTCAACTGCTAAGCTATCAGGAAGTCCAAAGACAGTTCATCACTTGACGCAATAATCAATAATTAAAAAAAAAACTGTCTTTATAAGGTGTTGAAAGTTTATTGCCAGCCATGTGGGATGATGATTATGATATTGAGGAGGCGAGGGCTAAAGATATATAAAAAAAGTTATACAAACAATAAGTTCCATAAAAAAATGTGTACTTACATAATCACTATTATCGAACTCCAGCCTCAACACCGCCACGTAGTAGTTGCCCTCCATGCTTTCCTTTACCACGGAAACCTTAAGCTTCAGAGAAAATAGATCTTCAGCTATTTCGTATAGTTGACCTGAAACGTTGCATGGTTATATTAATATTTAGAGGGTTGGGTAATTTTTATTCAATTAAAATTTAAAAAGGGGTAAAATTGTTCAAAAGGTTTTTGAGGGTTAGGGTTCACGGCTAGAGATGATTCCTGCCACCAATCTTTAAACCGAGTACCGATATTTGTTTTATTAAACCCCTATCTTAGAAGAACCATTACCATTATTCAGTATTAAAGGTTGGAAATGTACAAAGAACTGACTTTGTAGTCCCGAAGTTCTCAAGTTTTAACTTCTGCACGGGTTTCTATGAAGTAAAGTTTACAATTCAAGTAAAAACCATGGATACTATTTAACATCGAAAATTTAACATTGCCTCTTCCTGTCTCTCTAAATTCTGGCGTCTGCGATACCTAAATGTTCCTAGTTTGTTTTGCGAGCATGATATGCATTGTTTGTAAGATCTAAGTTAAAATCGGTTCATTAGTTTTTCCCTAAACTTTAAATAACTGCTGAATTGGAAAGACGGATGGACGGAAAAAGTTCTATCTTCTGTTCACCTTACCCATAAGATAATGTGTAAACCCAGTCCTTCCACTGCTGTACACTAGCTCGGCGCCGTGCCTGTGCGCACGAGTCAGCTGCATGCTGGGAGAGCGCATGCGCGGGAATGTGAAGCGCATGCGCTGGTGAATGTTGTCCACTGATTGCAGAAACGTGCAGAAGTAGCGTCCGGTCGCACGTATCATTTTGTCGTAACTGGTGAAAATTACGTAATGTCTAAGTTTACAGGTTTTTCTGATATAATGTTATAACAAAGGTATAAAATTGTAGGAACAGTATGCCTACCATTAAGTGTTAAAGCGTGAATCTTCCTGGTGAGAAAGAGGGAACTATAATAGGTGTATAGCCCCATCCCTCTTTCTCGCCCGAAAGATTCACGCTTTAACACGTCATGGTAGGCCCTCTGTTAGTTTATTCAAACTCAATTTCAAATTAACGCCGAATGGGTCGGTTCTATTGAAATGATGACGGCTTCACAGTAAACAGGCAACCAAAGCGGTGTGTTTAGCTATGTGAGTGAGGTTACGAGCTGCCCAAAAAAATCCTACCCCATCCCCCGCCAATCCCTAAATCCACGAAACCTTAATGCCCAAAATGCCGGCAACGCATTTATTACTCCTCTGGTGTTGCGGGTGCCTATGGGCGGTGCTGCTTACTTACCATAAGCTAATACCATACCATAAGGCCATTTACGAGTTTGCCGTCCTATCATACAGAAAAGAAAAAATGTATTGTACAAGTTTTATATTTTTAGAATACACATTTGTGGAACTCAACTACTGAGGAAAAAATTTAAGTTTCGTTAACTTGTACCCTCTTCTTGTTCCTTTTCGCCCTAAACAGATATTGTGTGTCCTTTATCCATTTCCACTAGCAAGATACTCTTTCACTTCGGGTCCGTAACATTTGATTGACAGCTTGTTGATAGGCATTGACGCGAACCAGAAAACAACAGAATAAGAAAGTGTACATCAAAAAATGAAACTGGGTTGAGAAATGTTCTTCATAACTTTTGGAATCTCTCTTTGATCTGGATAGTTATTTAAATAACGAGTATTTTTAACCAAACACTTACACATTTTACCTTTTTCTTTTTTCGATTTTATTGTATTAAGAGCTAGGATAAACACGAGTAACCTATATATAGGCTCTACCTTTATTTTTCTCAGCGAAAATTTGGTATTATAATCAAACATTTGAAAGTAAAATATTAGTTATTTATTGGTTTTATTAGCTTTCCTCAACAATATTGCTCGGTATACCTACCGCCCTTACTAATATAAACAAGTAATGAAAACAAAATTTAGATTGCCTATTTTATGACGTTCAGGAGTAGGCAGTATTAAAAAAGTTATCGTGGCCTAAGTACTTTTTATCCCTTCGTAAAACTTACCCATAGTTACTGAAGAACTTGACAAAACACCTTCCAAAAAAGTGCATCACCTTCTCAGGAGTCCCGAATTTTTCTCTCATGTTGTTCAGTTTATCTTCGCTAACAACACTAAGGCTGTTCAAACGAGGTCGCGGGGGAATCATGGACCCACGACGTTTGTACACATCTAGAGCAACAGTGCAACTAGTTTTACGAGCTGAGGACTTGAGAATAGAGTTCCTTTTAGCAGTTTCATTTTCTGGCGAAGCTGGTTCAGAAACTGGCATCTCAATTTGGTTGGTTGATGTGTCAACAGTAGACGCTTCAGGTTCGTCGTTTTCATTTGAATCAGGTATTTCTGTCTGGCTTGTTTCTGGTATGGGCTCTTCAACTGTCTCCTTCACTTTGTGATTTTCGAATTTGATACCCAAACTTCTTCTATGGAACTCTCTGGCGACAATCTCAGCTTCTTCATTGATTCTAACTTCATTGATTTTGCCCGTAGACGCGGCCACGGGTGATCTTATTTCTTCTGACGATTTGTAAGCCTCTATTTCTTTTTTGGTGACATTTTTTAAGGCATTTGTTGCTGTGAATGGACATTTGTAACTCTGCGATCTATTGTCGGTGTGGACTGAAGCGCTTCGCCAGCTTGGCTTTGCTTTTATTGACTGTTTTCTGGGAGCTGGACTGCTTGGTCTCGAGGGAGCAGGACTGTTCGCATCTCTGGATATCAATCGAGCGAGAGCACTTGCAAGACGCAGCATCAATGCATCTGGATATTGCTAATAACAAAAAAGTATGAAATTTGAAAAAAGTAAGCTAATAATAACAATGAATGTCGTTGTTATAACTGGGTTGGTTGTACCTGCATAGCACTGAAGGCAGTATTCCTGGCTCCAGACTCTCGGAGTATGGTTTCCCATATTTCCTCCCCACATTCTTCCTGCAAACAAGACATAAGCATAATTTATCTCATATAGCAATTCAGTAGCAATAGTACTGTGTTGTAATAGTTTAATGTATTTATGTTCACCAATTATGGTTGGTACGGGTCTAACTATTGCTTATTATTCTCTGAACGTAGTTAATGGTCTGTTGATATTAATTTCGTAACAAAGCGTGTGACGCGATGTCCATTGCGACCATTCTGTTTGCAACGGTGCGGTGACGACGAAGCAGCTGTGATTTAAGTTGGTAGCCAAAATATTTGTTGCTTGCCATATTGTATTATATCAAGTGTAACTTTGTCTTGAATTAGTTGGGAAAAGCTGGGGTAGCCGCAGTACAAAGATTTATTAAGAAAACTTGTTAGATAACACCTATTTCTAACTTCTCGCAAAATTGAGAAATTAGTTTCAGTTGTGCTATTACTTTTTGAGCAGAAATCAAAAAAAGAACAAGGATAATAATTCTGATATTTTATCATATCATTCAGCCTATTATAACAAGGAGAACGCTTGATCATTATTAAATCAAAACGCTCGGGAATCCTAACTTACAATAAGAAATTATAAGTCCAGATTTCCCGACGATGGTTTCCATCATCGTCAGTGGTGTCTACATAATCATTGAAAGTACATATAACTCGGAAAAAGTTACATTTGAACTTGCCAGGTTTCAAACCCGCACTTTCATGCTTGAGGAGCCGGCCTTAAACTCCGGGCCACCACGACAGTTTACACAAACAGACAGTAGTACTGTATACGATGTATTGAGAATTTAATATGAATACAGACATAACAAAATTGACCTTTACTAGAAAACAAACTGTCAAGAAATCTTAAAACAATGGACGATTCGCCATTTGTCTTAGCTGAACATTTCTTAGCCTTTGACTAGATAAATCTCCAGACGTTTTAATTGTTACAAAGATTTGAAATTCTTTCGTGAAGTTCATTTGTATTCACGGTGACATTCTCATCTTAAGTGGAAATAGTATTAAAATAGGTTTTTTTTGAGACGAAAATAGCGTATTTCTGAAAATATCTTGGCCAACTAAGCAGTAGACTATGAAGTAGGTAATTTTGTTATATAACTTTCGTGCTGGTTCAAAATATTTAGTATTATGGCTAAATATAAAGCTGACTGACCAAGGAGGTTAACTAACCAGGTACATTGAAGTCCAGGAGAAGAGCAATCAAATCTTGCTCAAATTTAAAAGAAGCCCTTTTGTATTTGAGTGACTTTAAAAAGGTAACTACTTATCCATTTTAAAATTGGAATCCTTTCCATTTGTAGAATGCTGTTGACAATGTTATTTGACAGGAAAGATACACAAGGGCCTACTCACTTCCATTATTCCACATCACTGCTAACCGAATACAAACTAATGTTATTTATATGTTGATACTCTTTTATGTGTCAGTGGGCACAGAACAAACATCCGGGGTTGGATTTTTATACTATTCTGTTATATAACCAGTTATTGCTCGCGGTTTTGCAACTTTTCAACCCAACTCTACCCTAACTTATCTATCTACTGTAAGCTACCTACCTACCTTTCGACCACCTACCTTACCTTAACCATCGACTCTACCTTCATCATCATCAGCCTATAAGTGCCCACAGCAATGCTAAGCAAAGGCTTCTTCTCACACGGAGATGGTTAGAGCATTAATCACCATGCTTGCTCAATGTAGGTTGGCGATTTCAAATTTATAATTAGAAATTATAAGTCCAGGTTTCCTCACGATGTTTAGCTTCACATGTATATGCCATAGGGAAGATGCACAGACAGAGGCTCGGAGCTGGTGTGTCTAATATACTTGATACTCCTTGTAGGTGATAGCTACGAGGGTAATAAGGTAGGTACTGAGGTTGCCTTAGTGAGATGAAAATTCCATTATCCTCACTAAAACAACCTTACAAGTCTTTATTCTGGGAACTTTTCTCTCGCCATCAAAAAAGACTTTATCATAGAACTGATTCATATTATACTTTAACAGCGCGATGAAAATCACTCTTTAGTACGTGGATAAACTCTCCAATTATACAACTTTAACTTGCATACACAAATTCATGACAGATCGGATAATTATTTATATTAATTTGGAACTTCTTTGTGAAGTTTAAATTACAACTTGATGCCACGGTGACCCTACACCGTGAATCTGCTTACGTAGGTTTACAGTAACTTACTTTATTTGAAGCGATCGGATCTTAGTCCTAAGATTCTTGGGAAAGCATGATTTCAATTTTATATAAGAAAGGATAGAAACTAAATTAATTAAAAAATACATAAAGATCATACAATATTGGAGATATGAAACGTCATGGGGTGTTAAATCGATTGAAGCGCCCTCTGCGTCAGTGTGTGGGCTATTAATTAATTGCTACCCTACGGTTATCGTTCCATACAGATAATTAAGTGACGTTGATATCCGTCACGCGTATCAGGTTAAGGGAAAAGTAATAAAATAGTGTTTTAGTTATTGTGATACATGACAGTTTGTTATAGTATATGACTATTTTGCAAGCTTGCTAAAAGGGTTTTAGATTCTAGTATTGCTATACACTAAGACACTGTAAAATGTCTGTAAAGCCACGTCGTAGGTACCAGATAAACTCGAATATTTAAAATATAATGTAGTTAACAAAAAGCAAACATATTTAAAAGGGTATTATTAACGGATATAAAATGACACAAGAGAATAATAACGAATTACATAAATGTGAATACATTTTTTTCATGTAATAGTTCGGCAAACGAGCAATCGTATTACCTGATTGGGGAGGGATTAGGGTTCACAACGCTGTGGTTGTTTCACGCCGGTTTTCTGTAAGGCCGTAGTATAACTCTGGTCGAGACGACCATTCGTGCCGAAGCATGGCTCTCCCACACTTGGCATGGCTCTCTCACACTTACATAGTAGAATGGACCGACCTGGTTGGCGTAGTGGCTCGACAAATTCTCTCTACAAAGTGTTGTTCTCAAATTTTATTATGTGTGTATAACATATTTGTAAAGACAGGGAATAATATTTATGTACATCATTCCTGAAAAATAAGCCAATAATACACATGGTATCTACGTAATCTGGTTTTATAAGGTTCACCCTTTAGGCCTGCCTCAATATTCTTGTTCAAGTCATAAATGTGACTTGAATGGGTAACAAGACCTGTTACTAGGGATAAAGAGCTTAGTACAGACTTTTTGTGTTGCAAGCCCGGGATGTAATATGTCTGGAAGAGATATTAAGGTACTTTTGCGTATGTACTTTAATAAAAAATAAAAAATAAGTAACATTGCGCTTGTTCTGTAGTGAAGGAGTCGGCAAGTTCTTGTAAAAACAATGTTACATAGATACTAACGTATCTATTAGACTTTATCCAAACTAATATTATAAATTCGAAAGTAACTCTGTCTGTCTGTCTTTGCTTCACGCCTAAACTACGGGACTTATTTGTGTGAAATTTGGCACAGACATAGTTTGGAACTCCAGAAAGGACATAAGATAGTTTTTTAACCAAAAATCTACAGAAAGTCACTATTCCACGCGAACAAAGTCGCGGGCAAAAGCTACTAATTAATTCTTAACTAATCACATACAACCAGACTACGTATTAATTACAAGTAACTTCTGCGCCACGTGTCACGGTTTCGAATTTAGCACAGAACAAATCTTTCTTTGACACACAAATTATTGTGTCTGGGTGACCTGGGGATTTTGGAGAGAAAATCAAAATTTTGGGGCAAGTCAGATGGAGCCGAGCAGCGAGTGAAACCGCGCGAGAGTAGCTAGTATACAATAAACATGCAGAAAAAACCTGAGTAGATAATTGTCCCTAAGAAGGCTCCTTACATTACAACCGTAAGTGCTTCGGTACTTCTAAGAGAAAAGCTAATGCCCATCGCCCGCAAATACGGGTACAGTTGTGGCCAAAATTTAAAAATCGAAGAACAAATGAATTCTATACAGCCAGCCACGTTATTTATTTATTTGGGATATGTCGGTAAATGAGCAGACGGATTACCTGATGGTAAGTAATCGGTGCTGCCCATGGAAACCCACAACACGCAAGGAGTTACGAGTGCGTTGCTGGCCTTTTCGGGATAAGGGTATAAGATACTTTAGGATCGGAAAGTAGGGAAAGGGGTAGAGTAACTTCACTAACACGGCGGAACACAACGCAGTGGTTGTTTCACGCTGATTTTCAGTGAGGCCGTGGTATTACGCCGGTCGAGCCGTTATTTGGCTTGCGGTTAAGAAAATAAAGACTGAGCTCTTTACCGTTTGTTTAAAAATCTGAAGTTACATTAACCACTAATTAGCAATATGTAATTTTATTGTTAGCTATGGAAGTATAAGTTTTAGTAACAAATTACTAAACCTTTTATAGAAGAAGGCATCAAAACAAAATAAAATAGTACTTAGTAAGATATCTTTTATTTGTTTTTCCTTCCCGTGTCGTAAAATGTATTCGAGAATGAAGGGATTATAGTGGAGAGGGAGCCACTTTCTATTTGATTTGTTTACCACAGAATAGGAAGATAATATATACAGACAGACATGTAGTTTTTATAGCCAATCGAGGGAATGAAATAGTAGTTAATTAAGTAGGTTTTATTAACAGTTATTTCGAATGCTGGTATGAAAACAAAGAAATATTCACAACAGAGATTGTACCTAATCATTTATTGGCTACTGAGCCGACCAATAATGGTAAGAAAAGATATGGGTTCTACTAACCTATGTCTGTGTATTGACTCAATTTTAATTTTGACTGTACCTGTCTTGACTGTAAGTACCTACATCAAAGTTTCACGTGGTGGCCCGGAGGTTAAGGGGCACGCTTCTCATGCAAGAGGTGCGGTTTAGAAACCTGGCAAGTACCATTGTAATTATTTCCGAGTTATATTTTTTTTATGTAAGTTTGTAGGTCGGCAAACTGCCAGTCACGCCGCCCATGGACTACCGCAGCGGAGAAGTTACGAGTGCGTTGCCGACCTTTTAGGGATTAGGATTTTGAAGATTTTGGGATTGGGGGAGGGGAAGGATTGGGCCTCCGATAACCTCACTCACACCGCGAAACACAACGCTGTGGTTGTTTCACGCCGGTTTTCTGCGAGGCCGTGGTATCACTCCGGTCGAGCCGACCCATTCGTGCTGAAGCATGGCTCTCCCACACTTGTACACAATATATGTACTTTATTATTTTATTTACGGTGAGGGAAAACATCGTGAAGAAATATGGACTCATAAGTTTAAAATCGTCAATTCACCTTGAGCAAGCGTAGTGATTAATGCTCAAACCTTCTTACTGTGAAAAGAGGCCTTTGCTCAGAAGTAGGCACTTATAGGCCTGTGATAATGATGATATACTTCAACGTGTAGAAATATAAAACTATATTTTCTGAGATTCTCGGATTAAAGAACAATTGCCTTACACCTTATCTTTAAGACACCACTAAAAAGTTTCCTGTATATTATGTATCTGGATAAGATTGCTAAGCCGTTTAAATTCTAGTTTGTACCTTCTTGTTCTTCTTCTTAATTGCCATATTAAAATTAACCAACAAGAAAATATATGTTTATTATTAAATAAAGCTTACCACAATGAAATGCTGGACGCTCTCCAGTAGCCATCCATACATCTTGAAGATCCCAATTAAACAAATGAATCTAAAAAAAAATATCTAGAAATACCTAATCTATTATAAACCTTAAATTGGTGGTGATAAAGTTAATCTTTTGGTGATTTTTAGGACAGTTAATGACACTGAGTAATGGTTCGAAAAGTTACTCTTAACACTGCTACCGCCACCGTTTATTTACGACCTTTGCAACCTTGGGTCGCGTTTACCCGGCAAGGCTTTCGCGGGACTACTGAACGGATAAGGGGCGAACGAGTACTTACTTATTATTCTATAGGTATCCTTGTATGCGCTATGTAAAGAGGTCTGTTGAAACTCATTGCAGAACTCCTTGACGTATCGATAGACAAAATGATACAACAATGCTATTAAACAAATATTTCTCGACTGTATTGGAGATATTTACCGATATTCTAGGTCGAGAATTTTGTTATTTATAGTCTCATTATTTTATGTACGAAATCTATAAACCTTTTTGCGCCCTAATTTGAACCTTAAATTTAAAACCTAGTCTTCAAACATTAAACAAAAACATAAGCTAATTTAGTAGAAAAATAAAACTTTAACCAAATTTCATACGAGCACCAATATAATGACGGTATGCCGTCATCAGTACGATTGATCAATCAGCAAGTTGGTAGTGAACTGAATTGGTTCAGTGAAGCGCATTGAGGGCAATTATTCGTTATGTCGCCCTTTGAAGGACGCGTGCCTGGGACAATTCAGCTGCCATTTATCTTCATCAAAGTATTCGCCATAATTACATTAGTAGCATAATGATAATTTCAACTTGCTATAATATAATAGAGGGTGAATTCAGGGAAAATGTGTGTTGTGAATGAAGTGTATGAATAAACGATAAAGTTATACTTTTAACGCGGTAAGCTCCGGAACTACTGATTAGAATTGAACAATTAATTTGTGTTTGTTAGTCCATTTATCGAAAATTGCTATAGACTATAAAAAATCACGCTACGATCTGTAGAAGCTGAACTTAACCCTTGGAGAAATATTTTGCATCCTAAACCCTACTTTATTTCCAAGGTGGACATTCTTTATAGATTTTCTACACCTAATCTGCCTAAACAGTATTATTTATTGACTTACATTTGAGAAGTAGAACTTATATTCATGTTTTTCGACGTATCGTTTCGTATTCTCAGATAGGCTGAGTAGCGAAAGACTAATGAAGGACGTGGGCCATTATGCCAAATCTTTACGTTTATAACTTCAGTGACATTTTTTAAACTGAACCTTTATAAAGCTTAGAAAGGCTTTGGACTTAAGCTGGATAAACGCAATGATCTATGATCAATGAGCAACTGAAATAGATTTATAACATTTTTGACTGACTTTATAACATTTTTCCTATTCTGTGATTTAGGGACCAGATAAAACACAGATTTTAGTAAACGTAAAAGTAGGTTTATTTATGTTTACATTACTAGCGGTACTTATAAACAAGTTATGTAAACAGAACCCTTCTAGCGTGTGTGACCAAACTACGATCCCTAAGCCGAGGTGGACAAACATGGAGATTATGGCAAACACCTTAATAATTATTTCGGCTGATGATGATCATGAATATCTACTTTACCAAATTCCTCAGTTTGAGGACTAATACTTATATACCTATATATACATATAATCAAATCATCGCATAACCCCTCACTTCCCGGATGAGAGAGTGTTAGACTCTTACTGACGAATGCCCTTTCCACCTCCTGTTCCAAGCCGGGTCGTGATATAACATTACGCCTTGTCTACAACCCAGTCAGGTAAGAGAAAACGAGAACCGTTCGAATTTATGATTTTTTAAATATCGAAAAATGATAACGAAATTATGCTTTAGGAATAGAACATAAGACTGCGTTCGGCAGTTACAAATGGTACAGAACCTACCTACACGATTAAGGAATGATTCAGTTTCTACATAGGTAATTTATTTAAATATTAATAAAATTATCAATAGCAGTTTTCTCTTAGCATTTATTCAAAACAAATGAAACTTTAACCAACAACAAATAAAGTTCTGTTAAGCTTTTCAGACGAGCGTATGTCGCCAATCTAATGGCGCTTAGCAATAAAAATCGGCGCGTGCGCCGTTGACCTGTACAATTAAAAAGCGGTCGTTTGCTTTTAGGATTGTTGCGTTAGTGATCGCGACAGTACACCACACTAAATACTTATTACTTCGCGGCCTAGTTTGTGGCTGAAAATAGAGGCTGACAACATTTTATTTGTGATACTAGAAAGTATTAGGAATGGCCAGATTCTTATTATGATGTATTTATATGGTAAGTAGTAACTTTCTTCAATGCCAATGGACCACCACAGTCGGGGCCCTATAGGGCTGATGTTCAGCCGGGGTTGCGGGTTAAGCGCAATGAGTCACCGCGGCCTCGGCCCAGATCAGGAGAAGGAAGGAAGGAGAAGGGGGGTTTTTAGTCAGTAAGAGTCTGACACTCTCTCTCGCCTAACCCTGGGCGGGAGACTTGATGATGATGATTTGATGATTTTCCCCTGACAAAAAACTTTCTGGAATGCTGGTCGTTGAGTAGAAAACCACAAATTTTAACTAAAAACCGCGGGTTACTCACGTGTCTATCTAGAGAAAAGCTCTATTAGTTTCGAACCACAGAGGGGTGCTTGCTCAGAGTGTCTCACGATAGTTATTATAAAAACACCATAAATGTTATTGGGTTTTTGTATATGAACAGTATGAACAGTCCAACCACCATCTATGTATAAGGACAATGCGTATTTTTTTTCTATGTGTATGGACGTCAAACGAGCATTACCTTATGGCAAGTAATCGTCTATAGACATCCGCAGAGGAGTTACGAGTCAGTTGCCGCTCTTTTGGAGATTAGGGTTTCGGAGATTTAGGAATTGAACTCACTCACACGGCGAAACACAACGCTGTAGTATCATTCGTGCTGAAGTTTGGCTCGTGCTGAAGTTTGGCTCTCTCACACTTATCTCGTATCTTATTTTTCAGCTAAAAGCAATAATCATGACACTATATTTATAGCATAACATTGGCGTCTATTCCAACATTTCTCGGTAGTACACGAGAATAAAACTGAAAAGGTATTTGTACAATATCCTTTAAAACTGAAACAAAAGAACTGCGCTCACAGATAACACAGTGAAATGGTTACTTGCTTGAAACTGTAGCGTTGGGAGTTATAAAGATTTCAGTATAGAGCTCATACCGCGCGTGACTTCAGTGCTTAGCACACGATTTCCTACGAAGCGAGGATATTTCCACTAGAGCACACTTTTAATCTTTTTGCGTCGAGACTTGTTGTTCGAGTGCAAGATAAAAATGAAATTACACATAACGCGACGTCTTTTCATCCGCAAAGGTTAGGAAGGATAGTGATACATGTAATTCAGTATTATCCATGTAATTTTAGGGAGGGGGGAGGGATGTCCGCCTACTGATAACTAAGTACATGACATGTGTTCATTAAGCATCTTCGAAAAAAAAACGCTATTATCAGGCAGTTTAGTCGAGTAAAATTAGCTAAAACAAATTTTTTTTTTACTAGCCTGTATTGTCCCACTGCTGGGCAAAGGCCTCCCCATCTCGCTTCCACACCTCCCGATCCTTCGACCGTGTCCACCAGTCTCGACGATAGGCGTCTAGATCGACACGCCATCTTTTCCGGCAATTATAAATATATAATGTAATAAACCTTTTAGTTGTTTCTATCGCAATTAACTTTCTTAATGTACATCTCCTTCTTTTTAGAATTAACTAGCGAACAGCCCTCTCCACCATTAAAACTGAAAATAAGTTTTTTACACATTTGAAGAGAAAGGTTTCCTTTTCAATCATTCTACCTATTAAAAAAACAGCATAAAGATCAGCATACATATGAGCAGAGAAACCGACTGTGTGTTGTGTGTTGAGTAATAGAATATGTTCTTGTGCATCATTAAGAAGTATCTACCTAGGTGACACTAGGTCTAAATAATCGGCTATAATGAAAAACTTAGCAATTTTTTATAGATATATTATATCAAGTATACTTACTTTATTCCTTGAACAATTGAATCAGAAACGACCAATGGTTGTTGTCCTCTGTGTTCATAGATCTCGGTGCTAACAGGTCATGCGTAGACGCATATTTATTGGTACCCAGGCGGGAGGCTGCGCATTCGTCGCGGCGCGGGCGGGCCGCGCATCCCCCTACCCATCACATAGACAGACTAGGTATGTCACGAATTTTTTTCTGCAAATTTTTGTGTGTTTTTAGTAATCGTGTACCTACTGAACATTTCAAAGATACAAGTAATGTTTTATTGATAACTTTTGTCCCGTAGTTTCACACGCGCATTTCATAGCTTATGTTCATCGGAGATAATATAGCTTTCCAACATTGAAATTTTTTTTTTACATGGGTCGAGTAGTTTCAGAGCTTATTCAATTCAAACAAACAATCAAATCTATAAAATTTTGTACATACATATGTAAATAACTATTGATTGGCCTTTATTTAACTATGGCCCTATGTTTACCCATCACATCAACGTTCAGGTATTTTTATATATGATTTGAACAATTATTAATTTATTACAAATATTGTTATTGAAGTTTTATAAATTTTGAACATTGTACAAACGTACCATGCTACGTAGCTACTTCCACAATTTGTATTTTTTCTGGAAAAAGTCTAAACCTAGAAAGTAAGTTTAGACCGAAGACGGATGGTGGTTTCTCCCATTTATTCGTTTCGTTTTCGTATCACCTTTTATTTGCTCAGACATCAGTGATATTCAGAATAACATTGCAAGACACATATTTTTTATGGGTGCCTGTGATGGGTGCGTACTTACGTAGTGCGTAAAATTTTGTTCATTTTAAAAATATTTGGCTGCTCAAACATTTTTAGCGTTGCTTTAGCGTTTATAAAAGGTAGGCGTTGCATAAATAAAGTAAACTAATTGGTGATTTCAAACTTATAAATAGGCATACCTAAATAATAATATGGAGCTTTTTACCATGTATGTACTCCTTTACCGTATTTCAGTTGTGTCTAAATAATGTAAAAAGTACATGTAACTCGGAAAATTCATATTGGAACTTGTCAGGTTTTATTTTACTTAATTATACTTACCGTACCGTGTAAGTCGTGGTGGCCCGGATGTTTAAGCCTTTAAGCGTCCGCTTCTCATGCATGAGGAAACCTGGCAAGTAAGTACCAATGTGACTTTTTCCGAGTTATGTGTACTTTCTATGATTATTTAGACACCACTGACCCACGGTGAAGGAAAACATCGTGAGGAGACCTGGACTTATAATTTCTAATTATAAGTTTGAAGTCGTCAAACCGCATTGAGCAAGCGTGCTGATCAATGCTCTAACCTTCTCCGTATCCTATCTAGAAGAGGCCTTTGCTCAGCAGTGGGCACTTATAGGCTGATGACGATGATGATACCTACCGTCTGTATTACCTACTAAGTAGCATTACCTAATTCCACATTCGTCATATTCTAATTGAAGTAATTGGAAGTGTAATGAAATCTTTTTTCCATATTTAAAACAGCCTCACTTAATAATGTTTGTATGCTTAATTAAAAAACGGAATAACTGTAGATATAAAAAAAATCGAACTGAATATATAGGTATATTTGACTGATCGTTGATCGACAAAAACAACAACAAAAATTCTACAATAGAGCTCCATATTACAAGTATGTAGCAAGTTTCCTTCTTATTTATTAGGAATATCTACATGATCTAGGTGACGTCATATTGTAGGATCTTTTTCCAATATAGATTAGCTGCGCCAAATACTAAACTAGAAGCGTGCAGAAACATCAGGTATATATGAACATTTTGATATCAATGATCGGGCTATAATCGCATTTTGCTGGTTTCTAGTGATAGCAGCTACAGTGTTAGATAAATATTGTTATCAAAAATCTCGGACAAACAAATCATAAGACTACTATAAATAATATGATTTTTTAACTTTACATTTGTAAAACTTTTATTAGCGTTTTATTAGTGCGTGAAAATGTTTGTCTATTGAACTAACGTATAAAAGCATCAGCAGATTTATTAAACCTTTTTTTCAATTCCCAGTTCCGGAATTCTGCAAAAGCACTGTGTTTAAAGTGTTTTTAACGCAAAAACGATAATCTGAAAACGATTTTCTCAGATCTATAACCTGATGATTAGCTCTCGGCACCATCCATGGACAACACTAGGGGAGTCACAAGTGCGTTGAGAGCCTTTTGGCATTAGGAACCTTTAGGATAAGGACTTCGGAACTTCACTAGTGGCCACCCGTTCATTCGTGAAGGATTTCGCGTTTAGAAGAGAAATTACCATAAGCGCTTCGTCATCTGAATTCTTTGGGAAATTTAAAGATTGCTGAGAAAATGATGTGATGTTATCAGACAGGGGTGCAGGTGTCGTGTTTTCTTTATTTCGGCCTAACCTACCACATCAGTATTTAGCTTATTGATGACTTATTGCCGATTCCAAAAACCAATCTCCCTAGAACATTTTTAAACACGATCGATTTGAAACTTTCGGTGATCGATCTCGAGATTTTGAAATCGGCGGTTAGATAACATTTCGATTTCCAACTGACACCCGGTTTCTGAAAGGCTTATCAACGCTCAAATTAACTAATCCCCTGTTAAATCTCTTGTCATGTCATCTGATTGGTTGTTGATAATTCAGTCAACCAATCAGATGACTTGACAAGAGATTAAATTGATTTTAACATTGATCGGCCTTTCGGAAACCGGGTGTCAGTATTTTGCGTGCGTAAATATCTTTATTGAATCCAAAGTAAAACAGCGCATTAACAAAACAAAGCAACGAACCCAGATTTGTTAGAACAATTAAACAGCCGAAATCTGAATAAACGAAAGCGAAATTGTTTTATTGAAATCATGGACTTTGTGTTTGATAAACAAATTGGTCGAGACACTCGGTCGCTCGCTAAAATTAATTACTGGCTCGCCAATTGGTGGTTGTCATCTACATATGGACGAATGTGTGAGTTAGAAAGGTTACTGGAGCGGCCGTTACTTGTTCATGACATCTTTAGATGATTGGGGAATAGGCGAGGAGTCGACGCCCTGGTTCTGTAGCCTTGGACTATCTGCTCTATCGGGAACGTTGATTTATATTGCCGTTCATGAAGATCTATGTTCGTTCGGAATATTTAATGTATTGTCATTACTATATTTTGAAGATGCGAGTCTTTGATTGTTAAGAATTTCTGCTGATGGCATTTAATAGAGATTTTATTATTATGCCCATTCTGTTTGTAACGTGTTTAGTTTATTGTTTGTGCTAGTTTTAACTTTAGTTCAGGCTTCAGGTTACTTAAGTTTATGTATCCTTCAGCTGGATTTCTACTTTGCATAGCTACTACTGTCCTTTTTTATGTTTGTGTTTCTTTGAAAATATTAAAGATTTTTGATTTTATAATTATGAAGTCTGTATGTAGTCTATATGCCTTCGATTATTCCTCTTTCATAATTTAGTTAGTTTTTAATTTTGAGAATATTTATTTCAACTTAAAAGTACTTACAATAAATTTCATATTAACAGCGCTTAATCTTTTGGGTATATGATTATGTGCGCTATTGGTTAGGACTGTTATCCAATTATTACCATTGATACATAAGACTGATATCAATTAAAACTAGAAACTTTAACACTTAAATAAATTATTACTACTTAATTTAATATTTTGTCAATTATATAGACTTTGGTTTGTTCCCATTAGCCATGCGGTGGATGAAGGCTGCTTGCTGGGCGCTGCTGGTACTCCCAGCAGCCTGCAAGGAGCTGTCGGAGGTTCCAATCCGTGAGGAAATTATTCAAGAACTACCGCAGGCACAGGATCCCGATCTCATCAACTATGACGATTACAACCCTACTTTTGAAGAAGATGAAAATGGTATATTAATTTAATTAAGTTCCGTTAATCTTAGGTACTATATTGTACCTTATTCAATATTGAACTAATTATTTTATACCGGCGACAGAAATTAAGACAGTGTTTTGTTTATAAATTATTTGTTTTTTGAGAGATAACAAATGAGATTTAATTATGCTCATGTCTCTTGCTATACGAATTTATTATATTAATAAGCTTATAATTTACTCTTCTGCAATAAAAACTTATAAGTTCTCGTATGACTCATGTATAGCGTTTTAAATCGACTTCTTCATTGCAATCTGCCTAATAAGGCTTTATCTTATCTTAGAGCCTTATGTTTATACGTATGCTCTTTGAAATGACCTATTTACATCTTGTTTCAGCTATCATAGGCGACAGATTCCGCGAACCATCAAGCAGTAAGTTCATTAACTGTTTACGAACTTTACGAATTTTAATTTATGTTTGAACTTATTTGGCTCAGTAAGTTTTTATTGAGTTTGGAGTTCCTTATGTTAACATTGAACTCTGTTACAGCCACGCCGCCATACCGAAGACCCGCCCCAGCGAAAACAGTTAGACGTAAGTTGAGATTAGATTGATAATATTTTTTTTTAAAAAGCGATCTTCTCTGTATAGACTTGTTTGTATAAACTCTAGTTTTAAGTAACACCGGAACTGTATTTGACGTACGACCGGGGTTGCGGGGCAAGCGCAATAAGGTACCACGGCCTCGGTCTAGAGCCAGTAGAAGAAATGGTTTTTATTCAGTAAAAGTCTTTTACTCCTTCTCCCCTCACCCTAGGCAAGAGAAGGCATTTGACGATTTTCCTCTCACGAAAAAAGGTGCACGACATCGCCTTTGCGACGACGGGACATGTACACTGAACTGTATTGAAGTACAGCTTTTCTTAACGTATTCACGCGAATAAGCGGTTATTTTCTATGATTTGAAAATATTAACTTAAAATGTGTTTTTGTTTGTACTCGTATACCTAATCTCAGATTCGCTGATTGGTACTTTCTTATAATTAATTGTTTGTAATTTCAGCTGCTCCAAAATGTGTGGACATTGGTCGGACGTGGAACGAGGGCGAGAATTGGAAGCGGGACAACTGCACCCTCTGCCAGTGTCACGCTGGACGTGTCAACTGCTCCACGATACCTGCCTGTCTCACAGCTGGTAAGTTCTACATGACATAGTATCAAACAAAGGCGGTTTTTCTGTCCCTATATCCCTATGTATGCTTCAATCTTTAAAACTACGTCACTGATTTTGATGCCTTTTTTTAATAGATAGAGTGATTGAAGACGAAGGTTTATATGTACCACTTAATAGTGGAGAATTTTAGTGTTAGTATTAGACCCGTGCGAATTCGGAGCGGGTCCATCATAAAAACCAAAGTGATTAGAGAAATATAGTAGAAAAACGCTTTTAATTACTTCAACTGTTCAAAAATTTATATTTTGTCAAAAATTACAATATATAATTTCACCATAATACATAAATGTGAGTAATCCGAAAATTATTATTTTATTTTCAAGCAAGAATAACTTCTAATTCGTTTTATTTATCATCAGTTCCGACAAGACCAGTGCTGATCGGCGCGGCGGCTCAGCCAACGACGCCGGTGCGTGGACCCGTCGGCTTGCAAGGAGATGATGGGCCACCCGGCCCGCCCGGAATGCCTGGGGTCAACGGGATCCCTGGGGCCCCTGGATTGCCTGGACCCGTTGGACAAATGCCAGATGTAAGCAATATTTAAAAAATAAAGCTTTAGAAAAGTTTGATTTCTTAAGGCCATTTTATGGTCAAATAGATATTTTTTGGGCTTTTTGGGATTTTTATTTGGGTAAAGGGCTTTCAAATACCAACTTTTTCAAAAATGAGTACAAAAAATTTAATCCATTTCTTCCTACTCAGGTGAATGCATACTTAGCTCAACTGGCGGCTTCAGCTGGCGGTGACAAAGGACCTCCATTCGACCCATACCAGTACATGCAAGCTTCCGTCGGCACCCCGGGCGTTAGAGGCATACCAGGTATAACAGTCTCCTTTTCTAGTTGTATCCATTGTCAGATTTCTGATGAGTCTGATAAAATGAACACTTTAATTTTTCCAATAGGTCCACAAGGCCCGCCTGGTCCTCAAGGTTTCCAAGGACCAAGGGGTGAGCCCGGAGAACCAGGCCTTCCTGGACAACAAGGACCACCTGGAGAAAGAGGACCCCAAGGATTACCCGGAAAAGATGTACTTAATAATTATTAGTTTCGACAAAAACTATTTAATAAGTAATAAAATCTTCTCCATTCTCTGATATCCCTTTGAATTTATTTAGGGTTCACCAGGAGATGACGGAGAACCCGGTCCTGCTGGTGCAATAGGTCAAACTGGACCTCGTGGTCTCCCCGGTGTACCCGGAATTCAAGGCTTAAAAGGACATCGAGGTTTTGACGGCAAAGATGGCGCTAAGGGAGAACAAGGATTGCCTGGAGAAAAAGGACCAACTGGCATGCCTGGTCCTGTGGGCCCAGCCGGACCCGCGGTAAGAGTTTTTAAGGGTGTTAAATTGTTAAATTATCATTGTTTAGTATTAAAATACAAGTTTCATTAAAAAAAACTTTGCCCAGCTCTGGGATTTTCTCCCGTGCGTCACAAACATACAAGAATTCGCACAAACATCACACCCAGACTCGGAATAAACAATTAATAATAAAGAGTGGTTTTGCGCGTGGGAACCCGCGACACGTTGCAAGGCAGCCGGTTGCAGAGCCACCGAGTCAACTGTGCAGTCACAATTTGCACACACACACCACAATACTGTGCAGTAAACATTGCATTATCTTGTGTTCAGGGCCCAGTTGGTGCAAGAGGTGAAAGAGGTCGTGAAGGTCCTCCAGGTCCTCCAGGTGTACGAGGCGTTGATGGTGCACCGGGACCCCAAGGATTAATGGTAATTAATATAACGTTAATTATTTAATACTACGGCATTATATCACTTTAGTGATGCTAAATAAAGGTTTTCTGTCTCATAGGGCAACGTTGGCAAACCGGGCTCACCAGGATTCCCTGGTGCTCCAGGTTTAAAAGGTGAGCAGGGTGTTTCTGGACCCAAAGGTAGTCAAGGAATGCAAGGACCTCGAGGTGAAGCAGGCCGTCCTGGACAACCAGGTGAAGTGGGAACACCGGGTATACCTGGCCGTGATGGTATTCCGGGAGAGAAAGGTGTACAAGGACAACCAGGAGCTTCAGGCCCACAAGGCTTCCCAGGACCTAGAGGATTGCCTGGTGTAGCAGGAGATGCAGGATTGCCTGGATCAAAAGGAATGCCGGTGAGATCTTTTATTTCTGTTACATGTAGTGGTTACGTTCATCTGTTTTTCATTATTTTGAAGTAAAATTGAAATAGTAAATTAAACGACTTCACTTTATCATATTAATTATAGGTAATTGATAATTTAAATTTTATATGATTTAGGGGCAACCTGGTGAAAGAGGCCAAAAAGGAGACAGTGGAATTAGAGGAGAACCTGGCGCCCCTGGACCACGCGGTCTACCTGGTAATATTGGGCCGGAGGGCAAACGAGGAAAGAGGGGACTAAGAGGACCAGCCGGCAATGTAGGACCTCAAGGAGAGAGAGGATTACAAGGTATGAGAGGTCTACCTGGTGCAGACGGACCAATGGGTGCTAAAGGTCAGCCTGGTGAGAGAGGTGGAGTTGGATTACCTGGATCTAAAGGAAGTACGGGTGACCCTGGTAGACCAGGACCGCAAGGCCTACAGGGACCAAGGGGAACTATCGGAAGGCCTGGTATGCCTGGAAAAACTGGTCCTCAAGGTGAAAGGGGTATACCAGGAGCTGATGGAAGACCTGGAGAACAAGGATCTCAGGGTATTCAAGGTCCACCTGGATTAATGGGAGGGCCTGGGGAACGAGGGTTGCAAGTAAGTATCATTAACTTATCAAATAAAATGATCACTATGTGACTATCGTGAGGTACTTTTATTGAAAATTAGGACTTTTTTTTTGTGAGGGGAAAATCATCAAATGACTTCTCCCGCCCAGGGCTAGGCGGGAGGGAGTGTCAGACTCTTACTGACTAAAAACCCCCCTGTTCCTTCTCCTGCTCTGGGCCGAGGTGCCTCATTGCGCTTATCCCGCAACCCCGGCAAAATTAGGACTTACTAGTGTGATTTTACTGAGGAAAGCTCTACTAGATCAAAGCCAAGTGTGAGTTTCCGCGACTCGTTGTAGTAGATATTTTCGTAGTGAATTCAAGCGTGAGATGTTATTAAAAAAAACTTTTTTGATTTTCTAATTTCGCTTTATTTTTCCTCGTAACAGGGGGAACCCGGTAAAGATGGCGAGCCTGGACAAGCTGGACCTCAAGGACCTAAGGGCGATGCGGGACGCGATGGTGGCCCTGGTATTCAAGGACCTCAAGGTGCCGCAGGACCTCCAGGTGAAAGAGGCCCCACTGGACCGGCTGGACCTACTGGATTCCCCGTAAGGCTATTTTGTATGTAGTGCTAAGCAAAGGCCAAAGGCCAGCCAATTAGAAATAAAAAAGCTATCGCTTTTAAAAACTCTGAATTTTGATCCCGTCTACTGTGTGCTGCGTGTGCGTCTATTATTGCTAGTAGTAATGTTAAAAACTTCCTTAAGAACGTTCTTCAAGTGTGTGAGTGAGTGAGAGTCGGTAGGCAAAGAATACTTCGAGAAACATTCTTAGTCCGAAACAAAAATCTCGCAACCTACAACAACATGCTACATAACTAACCATATTTTATAACGTTTAGGGTATGCCTGGAGCTGCGGGTCTACCTGGTTCACCAGGTAAGGAAGGAGAGCCGGGCATGGCTGGACCGGCTGGCCCACCAGGACCATCAGGTCCCCGTGGAGAGAGGGGTTTCACTGGAGATCGAGGACAACCAGGGCAGCCCGGGAGTCCAGGAGAAAAGGGAGAGACTGGCGCTCAAGGTCCCGATGGACCACCAGTAAGTGTCAATACTTTAACTTCATCACTATTTAGTAAATGTTCACTACAAACGTTTACAAATACAACACCTAATTAACCAAATTGATGGAGAAACAAATTAAAAAAACATGTTAATTCTCTTAAAACCTGTTAATATTTTAGGGACCCGAGGGTTTAAGAGGTAGTAAAGGTCACCCTGGCTCCCCCGGTGCAATGGGTTTGCCTGGGCAACGTGGTCTAACTGGAGCACCAGGCGAAAAAGGTGAAAGAGGTGCTGCTGGACCACCCGGCAATGATGGACAACCAGGTTAAATTATGTTCTTAATATACCTATATTATTGCAATATATGGCTTTTACTCTAATTGTAATTAATACAATCGATGTTCATCAGGACGACAAGGAGAGCAAGGTCCTCAGGGTCCAATGGGTTCAGTTGGGCCTGCTGGAGAACCCGGTGAAAGAGGTGAACCTGGGGTTCCTGGTACTCCAGGAGAGTTAGGAGCTCCTGGTTCACCCGGAGAAAGAGGACAGCCTGGACCACAAGGTGCTCCTGGCTTATCTGGCCCACCTGGTCTTACTGGCATGCCTGGTCTGAAAGGCGAAAGAGGTTATGCTGGAGCTAAAGGTCAACAAGGATCACCTGGAAGCCCAGGTAATGTAGTTTTTGAGAAACAATTGTTCATTTAATTCAAGAAAATGGAAGTGATTTTACAAGGCATTTCTTTATGGTAAGGTGTACCCGGTGAGGCTGGGCCACGAGGTCTGCCAGGTTTAGCTGGAGCCAAAGGTGCCCGTGGCGACCATGGTCCGAAAGGAGAAACAGGACATGTTGGTTTGCCTGGAAGGCCAGGCGATTTGGGACCACCGGTAAATTAATTTTATTTGTTAATATACTTATTAATATATACCTTTTTAATATAATTGTAAATAAATAATTTCTCATACTTTCTCATATTATAACATTTAGGGTCCCCAAGGAAGTACAGGCCCCGCAGGTGCCCCAGGTATACCTGGTGCTAAGGGAGCCACCGGTGACACTGGTCGCCCAGGACCCCCTGGCCCTGTAGGTTTGACTGGACCTCAAGGAGCTGAAGGGCCTAAAGGTGAAAGAGGCAGTGACGGTGAACCTGGCATGCAAGGTCCAATTGGTTCACCTGGAGCAGCTGGTGAGAGAGGCCCTATTGGTTTACCTGGAGTCATTGGACCAGTTGGGCCACAAGGACTGCGAGGTGCTCAGGTACGTTTTGTCTAAAATCTAACAATGGTGTTCCAAATAAACCCAACTAACTGGAACACTGAAACGGATACAACAACTGGTGTCATCAGTATTACAATTAAAACCTGATACCAATCTATACCTACTAGATAAATTACTCAGACTTTAAAATACTTATTTTACGTCTAGGGTGAGAGTGGTGCCCCAGGCAAGCCAGGCGCAGATGGTGCTCCGGGTACACCAGGCACTCCAGGATTACAAGGTCCACCAGGCCCAATGGGCGAACCAGGTCCAGAAGGCCGCCCAGGCAAACAAGGCCAACCGGGTATTTCGGGACGACCAGGTGACAAGGGACCAATCGGACCTCCTGGTGCAGCAGGACCAGCTGGCCCACCAGGATTACAAGTAAATATTAGTATTATCAACTTTATTCATACAAGTATAATAATCTCTAAAGATTTGGAAGTAATTTATCGAATGACTTTTGCTAGGGACCACCAGGACCTTCAGGGCCCTCTGGACCAACAGGTGAACGTGGACCTAGAGGTGAAAGTGGACCACCTGGAGTTGATGGGCCTCAGGGACCACCTGGCAAAGTTGGACCAGCCGGACTTGATGGCACTAAAGGAGAACGAGGAGAACCGGGTATTGATGGAGCCAAGGGACATGCTGGCTTACCAGGTCTACCTGGAATGATGGGTGCTCCTGGAAGAACTGGAGAGCGAGGTCTACCTGGACCAATGGGACCTCCTGGAAAAGATGGAGAAGTTGGACCAAGAGGTATTATATAAGTTTAATTTGCATATTTCAATGGTTTTTACTGTTTAACGCTTTCATTTAACTCATACACATTTTTGATAGGTACTCCTGGTCGTGATGGAAACCCTGGTCCGCAAGGACCCCAGGGATTGCCTGGTGGTCGTGGACCTCAAGGAGAAGCTGGCAGGCATGGAGCCCCTGGGCCTGCTGGTCCACCTGGTCCTCCTGGCCCACCAGGAGAAGGTCTGGCTTATGATGCTGCTGCTATAGCTGCTATGTTACAACAAGGTTAGTAGCAGAAAAGCTAGAAAAGTTTGCACATAAATGTTCCACCACAACAAATTATGACGTTTCTAGAAATCTTTCATTTTTTTTTACATATTGATCGGAATATTAATATTTTTTTATTAATTTATTGACTGTTGTTTATCCTTAGGTTCAGTAAAGGGCCCCGACCCATTAGGTGATGACCCGAACTTGCTACCTCCTCGCTTCTTCAAGGAAGACATGACACCAGCTGAACGTAAGGAGGTCGTAATGAAAGCCTATGAAAGACTGAAGGTGTCACTCGACAAATTCCTTAAACCCGACGGCTCTAAGGAGGCACCAGCAAAGACTTGTGGGGACATTAAATACCATCATCCTGAATTTGAAAGCGGTGAGTAAACTATCAATAATTGTTTGTTTCTATCGTTTCTTAAAAGAGTCCCTTTAGTTAGACAATGTTATTACCTACATAGATGTATTTATGCAACATCTTTTTAATAACCAAGATAAAAAGTGTGCTTTGGCACGAATGGGTCGGCTCGACCGGAGTGATACCACAGCCTCACAGAAAACCGGCGTGAAACAACCACAGCGTTGTGTTTCGCCGTGTGAGTTTGGTTACCGGAGGCCCAATCCTTTGCCTCCCCCAATCTCTCCTCAATCTCTAAATCTACAAATCCCTAATCTCTAAAAGGTCGGCAACGCACTCGTAACTCCTCCGTTGCGGGTGTCCATGGGCGGCGTTGATTGCTTACCATCAGGTAATGCGTCTGCTCGTTTGGCGACCTATTACATAAAAAAAAACACTCCAGTTCTGGTGAAGTGCATAGCTGCCTTTGGGTACTGCAAATACGAGTAGTCCAATAACATCAAATTCATTTGGCAGGCCAATATTGGATCGATCCAAATGGAGGCGACATAAACGATGCGATCGTGGTCCACTGTGATATGGAAACTGGCAGCAGTTGCGTCTTCCCGAAGCCCATGCAGTCGCAGGACATCACTTACGATGGCAAGGAACACGAGCCGTGGCTGAGTGAGATGGATGATGGATTCACGGTGAGCTTCTGTTACTTTTAATACGAGTACATTACTGTTTTACGGGATTTAACTCTCACGTACTACCTTTTTTTTGTGATTTGCCGTTTTGGCATAACTCTGCCGAAACGTCAAGCAACAAGCAAATCACAAAGCCTGCCATGGTCACAAGCAGACTCACTTTGTTTTACTTTTACTCACAGCATAGGAGTTAAGGTTCATAAGAGGGAGCTAGTGTGGGATACGATCCTATACATAACACAATGTAAAATTTCAACCGCAGCACTTACACTGAAATACATATACTTATTTTTTTTATCAGAATGTGTTAACTAGGACGATTAGTCGACAGAGTATTGACTCAGAACTTAGTAGCTAATATTATTACTACGATAGTTAGTATGGATGGATGGACTTTTTTTTACTTTTTACTAAAAACTACTGAATGGTTTCAATTATGATTTAAATTACCAAAGAGCTGTAAAATACCACATTGGCTATGTTTTATCCGAATTACGCGTGCGAAGCCGCTATACCTATGAATTAATTTATATGTAAAGGCATATTGCTTCATTAAGTATGAAAAGCAAGTGTTAATTCACTTACTCTCTTGTCTAGGTTACCTACAAAGCCGACCACACCCAACTGACGTACCTTCAGCTGATGTCAACGAAGGCTGTCCAGAATGTAACCTTCCATTGTCGCAACACCATCGGCTATTACGACCCCACAGCCAATAACTACCGCCGGGGCATCAAACTTTTGGCTTACAACGATGCAGAGATCCTGCCCAAGGCCAACAACCGGTTGAGATATAAGGCTGTGTTGGATGAATGCCAGGTTAGTGGAATTTTTAGATGAATACTGTTAACTATACGGCGGAAGACGGCAACGCAGCTATTTAAAATTTTATGTAGCTTTTATTCGGAGGAAATTTTTGTTACTTTAATGCTAAGTAACCTGAATGGAATTCCTTGTTCTGATACTAACAGTACCTAAACTAGTTTTTCTTTGAACTTTCTTCTTTATGTAGGTACTTACTACCATATTTGATCTGTCGTATCTCGTCTCTGACAATAATTCATCAAACCCCAAGCGAAAGCACAGGCGTTCAGGCGCCTGTTGTTCTTCAAATGTGTCACTATTAACCACGATTGAAAGACCAAAGGACTGATTATGCCAACTTTGTTTACAGCACAAGAGCTCAAACTGGGCGCGCACTATCGTAGAGTACCAAACGGATAAGCCAGCTCGTCTTCCACTCCTCGATGTAGCCGTACGTGACGTTGGCAGACCACAACAGATGTTTAGGGTCGAACTCGGGTTAGCTTGCTTTAGCTAACCATAAAATGATGGTAACACTCGAACGAATAATATAAACACTGGCAACGATCTAAAGGAATTTGAAAATAAGAATAAGTAACACGCGAATTTGAAAATCGAATTATAACGACTTAATATTTTTATTTTTTTATTGGAGTTTTTTTTTGAGTTATTTTATAACTATTTTCTTTTTGTGTTGCATTTAATCATAATAATATGCTATTAACTTAATATTAAAATATCATTATATAATTATATTTTAAGTCAGTTACCAAAAATAACAATATTTACCTACTTACGTTTAAGATCTCAAAAACATCGACATTTATTATTTTAGTAATCTTGAATATTCACTTTATACCGAAGTATAAAATGAATTATTTGTGCAATTTAGTTAAGAACACTGCCATTTTATAAGCATTTATTAAATAGTTTTAAAAGTTACTTAAAGCCATATACATATGTACCTATCCGCATAGACTAAGAAAATCAAACAAAAATTAATTTTAAAATATTTTTTACTTTATTCATAGTTTGTAACGATTCCTATAATGTGATTCATTTAATAATATGAGAATTAATGTATTAATTAAGTACTTAAGGATAAGTAATTCGAAAAGGTCGTCACAACATAATTTAAATACCTACATATATTATAGTTTAGTTTACAAAGGTCCTCATCGGCTGTGTATAAATGTACATAATGTAAATATTCTTATAAGCAAATGTCATGTGATTCCTATATACAAATATTTTTAAGAATTTAATTATTTTTAAGTAGAACATAAGTTACTTAACTATGTACGCAAATCAAAGTATATACGAACGCAGTATTAATTTTAAAAATTAATATTATTATTTAAGTTTATTAAAGTTACCAATTATTATTGTAATTATTTTAAAACGACTTTTATATTTTATCGATTAAAAAATACTTATATGCATTGATTTAGTTGTTGTTTCTTTTTTACTGAAGTGACTCCATTTATATTTCATATGATCAGGGCTATCGTTTTTGTATTCATTACTTCCCTAGATGGCGTTGATGAAGCACAAAGTCATATTAGTCTACTTAGTAACCACAATAGCCAATATATGAATATCCAAATAGGTTTATGGACAAGAGACCATACCTCTAGCCTCCTTAACAATAAGGACTCCTACTTATAAGAAATGATCTCTATACAAAATAACGAATCATATAAATCAGATTTCCAAAAACTCATACTTCATATCAGACTTCATAGAATATAACAATAGTCCATCTTCAAACAACCCAAGCCTCCATGGATGGTGCCATCCATTCTTCAGTCCTTCTTGAGATTTAGTTCGTATGGTCACAAGTATTCTTTCTCATACAAGTGACAAAAGGTGGAACAGTGCAGGTACATTTAGTGCAAGCGTCCTCAACTGTCACCTCGTCTCCAACGATCAGGGTCGTGTTGCCAAACACGCAGGAGGCCGTCAGGTTTCGAATGTTGAGACCACGAACGACTTTGGTCTTTGCATTTTCTGAAATTACATTTAAACTTTGAGAATCACTTAGAACGGACCATTCTGCTTTGTATAGGTGAAGAAATACGAAAAGTTGATTTTTGTTACAATAATGTTGTTCTCAATAAGGGTTCATAGAAAAGTTTCTATCACCAATGCATTAAATACAAATGTAGTCTTTTATAATATGTTTATACTGTTATTTATACCATATCTTGCTTGCATGCTATAGTGCCATTTTAACCCATAATCGTATCTTGCAAGATTTGTTTACTTGACTAATAACGGAGACAAGTGAGCCTTTGCTCCAAAGTGCTGGTTTATTTTCACCTTGAGAGTGAGGTTACCCAAATCTAAGAATCCACAAAAGGCCGGTGTCATGACCACGAGGGGCGCCGATTGCTTACCACCATAGTATTTCATAAGAATGGGAAGATATGAATATTTATAAGAATTTGCAAAATTGACTAATAGTGATACAACACGATGCGAAGTCAGATTAAGGTAATAAGGTTGCGTTGCTTCTCTTTAAAACGAAGTGACACAATCTTCACCAACTCGCAATAAAAAATATCAAACACCTACTACATAATACTTGAATGGCTCTGTGTACTTAAGCATTCTCATAAAGCCAATATATATTACTTAATAAAATAGTGAAGTTTAGTGACTTCATTGTAAGTACTGACTCTCAATACTGTGATACAAAAACGGATCTTGATCAAGCAATCATTTAAGATCGAGAGTCACTTTTTTCTTGCTTCTGCCTTTAGTTCAGGCCATGGTGCGAAGAAAGAGGAACTGGGAAGCCGTCTTGTCCTTCTGTGAGGTGGCACTAGTCGCCGCAACAGGCACTCGAAGTGTCGGGATCGAGCGCTGATCTGCTGATCTCCTGTCACGTAAGAAGCATGCCCCGAGAGAGCTTACAAGAGCAGTAAAATAAAAGTACTTACGGCACTCGAAACCGATAGGACATCCGCGCATGTTGCCAGGGAAGACAGGAGCGCAGTTCTGCAGTAAATCGGACTGGTAGTGGATCTCGATACCGCAGTTGATGTCCCGGCAGTTGGCAGAGTTATCAGTCGCGTTGAAGTCCGCAGTACACACACAAGTCTTACGTGTGTCCTTGGGCTGGTATGTCTCACCCTCGCGGTAAGTCTTCCCATCCACTTCACATGTCTTTAGCTGGGCTATTGCGTCTTTGCCTAGAATTAAAATGTCGGAATTAAAGAGATTTTCCTTCGTTGGCTCAAAAAGCTGTAAGTCAGAACCACCAAATTGATGGGTGATAATAGGCTCATTCTCATTTCTCTATTACACAAATTGTATGGAAATACGTCTTCCTCATATCTGATCGGCAGATGTTGTTAGCAAAAATTTTACGAATTTATTTTCAAAGTCGAGATCAAAAATAACTGGCGAAATTCCACAAATTCATGGAATTTCTAAACCGTCCTCGTTAGTAAATCCTTCAAACAAACGAAAACATATTCATCGTTATGTTTTAAAATAAATAAATATTTATATAAACAAATGGACATTGAAACGAAGACCAAAAGTCAAGGTAACATATCTGCTCTTTAGAATAAATGATACTTGATAAATTTTGTTATTTTAGAGTTTTTCACAACCAGACTTAGGAATAACACCCCTAGTATTTACAGAATAAATAAGAAACATTTCGACATTGAAGTTTCTCTTAAATTTCCTCATTCTGTGCCATGAAAGATTGAACTGAGGCCATAAAACTGCACTTATATGCCAACATTATATGGTATATAAAAAAACTTGATAAAACCGGCATTTCCTATCTGAGTAATCTAAAAAGAAATGCCAAAAGAAGTTAGAGGTCAGACCCCTTTAATTTAGAGACAATGTAAAAAACTATGCGTAGGCACCGTGGACCTTAGTTACTCGTATTTAGTGGTACGACCCCAGTTTAAATGGATCCTTTCTGAACCTTACTTCTCAAGTTGGAACACCCAATATAAAATATATTTTCCAAAAACGAAGACGACCAAAAGATTATGGGCAAAAGCAACTTGTCAGCTTCGAACCTTGTCAAGGAGAACTCACATATTGTGATATATTTTTTCACATAGCTATAAACAACAGCTGATTTGTCGAAAGATAAAACCATCAAAGTCTTACGTGACGTCGATGCATCAGTAAAAACAGTTATACGGTCAGTAATACATAGGTACTTTTAAATAATATTGGTTCTGTAATTACGTGTTACGATTTTTAAAAGTCCAGTCATACGTGGAAGTCAATCCTGTCATAATGATAGTATACAATGGGTCGTTAATTGTAAACCTGCCATTGCATCGATCTTTAACATTGCATATATGGTAACCCTATTGTTTCTTCTACTGTTTGGACACATAAAATTGTGTGTCACCTAAAAATAGACTTTATTAGCAAGCAATATATTCGTTTTGACAGAACCAGTGCATAGATTATGTTTATTGGCTCCTAATTGTCTGCGATGAACTCATAAGTTCGGTAGATAATGTTTTGAAGGTTGGTATTGCAAGGTTAGGGATGGCTCATTTCTTGGTTGTGCCTTAAAAATGCATGTTCTTATGTAAGTATTGTTGGCGATTACCTCATCGCATATATTTCTTCTTAACTCAAATGTACTGAATACATATACATATGTGTAGTCGAGTTATGCAACGTTTTTTTACTTTGGCTTCAAGTTTAAATATTTATTTATGGCAATATTTGTTTTACTCGACTGCCATAAGACACCTTAATGCAGTCCTTTATTGACTACTAGGTTACTTTTTGACTTTTTAATTTTACAACCGAATTGAATATCTATAGTAGACATAAAGTAGCTAGCACTGACTTAGCTATAAGTATTTGTGTAAATTCAAAGTGCAATGCACATTGAATGCTAATGAAAAATAAAAAAGAACATAAAACTTATCTAATTGAAATCGATACAATGATACATTTTAAACTATTAATTGAGGAAAATGCAATTGTTAACACTAAGGGTCAGTGGCACTACGTTCATAAACAAATTACGATCTGTATTCAAATTTGTTTGTAACTAGCGAGATATATCTATTTGTGCAACGCAGATGCAAAATTTCTCCAATGTTTTATGTATGTCATTATACGTACAAATCGTCCTCTGCAATCACTAACTATTAAATCTATCCTAAATTACTCACCACAAACAGTGCCAGTACTGCAACACGAGTCTACTTCATACGTATAGATACATTGCTGCTGCATATCATTGTCGAAGGTCTCCACACAGTCAACGGCCGCGCAGCTGAACTGTGGCTCCCCGGCGAACACGCTGCAACTGCAGGCTTGCGAGCAAGGGTTACTGATCAGTGGCTGAGGTATCGGCGATCTGTCAGCGTACGCCACACCTCTGGAATTGATAATTTTGTACTTTAGATTGGAATCCTAGATACGATAAGCTTAGACAGAATGTTAAGTAGGTGCTTAAAAGATAATTAACTTGATTAGTAAGTAGGTAAAGTTCATCTGATCAGCATAAACGTTTTCACAGAGTTGGTTCTAAGAGTTTGATGAACTCGAAATTAACTCGAATTCGAGTTGTGATCTTTTCAAAAAGATTTTTTCTTATTTTTTCAATCGTATTATCGCGATGATATGTGAAGATTGATTAAATATTCTTTATCACACATTCAACTTTGTTTTTAGGGATTCTAAAACGATTTTAGCTCTATTTATTTGTAAGTATAATAGTCTAGCGTGTACTCTATTTTAGAATTAATTACAATAATAATATCCGAGTACATTTCCATAATAAATTAAGTGAGTTTTTCTTTTTCACGTAATGTCGCTAATATAAAAAATGGCTGTGAACAGATAACATTAAATTTGTCTAAAAGCAAAACGATGTTATTCTGTGTCATAATGCCCAACATATTGTGGAGAATTTTACAGACATTTCGAGTCAAAATGACTCACAAAGGAAACAAGTTATTTTATAATTAGGCAAGTAAATTCTTACATAGATATACGTTATAATAATTAGATAAATATAAAACATTGCAATCGAAATATTTTCGGAATGTGACAAAAATATAGGCAACGGGTGCTTAAAAGTAAAAAAAACATTAATGGTTTTTAAGTAAAGTATTACTATTTTATTTAGGGCTGATTTTTAATGGTTAGATAAAAGTTACCTGGGGAATAATTATGATGATGTCACGTCAGAATGTTTGTATAAGACAGTGACATCAACAATTTTATTAAGCAGATAATATTTATCTAAGCTTTTATATCACTAAAGGTGAATTTAATACCTCAAGGTTCATTTATTCTCTGCCAAATCACTTTGAAAACTTGTAACTAATTGCTAGAAAAATTAATAAGTATGCTCGCTGCCTCCAACGTCGTGTAACTTGTCAAAAATGATTGATTCTTGGAACGTACATGCTAATCAAATTAGCTATCGGATGTTTAATGTTTATTCATTATTTCTACATAGATAAGCCCTTTTAGACACTGCAAATGAGAATGGTGAGATTAGAAAATTGTTACCTAAACAACATGTAGGTACTTAAAGCATAATATTAAAAAAAGATGGCATCTGTCATTCACAAACCTTAACATTTGCTTACTAAAGTCGTAAAGAATCAAGAATCAAGAAAGAACAAGATAAGTTACACAATACAAAATGTAAAAATAGAGTATGCCTTATTAAGTTCCTGTAATCAATTTGTTATAATTTAAGGGCTGATTTTTCAATAGTCAAATAAATTTTATCTAAGGAATAAAATGTTTGCTGCCACTCTCTTATAAAAACATTCTGACGCGACAATATCATAATTATTCCTCAGATAACTTTTATGTAATCATTGAAAAATTTTCCCTAAATTAAATAAGAGCTTGCAGAAAGATAATCAGTAGCCTTCCTTCATTTATTAAATTAGAATATAAGCAATGTACTTTTAAAGGAAATGCTATTAATATACCAATATAATATCATTATGCATGCATACAATGACTAGTCAGTCATCCTTCGTTTGCCATAATAAGCAATAAAACATTTCCTATATAATTTATATCAGCATAGCTAAATTGTCACTAGAGCAAGAGCAAGGTCGCGGTATTTCCCAGCGACGCGATTCTGCGCCGGCGCAACCAGCGACCATCGTGCGAGAGGTCGCCGGCTTTTTGTTTATATTCACTTCTGGGTGCTTCTCCGAACTCCTCGAGGTCAGTTTTTGAGTAAATCCTTATTTGCTCTTTTATTGTGCAGTATTGTTGATCTTTTTTGATGTCCTAAAGACTTTTTGCAGATATGGTCAGCTCAATGTTACATTGCCAACAAGGACTTAAACTTTTTATAAACAACAAAATCGTGACTCGAAGCAGGACAACCGGTGGAATATGAGATAAAAGCCTACTATTTACTCCTCTGAGCGTAAATAAATGAACAATATTTTTTTCGATAGGCAGCTCTATAGTTTTAAAACGCATAACGTTCATGGTTTCTATCTTGAAAGCATGATAAAAAATGACAAATGTCTTCAACTCACTTGTAATAACATTTAGTGGGATCAGGATGCAGGTCTGGGCAGGTGAAGGACTCAGGACAGAGGCCGCCGTCAGCTCGAGCCACTGGTGTGCACCCCAACTCTGTGTAGAAGCTGGCCATATCACACTCCCCAGCCATGTCTGTTGACACTACTCCTAGCACTGGAAAATGAGACAAACGTGTTAAAAATTACACAAAAATATCAGCTCAACAAGAGTCGTAAGAATTAGTTAAGGGAGTATGCATTTAGCAGAGACTAGTTTTCTGATTAATATCAGTTTTATATGTCATACGTCGAACGAGGTTCAGAGATCAGATTTTCTTTCTTGTCGGAAAACGACCAGACGGATTACTCGTAACTGCAAATATATATTAATATTATAAAGAGGTAAAATTTGAAAGTTTGTATGTAGGGGGTAAACTTTATCGTCGGATTCGGATTGCCAAAATTCTTTCACTGATAAAAAGCTACAATGTTCCTGAGTGCTATAAAACATCACGCTACGATTAAATGGAGCCAAGTAGCGGGTGAAACCTCGCGAGAATAGCTTGTAAATTGTAATCGCGATGCCCTTCACTGGGTTGTTAGCGATTTTGGGGATTGAGGATTAGGGTAATTTCACAAACACTACATATGTGTCGTTTCACGCTGGTATTCGATGAAGCCGTTGTATCACCCCAGTCGAGCCGGCCCATGCCTTATGGCTCTTCTACACTTAAAATATGTGGAGGTTACCTACGGCAGATCCCTCTTTTGTAGCTAAGCCAATATAGGTCAGAAGCTAATTATGTGTGTAAGGAACTTGCTCCTTATTTAATACAAATATGTCTTTTTTAATTATAGAAATTGAAACCACTTGACGAGCCATTCTGTCTTTTTTCGTAACAGTACCTTCGGTCCTTCGAGGTAAGCCAAAGAATATAATTTGAAAAATAGTATCTTGGTCCATAATTTTGTTCTATACTTAAGTTAAAACAGACCGGCAATAGGTTTAAACTCAGTAATTAAAATCAAATTGGCAGTTAGGAAATATTGTAAAGTCGTAATACTTCACTTCGTAATTCTCGGTAACTCGAAATCTCTAATCTTGTCTGATGTTTGGAAATACGATTGTGTGGTATTACCTACATTTATACTAGTGGAATGGTAAGGCAAGTACGACTGCATAACAAGGGGTTGTTGTTGCGGTTCCTTGGTGAAGCAAAGTACCTATCGAAATGAACCATAAAGGTTTTTGAAATTTCTCATCTTATCCACTCCCAATTTCGTCACACATGCTCACACATTGGTGAAAACTGCCTGCTAACTATTTTCGACTAGCAACTATCGTACGATTTCGCCACTGCCTGGCTTCTATTGGTTGTAGCTTAATGTTTTTTAGCCTATAGCCTTCCTTATAGCTCATTTATCGAACTATCCAACACGAAAATAATTGTTCAATTCGAACCAGCAGTTTCGGAGATTAGCGCGTTAAAGCAAATAAACAAACTCTTCAGCTTCACAATATGAGATAGATGTGACTGTTTCGTTTTGTCAATAGGCCATATCTAATCTTATCTATCTTTGAAACTCTTAGCTCTAAGGGAGTTATTATAAACCTTAAAATAATTTAATTTAAGAATGAGATTTGATTGATATTAGGAGTGTATTTTATTACATCTTGCTTGATGTTTTTTTCCAAACCACATTTATTTGATACTCTATGTGGTTAATGTGGTAAGTCTTTAATCGGGGTTAAGATATTATTATAGGAGTTTTTCAAATAAGTAATCCAAAATATGTTTAGCGTTAGCTGAACGTACTGATGAGTTTACCTCGTAGTTTTCTTTTTACAGTCAAAGTATTTATTAATTAATCATTAAAAAAATACAATTTTGATAAATAAATCATCTTATTATATAGCTCGGCATTAAGATATAATAAGCTGATGAGTTGAACCACTTAGGTACTTACAATAACATTATTATGGTTCACACATCCCTAATATAGCTTCGAACCCTGTTATATTGCAGGGTGCCTATTAAAATCGCATAACTTACTTAATCTAATAATAAAACTACAAGTTGAACTTTTATAAAAAGTTAGTTACTATGAAGTTCCGGTAAAAGTACCCATACGTGCCTAATAAGTACTTAGGCACAGACTACAAGGTACCTCGTAAATTAAATACACAAGGAAGTAAACAATATTAAAAGTAAAATAAAAACAAAACTTACTGAGCATCACAAAACCAATTACGGCCTTCATGATTGATTAGATTTACAGACAAAATCAATTACTTGGAAACTACACTTTTTGTTTACAATGTTTTCCGCGGCAAAATGTTTGGTAAACTTATGACGTGCGGCTTCGACAGTGGCTGGTGACGGAATGAGTCGCAGGCCGCTGCATGCAAATAGTCCCTGCGCACGCGCATATTGCTTGTCCTACTACTATGATTCATACATCAATTAATTCATGCGATTATGGATATCGTATTATGGATACTGGATCACCTTGCGATATGATCTGGGAATAAATATTGAAATTTGTAATACGGTAGTTTCCAACTAGTAGATATCAATTAATTGGGATGTCGATAGCGATAGCTGTCTCTATGAATTTTGTTTGAAATCATAATGTTTTTACGGCTCTTTTATTTCTAATAATATAGCTAAATAGTCTAAAATTAAATATATCGTTAATAAATTACAGTATATTTTAATAAATTCATTGTATTTAAAAGCCAAAATGTTTTTTTGGTCACAGAAACTACTCAATACTTATTTAAATTGTTTGTTAACAACAAGACTTTTATTTCATTCAGAAGGAGCTGTTACAGATTGGGGATATTAGACTCCATTCTAATAATTGGTAATGCAAGTGCCCATGGGCGGCGCCGATTACTTACTGTACCAGGTCCGAAAACTTGGATGCTGAATCTTCTAGCTAAACCATCAAGGGTTTGTCATTGAAGCAGTACAGAATTAATTATTATTTTCTCTTCAGTTATCTTGCAACATCAATGACAGAACCTTTCAAAAACTATAAAACGATACATACGGGTATTTTCACTTTGAAACGTATCATTTAGTGTACTGTTTTGTAACCTTGATTCAAAAGATATTATTGGTGTCAATAGCGTTATCGGAAAAAACCAATGCCGCTATTGTTGTGTTGTGTGCGTGTGACATAATGACATTCCGTCTATAGTTATAAATGAGAAACGCATAGTTCAAAATTGTAAATTGTACGACCTCGATATTTTTTGGTGTAGAGGTCACTAGTGTATGCACATAAAAGCCAAAGAATGATTATGGTTTAGTTACAGGTTAACACCAGCAGCTAATGACACTTCAGCGCTGGAACTATGAGCGTCGTCCGGATGGATTTGCCAGTCACCACACTTAGCAGGCGTTTGAAGATCGTAGTTTAAAATATAAATCTGTTAAATTTATAATAACTCCTTAATTGGCTCTAACAACCGCGGGACGATTATTGAATAGTGTAAGTAAAAGTACTATTCACTTTCGTCATAACAGAATAGCCTTCGTTTCATACGGGAATGAAATCGTCGATTTTATTGATTTGTAATCTTACTAATCGCCCTCTCGGATTTCACTCTGAAACGGAGGATTGAGAACCTTATTGGGAAGGGATAGCCCTTCCTATTTCACCCGAGGATCCGGCAGCGCAATTAAATGCAAGGGTGGACTTAATCGTCACAGTTATTCGCCTAAGTCATCACTAATTTATGAAAATTCACTTTATGAGTATTGTTATAGGTAAACGTAGTGCTGAGATTGATTGTGTAACACCAGGAATGGCAACTTTCGTGTTTTATGTGAATAAATCTGACTCAATATCAATGATTCTATTTTATGACTTAAAGAATTGCTCACACATAACGAATTCTTAACGGTACCACGATAGTCAATTGTCCTCTAACATATTTATTCATTTAAAAAACGTTGCCCCATATTAGGAGTTTCTCCTGTGTCGTGGGTGCTTTTACAAGCATACATTTTCACATACAATTTGTGGATCACATAAAGAGTTGTTCCGTGCGGGAATCGAACCCGCGACACGTTGCAATGCAGTCAGTTGCCCAGCCACCGCACCAACCGTAACATATCTTTGCAGCTCAATATTTTGTGCAACATAATAATTTTAATTATAGGCAATCCGTTTGAGCAAGCATGTTGATTAATGTTCAAACCTTCTCCAAGTGAGGAGAGACCCTTTGCTCTGCAGTGGGCACATATAAGTATATTTTTTATTGAAAATAACAATTTATTCACTTAAATTAACTGATTGATAAACGCGGCTGCGTGCGCGACGTCGCTGTGACAAATACGCTGCTTAGAGTCCCGTTACCCACGACTTGAAACTAGTAGAGCCCCTTTTTTGAATTCACGTGAGTAAGTAGTTATTTTCAACATATTGTCTCACAATAGTTACTAGGTATTCGGATAACACTTAGAAGCTGATAATGATGATAAATATAGGTAAAATGCTTTACACATATCTTTCTTTTCCTATTGCCGTATGTAGTTTGTGACCCTACCGTCGCTACCTACCTACGTGCCAACAAATGTTATCAGACTTTGAAGCGGGTTTTTTTTTATATAAAACCACTGAACATATACATACATTTATCTCAGTATATATATATCCTTTTTTCTACTTCTTAAACCTTGTTGGTGTATCAATTTCAATTAAACTTGACTATTTTGGAATGAAAGTACTGATGCAAATAAAATGCACATATATTTAGCTACTTATATGTAAATAAATTTACTATATCCTAGTTTATCAATTAAATTGACCTAATTATTTTCATATAATGACGTTCTGTATAGCCATAAAGTCATCAATTATAATCGCACTATGAGCATACAAGTACAATCACTGATATGTATATTTTATCTGTACCTATGTATCTAAGTATGTTAAGATAATGTTGTTATCAACTTTTTTTTTTATGTATACGATCGACAAACGAGCAGACGGATTACCTGATGGTAAGCAATCAGCGCCGCCCATGGACACTCGCAATGGAGCAGTTACGAGTGCGTTGCCGACCTTTTAGGGATTAGGGATTTGGAGATTTAGGGATTGAGGAGGTATTGGGGGAGGGGGAGGATTGGGCCTCCGGTAACCTCACTCACACGGTGAAACACAACGCTGTGGTTGTTTCACGTCGGTATTCTGTGAGGCCATGGTATCACTCCGGTCGAGCCGACCCATTTGTGCCGAAGCATGACTCTCCCACACTTAAACACAACAAAAACAACTTGTTCATACGGATTTCAATTTGCCATACATATCGTGGTAAGAATGTATCTTATGATATATTTATTATAATTAGTCTTTATGTACATATTTACTTCGTCCACACCTACCTACAAAACTGGCTCAAAACAATAACCAACAGGTTATTGTTTTGTTTTGAGCCAGCAAGCAATTTATTTATAGGTAGAATAATCAACAAGATGTTTTACTCGGATAGGTAAAATAAACATAAAAAGGTAGGTATTGGGAATAAAAAGACTACCCACATTTCACAATAAGTGGAGTGCATACGTTATTTTTGTATACGGCTGTACTTATTTTAAGTTTGTTTTTCGCCGTATGAATGAGATTACTGGAATCCCAATACTTTCCCTTCCCCAATCCCTCCCCAATCTCAAAATCTCCAAAACCCTAATCCCCAAAAGGTCGGCAACGCACTGGTACCCGCTTCCCTCCGTCGTTGCGGGCATCCATAGGCGGCGCTGATTGCTTACCATCAGGTAATCCCTTGCTCGTATCCTCCCGTATCCCCTACCTATCACATAAACAAAAACGATGTTCTAAATTACAAGAAAATACACCATTTTATTATGTTATTGTAATTTACCAACTCGATAGAAATAATAATGCATATTGTAAATTGTAATAAAAGTATTTTTAATCTAATAATTTGTAATTATAAGTAAGTACAATCTTTGCTGTGTTGTCACAAATATTTATTTGTTGTATGTTATGTTGTAGGTTACAGTAATAAATAGTGTTGTTCTTAATTCACATGAGTACAAGGACTTCGTATTCTGCCGAGTTCCTTTCTTCGCCGTCGAAGGGATAGTAGCAAGTGCCGTGGCTTGGCTGGATCTAGAGAGAAGATAATATGAAGATCAGTTATAAATTCATTAAAGTAAAATAACGCCCTCCAATAGCAAGTACAATTACACTCTACTTTTCTAAAAAAAAATCTCCTTCACTTGACAAAAAGAAACATCACAAAAAAGAATTAGAAAAGTTAAATTAGTCCCGGGGCTGTTGAGTTATGCGCTTATGAACAGATTTTTAGGTTAATTTTTACATACAAGATAAATAGTAGGTCCTCCTGCTTTGCACTTTTGTCTACTGCTTCGATAACAACGAAAGGGTCTCTATATCCCATTTTTTCCATTTGCTGAGTAATGCGCTTACCAACACATTTTGCGTTTTATGAATCCCGTTGTGATTTGAAACTAGTAGAGCTTTTCTCAGTGTGTTCACGTGATTAAGTCGTTATTCTCAATAAATTAAGTATGTCTCTCGATAGTTACTATTCCAAAACATATGTAAAGATACTGACTTTTATTTCCGAATGATATTCTCCGTCCGTATAGGTAACATCCTCTTTTCGGCAATTATCTTGTACCTAAGTCCTTATTAGGAGGTTTTTTTTTTTTTTTTTGTGAGGGGAAAATCATCAAATGACTTCTCCCGCCCAGGGCCGGGCAGGAGGGAGTGTCAGACTCTTACTGACTAAAAACCCCCCTGTTCCTTCTCCTGCTCTGTGCCGAGGTCGCGGTACCTCATTGCGCTTACCCCGCAACCCCGGCTGCTTACCCCGCAACCCCGGCTGAAAGTTACCATTCAAAAGCATAGGTAAAGATAATGACTTTTATTTCCGAAGGATATTCTCCGTCCGTATAGGTAACATCCTCTTTTCGGCAATTATCTTGTACCTAAGTCCTTATTAGGAGGCGAGTAAACCAGTCAGATGAAAGCAAAGAATTTAAAACGCGGCTTAGCTGGCCCAAAGCTAAAAACTTTATTTCTATATATTAATTTCAAGCTATTGATCCGCGTGGATACGCTAACCCCAGTTTACTTGAGTTACTAAAGACCGCGAATAGACAAATGAAATATAATGAAGGACCTGCACATTAAGGACCACAGCGCGTATGTGACAAAACTGTACAGTTATATTATTGTATTTTCTAATGAATATATTATTGTCTTCACCAAGTGTAATCGCGATATTTTCTCGGGGACTGGTAGAGGTATGCAAAAAGCTAATAGAAATGAACTGTGTTCCTTACCTTGCCAGGCGTAGTGCATCCGTCGTGTGTCACTCTGCCATAGTACAGCTTCTCTCCGTCAGCAGTGACTCCTGCGGCTACTGCACCTGGGGGAACCGCACCACCAGTCGAGAACTGCCAGGAGAACATCGCGGGAACCAGAACCTAAAACCAGGATGGTAATAATATGTTAGAATTGCCTTTGTGACAAGAATCAATAGTGGTTGCCATCTTAAGATTTCACAGACTGAAACGATGAAATGGAACAGCCATTTTTCCTAATCCAATAATTCATCATTTTTACCTCAAATTGGTCTTTGACGATTTCTTCTCCACCCCAGCAGACGTAGCAAACGTTCTTGTTGGGGATGACCTTTGCGGGAAGGATGTCACCCTCATGTGGGGCTCTGCCCGCGTAGATCTCATCACCATCTACATCAGTACCCACACGCAGAGCGCCGGGGGGGATAGAGCGCTGGCTCAAGCATGCGGGGACCCAACGGTATGTACCTGAAGTGAGCAGAGGGATAGAGTTAGTTAAGTTTTTCGCGCTCAGTTTTTTAACAAATAATTAAGAATTTAATACAGACACAAATGTGTTTGATATGGAAAACATGCCATAAGAGTAAAAAAAAGAACGTAAAAGAAATCAATAACGCAGTCGATAGATCATTAGTAATTAAAATTATGATGGATAAAAGAAAACAACAATACGAAGAAAACAACAGATGTGAGTGAGTAAAGTTTAAAACAAACATGGAAAATATTCAAACGAAAAGTAACGCAAGGTTGATGATGAAAATGTGTGATTTTCCACAAATATAAACAACACAGAAGCTACGGCCAAAACTCTATATGGATGAGAAATTGAAATTGTTAAGAATAAGACCAACAAGGTAATCAGTACAGAGACATGGTGAGATGTAAGTCTGGATTGGACAGTCACCATAAAGAGGATTGGCCTACACGTGGCGAACGATACAATCAATAAATTACTCAGAGGTAACACCTTCACGCCTATATCATGTATTTCATGAGAAAATATTCAAGATTTATGAAACTGAATCGCAAACATCGATACAGTTGTAACAATATTTGACACTGTTCATTTGCACTAAAGCGTTGCGATATTATTTTATCAGCCGCTTTATCAGGAGGATAAATATGTCCCGGATTAGATTAACGATTATTATTGATGCGATGCTGTTGTCTAAGAATTATGTGGGTTGATTAAAAGTAACGTGTTGATTTCAATGATTTGTATGAAAAAATTGATTGAGGGATTAATCTTGTTAATTGCTGTTGTGAATGATTTGAAAAAGTAATATAGGATAAAAACTCCTAGTTATCTGAGAAGGTGCTATCTCCGGGGACCCAATCCAGACTTACTCCACGGCAACTCGACAGTTTCCCCGGGCAATTCCGGCTCAGAGTTATCGACCACAGTGACTTCGCCGCCATCAGGAGGGGGTGGTACTTCTCCTCCAGGGTAGGGATAGAAATAGGCAGGGTGCACTGGGTAAAAGACTACTCCGGCTGCAGGAGGGTACATGTGTCCTGGGTGGCCGGGAGGGGGAGGGAAACCATGTGGTGGTGGTGGTGGCGGTGCACCCCAACCATAATAACGCCGATCTGCACAATGACGCTTTCATATATTAGGTGTCAACGAAAAACAACAAGTACAAAAACACACTAAACATTGTCCTGATATCTATCTTCATGAAGGGATTTCATGTTTATCTACTTCCTTATTCTGTACCTATAATAAAATAGGTATACTATTTTCATAATCACGGATTAAAATGTGACCAATAAACGTATTTTTTCAAATTCTGTGCTATTCGTGGTTACTGATTATTTTATATGATTCATTGCAATTGTGTGCTATTTTGATAAACATTAAACATACAGGTTGATAAACGGACAGCCAAGCTACATAAATACAGTACTAATTGATTTAAAATTTTTGAGTTAGTTCTTTTGATTTCGTAATTAATGGGTATAATTACCTCTGTATTTTCGTTTCTACACCTGAACACACTTGAATGAATGTTTACGACGTAACTACCTACCGATACAATATTGTAATCCTTTTATTATTAGTAATTCATTGTTTTATCGGTGTGTGATACGTATATTATTTATTAAGTCCAATATCTAACTACCTACCTATTTGTCAAATACTAAAACTTTTTATCTTAACAGGAAAATTTTTGAATGTTGCAACAATTTTTTTTTCTATGAAATGCTCGATATTGATATTGTCCAAGGCTTAGTCATAATATAATGTTCGTGTTTATTTTACACTTTATTGTTTATCGATGAATAACACCTTAGTATCAGATTAGATACAGGTGTTGAATTAATGCTCGAAATATCCTGTATTTATCAATTGTAAACTAATCATAAGGTTAATCATCTTAGTTGGAATTGAATGTGTAATTTATCGAACGATAATAATTTTTCCTGTTCAAAAATAATAAAACCGGCTTATTTAGAACACCTTTTTATATCGATAACAAATTTGATGCATTTTAAATAGGTTTCAGATAGAGAGAAAATGGGAAGGGCCCGTTATGTTTCCTTGGGGTATTCCCACTGACGTTAGACAGACGGTTTTGTCTGAGGTAATATCCAATATGAACATCTTTAAAATATATATATTGCAGCAGTAACCAACGAATACAGTTCATATATACCCCTAGGACGTGATCTTAAGTTAATTCATACATACTACATACATGTACCCTGCATCCCTAAACTATGATATTCTCCTCTAAAAAAATGGATCCCTGTAACTGTAGATTATACCTACTCGTCAAATGGATAGGATCCACGAAATCTTGGATTTCAACATAAAGTCAATCTAAATTAATAGGTTTTAATCATGTTTTGTCAACGTAAAACCCATATCAATTTCGATTTCAAAGTACTTGATATCTTTTATTTTTATCATAAAAGGTGTGTTCACAAGATAGTAATCATTATTCGTTAGTAATATTTTCAAGGAAATTATGATTTATAATTGAAATGAAGTAATAATAAGCGTCTCCGTCTAAATCTGTATCTTTAGCTGCATTGTTTGAACTGAAAACAAATGTAGCAGCGCGTGAAACATTTTAGATTTACATGACAAAAGGACGAGCGCAATCCAAATAAAGAGTGTCTGCAGCTAGAACCTTCTCTTTAAAGTTGTGATTGTTTGTTGGAAATGAAGTATTTTCCAATACCTATAATGCCGTGCACAGTCAAAATGCAATTAAAACTGTTTGAAAAATAATTTCACTTGACACGTCTGTTTTGTTATCACCATCTATCCAAATTCGAATGTTATCAATTTGTTACGAATCGTTTTATAAGTGTGTACGTGTACACTTCTAATTGGTTCCTTAATTATTTACAATAAAACAATTCGAAATCAAATTAGTTTCTCCATAACCACTTTGTACAAAGTTGAAACAATCATGTTAAATGCCTAACGAAATAACAGACACTGACATATTAAATATTAGTAAAAGCACCATAAAAATGTATGTCACGCAAAACTGAGAAGAACGATCGTCCAATACATTTCAGAGTACATTCTAGTAACTATTGTTATCACATATCTTATCACATATTATCTTAAAAACTCACCTGCCATGTTTTCAGTGCTCTCGCTCGCAAGTGACTGCTTTACCTCTGCGACTTGCTGTTATTTTATTACAAATGTATCGTATAGATAACGAGGCATCGCTTGTGGTTTGATAATACGTCAATTAATTAGCAGAAGAAAGTGTGACTGCACTTTTGAGTTTGTTCAATGTTGCAATACCTACTGAGTGTGTAAAGGGGCTAGTTATACATAAGTATATATTTATCGTGGTATTATATCCTTTTTTGGGACTAAGTTAGACAGGTCCTGTGTTAAAGAGTGCAACCACATCCTGCAGAAAACATTATCGCCTTTTTTTGAAACCTTGATGTACGGTTTTTAATCATTAGAACTTGACTCTCCCTCTAGCTACGCAAGGCGGGAAAAGTCATTGGATGATTTGAACCCAACGCTACCCTTTTATATTTTCATTTACTAATAAACACTACCATTACTTATTAATTGTTTTTGGTGTTCTGCCGTCTGCGGTGGTGTATCTATTGGCTACTTCAAGAAATCCTACAATACAATTATTATTTTACTAAACAGTCAATTTGCTGTGTGGTGAGAAGCCATATTATCGTTATTATGTTACGAATGACATCGTCGTCAAGTGCAATGACGCAAATAATTTAAAAATAACACACGCAAAATTTAAAACTGTAATTGGTATAAAAAAGTGAAGTAAAAATAAAAAATTGAGAATATTTTGTGAGCAATAATAATAATAATAAAACAAGTGACACTAGTTGTGTGTGACTGTGAGAGAGTAACAGTGTAGTGTGTGAGTGTGTAAGTGTTTTGTTGATTCTGTTGTCATAGTCTTGTCTATGTTTCCAGGCAGCTTACCTTTTTCTAGCATTAATTGTAATGTTTTTAGGAAACATAGGGAGTAAAGTTCCATAAGATCGGAAAAGGAAGAGCCTAAGTATGACCAGGCGAGGTGATCGAGCCTGGCGCACTACTGCCCAACCGTTGTACGTTGGGAGTTTCTATCAGTTTTTTAGCGCGCAAACTTCAGCAGCTCGATGTAGGATTTATTACGCCATCTGTTGGACATTGTTGTCAATCTATGTGCAGTGCCACATCATTCTGCCATTCCACACTACACCCTGTAAATATCCTTCGTTGGCACTTATCTGGTGAGGCGTGATATACTTACACACGTCGGGGACACACATAATTTTGCCGAGTAAGGAGCGTTATGATGATGAAGATAAAGAAAATGAAATTAAAATGCGATAAATCACAAATCATTTTAATAAGAACAAGACTTCAACGTGTCCATTACAGTTTTAGAAATAGCTTCAAATTCCTTCAGTGCATGATCGGTGGTGGATCGTTTAAACTCATCCATTGACGCAAATGCCATCACAAGGTCTTTAAGAACATGATTGATTACATCAACCATTATTTTATGGTTGGGTCTTTCGGCAGACTCAGCGATGTAAATCGCGGCTAAAACCTAAAACCAACATTCGTTTTAAACTAGGGATAATTGGACGGTTAAAACATTATTCAATATTACTATCTTGTGACCCACCTTAGATTTCCAAGAGTCGAGTACTTCAGTCATTACGGAAGACCTGTCATTCACTCCTATATTTTTTAACTTATGACGTAACAATATTAGATGATGTGCCCGACAAACATCTGTAACACCAAATTATTCATCGTTAAATGGAAACACATATATATATATTGATGCAAATTGTGTTTCTATCTTACCTTTAACACAATCTTTTTCATCTTCTCCGTTGGGACAGTTGGTTTTTCCGTTACAAATTGTGTCAATAGGCACGCTTACATTACTAAGACTACATGAATATCTGGTTAGTAGAGGTTCCGCTAGACATGAATGAATACAACTCTTGCTACATCTACGCAGAGCGCAGAGTCCATCCCTACAGTAACACCCTTCTGGTGATATTATTTTCTCATTTCCAGTGTGAGATAACTTTAGAGCAACTACCAATTTTTCATTGATTGAGAGTAAAGTTAAATATTCCTCATCCAGTTCATCTAAGGTAGATGTTTGTATTAAGTCATCAAATATAGAGACTAACTGTAGAAAACCTTCATCTCTCAGATCTTTTATAATGTGACTATCATAATTAGTTTTAAGAGTCTGCTTTTGTAATTGACGAACTGTACTATGCAATTCAAGCACCTTTTTGTGGCTGCGTTTGTACTCGTACGATTTAGACTTTCCTGATAGTATGTCTAATACGTCGTTGAATTTTTTAATAGCATCAAATTTCGTCGAAATCGCGTCTGTAATAATAATTAATGAGCGATTAAAAATAAAATAGATAACAACTAAACACCAGACAGCTGTAATTGAAGTGGCATAAGCACAAGGAAAAGCCAATGAATAAAAAAATCATAATTTCTAACCATTTTAATAAAGGTGTTATGTCCGAAGTTTATTCAACCAATTTTGAATAGAGTAATTGTAAATGACCTTTTGCATTAATGTACATGAGTTAATAAAATATATTAGATAGGTATTTGTTTGTTGTAGTTTCATGTTTTAATGCAACAGAATAAGTACTTGTAGTATACCTATGATTTTTAACTCTAGCAAATTTTCAATGAAACGAACTAGTACCTATACCTACGTACCATTTATCACAAAAACCACGTCACAGTACGCAATCCTGAATAATACAAAATTTATGTAACCTGACAATTTAGCTAATTAGAAAAAGATGAATTAGGCTAGGTAGTTGTGAAGTACCCAATTGACGTCTTACCTGTCGTGCATTGTTCCTCATCACTTTCATCAAAACAATCAAGTTTTCCATCACATATGGTATCTAGTGAAACACTCGTTGCAGTATTAAGCGCTTGACATCCCCAACGGCTTAAACTGTATCTTTCCCAGCATATTCGTTTACACATGCCTTCGCAATCTGGGTCTTTACAATACTGTCCTTCACAGGAACATGATTTTGGTGACCAGCCGGGCTCCTGTGGTCTGCCTATAAGGTCATCAAATTCATCATTCAATTTTCGAGTAAAGACTTCATCTGGATCTAGTGCAAAGCGTGCACAAAGCGTGCCATCTAGAGCATAAGACAAAGTATTTAGAACTAAATTCACGTCATTTACAGTTCTTTGTAAAAATGCATCTTTATCGTTTGGTTTTTCTTTTTCTGCTGCTTTCGAATCTGGTTTGGCTTGTAATTTTTCTAAATACCCCATTTCGGTTCTCAGTACATCTCGCAACATTTGATTGTGTGACGATAAAAGGTAAGAACTTGCTGTTGCAAAACATCTTTGATGAATTGAGGCTTCTATATCTTTCATCACAGATCCAGCTTTGCGTACCTTATCCATGGCTAGAAAACAAAAATCTATTTTTATTAAATTATAAAGATGGAAACGTTTTTGTAGAACTATACTTAATAAATATGTGCAAACAATATCTACATATATAAAAGAAAGTCGTGTTAGTTACTCCACTCCAACTCAAGAACGGCTGAACCGATTTAGCTGAAAATTCGTAGGGAGGAAGGTAAGAACTGGGAGCATGACATAGGATAGGATAAGAATAAAACATAAACAATAAAAATGGCAGTTATATCTGAGAAATATTAAAACAGTTGTATGTATGCAAATTGTTGTAGGCGTGGGAGAGCCGTGCTTCGACACAAATGGGTAGGCCCGACTGATGATAAATCTCGTGATACCACGACCTCTCAGAAAACTGGTGTGAAACAACGCTTGCGTGTGCTATATTTGTAATTGCGGTTACCGCAAACCCATTGTGTATTATTTCAGTCGCTTTTCTGAAAACGGTCTTTTACATACAGGGTGTAAAAAGACAATTAACGAAGCCGAAAGCCACGTATTCTACCCATTATTTGGATCATTTTTTTTCTTTAAGACCATAGCTGGGACTCCACGGGTTCTCGAGATATTGAAGGTCAAAAATGCATTTTTAATTTTTTTTTTGCCCAATCGAATTCTAAGTATTTTTTTTTAATTACATAACTTTTTTCCAAACAAATATTACCAGTTTCGATTTTTCTAAATAAATTACGCATTTGAAGTTACGAACAGTAATTACGTAATAAATAAATGCAGACCCGCACAAAAAACATCGTGCATCTCAGTAGGATTTTTATTTTACAGAATTGTTTTGTTGTTGTAAAGTAAAACGTCGAGCTACGTACTTATCACAGCGTTTTAATGCTAAGCTGTGAACCTACGCACACAATGACACGAAGCCCGTTTGCTTTACATTGCGCGCAATTAATTTTTTTTTTTTTTGATACCTAAGAATAAAAGTCTTTTCCCAGTGATAATTTTAGCGTAAAGCTACTTAGTTAGAACTGCAGTATGCGTAGTTAACGGCTTCGTTAAGTGTCTTTTTACACCCTGTATACTTTGTTCGACTCTTTTTTCTTATTTTTTTCTTTATAAAAACGTTGCCCCACCTTACTTCTTCTGTGTCGTGGGTGCGTTTACAAACATACAAATCACACCCAGACCCGGAACCACAATTTGTGGATCAGGGTTGTTCCGTGCGGGAATCGAACCCGCGACACGTTGCACGGCAGCCAGTTGCCCAGCCACCGGCCAAGCGTGCAGTCAACAACAAACCATCTCTGGAATTGAATCCTTCTATTTAATAGTGGCATGTTGTGTTTTAAATAAAAGAATATTAAGATTTGGATTAAAATGAAGACGCTAAGAAAACTTAAGCAATAATTATTTTGCCTACCTTGAGCCGTGCAATTTTTTTCGTCGCTTATATCCATACAGTCAGAAACGCCATCACAAAGATGAACAATGGATATCATTTTGTTATCACAAGAAATTTTACCAAAAGATTGAATGTTGAGACAAGTATCTTTTATAACAGCATCACAGCGTGGGTCTATGGAAGTATCATTTAACGTATGAGATATTAACTTTTTATATCTGTTAATTTCTTCTATACTCAATTCGACATCATTGAATGCGTCCACTTCTTCATCTTTTCTTTTATATTTTGCCATAATTGGTTCGTCCATTTTATTTAACACTTGAGTATCCGTTCGTCTTCCAACAGTTTCTTGTTCGAGCATGTTTTGAATCGATAGTTCGAGACCTTTTTCTATAAGACTATTATATGTTTTAAGTTCGTTATGTTGGGAGTGAATCCGAATGTGGTTTTGCTTAGCGGAATCAATTATTCTTTTCTTAATTTTTTCCAATACCTGTTTCTTACCCTCTACTGTTTTAGCATCTTTTATAAACCTTCTTGCAAGCGACTCAATTTTATTGGCTATATCTCTTATAACTTCTTCCTTTGTTTTCGAGTCTATGTTGATCCGAAGTGATGGAGCTTCTTTGGTTCTTATCATTACACTTTTTCTTATAAGTTCAGAAGCGTTCTTTTTATCATCCTTATTAGGTTCAAACGCTTTTCTTTTAAACTCTTCTAGGATAAACTTAACGTATTTATCTGAATCAAGCCCCATTGATTTAGCAGATTTTATAAATTTATTCTCAATTTTATTTAAAATTGCTTCTTTTTTCTTATCAGAAACTTTAGATAAAGCACCCAGTGTTAAGTTAGAAACTTTTTTCATTATTCCTTCGACAATCATTGATTTAATTGTACTATTATTAGTCTTTCTATCAACTGAAAGGGGAAAAATGGAATTATTTTGGTTGAGATTTGACCTACTTCTGATTAAGGAAATAGGAATGAATAATAGAGGTTACTAAATGTTCTAAACACTAGTTTGAAATAAAATTACGTGGTGTAAGTGTGTAAAGTTGGTCTTAAGAAGTCGAAGGCGGTAATCACATCAATACACACGTGTATCATACGACGTTTTTCAACACATTTCTGAATAAAATAATACTTAAATCAATGATATTATATATTAACAGATATGTTATAAGCGCGGTAAAGTGAAGACTCGAAAAGGATACACTTGTATGCAAGTGCAATTAGTCTCTCGTAAAATAATGTTTGTTTACCAAACTCAAACTACATTCTACGAGTCCCTACGTAATGTCAATTAAAATTTACAACAAACTACCCGACTAAATAAAAGAAGAAAAAAAGTTAAACATACTCATAAATAAATTTAAAAAATCTTACTGCACTATAAACGAATATCTTACAGATAAAACAAATAATTAAATTGAATATAATAAATATATTTATAATTACCATATACCTAACTATAACTACAAATGTAGGTACATAATATATAAATAAGAAAAACAAGTAAATTTAGTAACCTTAGATAAAACAATACAATTGTAGCCTAAGAAAAGAAAGTTTAAGAAAAGAAACAAGAAAAGTGATATTAATGATCTCCATAATATACTTATTTTGCGTATTTTTGGGATCGATCTTCGGCCCCAGTGGCGTGCAATAGGAGAGGCCTATGTCCAGCAGTGGACTGAAAAGGGCTGATGATGATGATGATGATGATGATGATGCGTATTTTTGAATTCTATTTTAAATATAAATAAGTTATTTTAAATAGAATTAAGTTACTTTAAATAGAATCAAGTTATTTTAAATATAATTAATCTATTTTAAGATATTAAAACAGAGCTTCCTCTCTCCTGTTTGCCTTATTTTGCTGTGCCCTACAGGGTCCATAATTGATCTCACACAAATTGTTACCTCCTTTAAATGAACTTATGGAAAACCAATAAAGATATTGAGTACCTATTGAGTATTGAGTATCTACCTAGGTACGTAATTGATAACAATAGCTAATATGTTTTTTTTTGTTGGATATATCATACTATCCTTTTTCTAAAATTTTAACTTGTAGTGTAACATGTATCTACAATTAATGAAAAGTAGGTACCTATGTATGTGAGTGTGCTGACGCTTGGCGCGGAACACATTTTTCGTGCGTTTTGTGAGCGTATCTGTGTTAATATATTTGACTTAAATAAAGAACTTCAAAAGAGAAAACGAGACAAGTTGTAAAAAATGTTTCGTAATGGCGGGAAAAATTAATCAATATTCCTAAGCGCGCACATCGGCCATAGACAAAAATTATGTTTCTCTTATTTTGGCTTATCGCGGATAGCATTTTAGCGCATCGGCTCTTAAGGACCCTCACCTAGAGAGCGCCTGCGGCAACCACCAACATTACACACTTTTACCATAACGTACTATTAATTTGTAGGTAGATACTTAAATATTATACTTACCATGTTTGCAACACACACATGTTAATAAAATTACAGAAGCAAAATAAAATCTCATGAGGTTTATTCCTTTGTACAAGAGCATTGTAATTTTTTGCCAACTTCTTCGTAAAACCATCAAATTAATCACTAAAATGCTCATTAAATAATATGTAACTAAAATTGGTGAGATATGAAGATAATTAAATTTTCAATGAATTTGTACTTAATTTTGATAAAGATAATTACAAAAGAAAATGCATTACTTAGCGCAGCTTTTAACTATGTTTGCAAATAATCCAGTAATAAACACATTGTAATTAATTGCGGTTTTATTGTGAGATAAGAACTGGCCACCTACGTTAGTTATACCACGTGATTATATATAAAATTTTAATTCGTATCTTCATAATAAAGTAATTTATTTTGTGGAATGTTGTCTTATTGATTATTCTTAAGATAAATATTTTTGACCATTAATTCCATCTGAAATCTGAAAGTATTATTTTTTGTAACGAAACGCAAAACTAACTGTCAAAGTTGTACTGTCAAATCACTAAAATAAATTGACTGATCCATTAATTTGACATATTCACAGGTTCACAATATAAGAATATAACCTCAACAACTCATTTTATGGCATGAAATAATAAATATTATTGTTCTTAACTGCATAAAAAAACAAATAATTCAAATATGAATACTTCTATTATAAAACTTCTCCAGGTAAGATTGATTCTTTGTTTTATTGGATACATAAAACACTTCTGTTTGATTACCTAATTTTTAATGTTGGTTTTTATGTTTACTCTTTTTATAGTCGGGTTTCGGTACTAGCAGTGTTATAGCGCAATGTTCACCAATACTAGCTTCTCAATTGCACACGTCTGCTCCACTATGCCGTGTGGTATCAGGAAAATACAGGATCACGAAAAAACGGGACAGGCCGCTTACATACGAAATGGCTAACCCTCCACATTACATTGCTCACCGTAAATCATGGAACTCTTGGAATACTTGTAAGTATTTATAGATTTGATAATAAATAATAGCAGTTATTAAAATCCAGAATTTTGAAAGGCCTGTAGTCAACAATTAAACTTCCAATGTCTTTTTAGCAAATTTAAAGGATGGTCTGAGGAGGTCTGAGACAGCAGTAGAAGATGAATTCATTAGAAGGTTTATGAATGGTACTTGGCATAGCCTTGTTTGCAGTGAGGTAAGCATATTGTTATTTCTATTGGTGATATAGTTAACTGAGCAATAGATTACTGATTCCGTGTCAAATAAAACTTACAATTTTGTAACAAAGTTGCATTATGTATGATAAATAAATAACATGTTGCAGGTTATAATCAAAAGGCAGTTCAACCACATACGAGTTGCTGCAATCATCAGACGTGCTGTGTCACCAACTAAAATGTATTTTCTACTTGGTTACTCTGAAGAATTGTTGTCTAATTGGCTGCAGTGTCCTGTCACCCTCGAATTACAGACAGTTGACAGCTTTAAAGATGTTGTGTTCAAATATATTTAATTTTACCATATTATTTGTAGTGTAGTGATTAGGATTAATAAAGTGTAAATTGAAATTGTTTTTGTATTGTATCATTCTAATTTATTTATTAATATTTTTAGATGTAACTACAGCCTTTTTTAGCATGTTGTATTTGATGATATGTAGTTTAATTACCTTGAAACAGCATGATAAGAGAGTAAGCTAGATTTATGCTTATTCACAAATTAACTGGAGTCGGGCCATCAGTGTGAAACAAAGCTTCCAATGTATTTCTTTGTGTAAGTAAGGTTACCAAAGGCCCAACTATGAAAAAAACAGATGGTCCAGACATCCTGATGTCAAAATGGCTGACCACTTTTTTTACGTGTTCTTTCGCTGTCAGTTGAGGTACTAAATATTGGAAGTTAGGTTAAAACATACTAAATTTTGGTATTTTGGTATAGGCAAAAAAATACTAAATTTTGGTATTTTTTAAACATAAAATATCTGTCTTTGTCCAGGGGCCCTGACGCTTACCAAGTCCTCCCCTAAATAATCAAAACCCAAACCTCAACAGGCCAGCAACGCAATCGTAACTTTTCGATGTTTTGGGTGACCATGCACGGCACCGCTTTATCAACGAGCAAAGGGAGCTCATTTGCGGAACAAAATCATAAAAAATAAATTATGTTACCATCTTAGCTCATGAATAAAGGTTGTTGAAAGTAATGAATACACTTAAAGGGAACAAATAAAAGTCGAGTAGTAAAATTCATCTTATAATTTTTGATTCCTTCAAATATACATAATGTATCAACAAACAGAACAGCGAGACGCGGGCCGCGCGGGCGCAGACTACGCCACTCTCGGGCACACAAGCACACTCATGCGCACGCACACAGCCGCTCGAACACAGTATCGAGCCGCGACCGAACTTCTGCACATACGCTTTGTACTTTAATAGATGTTTATACACTTGTGGGGAAACAAACACCGGTTGTTCCTGTGACTACGGGTATCATAATTTTAAGGTGTTGAAATCAAATGTTGCGGTCTCACCATTTGCTTTAAACTGATCACAAAGCCAAGCGGTGTCCGTTTCTTAATCTGAGAGTACATGTAACATTCCTTTTCAATGACAATTCCCCTAAATTTCTCATAAATGCCTATGGTGTCTCTCTCAGGTAAATTTGTATTGTCTATCACAGTGTCGTAAAGCATTTGTCCTTACATACTAGTGAGTTAAACATTGCGATCTTATCATTAAATCACCATAAAACACATTTTGTAAACTCGTTAAGGTGCTTCAGAAAATATTTTTAATTATCATGATATCCATTTTAAAGTCTCGAACAGTCTTTCATATTGAGCTAATTCGGTGCCTGTGGAATGTCTGTCGTTCCTAGAAGAAGGCTAAGTGTTCCGTAGCTGTGTCTGTCGGGCTCAGTGTGCGCAGAAGTCCAACCGGCTGACAATATGCGACGGCTCGCTCGTTGTTTAGCATTAATTGTTATCGAAATTACATATTTACAAATTAAATATACACACAACATGAAGGCTTATGTGGTTCATTCGAAGAACTATCCAAAACTTAGAAGCATCGTTGAAGCCTCCCGTTGGAAAAGCTATCAGGAGAATACAAATACAGTTTTGAATATTTACATTAAACAGAAATGAAGATATTATACAAGTATTATGTACAAATAAAATTATTCCAAAAGGAATTATCAATAGCACAATATTGAAATGAAATATGTATTAAAAAGACGATTCAATAATTATAATAATTATGGAGAGGTTTCAACGACACGAACAGAAAGTGCTTTTTAACAATTTTGGATGGCATCAGTTTATGTAAATCAATTAATATAATTACAGTGGAATATAACAAATGTAATGTGCGATAAAAATTCCTATTTCAACGCTACACACTGCTACAACTATTAAGTAAAAATGTCCATCAAAATTCTATTAAAAATAAAGAGATCATATATGTTCTACAAATAAGATAAACTTGTTGCAATAAAGCTCTAGATTATTCATAAGCGATACTTACGCACCGTGGTTATTCTATTGGTATATTTAAATACTGTATAGTGTATGTCATTATGTAACGGACTATGGATCGCTTACAGTATGGTGAACATAGCTTGGCTTGCACCTGCATCATATTCCAAGTTCCCAAGACTGGACTGATTTTTGGACAAAAAACAGACTCAGCCTGTCCATTTAGTAACAGTTGGAGATATGTGTTGCAGTGCAAAAACTGAATGTGGTGGTAAATTGACACTATTATAAAATATACGATGGCAAATAAATTGTTACGGAATCGCGTAAGTATAACTCAGAATACAGAATCATGTAAAGCCAAATCTTAGTAGATAATTGTTGCCCTATTGTATTGCTATTGTTCCGAGGTGGACTGTAGTCCTTGTTATTATGCTTCATAAGATATCGTATAATTAGGTACTGACAACACGGTAAATGCAAAAATACTCACTACTATTTTAAAAATCTATATGCGGATATCTTTAATTAAGTGAATTAACATTGGATCATTTCGAATACTCATGTCAACTTAAATTTAACATTTGAAAATTTCGTGTGCTATGAAGGCAAATTGGATATTGTACGGTGGAACCGTTCCGCCGCCATGTAACTAGGTAGTGAGGTCGCGCGTCGCCGCGTACTTTGTGCTCGGACAGCGGACCAGTTCCACCGCGTCACGTCACAACAGTCTTAAAAACCTACATTAATTTACACGAGTACTAGAACAAGATCATCATGATATGATTTTAAATCTACTGTACTTAGAAAAATTATACAGCGTCAGTAGTAAAATTTGATTCGTATAAAACTTCATTTTAACTCCTTTATCCTAAAAGTAATAATTCAATATACCCTTTTTATGATTTGGCTTAATTTTTCTTCACAATACATCAGATAGATTACAAGAGAGACGTATCCCTATCACAATCACATTAGTAACATTAAAAATTAAATACAACAGCACCTGTCGTTTGATATACATAATAATATAATATACTGAATAAAAATATTCAAAATCAATTATTCGATATAAATAATTCCGATGGAGATGACAAAAATAAGCGTAGATACAACTATGCAGTGGTCCAAATAGTTTTTGTTTATAATATAGGTGATTAATTTTTTGTTTTGTAAATATCACTACTTATTCCGAAGAAACAACTAACGCTTCACAACGAGAACTTTGCGCAAGAGATCGATCGATCGTACACGGCTGGCTACAACGACGCGGGATTGAACGTCTTCAGCAGCGAGTCGGATGCGATGCGTCAACCTGCGCCCTGACTAGCAATACACAGAGTTCCTGGCCGACGCAGTAACCACGCCTACTACTATCGACACTCACACAAACATTTGTACTACGCCAGTATGCTATACCCGCTATTACTAGAGTGGAGCGGTTCGCCGTCGGACGCCTCCGGAACATCAATTAAAAAACTTACTAAAACTAAAAATAAAATGCATCTAACATCGTTTCGCAATTTTTGATCGGACCTTGAGACGACGCGAATACTGAAAAAGTTACGAAACCAAATGAAACACCTTAATAACTAACGATAACTATTTTGTGAATAGCAAAAATGATGCGTAAATTCAAATGGGGAGGGTCTCGATCGTCACATAACAAAATTATAACCTACTTACAGCTAGGGAGGGGGGCGTCCGGTGGCAACTGACCGCCGAAGGAGACCATTCATATAAAACTCAAGACTTACACTAAGCTACACAACTCTCCAGTTACACACGCACAGACGTCTATAAGTCGCGAGGGGTACGGGAGATAGAGGGAGGGTATACATGTCTCGCTGAGTAGTTTGTTGGTACACTCGATGTCACAATTAACCTAACTCCGGCCCAACGGCCGCCGCACTACTTTGTTCAGCGCCACACCGACTACCGACAATCGAACCGAACGTCATCGAGTCTACAATATCGATAGAGATGCCTAAACCTACACCAAATATTACATTAACCGATCAGTGAGACAGTCTTCACGACCAAGAAGTTCACGTAACACTGGACAATAACCGAACGGCGTAGAAGAGGACAAATAATATCCCGCGAAGCTGGAGCACTGCGCTTCGGGCGGGGAAGAGAGGGGCTAACACAATCCTACCAAGTAAAGGGAGGCAAGTGATGTTGTGGAGACCACGGCTCAGCACCTCACTACGAAAGGCACTCACTCGTCATTACAGACTCTACTATGTCTTTCTATACTCATTGCTAGCTGCTACGACTATATATCTATTGCTTTGATTGCTTCAGGTTACATAACTTCTTGCAGGACTGCAGTAGGCACGCAACGGCCTATTCAAATAAAATAGAATGAACGCAAACATCACTATGTGCACACTGTTCCGCAGCCACTCCGCGGAGCTGCAGCAACTAGTTGTTCGTCCCAACACAACGTCCGTGTCAGATAATATATTTATGAAACAACACTATATCACTTCACATTATCACTTAAGATATTAAAATTTATTGCACACACGTGATGTCACTTTGTAGGCAGTGTTAGATTTAACAATGGTCTCTATATAAAACTTTATAATAGTTAATTAAGTATCAAAAATAATTCAAATATTCTATTACATTATTAAAGATTTATGATAGCTATCTTACAACCCGGCCCTGAAAGTACCAACTATCGCGCTATGTCTATATAACAAGTTCGTAAGTACGAGTACGGTCGCACGCCGCGCGGGGACGTCGGTCGCTATGTATGCTATGTATGCCGTACTGCGGGTCGTGCTGGACTCGTCCCCGTGCAAGGCGCGCCTTCTCACCGAACACTAGTCTCACTGATCCCACACACATCGCAGGTCGAGGCGCGAGGACTTAAAGGTACGCCCTCGCATCTCCACCGCTTCACAGACACGTACATTGCATAATAATCCCAAAAATATTATCTAAATAATATACAGTGGAGGAATTTATTTCACTAATTGATAAATGGACGTTTGAATCTCACAAATGAGGACATTGATGTTACAAATAATGTTTATTATGTAATCGACTGTACCGCCAGTACCGCGCTCTAACTGAAAAGTAAAACACCAGAGCGACGCCAAGAAATTAAGAAGTATTTATTGAGACACGAACATGGCGTCCTGATCATTTTATTTTTTCCCGCGGTCGTTGCTATTTAATATTCCTCAACTGTATAGTATAATACATCGAAAAACTAAGCGTAAAATTGCTGTCGTTATCGACTGAAAAAATATGTATCTTTACGATTCTTCCATACAATTTTATTGACACAATAAGCGTAGGTCACAATTTAGTTCATTCATATTTTATTGAATCAATATTTAAAATAACAACTACATAATTTTAGTCAGATTCGTTATAATCAATTGCACTGTCATTCGCCACGCACAACTAACTTACAATCTCCCAAAAATGTAAAGGCTTCATGTTAACTTCCCATGCATCTAACTAACGTAATACTAACAATCTAGGGTCCGTTGTCTGTTCACTGAAACGTAAAGAATTCATCTAGTTGTAGCAACAATACGCCGCGGCACACGCCGGCCGAGCACCGCTTCTTTGTACTCTCCGAGGCAGTGCTTGTATTGCCTGATTGTAACTATACAAAAATATATCCACCACACCTCTCCAGCACGAACTTCAGCGGCATTAGACAAAATGATTCCTTTATAATATATTTCTCTAAAATATTTCGTTCATTTAATTTAACTATAGTAAATTCTAATTTGCTTTAACTAATCAACTCACAGGCTAAACAGGATCGTGTTAACTTCTAAACTTTATTGAGCAAAACAAAATTTCGAGACAGTAATTACTAGAGCACTAGTTCAGTACTAATGTCCAGTGAATAGAGAACGACGTTCGGTATCATCTGCAACGGTATACAAAATACATTTGTAACTATCACCTAAAGTAACGTCCAGGTCGGAGACGGCTTGTGTCCTAACCATGCGATAACAAAAACAACGCAGAGTATACTATGAGATGATTTTAAGTAAGTACTTAAGACTAAGTTATTTGTACATAAACGATTCATAAGCTAGTTACTGATATTTGTAAAGTATATTTTAGAGTGAACTTTGATATAAGTGGTTGTAGTTTGAAATATTCGACCTACTATATATTTCTCAACAACGAATCAATATTTAATTTGACTTTAATCAGCATAGTTAACAAGTTGCATTCATTCGAGCATTGCCTAGATCTTGGAAAGTGTATCCGCGTAAGTGTATATCTCCGTGTAAGTGTATATGTATAGCTGTGCATGAAACATTTGTTCAGAAAACGTGAGCGAGATAGGAAGTACAATAGACGGAGGCGACACGCAGCTCTGTAACCGTCACCTGCGATCTAGGCAACCTCTTGGTCAGTTAATTTAAATATAGATAAATAGACATAGGGCGAGTTGGGAAAAGTAGAAGTTTTTATAGGTAATCTCTTATGAAAGTAGTCAATGAGGGTAAATATACAATTCGTAATTTGCGTCTACTTCTTCCAATCGCACGAACAAGTCGGTGTGAGAGTTACAAGTTTAGTATAATGGAAGCATAAGATGAACAGACGTAGAGTGGAGGATGGGCAGCAGTCCGAAGGCGCGCGGCGGCGTGGGTCGGGGCGGGTGGTGCGCTACGCGGCGCTGTGCCGCTTGTGCTTGCGCGCGCGCGGCGACGCGTGCTACCTGCGCCCGATGAGCCCGTTGGAGTTGGCGCTCGCCGTCGGACACATCTCCAGCTCCACCAGCAGCGGGAAGTGGTCTGCAACACGGAACATTATTCACATTAACACACTTCGAATCAGACCTAGACCGTACTGCGTTATTTTTAGGCTAGATCTACACTCTCTTAATTAAGTAGAAACTCCTTCACTTATTTAGTTTTTTGCATATTATTATGTATTGCAATTGTTTACCCCATTTATACTGCATAGTAGTATAAAAAAAACCACCTAGTCTATATGAAACTGATAAATTCTTTCGAAAATGTTTTAAGTGGTTTAAACATGACAAGAGTCAAGAGTAATGCGTCAAGCGAAAAAAAAAGATGCAATTACTGATATAATATTCTCACCTGAAGGTATGTGGGGATGTGGACATCCGACTACCTTGTGCTCTCGGAACCAATCCTGAGACAGAGGTCCCAGGAGACCAAGCGGGGTCATTGATTGCTTGCTATAGAATATGTAGTCGATGATACCCTTAAAGTCAAACCTGAAAACAAAATAATAATACTCATTAATAGGTGCATACTTTGAAACAAAAGACGTGTGATAACAGTACAGTAGAATACATAATATATCACCAACACATTCAAGAGTGTAGTATTTTATGTTCTTTTTAAGAGCAGGAGAGCCATGCTTTTCGGCTTGCCCGGAGCGAATCTACGGCCTCAATGAATTCCGTCGTGAAACAACGCTTACGTTCTTTACCGTGTGAGTGAGGTTACCGGAGGCGTAATCATCTCATAGTTGACGATAAAACAAAAAATGTATAAGAAAAATAATTCAACACCAAAATCTGACCCCGCAAAATCAGATTCTAAAGTCTTGAAATTTAATAATGTAATGCAATACCATTCGCTAATAATCTTACGGAATCGAATTGCGACACTGGTTTGAATAGTAACTGTGACTAATTTATATAAAAATAAAGCGAAGAAAGATTGTTATTATTTGAACAAATTAACCATTTATGCATATATTTGTTTTTATCTTGATACATACTAAATTGATTGAAAATAACGACTTACTCGAGCGAATTGATTGAGAAATTAGAGAACGCGTCTCTGCTGAATATGAATAAGAGTCCCTTTATGACTTGAAACTATTAGAGCTTTACTCAGATATTTTTTAATGTCAAAGTCGGGAATCGCACGAAATACCTAGTGGCAAGCAATCAGCACCACCTGTGGAAACTAACTCGTCATAACAACGAAGTTATTACAAATGAGATCTGAAGTCTCTTGGGGTTATTAAGGAGTTAAGGATACACGATTTGAAGATTGAGGATGATGGAGGTAAGATTGGGCTTCAATCAGAATCATATGTGTTGCTTCACGCCGGTTTTCACACTAAACATGGCTCTCCCACATTTACTTTATTCATGAAAGTAAGTCGTGAATTTGATCTGCGTTAGTCAAATCCAACTACTATAAAAAATATTATGCGCTTTATAAACAAACTTACGATTCATCGATGCAAATAAAATATCTTATCTTAGATTTTTGAAAACATCAAAAGATACTGAAGAGAAGAAAAATTTCCTATTTCTCTTTTTCCTATTGTTTTAGTTTATTACACAGTGTCTTGTGTCTCTTACATTTTTTCTTTCGAAGGACTGCAGGAAGAGATTCCATATAGAAATATGCAGTTACTATGCACCTCTGTCTCTGTATTTGTTCTCTATTTACTGTATGTGTGATGTGCATAAATAATAATCTTATATATAAAAATGGATCGCAAAATGTGTTGGTAAGCGCATAACTCAATAACGCCTGGACCAATTTTGCTAATTCTTTTTTTGTTATGTTCGTTATTATAAGGAGAAGGTTCTTACGAGAGAAAACTTTAGAAAAGTAAAGGGGAATAGCGGTAATTAACAACCCTTTCCACGCCGTGGCCGTTCACTTGCAAAACAAATGACTGACACCGGGGAAGTCGGGTACCCGTGCGAAGCAAGGGCGGTCTGCTAGTAAATAAATAAAGATACTTACGTATAGTTAGTATAGGGCATGATGTCTTCGCTGTATGCTGATGCGAGTTTGAAGTTGTGCGTAAACTCGTGTTCGGAGCCGGGCATGCGACGAAGGGAGCCAGCGTAACCCAGCTCTTTGAAGTCACGATGCTCGGACGACACACGGCCTGACGATAGGAACTCTACCACACCTGAAATATTACAATATTTATGAATAATTAATAGTAATGGTATAACTTTTAAATTATAGAAAAGAAGTTTAAATGTATATGAAATAAACCAAAAGGTGTCCTGACTAGATCGGTCAGTTGGCAAAAATCAAACTAAACACGCAAAAAATACGTTTTCAAAAGCTCTGATATTTATTTTACAGTCTATTAGACTGTAAACTAAATATCAAAACGGTAATACTTTAAAGTAACCTGTATCCGTTCTTGGCCTACAAAGCACAGCAATAAAATCCCCCTCTTAAATAAATAGCTTGATCCAAAAAGGCAATATAGAAAATGAAGAAATTGATTGATTTTGAGATAAATCACATAAAAACCGGGTCATATATTATGGCCTAGTAGAAACGTAGGCTTAGCAAATGTCGTAAACTCGACATCGGAGCTATCATTGTTTCGGGTACACTCGTAAATGACAAAGAGTCAAATAAAGTGTCTAAGTTAGTGGCGTTCTGTGACAAAACAGATCGATAAATCTGTCTACTTACTTAGTTGTGCTTTGTTAGTTTGGATCCTTGGAATTTGAGTATTCGGATATGTTTTATTGGTATGGGAAGATCATTAATCGTATGTAAACTAACCAGCCAAAGTACTAGTTCATATATCGAATACTAATGTAGCTTACTACAAAGAAAAAACTATGTAAGTAACTACTTTTTGTGCTATTAAAGTAATATGCAAAACACATAATCAGCCTTTTAGTGCCCACTACAGAGCAAAGCTCAGAAGCAGAAAAAATTAGCATTAATCACCACGCTCGCTTAAAGCGGTTTGGCGACTTCAAACTTATAATTAGACATTATAAGTGCAGGTTTGCCCACGAAGCTTTCCCTCACCGTATGTCCGTGGTGTAGGATTAAGATTAAGAATTGAGTATACATGACTCGGAAAAAGTCACATTGGTACCTACTTGGCAGCTTTCGAACCTACCCCCTCATAGTTTTATTACTTACATAAAACTATTTTTTTTAATTGTATATTAAAGTAAGCCCCAAATAGATATAAAAAGGAGTTTTTCTTATTGAATTTTGCTGTTTTGGGTAAGTTCTCAGAGCTCACTAATCTTGCAGCCCCAATTCCCTTGGTAGCATAGTTTCACTCACCACTATCTGGCAACGAGTTGAAGTCGCCACACAGCAGTAGCTGTACGTTGTCTCTCTGGCCAGCCAGACGTAACGACCGCGCCGACTCGTCGAGTATCGTCCGCAGCTCGTTGCTCAGCATCATCGTTTGAATTAACTTCACGTCGCAAAACTCCGGATCCCAATGTATATGCGCCGTGCATACAAGGATCGGTTGACCGAGCATTGATGAATCTGTTGGTAATCCTGTAATTGTGAAAAAGAAATATAATCAATATGGAGGACATTAGAGGATCGATACGAATAAAAAGACATTTGTTTTGAAACAAAACTATTGTAGTGTGCAGTAATAAATTTAGTAAGATATTTTACAAATCAGGGTCTATTGCTGACTAAATTTCTTTTTGCTTTTGACACAGTTAGGACTTACCTACAGAAAGTACATACATGAGACATAGTTAAAAATCCCTTAACGATGTTATAAGAATAAAAAAGATAAATGCACCATACTATAGCTAAACTTGAAATATATGTAAGTGACTCATCAAATTCCGTACACAATTTAATTAGACCCAAGTGTAACACAAGTACAATATAATCCTGAGAAGAGTGTTAAGCGAATGCCTAGTTAAATATTCCTAGTAATTCCCATACACGTGTTCACTATCACATAACTCTAAGCATCTCGTTATATGTAAATGATTACATAATTCGCGAGATTATTCTCTGAGATAATTTAATTTAATGTTAATTAAGACTTGAAAGATCCGCCGCCGAGTTTAAATTAAAAGGACGGTAGCCTCATAATGTTTTTTTTTTTGTTCAAGTACTCATAGTTGTGTCTCACATTTGCGAGTGAAGGTGCTTAAAGTGCTTTACTCTAAGTGTGGGTGAGCTAAGCTTCGGCGCGAATGTGTCGGCTCGACCGAAGTGATACCACGGCCTTACAGAAAAACGGCGTGAAACAACGACAGCGTTGTGTTTCGCCATGTGAGCGAGGTTACCGGATGCCCAATCCCTACCCCTTAAATATCCAAAACCCTAAAAGGCCGGCATTGTACTCGTAACTCCTTTGGTGTTGCAAGTGTCCATCCATAGACGGCCCCGATTGCTTGCTATCAGGTAATAAGTCTGCTCGTGTGTAGACCTCTGCCATAAAATACGCTATTGTAAAAAGGCTCAAGTTTTATTTTTGCTAAGAGCTATTGCTCAAAACGATAAGTTATCTAAAGTTGAGTAAAAGCAGGACATGCATTTCATCCCTGTCTGCTGTTATGAAGTGATTATCAAGAAACGTCAACGCCTGCAGTGATAATTATAATCAAGCACTTAGAACGCACTTTACTTAATAGCAAATATCTTAGTTTCATGTTTAAATTTAAATGGAGTAAAAGTAAATGTTATGTCTAATGGGGTCACGTGGACACCCATGGTTTTTTTTTTTTTTAGGGTTGCCATACATCCGGAAAGGAAATAAAAAATTAAGTAAGTCCAAATTACCGGCAAACGCCGACGACGGAAAGGCCCTTCTTAGAGTGCGCGGTATAATTACGAACAATTTCTCAATCATTAATAGGAAATTGACAAAATTCCATTTTTTGTTTGTAGGAATGCTACACCCTGGTGAGTAAATTATTTTATACAAGTAGGCTTGGGTTATATATGGAATGGATTTTACACCGAGTTGTAAAGTTTGCTTTTCTTATTTTATCCGAAGAAAGCAGTAATGTGGTGTTATGTTTTAGCACTACTCCCTATGAAGCTTCCTCGTCTTTGGTTTTAGTGTATTAATGCTAATAACGTGAGTTTTTGTTTAAAATAGCATTTTTTTTTAAAATGTACTACGTTATAGTGTAAGTATTACGAAAAACTAGCTTTTAATGTTCGCTGTAAATATCTCAAAAACCAATATACATAGGTAGGAATTATGTCTTGTTACTTTGTTTGAATCGAGCGCTGCGTGTACGTGTTCCGCGTATAGAGAAAGTACTAAGAAATCGATTGCACAGTTTTTAGGTTAATAGACAACCGATAATTACGAGACAGAATGACAGAAAAAACCGTCACGCTTTTTATCATATTCTTTTAGAAATTCGCGCCGGTCGGTGCTTCTACAAATATTTTTTGTTAAAACTAAATTAAGCTGTAAAATTTAATTTTTTTGTTATTACGATCTGAATTCTATGCATAGTTTTTGGGCCATGACACGAGCGATGACGGAGGTCGAACGGAAACGGAAGTAAATAATGCGATGACGTTGAAATTTCGCTTGTTACTTAAGTTTTTTGTTGGTTCGCTTCTGACGGAGGGCAGTGCCGCAGTGGCGTTATGTATTTATGAGGATGAGTGGCGAAAGAGCCCTCATAAATTCATATTTAAATTACAACGTTTGCGTCAGTGGCTCAATTAAGGGCTAAGAGCGTAAGCGTCCGCTCATACTTTATTTAATGTTAAGAATTGCGGTAGAGCTGGATGTTTTATCCTTTGAAATTTTAATGGAAGAGATTTACTAGTTTAACGAAACGTTATTTTGTAATTACCGTTGAATTTATTTGTATTGCTGCTTTAATTTTTTAAAGCTTGTCGTGAACACATGTTTTTTATTACGAGCTTAGTTTAAAAGTTTATTTTTAAAAGATTATAGTCCTTCGATAAGTGGCACAAAGCAAAGGCACTACCAAAAACAGAGCGAAACATTTGATCGCTCGCCGGAGGGCCACACGCAACCGAGTGCATGCTACAATTATGTACTCACCATTTTCCCATGCCGCCTCTTTCGTTTTGATAAGTGCTGCCAACCCTATATTGTCCTTCGGCATGACACGGTTTAACATATTATCTGATCCCTCACTGTTAGCCATTGCCAGTTGGTTGAACTCTATAAGGTGCTCCTTTACTAAAGCGAACCTGCAATACAAAGTTGATCTTAAACGTCTGTACATAACAAATAAAATTTTATTAGCACATTTTATAAACGGCGCGATGGAATGAAGTCATAAGCTTTTGATATTTTTTCTCCGACAGTAAAGAGTGTATTGACTTATAATCTATGCGTATGGTGAGCGGTTGGTTGTGGGCGTATAAACATCGTCGCTCTTGTGAAGGTAAATCCTAGACTTTATTATATTGTTAAAGATAATGTAGCTATCAATGTAACTGTAAACTATGTTATGAAAATACAAATGTCATGTACACTGTTCGTTGCACGTAATAAATCTCTTTCAATTCATCGTGAAAAATGAAAGGAAACCGATCTAGAAACAAGTCTGCGAATGGCATTTCCGCTATCAAGAACCATCATATCGTATAATTCTTATTCAATAAAGTAATAATTGAGAAGTTGTACATACTTTGCAGATCTGAAGAAGATAGCGCACCCATCGACGTACTTTCTCTCTGATTCGCCCATGGTCTTGGCGCGGGACTTGGGCGAGAATATACCATCGTAACCATCCTGCTTCAGCTCGGGCAGGAAGAAGTTGTAGAATTGATCTGTTTCCACTTCCTGTACAAAAGAAAATGTGGTAAAAATAGTTTTTCATATTTTTTATATTTAGAAGGACAGTAGTAGTCATTAATACTAGCCTGTAAGCTGATGATGTCGGCCGAGTAATGTCTTATCTCGTCGAGGATGCCCTTCTTCCTGTAGTCCCACTCGAGTGCCCAGCTGGGGCAGTAGCCGTACATCTGTCGCGTCGCGTACTTGTCACATAGAACGTTGTAACACATCACTGTGAATATACCTGCAAACGAAACAAGCCACGTTGAATTTATAGGAAACATAAACAATTTAATTTTATTTCATTGCTCGTGTTAGTACTCCAGTCCTAATTCCGTATCAAAGGCTTATTAATGTGTTTCGGATGTTCAGTAAGTTACATGAAGTTACCACCGTATAAATACGGAACGTGAAGACGGTTCTGAATAAGTTGTAATTCTTTCAACGGCGGTGTGACTGCGTCGTTTATCTCACGACTCCATGTTAGGTGAGCATCACCAGCCAATTAGCTAGCGCCGACATTTTGTTACCAGTGTCCGCACAACTCGCGTGACAGATAAAAAATGTTCCAATTAAAATGAGAATCTTATTACGCTCTACATGCAGCAGGCACGCGACACAATGGCTTTGCTTTTTCTAATCATATCTCACATGCGGCCGCCGCGGCCAATGCTCCGACCACACTCGCTTAGCTAGTTGTTTTAGGTCACAGACTTAAAATGTTTTCGATTTATGAACGATTACGACGATTGATTTAATGACAGCGAATGTAACGAAGGTTTCTCATACATATTAGATGAAGCGCCTATTCCTGCACAATGGAGACATCTATATCAAACGGAAATGTTTTCGTTCAGACTAGCTGAACTGCGGAAATTGGGCTTCATAAGCGTTCCGAACAGCGACGGATTCATTTCAACGTATCCACTTATTACGTAAACTAAGGTGGCACGACTGTGCTCTCTCACGCTCCACACCATTATCTCAGATTTATGCGGACGCGGCGCGCTCGCACCCGTCTCATTACGCGAATCAAAAGGCGCGCGCTGCGCAGGACGATGAGGGCCGCTCGTCTAAATGTCAACTTCGTGGAAGACCTTGGCGATGCAATTATCTAGATTTAATCGAGCCGGTCTCAGTCAATCAGCGGACAAAGAACCGGGAGTGTAGCTTGTAAGACAAAGCGGCGCTGACGGGCACACGACAGCTGGAAGGACAAGACAATGCGTGGAGATCGGCCGTACAGCCGTAGTCCGGACAAATTGATAACGATCGCGCGGTGCGCTCGCGCTCATGCTAATCGACACAAAGTCAAAGTCACCTGGCGACACTCGACGACGATCAATACAGCCGCAGCACGTGCTTCAAATACGTCCATTGTATGCCCGATGCGAGCGCGCGAGACGCGGCGCACATGCCAAACGTCGCAAAACAATACACGCATCGATAATCGTTCGTTGTTTAAGGAACTACGGGCGAAACGAAAGCTCTACACCAACACAATAATAAATGGTAATGTTGTCGAACATGTGGACGCGTGTCTTCATTTCAAATAAATCGACGACGATGATGAAATAGTACGTGAACGAAGCACAAACAATGGGAGAAGGTGACACTAACTGCGTGCGGTTACAATATTCCTGATAGCTACGACCATTGTACACTGTACATTATGGTTTTAACGCCGAAGCGTGGGCATATCAAAGACGTCATATGTATATGTTGTAAAGTAAATTTACTAGTGCGCGCAGTAAAAATATATGAGGGTAAAAAGGATAAGGTGCGCCGACGGAAGTCGGCCGACTATTAAGGCATGTCACGACGATCTACCAGGTACGTTTTGCACCGATACAGCATAGTGCGGTGTTACTTCACACGTTTACCCTGAACAATAAGTACCTACAAGGTACTTATAAGTTTTATGGAGTGTGAACATTGCACAAATCACAGCTCGCTGTCTATATGTAACAATTTGGAAGATTTAGTTTCCGTGAAGATTAAAGTCATGCTCAAGTAATGATTTCTTTTTCTAATATTGAAACGATTCGTGAGATATCAACGCAGAGTGAGCCTAGCTCATTAAAATCGCTTTAAGCGAGCGGAGATTTTCTATTTGGATTGGCGTTGTAAAGAACTCATTAGATCACGTTCGGTCAGAGCCCGGTGTGATCGACAATATGACGTAAGAAGTCTCAATAGGTGCTAACAAGATGTTGTTAGTGGGAGTTGAGACGCAACATCGGTAGGTACATGTGCCGGCCGCACTGCTTCATGGATTTCACCTTCAGTTAATGGAAGCGAATCATGCGATATAGATCAAATTTTAAATTAATTTCAGTAAATACATATTTTTGACCAATGGATATTTATATATAACGAAAAGAGATTATGAAAAACTATAAGTAATGAAACCTTAGGATACATAAATTATGGAGTTTCTTAATTACTTAATTAATCAGTCCATTAGTCTTTGCCTTTACATAGTTGATTAATGACCAATTTGACAATAAGAAATGCGATAAAAACACAAAAATATAAGGCTCTTTAAATGCATTTATTACTGACAGTAAATTAGAACATTCTAGAAATAAATACTAGTGAAAATGACAAATTGCATGAAGGGTCCGCAAGTGAAGATAGTTACCATGCATCAAATCGAATGTGTTGAGAGTCAAAGATTTCTCTTAGAATTGCTGACAGGTGTAGAGAGCGAAGATGCATTCGCTAAATCATGAACACACATTAATCAAACAAGCATAGGTAACGGCTAGGTAACGTTAAGCGTCGGAGTTCGCGAAACGTGCATGATTTAAGAACATGGAGATGGTGTGAACAGTTATTACGTGGCAAGATTGTGTCGATCAAAACATCTCAATCCAGTGTTTATGTGGGCAATAAGAAAAAGAAATAAACCAGTTAGCTATCGCAGCTCATCTGAATATAATGGGAGGAGGCGCACAGACGTCTGTTTATTGGCGATGCCATTACGTGGGCATTTTGTATCACGACAGACGTACGAATTATTTATTTAAGTGCTCAAGTTGTAAACGACTATTGTTTCACGATTTTTAGGAAAGGTGACCTACGGATTTTAAGAACATAAACTTTTATAAACAAGCTAGTTTTCATATAAGAATAATGTAATAATTAGTTGACTCATACTCAAGTGCAAATCTTACTATGTTAGGTTTTTAAATAAACAAGCTGTTCGAATATAGGTACCACATATTTGTCCCAGTCTTGGCGCTATACGTCGCTCCTGTTGCTGAACTCTGAACATCAACTGATTTCAATACCGAGCATAATTATGGGTACAGAAAAGAAGAAGTCTCAAGGTTAGTCGGTTGAAGTTAGCGATGCTTGTTTACGTGTCCATGTGATTTATTTTCAGTCTGAAGAGAGAAAGTCTAGCTTAAGTTTTGCTTGATCCACGGGTTCACGGATGCGAGGAGGTCGCAGCCAATGTCTCTCATTGTGCATTGTTTATCCGCGAATGGCGAGACGAAGGGCATTTCCTCTCTTCCCTAGCAAACTGACCATGAGAGCGACTAAGCGCGATCGACTGAATCGGTTTCTAAGTGTATTGTAGATCGCTTCCTATTTACGGTCCATTGATTATTAGGTAAATACGAGTAAGCACAGTAAGTAGTCACTATGTAACTAGGAGGTCGAGACCGTAATGGCGTTATATAATTGTCCAGCTTCATGGATGGCTGGCCTGATTTACGCAATGCACCGTCTATGCTGTTGCTATGAGCATTTTAACAAATGAGGAATGTAACATATGCAGCGATATTAATTATTTGCCAATAGGTGTAAGGTCTTCCAGTGCCAGCAAGGCTCGAGCGTCCGCTTTGATTTATGTAAATTGGGTACGCGCATCGTGCGTCGGGAAGCGGCATGAGTGCCGGCCAAGAACGCGTGACGGTATCTTAACTCTGTCGGCACACACTTCACGATTAGTTGTTACTTAGAACTCTACGCTAAAATAAATTTCAGAGAACTCAATAAAGTGCACTGCAACGACTAGAAATGTGTAGCTTAAAACACTGCACTTGGTGCACTGAATGAAAATTTTCTTTTAATGAATTTTGTATCTGAAGAAACATATCAATCATATGTAATGAGAACTAGTATTACTGATCAAAAAGTAATAAAAACTGTGTAATTATAAAGCTAATGACTGGATTATTACACATGTACTAAGAAACGTACAAAACGTAGTAGAGGGCACTACTCAATTCTTCTCAATTCGTAAGATAAATCTATCGCAGACGAGGAAGCTCCACCTATCGGAATTATTCAAATGTCATACAACGTTAACTGCGTAACGGTATCGGATGAAAGACTGCAAGTTAGGACTGAAGCAGGACCAAACTAGTATCCCTGGGTCTCCCACGGGTGGATATATTACCGTTGCATGGTAGGGCGGTCTCTGGTTGATTATTTATGAGACGGTCCGCGTGCGCCGCGCCCATACGTGCCACTACGACACTTTATTAATGACAAACTTGTTGCTTAGCTTTTTGTTATCGCTATTAAATAATCTCGGGCCGTTCTTAGCTATGAATCGTATTAATACGAATAAAAAGGTGCAATTGCGATGTTATCGTTTATATTAATGTTTAAACAAGCAATTGCACATGCACATTCAAGTTTTTTATTGACAGTGTGTGTTTTAAACAACATATACTATCTATGATAAACCAAACTTCTCCCTTATCCTCAAATTCTAAGGTTTGCAACGCAACAAAAAAAAAGGAGCAATACTTACAAGTAGGACGAGTTCTGTTCGGTCGGGTCAATGGTATCCAAGGCCTCTGTGGTGGTAGAGTGGCAGAAACTGAAACAAAATAAAAATAATTCGTTACTTTCAATGAGAACAAGGAGCTGATTCGTAGCGATCTCGATATTTGATTTTGATTTGCAAAAAATTTGCTGATCTGGAACTGATTGCGGACGAGATAAATCATTTGTATGCATTGGCAAAAACTTGGTGATATCATTTCGATTTGTAAATCGTGCATGTATAATCATTACTTTCAACATCCAATAGTGGTGGAATCTTCACAATATTTCTACCATTGCGATGTCGACAAAGGCGTGAACAAAAAGTTCTCACTTCATTTGCATCGTTGGTTTACATCTTCTATCTACATTGGTGTAGGAACAAAGACATCTAAAAAACTTGTTCTATTGTTCTGTTCTGTATACGCAACGAAACATCAATTCGAGCGAAAAATCAACAAGCGAGCGGTCTGTACCACAACGGTACCGGAACCGCATTTGCAAATACAGCGTCGAGCAAAAACTTAACGACTCGCGTCGGGGAAATCATGAAAATAAAACAAATATATCTGAATACTATAGTATAGGACAAACAACAGATATTTAACGTGCAAAAGTAAGAAATAGCTATAAGAACACCCGGTCGGCAGTCCCACGAAGGAAAAAACAGGATAGGAATTTTTTTTATTAAAAACTGAAGCTATCACATGTTACTTAAACAATTTAGTTATTACATTAACATATTGATGCTGTTGAAAGAAATTAATATCAGCCGTCGAGTCACCTATGTTACTCGTCCAGGTGATCGAACAATTTCAAACCGTTCAATGGAGACTAATAGAACCGAATTTTGTATGTCCATCACTTACATTGCAGTGTGACGACGACGTGGTACAAAAAATAAAGTGATTTACATAACTTGATGTATGGTCTTAAAGCCTTGGCTCGCTTAAATTGCTGAGACATCTGATAGTTATCTTTGTTTTTGATTGATTGTTCAGTGGAAGATTGTTGACAATTTGTGTTTGCTCGCAGCATGAATTATAAATATTTCATTCACGTTTTAACGTAAAAAACTTTTCTTAAGAAATAATAGCTTACGAAACTAAATGATTTGAGATTAGTTCGACATTCGAATGCAAAATTAAGTGGAGTGGTATTGTCGGCGGTTTTTGCTAAGTCCAGTCGAAGCAACGGACCACGGCCACTCGTGCGTAAATCATAATATGAAATGCCCGTCGCTCTGTAATTATGTAATGGGTTATACTCTTACAGTGAGTTCACTTTAATTCAAACATAATCAACTACATCTATTATTTTTTTTTATGAAAATACTAATTTTAACATGATACGATCCATATTTGACGCGTTTTTTTCTGCCTAGCCTCGATTACAGTAAGATTTATATGTCAGTTCTGGATTGATTTACTGAAGTTTAATTTAAATCAGCAAATGTAAACATTTGATATTCTGTAATTTTATGCAAACTCCGTGTTTATTGCGTGTGTAAACCCTTTATCCTGAAGCGCAGTTACATCTTTACGGTATTTTTATGACTGTCTTTTAAGTAAATTCATACAACATATTTTTGCGTTAAGTAAGTACCTGTTGAGCATTTTAAAAGACAAAAGACACAATAATGTGACCTGTAATACGTTGAAGTATGAGAAGCTTTAAGCGGTATTGTCACATCAGCAAGTTGTGTATGAGGCGGCGGGCGTCAGAACGGTGTTGCGGGCGGACGCGAGCGCGGGCGTCGTTGTCGCCTCATTACACTTTGTAATTAGGCCCGTGGGCTGCGTACGAGCCGCGGCCCTGCACTAAATCACGACAGGCTCTCTTTAACATGCGCGACCGACGCAACCGGCGCGGCGTCCCCAACACCCATAATCCATACCGACACAATGGTCGTTTATGGATGTGTTATTGAATATTAAGCAGCGCTAAAAAAGCTGTTTCGTCTGCTGCGTGTGTGACGCATTATACATATTTTGAGGTAAATTTTCTTGAACATATCTCAGTTGGGTGCGTCTAACGAACGAGACGAAAAAATATAGCTAAGATCTCTGCTGAAATAACTTTCACGAAAAGTCATCGATTCTCTTCAACTCGTCACGATTTCCGCACTAACAAGACAAGACGGACACAAACAAAGTGGTGTTAGGAGCGACAAGGCAACGTGGCGGCAGCGAGTGAAAGTCGAATGCACTACAGCCACTAGATAGGCTGGCTGTGATAAGCATCGACACGCTCTTCACATTGTTCGCGCTCCGATACATGAGATAAGGCTTTCTCTGTTCTTCTCTCAAGAGCTACCGTGAGAACGCCCCTTGTATCATACGACTTGACATTTGCAAAACAGGAGCATTCTTTATCTGATTGAATATTAATATAACTACTATCAGTCATATCAGCAATTTAAAACAAGTGATCTTAGATGTTACTCAGCGGATTATGGATACTCGGCAATTTTCACTAAAGAAAAGAAGAGGTTAACAGATAATGGATTTAATTTTAACCCCATCGCAAATAAAATATATGGCTATATGATAACAAACAGATAAAGAAAGTACATATCAAAGGCGCCGAGGCCACAGGGTTAATCAATTCCATGCAAAACATTTTCAGTCCATTGACTATCGTATCTTCGCTAGACGCCGAGGAGCCGATCGAACTAAAACCGGTATCACCTGTTGCATCACCTTTAAGAGTAAATTTTGTATTACAATCTTTAATAGATCTCTTGTGTTCATTTTTGCGATAATCTTAGTAGACAGTCCGAACGTCAGTACTTTTTATATTTTGCGCACGATTCAAATAAAGGGCCTCTTAAGTACATACGTGACCAAACCGTTTACTCATCGGCATTGTCTCTCGGCGTTATTTTATCAGCGAAAATACAGAAATACAGTCCGTGAGTATATCATGTCGTCTGCGTGATCCGACTGTACAACTCCGGTAAATCCTGTCACTACGGACATTTATATGATGCTGCTGCATTTATCCATTTTAGTAATGTGACATTAATGAATGATATGTTTTGTGCATTCAATAGGCGCGTACGACATTTTATACGGGACAAATTCCTGACACACTAATCCATCGAGTTGTTCGACGTATGTAACGCAATGCTTCACGATGCAAAAGTTTACATGCAATTTGCCTTTAGGCGAGAAAACAGAACAAATAAACTCCGGACAAAATAAGAGCTGTTCTAGCTGGACGAGAATCACATTGAAATAGTCTATTGATTTTGTTGCGAGCTTTGTATGCTCAGGCAAGGCTTTCATCAAGTGATTTTACGATTACGTTCATAGATTGTGGTTATGTAAAACTCAGTTCTATGTATTTTTACTGTCGAACAAGTAGACATGAAACATGAAACAAGTAAGTGCATGAGAAAAACAATATAAGGACGTTTGACGTTCAAAAGTGCCTACTGTGGTCTAATTGAAATAAATGATTTTTGACTTTTGAAGGTAGTTCTGGAAACTTATTTCACTTTTTTCGAATTCTGTAAGAACCACAATATACGTATCACTTGTGTGATGACCTCGGTCTTTGATTTTATCAATGCGACGAAAACATACAACCAACGATAAGTGCTGCCATGAACATTTTATATACTTTTGTCAGGTGATGGAGCGAGTGTGAGAGTGGTATCTCATCGCGCCATCACCTAAACGCCTAAAAATTAAATAAGCGTAGTATCAGGCAATCGCTATTGATAAATTTTGAAAATGACGTTAAAAAAACGAAATTTCTTCAAGAAAATGAATAATTTAATTTACAATAGCTAAAGAAGTACTAGTTTCAAACGCGTTTACTTGTAGAACAGTGCATGTCGCAAATAGGTGTTTATTGCGGACATATTGTAAATAACTAGTACGTGGGGTGAAAAGGCGAGTTACGTAACTGAAGGAGTAAGCAAATGTGTGTTTATGAATACGCCAGCGGATGTGCTAACATCGAATAGGTCGGCTGGCGCACGCCGGCGCGGCTGTGGGCGGCTTTAACGACCTACCTACCGATTATTGCAATTGACCCAAATGGACCCCGTTGATCTGTGAAGTATCACTTTAATAAGTTTTAATAGATCACGGGTAATGCTGTTGTTTTATATTACTTTATACCGTTCTCTTAACTGTCCAAGAATCAACCGAATCAGGATGAAATTTGCCTTTTTTTTAAGTAAATGTTCTTATCGACCTAAGGAAGATTAATAGGTGATTCCAGAACTAAATCTTTATTCCAGTGAAAAATACACAACTGAACAACGAACAAGACTTATTTGACAGGGACAAAGTCAACAAAATCATGGATAATGACGGATAGCCTTTTTATTTTTATACTTACATTAAAAGGATTCAGTCTGTGCTTTGCAAATTAACAATCTTCTTAACATATTCAAATCCACCCTGCGTTATGGAATGGAAGATAGTTCCATTTATTATTACTACAACAGAATAATCATTTTGATTTAACATACGTAGTAAAGCGGTAGTCCTGTTTGTTATTTCTCATCCATTCGGAACATTAGTTTACTTAATATAAAATTATTTCTTCGAATAACTACGAGTACATAAAACATAACACGCGCGAGATTTTTTTTATAACTAGACCATTATTCTAACTCCGTCTAAAGATATGGTGTTTTAATTTAATCTGGGTAGTTTTTTGTACGATGTCAAGTAAAACATTTCGTGGTACGGACACAATGAGTTTTTTTGCATAGATTCTAATTTCTGCGGTACGCTGTGTAGCCACCGTATTTGCCCACGCGCAAGTGTGTCCTCTTGTGCGACCGTTCACGGCCAAGGCCAAACAGATAATAAACGCGTAATGACGAACGATGTGCTACCGGGCAAAAAAGCGCGCGCGCATGCCCATGTGGGGAGTCTCTATCAATCTCTTACATCATTTAATGACTCGGAAAATCACAACTAACAATTACAAACGAAAATTTTTGTGGTACAAGATGTCACAGCACGAAATTACAAAGAAAAAAATCACTATTTTGTTAGTAACTTATGTGGTCGTGTCATCTACCTGCAAATTCGAGTCACTATCTGATAAATGTTGGCTGTAAGTGGTTGCCGGCTACTGTACGAGTGTTTCATTTGGAGAGACAAGGAACCATCTATGAGGGCGATGGCCGTCGTAAATCACCGCAGCGCTCACCTCTGTCACTAATGGACTCCTGTCAACTAGGCAATCGTACGACAAAATGATTGTTAAGTAAATTGAACACTAAACTGGGAGCGCCTGAAACTAGTACTTAGTTCTTAGAAAGAAACTATTAAATTTACTCGAGATCACTATCCGATTATTGGCTTACTACCTTTATTCCATGAACTATGTATCTACGAGTATGTCGGTACTTCTATGACAAAAACAATCATCTCCGCTGGCCTGGAATTTGCCGACTTTATTATAGTTTGATGGCCCACTGTGAATACTTTGTTATAAAAGTGATTACACGGCCTTGTTACGGGAAAATTCAATTTGCCCGCACCATTTCATGAGGGTGTGGCTATGACGGGTTTCTCGAAGGTTTTTTCTGGACTGATAAAATCAACATTGGAAAGATAATCGCTAGTGTATTCGTAGCACGCGCTCTCATTCCTCCAACCTAGCGCATCGTACTTGGAAATGTGCATAGTAGTGCGTGTGTGGGTCGCCACCGACGCTAAAATAATGCACGCCTGGACCTTGAAAGGCGAGGTGAACGAACCGACTGACTAATAGGTGAACATTATGTTGATTGATTACCAAAACAGCTAATGGTGTTGGTGAAGTGAAAAGTTACTCTGTTCAACGCTCCAACATCATTTTTCATACGTTGAAGTGATCTGTTCGTTTGAATGCTTCATTTGCTATTCCTTTCGTAGAAACAATACAGAATGGAGTCATGACCGAAACGGTGCGTAGTTAAGATGTATGCATAGGATAAGTCGAACAAATATACGCAGGTTTCTACAAGGTGGCCATAGACGTCCGTATGTAAACACAACAATCTACCATCAAAATGTCACAAATGACGACGTCGATGTATCCATGTCCGTAGGGCCAGCTCGAAAACGGCTCAGTCATGTCATTCCAGCTGCAATGGTACGGCCGACTGTGTATTACCCACTTTACCGGACCTCCCCAGAGCTAGGAATCTAACCATCTACTACTACACGCTCGGTGACTAATATTCTGAACATTTACAAACGAGGGACATTTAGAACTGCATACATTCACGTGCAACACGCATGAGCGAATTCTTATCTTCGTATTCGTAACAGCATTTGAATAACTGTTATGGACATGTGACTTATTTAAGGATTAACATAAAAATAATTTTCAGTTCATTTATACATTGTATTTTTCTTTTATTTGTTAACTAAGCTAACTAAAGCGGAAAACCAAGCTAACGAAGTTCAAGTCGAAGGTAAAAGGGTTATACAAAATATAAATCACTAATTAAATAGAGGTCAGAGACTCGGGGGTTAAGTAAGTCATCCTTTAAATTGGCGACAGCTGGAGCGCCTCAGCCGATACCGCGATATGGGTTATAATTGCCAGGAGCGGTCAGGTGATGCAGAAGCGCATAAAATAAATCGTCGCGGACAAACTGCCGCCTCCAATCGGGTTGGTATCAGCATACCGTAGGATCGGCTGTGTCGCCGGCACGACAAACAAGGCAATTGCTCGCTCATTCAGTCTGATCGCTATCACACACGCCACGGCGTACTGCCGTCGACCAAATATCGCCTGTGTACCTCGCGTTATCTGGGGGCCAATATGTCCACTTTGAAGCCATCCATTCAATTTGTTTACTCTTATTTGCATATCGCAATACATTTAAAATGAAATATCCTTGCGTTCTCCTGCTCGTTTTGTAACATATTATAGTTTTTTTTTTTTGTATTTTCGGTCTCAATCTAAATGTTTTGTATGACGTCCTTCTTGATAAAACTGTTACTTTTAGCACATAAAAAAACATTCAGGTGCATTTAAAATGTAATTGAGCAGTAATGGTACATAAAACTGCAATAAAACCGTGACCAACTAGAGGAATTAAGTTCAACCGTTGAAACTGAAAACTAGCACAGTAGTACCAAATGTGTATATTATAAAGAACATTAACGTCCATATACAAACCGTGCCTAACGTGCAGTTACACTAATGTCTTCGTGAAGTGGTTTACGGAAACTATATTCTTTTGTGTATGAAATCTGAAAGCAAATATTGAAACAATAATGTCAGGCGCTTTCCGTTCGCTGTACAACTATTAGAGTTTCGACCTCCAATCACATTTTATATCCACGATACGTTATAACGACTCGGTAGAAAGTAACAATGGGGCATTAGTATGCAATTGCAACTTTTACTTCATCAAGTCTCGTTAGCTATTGTTGAAATATTGTATGAGTGGTAATAAAATGAGTTGTAAATGACAGTTTGAGTAATGATGACGGGTGGAAAGCGGCGCGAACACATGTATTCCGTTTCTCGAAGTTGTTTGAAATATTGGCTTACTGGGAACACCTCATATTAACACAGCAATACTTCATTACAATTGAGGTTGGAATTCGATAAGTGCACGTTATTGTGCAGATTTGTAAATCATTACTGACAGTAGCAATATTATTTGCATACTTATGAAATTATATTTACATGTAATACTTTTAAATTGTTTCATCCAAGAATTCTCCTGCTGAATCAACACATTTTGAAAGCACAAATTGATTATAAAATGTGTTTAAAACGAAGACCTTATAGTATTTTCTCGCAAGGGCCATAAATCCGAAGTGCATAAAGCATGTTTATAAGGGTTACAGGTGAACCACATGCCTAGTGTTATTGCTAAACAATTTTGCAATAGATCAAAGATCACTGAAGATAACTAGACATGAAAGTTGTAGTTTCGTCATGCACCGGTCGTGTCGTCATGCTCATATACTACTAAGGTGTTGTAATTAAAATCGCTTATTAAGAAAGCTTCAAAATTTAACAAGGAACGTTGTTATCTAAAACGTTAGTGACAGTTTAGCTGTTGAATAGGTGTCAGAAACTTTTACTGTCGTTTAAGGTTGGGAGGTAATTAGTATCGAAATAAGTAGTAATGACCAAGTGAGTGGCACGTTTATGCCGCGAACAGATATTGTCCCACTTCTCTGAACATTACCGTGAATATAATTACAATTTAGTTGATGTACCATTAACAAGTGTGACATGGCAAAGGCCAGCATTATCTAGCGAGAGTGGCAACGATATTTTACACATATTAGTCAAATGTAAACTTTCTCGTATCGTTTGAATACCAGTGGCTAAGGACTGTGACGATCGTGAACTATGGCCGGTCGTGACCATGAAAGGCGAAAGTGAACGGGTAAGGTGTATTGTATCAGTGAGCTAATATGTTCGTACAACGTGAAAGTGCCTCCTAATTGGTTTTCTATTCTCGTACGCAAAGCATAAACACGCTCATGTCATCATTCGTGTTTGCAAATATGATGAAAAATGTGAACAGCGATCCTATCTACATTTCAAATGACAAACAAACAGTTCATGGAAGTTTGTAAACTGGTCTAAAAAATTACACGTGCCTGATTTAACTTTTAAAATAGAGCGTATTTTTGAAGCTTCACATGATACGAGTGTTGTTTTAGTTGGAGTCGGCAGCTAAAGAGAAAAATTTTCAAGCGTATAACGGAAGCTTAGACAAGCGGCAGGTGTAGTTTTTACTGCATAAAGCATATCAACGCGTGTTATCTCAACTTGTTACAAGCGTTGTTGTAAATGTGGTTTGCGACATTTTTTCTGCCTAGTTGAAGCGATAATGCGAACGGAAGCCCGCTTAATACATTACTAGGATGTTTATGGGCTCCTTGTTTTTACAAGCTTTTAACTTAATTATAGTTCAGTTGACAGCTAGGTGCCATTTACGGACTGTCTGATTTACGTCTTTCATACTTTGATTCAAAACGTCATAAAATTATAAACGATGGCGTGGTATTTTACTTTTTAAATAACACTAAAGGAAGGTTACCTAAATAAAATGGAACGCTATAAATACTTGACGCTGTGACCCTTTGATGTGTGCCTGAAATAGAGCCCTGTCGTGTGTACCTATAATAATACTGTGACTACGGTGACGGTGAATCTCGCTTGTGATGGAAGGAGATTAACTAATTCGGGATAGATAGGATGCTGGTTAGACAATTTCACAGGCGATGGAGCACATAGGTGATAATAACTAGTGAACTTTAACACTATAACCTTTCATCGCAAGCTAAGCCGACGGGTGGCGACGCCTAATCAACCGAACATGGTACGCTTGGCTTCCGTTACTAATTCATATACCTTCGCTTAATCTCTGTGCCGTATTTTAGTTTAAACACGCTTGTTTAAATAATACTTTAGCGATTCATTGTGTGTAGAATGGTTAGTTTTATTTACCGTGAATAGGCGTGTTAAATTTTAGTTTCAATCATTTTTTTGTTCATTAGGACATTTTAGTCTGTATTGGAGCGTTTCCTCGCTGTCAGTAATTATGTTCTTTCAGAAATTGCCATAGGAATTCCTAACACAGTCTGTCTATATCTCCTCACCAAGTTTCTGAATAAAGATGAGTTAATGTTGGTTACGATTTAACTAATGTCTATACATACTCAAATACATCATCACGATGAATAGGTACAGTACAACGATTGCCATTTGTTGGCTACTTTATTTTTTGCTGTAGCTACTGGTATTCAATCAACACAATTAGGTAATGTTCGTCGAATGTGAATGTTGAAAGGTAAAACCACAATGTATAAAGTATTTTATTTAAAAAGAGTTAAGTGGGTCTCAGATAATAGTGATGAAATACCTGTTTGACGTTTAGGTGTAGTAGGTACGTTGGCTTAGATGATTTTGAGTTGAAAGAACTGTTAGATAGTATCAGGTAAAACATTATGAAATATTGTAACAATTTTTCATCCAGCAACTGAATTAAAAGAAGACGAAATAAGCATGATTCTTCTTTCTGTTTCCACAGTGGTTCTTTGAGCCGCATGACTACACATACGCGTTGACACATTTACGCTAAACGTTCCAGTTAATATTGTAGCAAAAGAATAACTCCACGGAGTCGGAGTTGTCATATAAACGATGCAATTACTTAGTTGGCGTCATAGATAACGTTAGTGCGTTGAACCTCCGCGTGAAAGGTTCTGGGCCGCAGAAATATCCGCAGTGCAATAGTTCGCCACCCCACGTACAGAGGTCGCCACAACGACGGGAAAGTAGCGGAGGCGTCAGTCCTGCTTACGCAATTTGATTTATGGATAATTAAACCTGTAATTGGCTTTGCGTTTTATAGGATTTCATAATTTTGAAATAAGTTTTTAAACTGTGTGTTATAGGACATTTTGTAATTAATAAGGTATGTAACATCGCTGTTCATGGAAGCGTAACAGAAAATCTTCTCTTTATTGCTAAGTTAATTAATGAATTGCAGGTTAATTCTGTCATAGAATTAACGGTGAAAATCAACAGGTACATGTTATTATGTATAGGGTTTGCATTACACATAACTTACGAGAACCATTTAAATGGAAGATAAGGAACTAATTCTGCTTAGGTACCTACTTTAATTCCCGGCGCAATACGGATACTAAATAACGAGCAACAATTATCTTCATAACTTCGATTAGATCCGTTTTCCTAGTTTAAAACTTAATGCGCTTTGCAACTTAGTAACGGTCTCCTATAAATAATAAAACTATAGAGGCGGTATTTTAAAATCCGTAAACAACTTGCTACGAGATTACGAATTTCGTAGCGCGTTCTAAGGAGAAATCTATTTAGAACTAATTGACGCAGCGAACTCTGTACCTCCTTAAAATGTAAAAAAATCCTTAAATTGGAAAAAACTGACTGCACGGTTGGTGCGGTGGCTGGGCAACTGGCTGCCGTGGAACGTGTAGCGGGTTCGATTCTCGCACGGAACAACTCTTTGTGTGATCCACAAATTGTTGTTCCGGGTCTGGTTGTCATGTGTATGTGAAATTGTATGTTTGTAACCGCACCCACGACACAGGAGAAAATCCTAATGTGGGGCAACGTTTTTTTTTATAAAAAAAGAAAAATGTTATAGAATATATGTTTTGTTCCTTATGCAATATCTTGTGTGTAAAATTGACGTTCCAAATATTTTCCACGCCGTTTACTAATCATTTCTTATTGTTTGAACCTTCCTTGGACTTTCACGAATATTTGAAGGGCAGAATTAACTAAGGCGGTTCAGCTGTTTCAGAGATTTTGCGAGGCTAATGAACTGCAATTCATTTTTCATATAAAAGAAGAAGATATTTGTATTAGTGAATTGTCTATAACTTACATGAAAGACAGTCCCCAGACGCTGCAGACGTTAGTTCCCTTTGATATGTTAATTCTAAAATATGTTGCCAATCTGCCTAACTAATGACGCCACAGAGCCGAGATCAAATTCATGATATAAACGTGGGGTTAACTCTCAGCTGTAAGTAATTGTTTTGTCTATGTAATGGTGCAATGTAATTAAAACTCCGAATATGGGAGCAATAGTATCTATTGTGTATACCCACGCTCGATTCAATTATTATTTTAACAAGATACTGCAGATAATTGCTCGCATACAATGCCAGGTCAGTAACCTTTTAATACGAGTAGTACTTAATGTAATATACAATATAATGTTAATAAACTGATTAAATGGATTTGTAAGACCAAGTTATAAGTCTATTGTAAGTTAGCCTTGAATAATTTTGATGTTGTATGGTAAATGATTTTATAAAAGATTTATCCTCTTCTTTCTTCTAACGGTTTCGAAAACGGATTATTTGTGTTTTTAAAGTGTATTTTTCCTCAGTTACAAATCTACAGAGAAAATTGAGACAATAGGGACAAGACTGATGAATTATTGTATTTGAAGATTGCTACTGACCTAGCATTGTTCTTTAACTTACTTTACCTGTTCATGGAAGGAAACATTGCTTATCAGAGGACACATGTTTCACTGGGAACATTAAATGTTACTTACGAAGCTTATTTCCATTCAACCGATGTAATGGAAAGAAAATCTTACTTAAACACGCTTCAAACAAATTCCAAGATAGCGAATATCGGCTAAAGAATAAGACCGAGTCCCTTGACACAGAGTACCTAAGTACAAAGTACGCAATGTATTTTTTAACCGTGACAGTCGAGATTGATAGTTCGCCAGTGAAAGTGAAGTCGTGAGCCGCCTGCTAATACGCGATAGGCTTTTGAACAAATCCGTAGTCGGAACTCGGGGCTAAGCCGAAGGTTTTTGTTACATTTTCGTGGGGACTATGTTGGTTTTGTATCCGAATTTGTTATTCAAACGATACTTTTTCTTGTCGCTGTCGTATTCAAAGATATGTTTATTTGCTTTGAATACATTTTTTCCATTCAGCAAGATCATTGACCGTAATGTACTAAGAAAAATTGACTCGAAATGTTTGCAATAAGAAGATCACATTGAATGAATATCATGGAAAAGTTTATGCTTTTTACAAGAAACTTTATTATAAGTTACATTACATATGTAAAGGTATTTTAGTATATTTAGTAAGCACCCAAAGCCCCTCAATCCATCACAGTTAACTGGACAGGCATACGACAATCTTTATGAATATCAAAAGCACACAATGCTCACCTTGTGAGTTGTATACAAAGTTACAGCTGTCCCTTTAGTCATGCAGCATTCAAGTGTCCAACTGTTATACCTGGCTATAATATAGCGGAATGGTAGTCTGCGATAGCTCAAGTGTAGGATTCTTGAACTCTGCGTGCGGTGTCCGATAATAAATAACTAAATCATTAATTATTCCTACGCGCAGCAACGACGTGAAATATTTAGAAAACGTCCTCCTACGCCCAATCCGCGTGAGAAAGCTGCTAAAGAGCGGCGCTAAATTAACTTTTGCAATTAATGTGGGATTCAAGATTAATCAAAGGTTCTGCACACATCAGGAGCCGTGGGCGTTTCGAAGAATTGTTTTTAAGAGTTCCTTTAGAAGTTTAGACCCGAGACTGAACTTATGAGATACGAACTAAATAAAATACCCTGCGACATTTATATCGCGAGCGGGAGTAACCTTTCACACATTTATAATGTTGAATATCTTGTTTCTGCTAGACCGTTCCTCATGACTGGCAAGCACCAATCATCATTTATTACAACTGTCGTGCTGTTTTCTTGTTTTATAAGTCTAAAATTACCAACAGACCAACACAGCCGTCTGTTAGTATCAGAGGGATCTGAACCACATCATGTCGTAGCAATAAATCTCCTACTTTGAATATTTATACGACGAAGGGAGCTTGCCAACGAATGTTGCCCTCCTTGCTCTAACTGTTGAACGTGTATCAATGTTTTCAACTCGTAAATATATCGGAGCGCACACAAAGCAAATAGTCCATGAACTGTTCGCGAACTGTAGGTACCTGTACTTTGTACTTTTGGCATTGAAATTAGGCGCAGCGGTGAACGCACACATTGTATTTTGTCATGCGATGTTCCGACAACGATGAGCCTCGTCAAAGGTGAACAACCTAAAGTTCTCGTTATCTCCACGAGTAGACACACTACATTAGACATGTGACATCATTATTGTGACAGTACAGTAAATATTTGTCTTGTTTGTTGTTACATGTTTATCAGTTTGGACATAACAAAATCTAGTCATTGCCTTTTATAAACACGACGTGTGGTACTCTGATTGACATTTGGCTCGCTGAGTAGGTAAGTTATCCGAATATAGAAAACAGATGTCAGATAGTACTACAAATAAACTTTCAAAACGATGATGAATGTATTTAATGGGGTGTACACACATATTATTATATATGAAAAGAAAACTTCTTTCTTTGCATGTGTAGCTGTGAGGGATTATGAAGTAATTCATGTACAATGAAACTGTCTTTGAGCGTAAGCTAGTGTCACGTTGACCACACATTAAGGATCAATATAAAACTCGCTGTCAGTAGCTAAGCTGTGAAGGGTTTTGGCGATTGTCGCTGGAGGCAGTAAAGACGTCGGTATTACGATATTGACAAGGGTTCAATGTCATACTAGTTATACTCAGCTCTTCTAACAAAATGCTACAGTACATTGACTTGAGTAGTAAAGCTTCAGTTAAAACTGATGTGTCGTGTTGAGTTCTCTCTAAACGAGAACAGTTCGTTGGTAAAAGGAAAAGCAATACAAACTTTGGTCTTGGAAAAAATATTTGAGATAAGGGACGCTCGATTAATAAAGAACATGTTTAGTGTTGTTTCAAGCAATATTCGTTGCATTACGTGTTGTAGTTTCTGTTTTAGAAATATTTAAAGTGTTACGCTCATAACAGGATGTTGCGGCTGAGCAGGGACAGCATCGCAATGTACGAGTAAATCAACACAGGCTTACAAGTATCCAACACTACCTGCAAGGAGCTACACAACGAATATTTACAAAGTGCTACTTTAATTTAAAGACACGGTTCCCAGGCCTGGATTCTTATTTTTTGTATTATTGTAATTGCTTGATCTAAAATTACCTAAAAGGACTTTCGACCGCAAAAAATAATCTATTGAGGAAGCAATGGCCGACGTTTTTGCGGCTTGCTATTAATCGTAAGGCATTGATTGCGGGCGAAGACGCGTCGGCTGCTATGGAATGACCATTGGCGCAGGTGTAGGCAGGAAATAACGCCATTTATGGGCAAGTCAGCAGCTCTAGAAAAAAGCTTGGCGGTACCAACACATCGAATAAACTCGTGATGAGAGAAAAACTAATGGTAATAGTTCAGGGAAAAAATAATATTAAACATGCAAAATCGCTGGCAATTCAGATTGAAAGGCGAGTTGAAAGCTTATGATTAAATAAAATTTTAGGCGAGCACCGTGAACGGTGTATGTTTTTATGATGTAACAAAAAACGTGACGACTTTAATCTATAAACGTAAGTATTGCATAAAAAACTTGCTAGTCGATTCTATGGGAATTTGTTTATGGGTTCTGATGATTTTAATTATTGCCTCGAGTGTTTTTTGGCAGTAAAATTTAATCCACAGTTAGACAACGCAATCAGATAGCAGTTAAGTGTGCTTAGCAACCATCTTCTTGTTACCGTGTTACGTTTTTTGTTGTTATCGCGAATCTGTTTTTTATGTAACATGAAATGGTACACAAATTTCTCAGTCTCTGCGAATGGCTGGGCTGCATACATTTATGTGTATTATTATACACATCCCCTCATAAGAAAAACTACTATAACACCACGGAGTATTGTGTGGTATAAACATTTGAAAGATGTGACTTTAGATTGTACAAGGAAAATGCCAGACACGAACTATTACACGCATGTTTCACCTATTCTCAGGACAAGCTTCCGACGTAGTTTAGATCTCTATGTATTACATTTTACAAGCTACCATCCTCTTTTTGTGTATTTATTATTTCAAATGAGACCGATTTTGTTGTTGCAGACTTCTAAAACACAGGACGATGAAAGAAAAATTCAAATTCATTAAAATAATGCATGTACCCACTTATCATTGTGCGACGTAACCTCTTAATTTTGGCAGCCGCACACTTTAAAATTACTATAATCACTGCGAGAGTCGCCTCGTAAATCTTAGTCTAAATTACAGGTTAACATTTCACGTCACGAACAAGTCGTCGTTACCGATGAGTCAGTCTTCATCTAAAGCTACGTTTAGATAAGACAAACGTACACCGAGTACAGAGCTAGAGCATCGGATATATTCAGATACATCTTTAATTTGAGAAAATTATAATTTTAATTGGAGATTTAGGGATTGTAAGAGGGGAAGGAATGGGTCTCCGGTAACCTCACTCACACGGCGAAACACAATACTGTGGTTGTTTCGCGCCGGTTTTCTGTGAGGCTGTGGTATCACTCCAGTCGAGCCGACCCATTCGTGCCGTTTTGCAGTCAAAGGTCTTTATTAAATGGTTATATTTAAAGATTTTTCGACTGACTTGACCGCATAAAGATTAGAATAGAAGTAGCTTTTACTAACAATAGATCAAGACGAATGTTTATCAAAGAGTTTTAAGTGTTGAATAATAGATTTTCTTATTTCGTTAGTATTTAGAACATTGCCTACTTACTAGCTAATTGCTAGTAATACAGTAATACTATAAAAACAGTTTTCTGTGTATACAAGTACGAGAACGTCCCAGATACCGCGACGTCTATACTGAATAGACTATCAAATATTCCGCAGCAATCATGTATGGCTGTCTTGCACGACACGGGAACATTATGGTAGAGACATGTAATGCAGAGTTGCAAGTAGCAAAGTACAATTTTATGTCTACGTAATAGACTCATCAAGAGAGAATGTTATTTTACAGCGAAACAGCGGTATTGTGCCAAATACCAGATAATAAACGTACCTTTCCAGCCGCTTTGCCATCTAGGCCTTAAGTAACGGTGGTGAATTTGCTAAAATTATAATTAGTATATACCGCTTTAAAGTGATTTTGATATCGGAAAATTCGGTATTATTCGGCTTATATAACCCATGTTGTCATTAAACACGAGAAAACCTATGACTCAAAATTACTTTTTAGATATTATTGCTTTGAGGAAAGCGCGAGCGGCGTCACTGATGAACCATTTTTAAAATAATTTGCCTCAAAAGCGACATTTCTACTATCTCTGGCATGCAATTCGTTCTGTAATTTTGACGCTTTATAAATATTCATTTCATTTGCATTTTTCCTGTTAAAATCCCAGACAGACTATACGTTCGAGCTTTTTGAAACGAGGAAAAGAAATTCAGTTAAAGTCTGGAGTTCATAAGTTAAGTTAATTAGGTAGTGTCTGTGTCAAATACGGTGCCGGATTCGTTGCAGACGTGAGTACCGAGTGCGGAAATGAGGCTGCACCGACTATTTTCGCCACGAATTCGAATCGGGTTGTCTTTGGGTCACGATTGTAATGCGACGACTGATTTGAATTAGGATTCTGCCAGTAATTTTAACTGATATCTTGTTTGCAGGATTTAAAGTTACACATTTTACAATAGACGAATTCATAAATTAATCCAGTCTGAATGTCTTCTTGTAGTTACTTATACTTTTGTTTTAAAGCTGGACGCTTATAGTTTGATTAATTATTATTTAAAGGAACGTCTATTTCAGAAATAGAAATCTTAGCAAACCAAGCTGAACAACACGGCGACCAATGCACAGATAGGCCGTTGACCCAAAACAGCTGTGCATCGAAAATAAATACTATACAAGAATGAAGAAAGAAAGTGTCGGCGTGCATCACAAGCACCAGACACACATTGCCTACTTTGAAGCAGCAGTTACAGGCCAGACGTGCCACCGAGCAACCAGCCATCCTATGGAAGATAATTAACAACGAAATTGTCCAGAGACAGCTAGGCGCCTTACTTCTGCGGGCCGTGTTGCATTACGCTCCGCAATAATAACATACCACACAGCCGACACAAGGCAATTAAAAAAGTTGGAACGCCCATTTCCCACACATTACTGGGTGAATACTGCGACTATATTGCAATATGAGCACTTAATGCTACAGGGTAGGTACGGCAGGACCCCGTGGATTCTGAGCCGGGGGAAATTGTTTGAATTGAGGAGAAAGCTGCCACGCGGTGAATCCGACAATTACCGGATAGTAATGACCGTAATGACAACAACATTGCAGAAGCGAGTGCAGTCGTCTGCAAAACTGCGAGTCGATTAGGCAGTTTCCAAACAATTTTATAGTGTAGGCGCTGACTGACTACTCGGCTCACGCTCTGATTTGCATATCGCCAACGAAAGTGTAGCGTTGTTGAGTTAGATCGACCTACATACTCGCATCGAAGCACACGCCAACGCCCGCGTTTTCGGTAGCGACTGCTAATTTAGTACACGTATACTTTTAAATGTTTAATTTAAATACCTTAGAGGATTTTTACATCCGTGAAGATGGTCAAGGTTACATTGTAAATAAACTATAAAACTAGTACTACATGCAGAACAGCGGTGGTTCGCAATCCCAGTATCAGGTATTAGATGATCTTAAACCGGTCCATTTGAATATTAGTCGCTCTAGTTGTCGCGTCTCGCTCCCGATTGTCGTGCGAAAAGATCGCATGAATTCCCGTCGCGAATTGGCAGCTCTCTAATAGACCCTCGAGACGGCGTGGAAATCACTTTTATGGATAAATGCGTTGCTAATCGGCAGCAAACAAATTACAGATTGGTAAATTCAACAGCGCGCAGTGGGGTAAAGTGGGACGGTGAAAAAGTGAAGTTTCGTCAAATGCACCACTTACCTAATTTACGAGAGCGGAACCGAAGCCGACGGAAGCATTGTGTTCGAGCGCTCAGCACTGATCCATTGTGGGAAGTGTATTAGATAACGTGCTCGCGAGATTGCGCACAAGACAATCACAACAATATCGCGTTCAAATTTAAAGAGTGAGAGCGTTGTTTCGCTAGAAAACAAAGTTTTCCAACAATTGCACCAACGGCGCTAGCAACGGTAATGATTCAGTTTCTTATGATGTTGATGATACATTTTCCATTTGACACGTAAAGATCAGGGGAGGTTAAAGCTTGGAACGCAAAGAAAGATGAAATCAGCGGCACGTGAGACCGATATATCGCTAGTAGTCTTCCCAGAGCAAATCGCTGTTCACACGCTCTTGAGATTTCGTGCTTTGCTGTCACACGCCTACACATACCTTATGTTTTGATACTAAGACTAGAATGAATCATAGCCCCGAATGCCTTGAATTTGACTTGTTTTGTAAACAGTAACATTTTAGTGTAACTAGATCGTGAGCAAACAGCTTGTGTATAAATCATCTCCTTGGTTGAGGTAAATGTCTGATCGTACAGCTCATAGGTAATCCTGTCAGTGGACCATTAGGTCTGCGCGTAGGGCCTGGCGTGGGTGCCACAATGCCACTAACGAGAGGGCCGATATCATCTGACAGACAGGGGAGACATTAGTTAATGCTGGAATGCCAACACAAAGCGGGATAGATAAGAAAAACTGTACAAAAAGTTCAACTATGGTCTACAATGAAAGAATGATGAATGCTACATGGTGCGGAATATACAAAAGATTGTGAAACGTCATGCGCCGCACAATAGGGAGAGCGACACGAAGAGCGAGCATCATGCATTACTAATCACGGCACCATGCGTCTCATAACAATTCGAGCAAGATTCAATGCACCGACCATGCGATAAGCACGAAATACACCAAGGAGACCATACACTTTATTATTTGCAATTTTCATTACTTTTTTAAATTCTATTCTCATCTCATCAAAATAATCATTTTTCTTTACAGTGAACTATCGAATGTTGTCAGTTTATTTAAATCATAGTAAATAAAGGCAACTTGTTGATTTCTTTCAAATTTGAGCTACGTTCTACGTGTAAATGTATGTCTAAATCGATTGCACCAAATGAGTTTAGTTCATTAGCATAATTATGTGGAGCAGGAATTTGTTTATTCCGAACAGAATCTAGTTTTGTATTACTACGGTCTATGTAGCCTGAGGCGTGGTCCCGCTTTAATTGGAATTGTCGGTGCAGACAGAATAACATCGATAGAATTTGCATGAACATCTTTCACAGTAATCTGCAGCATTTACAAGGCTAAGTTAATAAGTTTCAACTTGCTTCGTCATTGTTATGTAGCCAAGCACTAACTAAATTACTTACCACGCAGCGACAATAATCACATTCAAATGGGACATAGTCGCGGGCACAGTTGACAAAATGCAATTTGTTGCAGCATAATCTACATTTAATTCATATTCATGGGGTATTATACAAACAAGTTGAGCGTTAAGAGCACGCGCCTGAAAATGATAGCATTCGTAGAAGCGTTTGTAGCGGCTATTACGACACATTTAATAGTCGCTTTCAACAATACAATGTCTAATGTAAAACAGAGTGATTCTGAATTGTCTTGGAGGAACGTTCCATCTGCGAGATTGCTGTTGTTAGGAAACAAAAATTATTTAGTCCACGTTGTCGGATGAAAGTAATTTGGAATATTGATTTATGGTTGACATACTCTTGAATATTGTACTGTACTTGTTCGTAGGCCCATTATTTGTCAGCCCGGTGATTATAAAGAAAGTGTCCAATAATAAGACGACCAAGTACTGAAGCGCCGTCTGCGTGTCAGACGCATACTACAAGTTCCGTAGCATTAGCTATGTAGGTGCTTTACTTTGTACGTGTGCTCTTTTCTATAAAACTATGTAGGCGTTACTTTTTAAATATAGGTATTTTATTTATTACAAACTTTGAAGATAGTGGTGATTTTATTTTTATTTTTAGTCTTGTGAACCTTCATGGTTCTTACGGATCGGTTACAAGTTTGACATAACGTTCTTATAATGTCAGACTTAAGATAATAAGCGACTCCATGAAATTGATAAAAACATTCATATCAACGTTAACTCCTAAGACGAATGCAAGGAAATATCAAATTGTGAAACCATCGTGATTAAAGCGATATATCTCGCAGCGACTCCGACCATTAGAGATGCTAAAATATGATCTGTTTCGCCACACTTCATCGGCGCGGATGGTTTACTGTTATGGAGGTCGCATCGCAACGCATCGATTGCGGTACAATTACATGACTCGACACTGCGATAATTTACTGTCATTATTCAGCACCATACATATTTATATGTCGCATACATTTCGAAAGCCTTACTTCTGGACGATTTAAGACAAATCTTGGCGTATTTCGATCGGAAGCACCGCAATAACAATTAATCGCTGTCAACGCCTAGATACTAAATTGTGGTTGAGAAATTAAGATTAATGTATTAGGAAAAACATAAATAATTTCAAAACTATTAAATAAATTGCTATCAATAAACGCAAATAATGTATATAAAATATCAAGTAGTTTTACAAGTCATTAAGACGCGAAGTAGCGTCTCGCTATAAAAACGTTCAGTTGTTTACTCGTTAAAGAGATAATAAACACGCTAAACTTCTCTATTTTTTTATAGGAAATTAAATTGGACGTAAGTATAATTTCATTTGAACGGACTGGACGCTAAGCAAATAAATTAAAAAAACTTTACCTACTATATCTCATAGGGTATTCGCGTATTCAAAACTTCAAAAAGGTGTGCGATGTAAACACTAAAGAAGTTGATAGCTCTGATTTCTGACACTTGGGACGAGAGTTCACGAGCGTTTTTAATGGAATTTAATATGTGAATCGTGCTGTGGAAGTAAGACCGGTGGTAGATCATAGTCAAGCTACGACTCACAACTATCCTCTAGATACATTATACACTACCTAGTTAATTGTTTTTATCTGTCATTAGAGTTGCAAACGCGGCTATAAAGGAGTTACAATACTTAGCTCAGATATTCAAACCCTTATGATATTCAGATATCATAAACGTTTGAATGTGTAAAGTACTCTTATTTGAAGTTACTGTCTACTTCTCTTAGTCTTATTTAAGTCTAGAGTATGCAAATGTGGCTAAGCTTTCTAATTTTATAGTTGAATAATGAATACAATTACTTTAGTAACGATGACGAATTTAGCAGAAAGCGACATTAATTCGTAAATAACTTGCTGTGATTATCTTAATTCGATTACAGTAATAAATCTGAAGAGTAAGGTATATGTTTGATTTTATAGACAGTATTCCTATCTGCGGTGCGCAAGCGCATTCGCCTCACTTTCACACTTTCACTGGGGCGACGCCCCCGCGAGCCGCACGCGCGCCTCACCAACAATGGGACCGAACGTTGCAAAACTGATTATTCAACAACATACGTCAACAAATTTAGAAAATGGGTCGCATTTACCTGTTGAACTACACAACTATTAAAACAATACAAATCGAAACCCGGACCTTGTAATACGTGCTCAACTGATATTTTAAAACCTCAGCGTGAAATTGTGAAATCGTTGAGCAGAGTCACGACCTTTCTTTTAAATAGAATAAATAATACTATAATCCAATTTAGATAACTGCAGATTGAATTTTTGGAGATGTTCTTAATGCGCGTGCAGGAAATAAATATTTAGACCGAATTGTTTGACTTGTTACTATTTGATATAACAGTACATGCTCGTGATGGCCGAGATAGGTATCGTTTGAAATTACACAAAAACAACGAGTTCGACAAAAGGTACAAGCTCAAAGTAGACAATAACGTTTACAGTGAATGGGACCATTGAGCAATCAACGGTAAAAATAAGCGAGGAACAACTAAGAACAGATTGAACAGTAACAGAGGTAAATAAATATAATTTGAATCCTTTGTCTTGAAGAACCGAACAACTTGCGTATGGATGCAATTACGTTGTAAAACGAACCGTATTGTAATGTATTAAATACAGCATTTACACAACGGCATCGGCGGGTGTACTCGTACTCATCGCACAAACAGAAACGCACATGGCGCACATATTACAGATAATCGCGATGCAGTCAAGTGAACGTCGAATCACGGCGTGTCTGAATCATGCCCCCTATCCGTATATAACCTTGTTTAGTTCGAAGGCTTTTTGTGTACCTATTTATTTTTACTGCATGTCGGCTGCGGTCAGCCGGAGCTGCGTTGCTTCAAGGCCCACTTGTCCCTTCAGATCTGAATACGGACCCGGTTTACCTCCAAAGATACAAGTTTTTCAATGCACTACAGTAGCTCTTTTGAGCACGATTATTCAAAAAAGGACCATGTTATGAGGAAGGGCGCACAATGAGAGGTTCTCACAGAAATAATTGCGTCCAGAGTTCAAGCTAAAATTACGGAGATGCAGATTTAAAAATGTTGAGATCTACAACTTCGTGTTTCCGAGTGGATTTCTGAAAGCAGAATCTCTTCACTGTTTTTTATTGCGGTCTTCCTTACCTAAAATAAATAATTGAGATCTCGTGAAGTTAATTGCGCATAAATTTAAAGTAAAACGAAACTTTTTAGAAAGTACAACTATTATATTATCTAAACTCGTGTTACGCGCCGTAAACGCTTTCGTTGCACCTGAATTGGAATCGACTTTCAATTACTACGTAAATTGCTATTGCCTCTTTGACTTTCCACTTTTCCATTTATAGAAATGTTTTAGTTTGTTTAAGATTTCATTTTGTACATATTTATTTACATTTCTATTATTTTATCATTTATGTAACTTTTATACGTTTCATTGTTTCATCGTTTATTGTTTCGAACGAAGAAACAAGTTTTCGTTTGTCCTCGGCTAGTGTTACTCATCCCAACATAATTCTTTCTTCAAACTATAAACGCCGTCCACTTCATGCTGCTTATCGATCCTTGCTGTTGGGAATGCAGCCACATGTTATTTTCCAGTAATACGTTCTTGTGGTGCAATACATAATTTGCAGTCCATCCGTGTGTTAGAAAATACTCGTACATTTTGATCTTAATTAGATGGTGCAAGATAAGTACATTATGCAAACAGGTCTTTTGTGTACAGCCGCAACACAAGGACAATAGTGGTATGAATTGGTTAAATACAGATCATTGTGCTGGCACCGGCATCAAAAGGATCTCTTTGTATACGGAAAACAATAACACTTGTCTGTTTTGGACCATATGAATGGTAAATAGACGACTTTAATAAATAATCTTAATAGTGCATCGTATAACAGTATTCCTAGTGTCCCTATAATTCGAATCTATCAATTTCCGTTTCAACTCCTATCAAAAGTTTATTAGTATCAATATCCCGTTCGACATTGCCGACAAAAACTCGATTGTTTTGAAATAGATTTGATACTCGTAGGAAATTGCTTTTGACAATAATCTCGGAGTATATAAAATGACAATTAGTCATTAAAAAATATGACGTGGCGAAGTATGGCTTTCATTGAATGTACAAGTATTCCGTTCAGTACATTCAATGCAAGGAACAAAGTAGGTATATACTTACAAGAAACATATTTCTAAAAAGTGTTTTTCATTTTACATTCAGCTAGGATTAATGTTGCGACTTACACTTTTGAGCTAACATTGATTTGTTTTTTATATACTTTTGTTTAGTTGTAAATAGTATGAAACATCGAAATTTTATAAATTTGTATTAGAATATTATGTTAACTGAAAATTGCATGACTGGGGCGCAGTCCAAGAGTCCGTGGAGAGCTAAAATTGATATAAAAAGTTCTAAAATTTTGCCTTCTCCCAAGGATCGTATAAAGTGAAAGGATACAAACAAAACAGGGCAAACGCCATTTAAATCGTTTATAACAAAAGAAAAAACGATGTTCCCATTTCAAAAATTGGACGCGCCTGTTCACGTAATGGTTTAGCCGGACGATGCTAATTGCGTAAGAGGCGTACGTAACGAGGTCTTAATTGGAATGCGCCCCAATTAATGTGGACTATGTTCGTTCCGTGCGAGTCCATTTTGGAAATTGGAACGTATGTTTACGCGTTGGTTCCCGGGTGAATGGCCGCCGGTGAAAGTCGGGACGCAGATATGGGTCAGGTGGTCATTTACCCTCAGGTAACAGCCGATGTCGTCTCTTTTATAAATACTCCACAGAAGTCTCGGAATGGTGTCACACTATATGAGCCCTGGGATAAAGAGGAAAATTTTGATCTCTTATGCCATTTTCAAATGATTGAAGGTGTTACTTGTATTGTTTAAAAATTGAGACTAAAAAATATGGAAATAGATTAACATGATACATTTTAGTAGTGTAAGTACTCGCATTGCTGCATTTAGTCCAGCTTTACGGACCGTATCGTTGGCCGGAATTTAAATGTTTTGTAACAGTAAATAACAATAACGGTAAATATTACCATTAAATTCATTTGCAGAAAATTTATCCTATTAAGTATGCGAAATCGTCCTGCTTTACAAACTTATACGAAAATCACAGTGTCAAACAAAACGGGCCAGACGACATTACTGTTCTTTTCTCGTTTGATAACGTTTTAAAACATCAACTCCGACAGTTCAGCATAATTTATCGATGTTTAAACCAGTTGTATTATAACTACGAAATAGGTTACTTCGAATTACTAGTGCAGTATAAATTCGAACCCGGCTTCGTTAAAAGAATTGATTAACATAATAGAGATGGTAATTATTCTTTCTGTCCGTTTTCGGATTCCTCGACCATGAACGTATATGTATGGGACCTTGGTGCAAGCCATAAACGTTCAGCAACTGATGTTTTAGTAAGTCACGTAAGAAACTAGTTATCCATTATTTGGTAACTATCCATTGAGCTACTAATTCTGGAAGTAAAAAACGTTTAAATGAACCATTCTTTCTATTACACGGTTGAAAGAGGCGTCACAAAAACTAGAATCTGTTCCCGCATCAAGTTTCTAACTTACATTAGGGACTCAAGGACAAGTTATACGACTTTCACCTCCCACGGAGATTCGAGAGAAAGCCTGCTTTTTCAAGCAAGTTTCTTTCATCCTCTGACCTCTTTCACACAGCGACAAATGAACTCGACTCGGTGCGTAAAGGGTACTCAAAGATAATATTCACATAAGTAACAAAATTAAGTTATCGCTAAAGGAATTTGTTAACCCAAGAGGCGAAATAAAGCAAATGGTAGCACCTACCTTTGAATAGCAGGTGATCAAAGGATAGATAAAAAGCAGATTCCGTGTGAGGGATCGAAAGGATTTGAAACCACTCGTGCGTGCGGCAATCGCTGTAGATCTCGGATAAGGATACATTCAATACGTCGAACGATGTTTATCATTAGACGCAGCGTTTTAATGAGCACGATGACTGATAGTAAAAAATCTGGTCTCGTATATATTAAGCTGACTGGGTTACGAACGAATTACTACGGATTTAGTTTATTCAAGGCCACTATAAAACGGAATCGCATTAAATATGGACGCTTCATTTAGCTAGCTGATTTTAGTGCAGATTGCCACCGTATTTGGACGGAACAGCAATTTTATTGTATACGTAACGCCTTCCTTATTGTAGTCACGTACTACACTCGTAATACGAGTCAAACGGTCACAGTTTTATGTATTTTCCTCAATTATTAATATCGTCTCATGATCGTTTTGTAATTGTTTGTCACTAAAATAAAAACGTTACAACCAGGTACTAATGACGATGTGCAATGAGGAAGTTAGGCGCAGTGCATTTATATTACCTTCCTATTTAACGAAAAATAACAGAAAAAATCGCTTGGTTACCAAATCAAATTAAATTGCGCTAAAATACTGTGTTTACGTGACTGAGTATTAAAAAACACTCTATTTTATTGTTCATGGTATAAAGAAATGATCTACCGAGAGAACAAATGGTAATGTTGTTAGAAAATAGTTATTGCTGCGACTGTTCGGCGCCAGCAACATTTAGAAAGTGTTTTAATTACGGAAATTATAAGACTGTATATTTCTTGATAACTTATCCCGTAACACAACGTAGGATATTAAATAATATTACAAAATAACTAACACAGGCGTCATTAAATGCAATACAAATTACGATGTCACCAACAATAATATCCTAGAAATATTATTTTAAAAATAACGTAGGTACTATTTATTACCACATCCCAATTTCATAGAGCTCAATGGCACTTTTTAAATGTTAATTGTAAAATTAGTGTAAAAAAGAAGCAAGCTTCTACCTAAAAGTACTTTATATGAAGAACTAAATACTTACCGAGGCTACCGAGGTAGATAGAATTCGTATAAAAACGTCTTCTCCTTTAAATATAAACATTCCCCGAATGTCGATCGCAGGTAACTATATAACAAATACCTAATGAAAGAAAAAATGGTCTGACCATAATAACAATCCATAACATGGCGCCTCTTTTTTTTTAAAGACGATATCTCACCGTGAAGCTGGGCTTACCAGAACCGTGCGTAATATAGGCTTACCTGCAACAAAATAAGGTTTATGTAATAAAATGTAAAATCTATTATCATACACATTGAATGAATAAAGAAAGTTAGAGGATAAAATAAGACAAACGTATAAATACATATATCAACCTATAAAAGAACGACACAATCCTGCTTTGAATGCCAGAGGCAACGTATCGTGGGAACTTTTTATAAATAATACTGTGATAGGTCATGATTATGATACAAATATTTTATATGAACCAGATAACAAATGTATTAGTAGACAACTCACGCTCCGATTGATTTATATTCAATATAAAACCTAAGAGTTTATTGGTTTTGTATGTCAAGTCACGATGCAGTAACCACTACTATGGATAAAGTAAAAAATAATTGATTCTAATCACTTCTAAGATTTTGCTCAGCTTTAAACACGAGGTCAAATTAATAATGACATTGAAATCGGAATGATTACATTAAGAAGACATGAAGATCAAATAGAAGAAAATTAAAATCACGTTCCACATTTTAACTTATTAGGATACTAGCTACATGTCAATGTAGCGTGATATTTTATAGCCTACAGTATTCAGGAATATTGTAGCTATCTATCAGTGGAAGAATTTTGGAAATCCGACCACCAATTTCCCCCTACATACAGACTTACAAACATACAAACTTACAAATTTTACCTCTTTATAATATTAGTATAGCCCGAACAAAGTAGGTATACCAAGAGTAAACAAAACAATAATTCATGGTAGCCGTTCGTACATAACAATAACTTGGTCAACACTCAAGCGCAACGTCCGCTTTCGGAAGAGTTCGGTTTAAATCAATGTCACAGCGTCTACCGACAAGAATAATGGTGACCATTAACTTTCATCACTTCACACACACGCGAATATTTCAATAAACCCGGATTTGAATGTGACAATAGTTGAAACGTTGCTGTATTGCTTTCCGAACGCTCGCGCTGGAACAGCGACCTTCGCAACTCAATTTGTGTGTGATACGCATTGCTCATACTGATCGCTACAAAGTACACACGTTTATCATTTGTAGAATAGACCTACATGGTTGTGCATTCCTAATTTGTAATTTATTGTTACTATATGCTTTATGAGACACGGATGAACAAACACAAAAGTTATTTGTTGTTTTGAGTAGCAAAGAAATTTTGCTAAAATTAATGTTAATTAAAATAAGCTTACCGAATATAACCGTTGCCGTGGTAACAAAAACAATCATAATAATTCAAGACGACGCGCGTTCTTATCTTAGTTACCATTGGAAATATTGTGAGTAACAGTGGTAATTTAAAAAGAATAACTTCGTGAGCTACCTCAATGAATATTCATGAAAAGGAACGATTTGCATGAGTAATTGATAGAAGTAAAACATTACTGTGACAGGTTAATCGTGCTAATTGAACTGGGCGACTTTATCTCGGACCAAGAAAATGTTGTATGTATGCACGCATAGCGTTAAATAAAATTGTATTAACGGTATTATAATGTTTCACTTATCTCGAAGTGGACACATTAAGATTTTTTGTAATTAATCGCCAGTTGTTGCGGAGTTTAAAAGATTAAGAAAGTCGCTGTTCTTTATTTCTATAGTAGATCAATCAATAGTTGTCATTATCATTATTGCGTTCTATTTTTCATCGTGTTCCACTTCTGATTCTTGATTAGCTCATTCATTTGAGTGTTTACTTACTGCATCATTTGTAGACTGTTAAATAATAAAGTCATTTAATACACGTAGGTATTTAACAAAAGTAAAAATAAATTAAAATAGTTGTTTAGTTTTCGAAAATCGTTATGGTAGTATACCTGCCATTGACTAATTTTGAGAACAATCAATCGGAAATGCAAATTAATATATCTAAACGATTAAAATAAGGTTTTTTGAGGGAGATAACCATTAAGGACTTCTCCCGCCCCGTGTGGACCAAGAAGGGGTTTCAAACTATTATTGACTTACAATTACAAGCAAACCGTTCCTTCTCCTAGCAGGGCAGCAGTACTTTTATTGCGCTTGCACTCACAAACCCAAAAATAATATTGAAGGTCCAATTGACTTATAACAGCTCAATATAAGTTATAGAAAAATAAAATGAGGCGTGTATTTATTAACGATGAGCGTTATTGTTTTTCTAGTCTTAGAAATATTAATATTATCATAACTTATTTATTGTATGTTTTTGCTTGAATGTAAAAAACAATATAGTAAGTGTTCACATGGGCTTACATAATACATATGTAGATATATGCATAAGAGGCCGTGGCAACATTACAGAGGTAAGATAGACAAGAACGTGAACGACAGATATATCCTTCCAAGGAAACTTATATAAAGCCGGTACGTTTATTGTGAGCCATTATCTTTCGTACATCTGTGTTCGACGCGTGTGAACGACAACATAGGAGTGCATCGCATGACTAATCTACCCTCTTAGCATTCACACAGCGAGCTGAACTTTACCGATAACATGAATCGCATGCATCGCGGTACAATGACAGACAACCGGCGCTGCCGCTGCAGAATAAGACAACTTGTGTTTATCTAAACTGCTATCAAACTATCGATCATCTCGACATTCCATCCATAACATCACACCTGTTTTAACTTAATAGGTTTGTATAGTATATTTGTTTCACGCCTTAACCATTCGCTTGGTGAGTGAGGTCCATTCCCATCAAATCCCTAAAAACTCACAAAAAGCTGGAATTCACTTGTAACTTTTTTGGTGTTGCGGGTATCCATTGGCGTCACCAATTGCCTACCTACCTACCATCAGGAGATGGACAAGGGAGAAGAGGCCCCTTGCCGACCTATCCCATAAAAAAACAAGTCATTACGAAGATTATTAAGATTTGAGTATGAATTTATATTTCATCTAGATAGACAAATTCTTCATGAATTCCAAGGCGGCTCGATACGACGTCCTTTTGTAACAAACATGTAACATTAGTTCTAATGTTTTTATTAACATTGATACTTTTAGAAGGCTATTTTGCTCTAGTGGGTATTTGATCTAGTAGGCATAAACGTAAGTTTGAAGTAACGTTTTTAGTACACGTAAGGAGTAACCTCAATTTAGACACTCACACAAAAAGAACGTTGTTGGATTGCTTCAGATTTAAAACAACTAACCTGAATATGCATTATTTCTAACAATCTTACTTAAGAGTTCTTTATCATTTGTACATACTTATTGTAATGACCTCAACTAAATCTGGTTGTAGCTTAAACAGGAAGTTGTGGAGTGGGTATGAACCTGATAAGCGCTGGATAAAGCCTGTTCAACTAAATTCTGTTAATTTAAAAATAAAAATAGCTGCCTAATTTTTATTGTCTTACTTTTAATGGGTATAATATAATTGTTGGTGTGGATAAAATATAAGGATTCTGTGTCACCTAGTTACGAATATCTAATCATTTAAATGCTTTAAGTGTATCGTATAGCAATGAACAACAACTTATTTGTTATAATCAAACTGCACCATTCGTCAACCACGCGCGTCACGCAAATTTATATCGGAGTTGTTCAACGAACAATTATACGAACCAGTAACAAAACGTAATCTAACACATGTTCATCCGCGCACACACACTGATAGGACTCGCCACTGTAACCGTACGATGACCGCGGCAAGTGTAAACAAAGCTATGAACACGTGCTAAGGCATTTATGTTCGACTCGCTCGCACTTTATTATTTCACGCATAGTGCGAAAGAGATGGCTGTCATCGGGATGTCTACTGGTTACTGCAACGCGCCAAGCGACGTCACATCACAGGACCGCGTGTTCGGTTAGAGCGACGCGGTAGCCGCCATTTTGAAGCCAGTGTAGCGTTCGTGCGAACTAGAAACGACGCGTGTCTTGTTGCAAGTTAGTAAATTAGGTATAATTATGGCTACAGCAGTATTAGATGAGTGGACTGAAGAAAAGTGTTTACAACTGATACGAGAGTTTAGGATGAGACCCATTCTATGGGACCAAAAAGATCCGTTTTACTTTAAGAAGAACATGAAACCTAAAGCTTGGCAAGAAATAAGTGACAAAATAAATATCTCTCCGGATAAATGCAAACACAAAATGATTATTTTAATGTCATCTTTTAGAAGAGAAAAAGCAAAAATAATGCACAGCATGGCGGATTCATCAGGTGACTAATCTGCCGTATTTTTTAAATTGCTTGTTTATAAATTGTTTTACAAGTTTTATATAATAACTATTTTATGAATTTTATTGCAGATACTTCTCAGGCCTACAAAAGTACATGGTTTGCGTTTAAGGACATGGCCTTCTTGATGGATAAAGACAATGAAAGAAAACGACAATCACAAAATGTGGGTATTTAAATTATATCTAATTATTTCGCTAATGTAGCTCGTTAACATCTAATCAAATATAATCTCGTTTATTTTATAAATCCTATTATACTTATCACAAAAGTTTGTGAAGATGAGTATGTCTGTTGTCCCTTTCACATAAAACTACTGAATGGATTTTGGTGGAGCTTAAATAGACTAGTTTTAAGAATTACTATTAATAATAAAACCTGTTTAACTTTAAATTATTATGCTTGTATATGGGTATGTGTACGCGGGAGAATTTATTAATTAACTTTCGTGTATCACTAAACTCACAAAACATACAGATACTTACATTTTGTTAAGTAATAACAACTCATAGCAATATAGTTTTGTCTGCATATTGCAGTTATTTTTTTCAATAGAACTTACCTATTTATAATTATATTTAATTTTATTTTTAGGCAATTTTTGATAAATATAAGTAAAGCTATAAGCTATATAGCTATAAGCTATAAGCTATAAGCTATTTGACGTCATAATACTACGTCAAAATTTGTAGTTTCATACAAATTTAATAGAATTTTTTTTTGACAAAACTTCCTTATTATATTAATAAATGTAAAAATATTATTATATTACATAATTTATGTATATTCAATGACGCTTGTAGACACACAATGCCTCTATAAACCAGAGCGTGGTGTTTTATCTTCAGTACTAAGTGACTTGTTTATTTGCGTTTATAATTTGGAATTCTGCGTTCCTGTTCGTGGAATAAAGTGATGTTATGACGTATTTTTATATACATTTAAACGACCATATTTACCGACACCACTAATGTGTGTTTATTTTATTTTTATTCCAGTGCACTGATGAAGACGACGATGAAGATTGGGCTATTTCTAACTTTCAAAACAAATTGTTGAGAAATCATGTGGGCATACCTATACCAATGAGAAATCGAAAATCACTGGCTTACAAACAAGATGTATATCAAAAAGTGTTAGATTTAGTTCAAGACGATGATCACCCGACACACCCTACACCAGGTCCCAGTCAAACAATAGAAGAACGAGACGATGAGATCAAATCGTTCCTTTCATTCATAGGAAATAAGATGAAAAGGTATACAGACGAGACTAAAAATGCCGTCCAAAGAGCAATTTGTGAAGTTATTTTTAAGGCTGATCAAAATTTTTATGAATCAAACTGTACTCCTAAGTACACTATTATAGACAACACCGAGTCTGATCCTCTGCACAAGGAATTATATGAAATGCAAACCGAGGCAGTGATAAAAGTACAAAACGAATCCGATGAGGATGAAATCAGTAATTAGTTTAAGAAACTGCCATACATCTAAAGTCTGTATTAAGTTAAGTTTTGACAAAGCTGTGAATAAAGTACATCATTATTTTTAGTAGCCATGTGTTTTTTTTTTCGTTGCCAAGGTTAATAAATTACCCAACATTATGTTAACATGCAACTCTAACCGCCTTTAGGCTGTTGTAGCAAATTTGTAGGGCAAGGGACGGGCACAATACGGCCAAGGATACCGTGTGTTGATGAAGGGATTTCCATTCAGTATGAGCTTTTGTTCAGCTTTATAAATGTCATGTTTCTGATAATATAATTAACAAGTTTCATCAAACTCAAAATGTGCTATAGACGGGGTCTGTGTCGAAAAGTGGACGGAAACAAGCTGACAGTGATGATATTGACGTTAAAATTTTAAAAGTGTGTAGCTTTCATATTCACAATAAACAAATAATATAAAAGATATACGATAAATTAATAATAATTCATTATCCATATACCTGGTAACGGATCTCCCTGAGTAATAAATATGCAACGATTATCTAGTGACGATCAATAATGTTAATGACAAAGTTAAACACGGGTTTGATCCTTTTCAATGTAACTATTAGAATAAAACGCCACACGTTATTGTTAAGGATACACATGTTAATTTTATTATGAGTTCATCTTATGATTTCCAACTACAACAGCGTGTCATCGGTTATAGAATTACTGACAGTTTAATAGCTTCCTATATCATATCTGATTTAATATACTTGGTTGTAGGATCGAGTTGTTTAATCCAATTAAGTAAAACCCAACAGTCTATCACGTATTAGTAGTTTCTGACTAACATAAAGTGTACACATGGAGTGGGTTCCCCGGGGTTCGCAAGTGATTTATATTATAGTACACAGTTGATTATTATTTATGCCGTTGGAAATTTACTCGAGCGCTCAAACTTTGTTAACATATTTTTCATCCGTGGGTGTCACATTTATCTTTGAAATTATGTAGTCGTTATTCAACGTAGAATTTAAAATAACTCCTAGTCAGGAGTTTTGATGTGATCACGATAAATTCAAGGCTGATAGTCATAAAAGTAAGGGGAGGCTCTAACGTACTTCTTATAGAAGAGAACTTCTTGACTAAAGACGTCATTCCGTGTTTCATAAGAGCTTATGAATACGTAGGTACGTATGTTTATTTCGTCCGTCATACCACACTGAGGATTGATTTGTGTTTGTGTTAGTTAAGATAGTATCCTATAGAGTTATAGCGTAAGTGAAAATGATATATAGTTTTTGTGGCCGTTCGATTTTATAATCAAACTGATGCCTCTAATTTTTGCGACGTAGCAGGTAATGTAAGTGACTGAGTACAGTATAAACCGTATTACTACAGGTTTTGGGGTTGCTCTCGCCTCACAGCCTCACCCCGGGGTGGAGAGAAGACATGGGATAACATTTCTCTTACAAAAAAATATTACAGATTTTTTCCGCCTTTCTGCTACTTGAAGACAACAACGAAATAATAAAATAAATATTGGAGCGCAGTGCAGGCTTCATCTCTACAACCTGTTTAGATATCGAATATACAGAATGATTTCTCTGTGCATTTGTTATCCAAGCTGTTTTGAAAGTGGTACATCAAATTGAAAGTCCTTATAGTAAATCAGTTAGGACGGTGGGGAGCATTCTACTTCCCCTTCATTACTTAGCAGTCCCGCATTCAAGTTACACAGGTCATTAAACAATTTCAATAGAGACTTTGAAGAGAGGATTCCCACAGATCTAATATTACTGAATGGGCCACGTAATGTTTAAATATTTATAAGGTGTATGTTTTGAATGTTTAAGAATATGGAGACAATGTTTGGGTAGCTAGGGATACAACGAGAACGTGTCTTCATTGATTCAAGTTAAAATGAAAATAAATGTTACCAAAGTATGTATTTGTAAAGGTAATCAATTCATTGAGCCTAAGTTAACCAACTAAACAGACCACTTAAAACAAAAACAATTTAAAATATTCAAGATATTAAACCGGACGCCATCCAGACACAAAAAGGTGATACGGTGTTGTTAAGGTGAATTTAAAATTTCGAAAATTGTATACACATTCTAGAAGTTGTTGTTATATTTGTTAATAAAAGGAAAACTTTGAAAAGACATTCGAGGATGCAGGAAGCGTTTTGGACATTAAGTCGTACTTAATAAATTGTACTCCCTATTTTTTTACATAGTGCTGTGCTGGAATTAGTCTTCTTTGTTTTTATTTCGAAGAATATCTATGGAAAAAACATTCATTATATTAAATATCTTGTTACGAATATCGACCATATCTTTAAATGCCAATGTAAGAGCCTATATGACTGATGGTCAGCGTTTTTAATAAGAGTAAATTAGTACCTGGATAATAAACCCAAAGATAGGAACCATGGGCCGTGGCCAGTATTAATAATTTAATTTGTTGAATAAATTTGTAATTTTATGTGAACATAATTACGATACGTAAAATAGAAATATATTCTTTATGAGGACGACGCCCTTCTCCTCGAAAGCCTGCAGTACAACTTTTAGTGGACTTCTACAGCCACCATCGAAGCTGTAATTATTATAGGTGTTTGCATATGAGTAAGTACTCATGCCAATAAAAACAGAAAGGCCTACGAAATTATCAAAGCACAAGCATAATAATCAACTCGAAATTACACGTCAGTTTAATGACATATCAACGTGCCTGTTAATCAGCTTCTTTTTTATTTGAAAACAAAGCCTATTTAGTATATAATTATAGACAACAACACACAATATGGGACCTTAATGGGCTATTACTCCAATAAAACAAGACCAATTACGAGCTAATAAAGAAAATTGCCTCGACATAGAAAAAAATCTTTTCTTTAAATGTCAATGTGGTCAGGTCGACCGCATAATATTTCCGCAGGGAGTCGTATCTTGTCAAAAATCTACAACAATCCAGTAACTAGCAGGACACGCCCAGTCTCGAATGAACAGGCGACGTGCACGATCTTCATTACACGCACAAATAACCCCAAGCCATAAAGGTCACGGAGGTAAACGAGTAATGAAAACAGACTTGATATCTAACAAATGTAAGTTATCGTGACATCGCCCACGCATGATAGCATCGCGCCGACGACAATGGGCTCATGGAATTAGGCCTTCGGGGACACGTATTCTACTCGGAAACAATTTGTGTATGGGTTTTTATCCTCTCTTGCTAGATGCAATCTTAAAAACATTTAAATAATGTGGCTATTGTTAGAAGCAGCTTACTCCAAAGGTCTAGGTCACGAGAACGTTAAATACATTAAAAAAATAACTTAGTGTAATTAAAAATGAAAGTGTTTTATGGGTGCTAGACCATCTTAAACAAGCGTTTGAAATAGCTTTTTTTTAATATTCTACCACGTCGAATATAATTTGTTGCCATTACTTTATGACGCATTAAGGGCGGAGTACAGTCGGTCATCTATCATATTTTATGAGTCAGCAAAACAATGCGCATGCTGTTTACATGTGAGACAGAAGGTACCTTATAACTATTGTCTTATTGGTCATAAGGAACGTGTTAGGCGTCTTGGCGACACGTTTATTACGCATCTTTATTCTGGGCACATCGATAAATCATATTAGTAACTTTATGAATCAGCGGAACATGTCACCGGGTCCCGATGTTGATCCTAATCTTTGTTCACATTTCTAAGGTTTAACTGGAAATTATTCATAAGAGTAGAGTACTTAGTTTAGCCGAGTCAAAAGCGAAATTGAGGTCCAAGTGGGATTACGTTAACGAGCTCATAATAGGATTACGTACGTCGATGTGTCCCAGTTACAAGACGCACCGTTACCAGTCAGCCTACACCCGTCGGCAGTGTGTGACAATATAATGATTGTGTGTTTATTGGTACAACACACGCTAAGTGCATTAGGCAGCTAGAGAATCTACATGTTCTCGATCAAAATCCTTTTAAGGATCGAGCCAACATTTTAATGGTTCCAGTACGAGCTTGTGTCGAGTAACGCGATCTGAATCGTGTTCAATTCATTGTTATCATTGACAATATTTTGATAGAAGGTGAAAGCTCGTGAATCTGTTATGAACAGACGACAAAATTGAGTCGAGTACCATAATTTTCAATTCACATCACGCAGCGTAATTGAATGAACGGGCGGCGCGATCATGGACCGCGTGCCATTTCACTCGGCCGTGACTCACGAATTAGAGCTAAGTCGAGATCGTAATTATGCTAGAGTTATTTCGTGCACACCCACTCGCCCAGACATGGCTAGATAACAAACGCATCATAAAACACCGGTATTTTAATCAGTGTTCAAATTGACCTTAATTTGAACATTGATTAAACACCGTAAGTATAGCAATGATGCATGCTGATGTTCTTCAGAATCGAAAATCCGAATATCAGTGAATGGGTTAAAATAAATTTGTTTATTAGGTTAGGTTAGTAGACAAATAATGCCATACAAAAATACAACAAATACATAATTGGTAAATACAGAGATAAAGTCCATAGTCATTTATTGTAAGGGCAAGTAAAATATATGAAAATACAGGGTAAGTTGACGATAACATCGCGTTACTAGCTCAGTGAGGATGAGACTCACTCACAGAGAAGTGAAATAAAAAACATGTAAGTATAAGGCTGCCAATCAAAGACCGCTTAAGATATTCATGCAGTATGGCACGGCTAAACGTTAGAGGCTTAAAGCTCGGGCCCTATGTCATTAAAACTAGATATGAAATAGAGATTACTTTAGAAAGTGTCGTGTCTCGAACAATGGGCAGAAGTGGAGCAGACAGCGACAGTGTTGCTCTCCAATTAACAAGATAAAGCGAATTGAGAGAAACAGCAGCTGAGCACAAAGATCAAACTAGTAATGAGGTGTTAGAAAGCCAACAATCGGTTGATGCCATCTATGATATGTGACGCGTAGGATGATCGAGTTGGCTACAGTGAGGTGTGCAGTGGCCACCGAGATTCATAATATTAGATAAATCACAAAGATCCATGGATCTTAATGTGGGCGACGGCAGCTATCTGTAACGGAGCATCGACATTTAAAAGAATCATTGCATTCAGTTTCGCGTTTAATTCCTTAAGAATTTAGTAAGATAATGTCACAAAATCAAGACGAAATGAGAAACTTAAGTAACGCATTCCTAAAGTTAAAGTGTAAATATACATATTATGCACACTAAACAACAGACGTACAAATAAACTGGAATCAAAACATGCATAATATTTTAACTACATAATTAATAGAACATCGTACAATTAAGTGTTAAATGAAATTATTGCAGCCAGTCATTTCACTTTGTAAACAGCATATTGTTATACAGTTGGATGACCGTTGCGCTCGCGCATTTGTTAGAGGTGCGCCGTCACCGTGCGGCACGCCTGCGCCTCGCTGCACCGCCCTAATTATTTTCGGTGCATGACTGCTTGACTTTGAACGTCCCACCCCGTATTGCTGACTGCATTTGTATCGGTATTCACGTACGTCTTTAATGCGACACGGGGTATTCGATCTTTTGAAGTCTGAATTAACAATACACATGTATGATCATTAAACACATTACTAAAGTCTGTTATCATTGAAACTAGAATCAGAAAATCAAGCAATAAACCTTGTGTTATCATTAAATGAAATAATAAAAAATACTCAGACCTTAAGCGATAAGATGAAAAGATCCTAAATATTGAGTATTGTAAAAATAAAATAAAATAATGTTTATTGGCCCATTCAGTAATCTAAATCGGATTATTTTGTTCTCCTTACGGCTAGATGTTGTAAATCTCATTCGGACCGGAAATCACATAAAACCAAGAGCATAAAACAAAACAAAAGCGTGGACCATTCTATTTTGAGAAGATGCTACCTCATTTAAATAGGTTACTGAACTAGTTTGACAGGCTGTTTTAAAAGATGGTTTAAAATCTCACCGCCCACGACTACTTTAAATTTAAAACAGTTCAGACCAAGTCAAAGAAACTTGTAATCCTAATAAGAAGTCGTAATTAACAGCTGTCATGAGCATAATCTCTTGGCACTGTGCCTGATGTAAAGCGACATTTTTTTACACAAAGACTTAAACAACTACATGTCACCGAGAATTTATTGTAATTGTTCTCATATTAAGCGAACTTATTTTACAAAATCTTTCATCTCAATGTTTTTGTTCATCTGAGAGACATCGTAGAAGTTAATGAACGAGTGAATAATGTCAGTAATTAAAACGATATTAGGGTGAAAACTGACCAAGATGTTTACACAAGATTTTGGTCAATCATTTTCAGTTAGGAACCTTCAGATTTTTTTATTCTTGTTCTAACTTCGTCCTTGAAAACGGTCGACTTTTTTATCAGGTCTGTGTAACAACGTCGATGCTAAGGATCAACAAAATGAACATGATGTCACACGCAATTTATAATGACCTTCCACTGTGGTCACGCCCTTCTAAAAACCTTCACTTCAGTGGCGGACAAACTTAAAGTATAATTAATTTGAATTACACTCTTAATCAAATTCAAAATTCATTCGACGATGCAGAAAACATCATTTTTCATCATAATGTTGGGACGGCAGGTACGAGTAAATTTGCTCGTTGCCGGAGAGTAAACGGAAATTAATCAATCTGTTTTCAGTGCAAGCGCCAGCGCTCGGCTCGACGAGAGCCGAAAATTCAATAACTTGTGAACAATGACGGAAATATATGATAAGCAACATACTATAACCAATTTATGGAACTTTGTTAAATGAGAAAATATTTTGAGGAGAGTGTATTTATCTAGACTACAGTTAAAGCCCACAAATAACGTGAATGCATTTAAGTTATGTAGATGGGCATGTCACAGGATATGCGCTCCGGTGCGCCTGCCTCATCAGCTGTCCCCTTTGAAAGTCCAACCAAACGAATACCAATTTCACCGCTGCCAACTGGCGCGTAGTATGAAATACTGCGAGTAAGCTTCAAAGGATGAAATGTTTGATAAAACGTGACGTGCGTTGATGACTTCTCATACGATATAGAGCTGGGATGTTTCATAAGCGACGAACACTTTCACCATGCTGCTTCATAGATCTAGCAACACGAATATACAGACAAAAAACTTATAGTGCATGGAGATGCTTAAGAAATCGAGCGCAACTGAAACAAGTTGGGTAATCGTGCCCCTGTGAACAGGCACACGGCTCGGCACAGCACATCGGCTTGCACAATGTGAACGATGATACAGAGACAGGAGCTTTGTCACGATGCGTGACACAAAGACTGAAATATAATACAAGTGGGTTATTTAGAACGTGACCACACCGCGATACATTACTCGCCATGCTGTGTGGCTGCGAGCCCATTTTAGGATAGTTGTGATGTAGTGCCTAAGTTGGTAACAAAATCAAACATGGACAGCAATTACAGTAATTTGAACAAAATTCGTATAATTGGCTAAAATCTCAAATATTTTAACATTCATCATTTAACAAGTTTCAACATACATTCACGAAATTATCTTTAAAAAGGATAAAGCGCATTGGATATTATACAACGTCTAATACTATTTAGATGCTTCTGGCTTACGCTGCATGCCATATTTTCTGCACTCATAAAAGGCATCCAGCAGTTTCGACGAAATATTTTAAACTAAATAAGGATATAAGCACTAAAAAGAAAAAATACGATGCACCTTGTGTGGAAATATTTTGGCACCAAAAGTGCAATCCCTACGACGAATACGGTCAACAAGCCAATGTCAGTTATTAATTTGCAGAGATGTTGTAGATAACCTTATACGCAGCCAAAGAAGGAAATAAGTCATCGTGATAGGAGGTAGGATTTACATAATAAGTGCGCTGACATCGGTTTCACCTTGACTGTTCAACGAATAAAAAACACATTTTCATTCACTACATAGAATTTAACGTGGTTTATTCTAAAGCCGTCATGTCGAATTGAGCTATCAATTTTATGCGGCAATTGATACCTTTGATGGTACATTTATTCTTGTCAATAGTCATTTGTTTATCAGTTATTTGAATAAATATTACATCTGTTTATGGTGAAGTACAAGTTACAAAAAATAGTTATGAAGATGTTGACAAGAAATAAATGAATTGATTATTTTATGTTGAGCTCTAGAACAAGTAAACCTTTTTAGTGCTGCGTTTAAGTAGAATAAGCAAATGTTCCGCGGTTAGATACAAATCTATTTAGAGCAGGAGCGCGCACAGGTGAGGCAATTGCACCTCACCTTTCAAGCCACTATGCAAGTAAGCCATCCACGCTTAAATCTGTGAAATATTTAAGTCAATTATGTTATGTACAAACCGACCTAGATTTTTTAACATTAACTTCAAAATGTTCATTTTAATTAGGATCGAAGTCATTGTTTAGCTTCACGTACTCTTTACAATATATGTATTTGGTTATACCAACCATATACAATCAATGAACTGCTAAATTATGATGTACAATTTCGTTATTTAAAAGTCCCTCTACGAGGGAAAAATATCATGTGCTTTATATTACATTCACACTTGTCATAAATATCCATGCAGCTTAGCTAATACTAAGCTCATGTTAATACTTATGTACTTTATTATTTGTTATAAGTTCAGTTTGTATTAACATTCAAAGCCCACGAAAAGCATTGGAATGTTACTCAACGTCCCTTCTCCAGTGCGATATCCTTGGCCGGAGCGACACAGCCCATACCCTACAGATGTATTAGCATATATACCCACCAAGTAATGCGCTACTAGTTGCATAACTTAATATACAGCATTATGCAATTCGTGCTGCAGTGTTTCTAAGGATATTTGTAAATTAAATAAATATACTTTTGGCTAGTGACTACCATACTGTGTCACCCGTGTGTGTGTTGCGAAGCTCGCATTGGCCGTAGCGTGATGTTTTATAGCTAGCTAGCTATAGCCTTGTAGCTTCCCTCGATAAATAATCTATCCAACACAAAAAGTAATTATTAAATTCGAACCAGTATTTCCGGAGATTAGCGCGGTCAATAAAACAAGCGATTCATCTTTTTAATAAAGTATAGAAGAGCTTGGATTTCAGTAACTGTGTTATTCTTATTTTCTATGGTGGACTATGACGAAGGCTATGGTCACCCCAATAATAAATCGTCATTTGAAAAAGCACGTAAGTTTGGCGCCTACTACTACCGAGGGGTTGTGTCAGCTATGGAAGGTGCTTTGTAATCTACAATGGATTGCGGTTCAACAGAAATGGCGCTAACATTTGCTTATTTTATGGTGCATTCCTAGAATAGGAACTCTACTATAAGTTTTGTTATCCGCTCATAAAAAATCGAGTTGTGCAGTACAGGAAAGGGCGCTTTGGGGAATCCCGGTAACCTATTAGGGACGCCGGAACTCCCTACCCTATTACGCGTGATCTTCAAGGAAAAGTCAACGGGAAAGTTAAAATGTTTCCTGAAGGTAACATTTCCCAAAATGAAAATAAAAAAGGTTTTCAATTTCTTTGTACCAACTTCATGTTTGTTTTTATGCAAGTTTTATCTACATCCCAATTCAACAACCAGTTTTTTCTTAGTTCAAAATGTATATAATCGCAATTTATAAATACGACGTAGTATATCATACTTAGTTTCTACTTATTGCGTCACGTATTATGCGTATAAGATACATAATATTAAGCTTCAAGTCAAAAGACTAAGACTATCTTGCCATATAAATTGATATTTATTAGACATTAGCGTGTTGTTTTATAGTTATTGGTGTTTATTTTATCTTATGATGTGGTTATAAAGCCATTCCAACATCGCTACCAGTTAGAATAGGTTTTATAAATAAACTATGATATTTTGACACTACACTGTGACATTCTTTCGTTACGCTTCATAGAGCCTGAGCTGAGGATGTTGACATATGAGAGGACAGAGGCAACATTTATTATTAATCTTTTAAATGTACGTACCTATTTAAAACTAAGATTAATGTTCATACTCAAGTAGATTCTGACAGTGTACGACGATCCTTAATTCTTATAGTAAAATTACCCACGGGAATAGCTACTTCCCTTGATGTTCTTGGATTCTGTTTCTGAACATGTTTTAATTTCCATCAAAGCAGTAAACACGACGAAAAAACCCATCAACGCAGACATCTCAGAGACATTTGATTATCCTGAAGTCCGTAAGTTCCATTAAGTCGATTTGATGGCTACAATAGGAGGCAGATTGAATTGACTGCTCCTAGTCCAGTATGTTATTCGCCTCACAAACTAGTTTTCCCAGAATTCCATAAAATCAAGTGACGAGTCTGTGAGACTTAGCTGCTCCTAGCACATACAATTAAACTTTACTATCCGGACACTTCTCATCTCAACGGAGTCGTGTTAATAGCGGTTCTAAGTAGGTATGTAATAGCCTACACAAGTCGGCAATTACACTTACGGTTAAAGACAACGTTCTTGTTTAGGCCATAGTTTACACCTAGTTGATATTGATATGACATTTAAGACATTACCACCACAACGCCTAATTCATTTCGTTTTTATGACTGAAACGTATCCAACGCAAAATGTAGAGTTCTTTGTCCTTTTCTCAATGTACTTTCATAAAGCAGGTTTATAATTCTCATGTCATGATTACCTTGTTATGCGATTAGTGACTTGTAGGGTTGCCCACCTTCCTGTTCCCCTCAACATTGTCTTGTCTAGGTAACTTCGAGGCCATTATTATAATACGATTTAATTGACTGTAACTTATGGCAGTGTCAATGTGAAATTTTTACTATCCTACCGCATTTACCGTCGCGTCGCGTCGTATGCCAGAGATAGTACGCCACGCCTATGTGCATAAAATACTTCTTTAGAAAATAAACTCTAACATATTCAGTGAATGCCTTTTATGGACATTTAGGATAATGCACTCGTTTAAGTTGCAATGTTTTGTTACAGTATAACGGTAAAATCTTGCAAGCGGCAAAGCGTGGGCCCGAACACCAGAATTCGTGAATTTAAGTATACCAACCGATACTTAAAGTAGAATATGTTTATAGAAATAGGATTATGTTCTCGATAAAACGATTTAGTTATGAAATGAGGTATATCTTTTAGGAATAATCGGTTTATTTCACATACGAGCATGCCGAAACAAACGATAACGTTCGACAGAATATTGAATTGAATCGATTCCCGATTATAGCAATGTGTTCCTAGTATTGTACAGAACTCAACATGTCGAGGTAATGGAAACTAGAGTTATAAAACTAACCTATTGGTTACCATTATATGTTGACCAGGAAAGGTTAGATTTAAAGCTCGTATAAGCGGACTGTAAAATGAAGTTTAAAATGTTTCCTTGTAACACAACTCCGTCCTTCCATAGCTTTATGTGTTTCATCCGTTTAGATATCGAGAAGTGCAAATTCAATTAGATTGGGTAAAGTATTCATAGAAATATACCTATATCACTACTTAGTATAAAACAAAGTCGCTTTTTAGGTCCCTGTATACCTGTGTATGTTTAAGTCTTAAAACTACGTAACAGATTTTGATGCGGTTTGTTCTAATAGATGGTGATTAAAGAGGGGCGGGTTGCTAGTTGTTTACAAATTGTTAAATGTATTTCGAAGTCACAGGACCATTCGCGAAACACAAACACTGACTAACACAATATAATTGCGGAAATGGTTTCAAACAGTTTAATGATGTGTGTACATAATAAACACCTACGATAACTTCCAGACTGGACAAAAAACCAGGTCTGTTTAAGTAATTTTTTACCTAAGCCACATAATAGTTCGGTTACATAAAGTCATGTGAAGCAATTTAAAGTACGGAAGAACATTGTACTAAGATAGTGCTGCAGTCCTTAGGAACAATAACAGCTTGTTACTGGCTGGCTCCTGAGTAATGAGCTTCCTCATTATGTAGGCAGGCAATTGGTTTAATCGCCACGCAACCACAAAACGGGTATACATGATACCAAATTAAAGGCGTGTAAATTACATTGTAATTACGATATAATAGGCACAACTGCAAGAGGAGCCTGGGGGCACAAATTAATATAGGCAACAAACTAAAGATATTATTAACTCCAGGGACCCTAACTTTAATAAACCGAAGGAACTTAATACTAATGTAGTGCCTTATAAACGCGATAAGGAGGCTTTACTGCTAGTCGGATGTGGGAGACCTCTGTGTTAACCCATAACAAACAAACTTTCCCTCTGTAATACAAGAAGATATGATTACATACATAAAGAAAGGGCTGTCTGGTACATGCATCCGTACTAACAAAACAAACAGTGTTGAGAAATGAGGCCACACGAAGGGCCATACAGTCGAGTACGAAAGTGAATTACTCGGCCCAAGGCTGACCGGTCTCTCCTCAAACCAAGTGACCTTTACCACTCGAATGATATCCTCGTTCCCGCACCGCAATACCTACATTGAAATACCAAATTATGTTGACAACCTCTGAAACAGCTTTAAACTACAACAATAAAGCTGAAGATCAGCTTTATTGTACAGAGCCTTAAAAGGTTTCACAGCCGCAGATACAATTTTGTAGTTTGGTTTTATTCAGTATCGCATTTTTAAAGTTTTGAATTTTATTATTAATAGATGCTCCGAAGGTCTTTGTCGGATCTCATTAAAATAATCACTACAATTATACGACCCAGTTAGCAAGTGATTACGTTTGAAATTCAAATGTTGAATATTTTAAAATCAAATGTCATCAGCCTGCGACGCTTCATTGCTAAACAATATACTAAATTAACTTGAGAACTCATGAGTGTATAATATCAAAGCAAAAAATGACAGATATGAAAATATTAATTATAGTTTTGAAGAACTTGGACGTCACAAATTGTCAGTCAAGATGTGTAACTCAATAATGATCTTGCACAAAAACTGAACGATCGCTTTAAAAAAATATGGTTGGAGCTATCAAAATAAATCGACTTTTTATTACAGAATGATTATTTGAAATATCTATACGTAATTCAATTAAGGTGTATGATAAAAAATTTGAAGTATTTACCTTAATTGATTAAATATTTGACCACAGATACATTTAGAGTAACGAATTACGATAGCTATGTTATTATCCAAGAAAACGAGAAACACGTTTTCGTGGAAGATGTGTCAGCAAATATTTACTAACCAAAGCAAAGTTTTCAGCGTTACTATTGTATTGAATTTGAAAGCTCTTCACGAACTTTTCAGTTGGCAGAAATGAAACACGTGTTCTTCTCTTCCATTGCGAAACTGACTTTAAAAGAAAATGGTGTTTATTTCCGCGTCTAATGTTGTTGACAATTTTATTTTGAAAAGAAAATGGTTCGGTTATGTTAGTCAGTAAGAGACCAAAACCGCAATACCTGTGCAATGAAAGTAGAAACGTGCAATGGGAATTCCGTCATTCGAAATTCACAGAAGGCTTATACATGTATGTGCATTCACCATTCAGTTACTTGAAGTACACTAATATAAAACTTCTACTTTTTAAAAGGAAAACAACTACTGGTATTTTATGCGATGTTTAGTCACGAAGTTTTGGATCTCCTAGTAACAGGGTGATTCTCCAAAAAACCTTAACTTTTATTTAACAAGTCATTATCCTCCCAGGTTTTTAAGCATCTTAGTAATTTATTTTATACAATATTTTTAATCGGTTGCTTGTAAGCAGTGGTGAGATTTAATTTAATAAAATAATTATCTGTGTTTAATCAGCAGACTCGTTAATTTTCGGTTGAGGATAATGACATTATTAAATTTTTTTTAATTGATGTGAAGAATCACCCAACAACTTGTTTACTATTATTTTATAAGTGGTGTGGAGCGGAAAACTCACTGTAAATTATTACAGTTTACGTTACTCAGTTCATTATATGCGTCAGTTAAATAACTGCTTCTACCGGGTGTCACTCAGTAGGTAAAAATATTATTTATTAATAGATCCAATTTGTTGTTAAACATTTATTACTTGGTATTTTTCCGACGTGAACTTTGAACACATGACGATTTTGTCACCTTTAGTGCCGATGTCGATTGCCGGCCTATTGGTACATAAACACTCAATACTCTCTACAAATATATTTTGATTTAATGATAAGCAATAAAAGGGTCGCCGATCTAAAAACATAAGACTGTTCATAAATGTAAACGGCGTGCGTTTGGTTTAATAGAAATGTTATTTATTCATTGAAAGCAGAGATCCGCATCGGCAAACCAAATTTAACTTCCAATACAACTGTCATGTTTTGAAATAAATAGTAATAATAAATAGCACATAGTTTACAATAGTTTAAAAAAGTAATTTTAAAATATAAATGATTTATCGCGTACCTATATGAAGTATGGTTTCGTTACATAAAGCAATTAAGTTTGTACCTAATAAATAAAGAAGACATTTAGATTGTATATTTATGATTTGTGTATTAATATAACCATTTATCTTTACGATTGCTGTATTACTTAAATACATTTGAGTAGACAGATTTAAGCTTTAACATTTTACAGCTTAATAATAGCAATTAAGACGCACTTTCCGTATGATGTAATACTAAACTCATCTTAATGAATTTCCTTTCCCGAGAGTTTAGAACGTTACCTGCCTGATATCAACCAATATTTATGTAAAATAAAGGCAATAAATGTAGAATCGGCTCGTCACACGTAACCTCATTAATTGTGGCATGGTAATATATTTCCGTCGGAACACTAATAATACAATTAGTGAAGCAACAAAGCCGCTACATCGAATCTGTTAAACAAACCTAAACCAGTCGGGCCTTAACCGGCACGAATTTCCGTAACGGGGTGGCCGAAATACGTCTCTGAGGTAAAACATTGATATAATATTTCTGTAGCAAAAATAACACCAAGATAACATTTATTTTTCGGTAAATGCTCTGCTAGACCAGTCACCTAGTTTTGGAGCGTATCAAAACAATTCCGCGTCCTGAATAATTTGTACGTGTGTTTTTGTCAACTCTTTATCTTTGCTTTGTCTTAATCTAAGTAAGTCTCGATAACACTACAAAATAGTACATGGATAAGACGAAAAAATAAAACAAACTATACATATTCGATTAGGCAGTTTAACTTCCCTAACCTATGTCCGTATCATGTTTACCAAATAAGAGAAATGGTAATGCTATATCATCATAATGGATCGTAACTGTCCGCTTTTAGTAGTGAATATTTCCCTTCCAATAGATCACGATAACATAGTCAATGTATATACATGTTGTAGAGGGTTTTATTTACGAACGCTTCGTAACTCGGACACTGATTACACTGATGTTATCAAAAGCTAGTTTATATTGCCTACGCTGATAGCCTCGTGATCGTTGCGAACGACACCTCCGGATATGACGGGGTGGTCTGTTCACAGTAGAGACCACACGGTTCCTTTAATCATTTAACGAATCCATCGTAACCCAGAGGCAGGTTTCCACCCATTACTTATCTACTAACCTCAAAACGATAAGTTAACGGGCAGGCGTGTTCCAGAACTACTTTGTAAATTATAATGACATAGCATCACGTATATGATTCAATTTCGCGGAATAACCAGGTCGTTTCAATAACGTGTGTCAGGTAACACGTAAATCTTGATTAGATCGTACACCATAAGGAAACTGCTATAGTTTACGTGCCTGTTTTCCTTCTTGTTTGCACACGCTAAGAAAACTAAGGTGAGGGGGACAAGACCTAATATTTTATGCATTATAGATAGTTGCATAGGGACCAAGGGGTGAATGTGAGAACGTAACCCTACAAACGTGAAATTAAATTTTCATCTTAAACACTATCCGGTTGGTACGTCTGCTCGTAGAGGAATTACATTTTGAATATCAATGTTATGTCGGTATGAAACAGCAAAGTACGGATCCGATTGTATTGCTCATAATGGATTTCAAAATTCAAAACCTGAACAGATGTTAGATTTCAGACTGCATATACAAAATAGCTCCTTCGTTTCATGTTAGACGTATTTTTGCAGCAATCTTGTAATGAGCTAATATATACTCTTCAAACTGTTTTTATCCTAAGGTAAGTACTTCAAAACCTATTCTTAAAAACCTTATCGGATAATGTCGCCAACGAGGTAATAACTTACATTATGTAAGTTTCTTTCGGTTTAGGTAGACTCGGATTTTTTGCCATAAAATCGTGCGAAATAAACGTGAACTCATTATTATGCAAGCGAGGCGTGTCTCAGACGGTGAAAATAGTTACGTCATACTCGCGAGAACATGCGAATGAGTGACGAGGTATAAAGAAATTCAACATACTTTTAGTCAATTTGAAAGTCGCTGTTGGTTAACGTCACCTCGTCTACAAACTCACTAAATTAACTCTTCTTCTGGACTTTATTCTCAACTCAATTTAGCTAAAGTATTTTCTAGACCCAGGGGAGGCGATCCACATTAATTGTTCTTCCAAACATAAAATTCTGAAGAGAAATTAAGAGTAAATTAGAAACTAACTCAAAGCCCGAACTTTAATTTTCGACTCTGTAGTCCTTGTCCCAAAATTGAAACTAGTTTTCGAGACCGAATTTGAAACAAGTTTAACTACACCTTAACATCCCAATTTAAAACTTTATCTAGAAATTTAGTAACGAAATTGTTCAGACCACATTTCTATCTCATCCTGACAACTTGCTGAATGGAGCTGGTAAAAAAGTTGTCTTTCATTATGCAAACTCGACATATTGATGGTGATAAGAAACTACAACTTCGGGTATTTAATGAGTACTACAAAGTAACATGGCGATATCATTTTGAACTGACATTTTAATTACTGGCGAATACCTTAAACGCTATGCGTAATTGAATCTCGATGCGTTAAGACAAGCTATTGAATTATTACAATGGTAATTAAGCAAGTCTCGAGTATTTATTTCGCAGTTTCAATTTGAAATTGAGCGTATATATCGTGCCTGTAGCGTTGTCATAAATAGCTAATTTGTAACAGAGCGATAAAAATGGTGGCTGAAAGACGTAGGATAACTGTCGAAGCTGCCAGCTTGATAAAATGTTTATAGTTTGTTAATGTGGATTTCAATTGAAAACTAGAAATAATATGGCTTACATCTGAAGTTGTTGCATGCAAATGCGCGATTCCAATCTCTTTAAATTAATGAGAACGAATACTAAGCACTTCTACTTAATACTTGACGTTTATAAGGTATGGATCTATATTCCTCGGTTAATTGAAACGAGAAGCTTGAATCTCAAGCCATATTCATTCTTATATCTTACAATTGACCAAATAAGATCACAAAATATCGACTACTTCTGATATTTATCGTACTTGTACAAATAATCAAAGACATGTCTGTCTACACTTCCTGGTTGAAATTATTTAAGTACATTAAACATTTAAATCAGGAGCTTTCAATCATTAATATTCCTCCGATCAAACTGTATGGGTTAGTTTTCTACGTTGTGGGCATGTTTCGAATACAATAAAGGCCGCCCACCTGCGGTAACGTAGCGCGCGTCGCAGGGAAATCCCGATGTTTCAGGCTATCGATGTTATGGCTTAAGTTTATGACTAATACCTGGGACTAGGAAAACGAATGAGTACTTGGATTGGAGCTTTAAATAAAAGATAAATAATGAATTCGTTTATTTTTGTTCAATAAATAAGTCTTGTTCCGGTGTATATTGAAATCTGAAGTACGAAACATCATTTATGAATAATGATACCTCTTAAGATTCTGTTCGATACAAAAAATAGGCAAATCGGATTGTGCGTACTTAAGTTTGTCGATAGACGGCTTTCAAGGACATCGCATGACATCGAAGCGTTACCTAATGTACTAAGACGACTAATATTGAGTTCGCACATCATAATACAAGGCTGGTACTAAGTTACATGCGATGTGAACATTAACCTCCAAGGGCAAGATGTCTGTCAATTTAATTTTACTGCTTTGACTGTAATCAAGGCGTAGTGCCGCAGGTTACTCGGGACAAGTTGTAATTTAGTCTTTATTAAGTGGTACTAAAGATATGTGATGCTTAGCCCGCACAGATAGACTTGATTTTCGTTCTTGTTGGACTAGTATTTGTGAGGAAAACGACCGTACAGTTACGTTTATGTACCTGCATACATATCCGCCGGATGCACACTGCAGAGGTCCCTTGTATATTGTGAGTCATTTGTTTGTTTTTGGCGTGTTAATTGAAACTTATACGGCATTATTATGCCAACTAACCTTACCCAACAAGCACTGTCATCTGTCCATGTCATGCTGGCCTATCTGAAGTGAAATGATCGTTTTTTAAATAAAATACCTTTTCAATGGTACCAATAACGAAGCTTACTTTACCTTCCTCTTAGCCACAAATCAGTTTTACAGGGACAAACCTGATTTTGTGCAGCGAATCTTTTCCTCGGATGAAATAAATATCGATCATCAATTTATGACTGACATCGATACATATAGAAATAAGGAAATAATTATACACATAACGAGATCCGTAAAAATGAATACAATTTAATGTGAATAACTGACGAATCTGCAATATGACTTCTTAAAGTTAATAAAAAAACTAGTTTAACTTTTAATAATGCATTTATATATTGAAGAGTATGTCAATCAATATATAAATCTAAATAGATAGCTAGCTATAAAACGAAATAGGCGACATAAATGTAAGTAGCGACAGACATTATCAATGTAGATAGATAGACACGCGACAGTAATATGTCGATAAAGGTTCAACTCTACCATTAAGCGAGCGTTCGCAACGAGTTCATATTTTCTCATTGCATTCAAGACTTAGAAAATTCTTGAACAATTTATAAAATGCAAATTTCAACAATTATACACGAGCAACGTTTAAATATTCACTGTGGAATCAACTTTCTTCAAAACGGAGATTATTGGCAATTGTAAGCAACGGGAAAGGTCGGTCGAAACCTTGCTTTAGAAACATGCAATCACCGAGTTCTTTGAAAACAATTGCCAATTATCCGGGCGTATATTCCCAAGCGCTAGGTTTTTGCAAGAGCTCATACAACATGTCATTCTTGGGCAACAAGCGAACAAAATGAAGGGGTAAACAATACCTAAACAATGTCAAACGCACTCCATACGTCCTTGGCGTGGAGGTTGTGACACCGCCTGGTGGATTCGTTGACGAAGGTCTTTTCGAAAACACTGTCCAAACTGTCATATTAATATTGCTTCCAGGAATTGTTCAACACTATCCTAATGGATTCTTAAGGATTACCAAATAGTATATCTTGATTTAGGACACTGCTGTTATTGTATTCAAGGCTAAGTGGATCATATTATATCTCTGTATATTCAACATTGACTTTATTTTTTTAAATTTACTTAACTTTGCCGTTGTTTGTTAATTCCAGTGATACTTTGCCTCTAGACGTGACCTCTAAGCCCTATTTACCTTCGATTGTGCTATTTGTAATTCAACGACGACTTCCATACTATAAACACTAGAGTAGGTTATGAGGCGATTGGTTAAACAGTGGAGATGAGATCATTAAAATGCCTACTTTGTCAACATTCCGCAAGTTAAACATAAATTGTTGTCAAACCCAAATCAAACAAGGAGTATTTACATTAGTCTGCTCGAAGGAATCGTTACAGGTTTGCAATCAGGGTACAGTCCATTGACTCTCATACCAGCAACGAGCGTCATTATTAAAACGGTTAGTGTACATACCCAGCTTCAATTAACCGTACGCAGTTGTCCGATGGTACGTACCTGAAATGAAAAAGAACCAGTTTACTTATCGATTCCAAGTACAATTAGAAGGCTTCGATTACAAGTCAATTACAGAATGCATAAAAAACCATGACAATGTTGATAATAACGCATCAAGATATTGAATATCGATTGGCAGACGATTACGTGTTAAGGGTATAGAGAGCTCTTCATTGTGGTAGGCTAGTATTGAAAATGTTTGAAACTATGTAAGTATAGTCGGTATCTGGAATCTGCGATGTCGTAATCGTAATATTTCGTTGCAAAATCGCAAGCGAGTGGTACGATATTCTTCGGTATTGCGGCACAGAATCGCGCCCGACTTCGTGAGAGGTTAGATTGGTTCGAACTTGCTACTCGGCAGATTCAATTATATTTAATCGTCCCGAGATGACAAAACTCCTATTACTACGGCATCGCACTCTAATATTTTATCGATATCGACGACGTTTTCTATTATCGTTTATCTATTCAGACACGTAATTCTACTGCGTATTAACACAAATTCAATACAAAATTATTGTAGTCGTAAAAATAACATGGTAGTTTCAAGTATGAATAGAAACTTAGAAGTTTGTAGTCCTTATGGCGGTCCGTCAGAGATCAATACATTTGCATAAGTTAACTAACAATCAGTAATTGTACAGTGTACACAGCATCCGACAACAGCTTTAAAATATCGAGTATCGAGATATTGAAATCGACAGGTGCGTAGGGACGTCACTACCGGTCGGCGGCTGATAAGCGAATGTATGCCGGCCGTTCACCTGCGCCCACTGACACACTGCTTCATCTCTCTCGCTCTCGTTTGTTTCGATGTATAACAAAAAGAGATACAAGTATGCATGCACGTTCCAGCAAAGAACAAAAGACTGCATGAAACAATCCAAACAACAATACGTCATGCTACATTTTCAATTTGTGCAGAAAATGCTGGTATTGTGGTAATTAAAGTGACGTTATCCCACGGTATAACAATGTATCCAGTGACATAGTACCGACTTTAATTCGGTATTGTACTTGCTGGAATCTCATTTACAGTTTCCAATTGACATACGTCAAAACAACCTGATTATTCATAGATACCTTACCGACATATAGAATACGATATGACTATAGTAATGTCGCTATTTAAAAGTGCTATGCTCTTACAATCCGAATGAAAATTTAGATTTTACACCTGAAGTAAAGATATCATGAAGTTCTTTAAAACGTTTCAGATATCTAACATTAAATTTGAATAACCCAGTGGTAGGTGCTGCAAACAATACAAAACACGTAGACCACACGAATAACGTTACAAAACACGAAAACGAAATAGAGCGATTGTATGCAGTAGTACATTATCATATTATTACGGTATGCACACAACACTAAATCCTAACAAGCGAGGTGCAGGAGAAGCTCTACACGTGCAGTTTACCATAATGGGCTAACAGCCAGTCCATCTTAACATAAAATTACAATGTCTGAACCAAATATCTGATTGCTACATGCTAGTAAAAACGTGTAAGATAGATAGTGAGGCAAAACTATCTATTACATAAAGGAACGTAAGTGTTACACGAGACAAAGAAATCTAATACCAGTCTGGACGTAAAAAATACAAAAGACACACTATATTGGAACGAGAACGTACGCAGCCGCTTACGTAACCCATCTGGCACCTAGACAGTGTATTTATATCTCCGAAATAGGAAGTGAACTAACAATATCAACCAGTTTAATCACCAACGCTTTAAATATACAATTAATTGCTATTCAACCTCGTCAAATTGATTAGATGCATTTACAAATACAAATAATGATCGCTTAGATAATTATGACAGGGTAATAATTAGGCATTGAAAAATCAATCGGAAATATTAAGGAGACGCGTGATTTTACAAACTGGATTTCAATAGCGGCTTATAAAGTGTGTAATTAGTTTCAAGATGTATCATCTTGTTAAAAATGAAGTAGCCATCAGACTAATTACCAGCTATAAAGCCTTCATCGACTTGAAATGAAAGTAGGTTTCTAGTATTCGAGCACATATTAAGGATGAATTATTTTATACGCTAGGTGGCAGAATGATGAATTTAAAATTCACAATGATTCATTCATGCTTCTTTTCTTCTCGTTTTTATTGCTTCTTTGGTTAGTCGCACGCGCCACTTCAACACGCTTTGTCAATCATGTAGGGTGATTCGGTTTGTGTTAGGATCCGCTTGTCCAAAAAATTATTCGAGAATTCAGACGTGGTGGTATTATTGAATGCTTAACATTTGAAATAATTTATTCGACAAGTGAATAGCTATAAAGTTAGTTTACAAGAAAACGAATTATTTTACTTTTATCCCTAAGAATTAGCTAAATCTACGCAATAGTAATTGCAGCAATATGTGGACTCATACTTGCATTATTACTTTCTAATATAGACTTAACGGTTTTGTTGTTTTGGAAAAGTAATTATGAAGCGAATTATTATAACGAGCTGACATTATATGTACGTGCGTTTCATTTGTAGACTAATAAAAGTTACAGACGTAGAGGAAGTTTATATATCTAACAGTGGATGAACCTATAGGGCTATAATGAAATTTCTGAGTCAAAATAAAATATATTTTCGTACGTACTAAACTAGACAGATTAGGAGCTACATTATACAAATACGAAAGCATATACACAGTGCAGACAAGAGATGGTCGGTCGAAACCCTAGAAAGCTTAAGACTGAGATTTAATAACATATATTGCAGTCGGTCGAGTTCGTGTTGAAACTTGGCTAGCGTTCAAAGTGTGGAGGATAAAGGAAACAAGAAAACTGCGGTTCAGTTTTGTATGTTCATTTAAATACTGTAGATAAGCTCCTTTAATACCCTCGCCTAGTCCAAAGTGAGGGTTAATGACTGCTAGCATAAAGTTGCCTGAATTTTAATGAAAGCCGTTGAATAAGACTTTGGTTATACGAACTGTTAATGCTTATCTATGTACTCTCAGATATTATCATGTTTGACTACGCGTACCCTCTACACGTAATCAAAGATAAAACTACTCATTGTAACACGATAATAATAAAAAGTGTGGTTTGTAGGAATTTTGCGTAGCTTTTGTTATATTAGAAGGACCATTTTTTGCGAACCACGTTTTCTTTCAGAGGCACACGTGAAAATAAACAACATAAGTAAGTATTCAAGTTGAGTTCGGTAAACAGTTTAGAAAATGGATCATTCTATTCAGAGTCGCGCTAACCGTTTAAGATTTCACTTTTACAATAGCCCGAAACAGTTCCAAATTAACGACAATCGAGGGACAGTGAAAAGCGTTTACGGAGGTCGCATTCACTCGTTGTGTTGTTTGTCACCTATTTTGTGCAAACAATAGGCGAAGTGAGCAACGGAAGCGTTTACAGAGCTAGCTTGCGTTGTTTGTCTTAACAATTCCGTGTGTGTAGGTAAATAAAGCTTCTGACGTGCGTGCGTAGGCTATGATTTATGAAGCGGACGGAAAAGTATTGGGACTTTCTTTTGTACAGTAGGTTTATAGGTTACATGGCCAGTCCTCCATGACCTACTAAAATGAGATATTCAGCATTGTAGAACTCTATTTATTAATCAAAGCAAATAAGTAAATACCCTAATATTTTTTCTATGAAAACGACGAGCAAACAATACCGTTTTAACAAAACAACTTATAAAATATTAGAGCAATCGTGCAAAATGAAGATAAGATCAGATAAAACAATTTTATGTTAAATATTAAAACACGATCCCAATTATAACAGTATCCTTTCTTTCTAACGAGCAACTTAACGGATTAGTTATTTGCCGTATATTTTTTAATCAGCAGAAGCTTGGGCTTCAGATAGTTGACCTGCATTATAGCGGCTTTACAACAGGTTTCGGTCTAGGTAGCCTAATATTAGATACATTAAAAATTTTACGTTTGGTAAATTGTTTCAATAATGTGTTGTAGGTAACTGTACTCGTCTGCCAGCGAAGCATTAACGAGGTGCACAGTCGCAACCGTTTTCGAAACATCAGTCGGTTGCCGCGTCGTCGCCGCCGACCGGTGCGTTTGCGCAACTCAGTGCACCGCCGCGCCGCGACCGCTCGCCGATTCCCACGCGGATTTCGTATAAACAGGTGGTGTTCGAATGCAATCATTATACTCGACAAATGTTGCCAATTACAGATTCCTTTGTAATCCGCTGTCGGCTAGAGAATAACAACCTGCTAACAGTACAATTACGTTGATTGTTAACATTTACAATGTGCAAATGCATTACAGTTCAGTAAACATAATGCTGTTACATTACTGAAGGTCAAATAAGAGAATGCGGTTATTTAAATTATCTAAGTAACATACTCGGTAAACTGTATATAAATATTGAGTCTAGCAACTACCACGCAGCGTTTTGTTGAATTAAATTTTATTTTGAATCGTAATAAAGTAGGAGTTGTAATAAGTAGTAAATCTTTCTGCAAAACAAAGAAGTTTGCTATCTTACAAGTGGAGTGTGATTTAAGTGTCGTGTGCTTGTACCGCGTCACAATAGAATCCAGGAGAGAATTGGATGCAATAAATACACAAGCTCACGAACTAAACACCTAAGAGGTCACCTGCTGCGCCTACAGATATATTTACGAGTCCAAAGTGCTTAATGCCACGCCTTTGCCCTTTAAGATTTACATTACATCTAAATAGCTTCGTGAATACCACAGATGCAAGGCTACTTTTTGTGTTCGATCTATAACTACATAATATAATGCTATCAAAAGAAAAATCAATGCAAAGTTACATCTCGTAAAAAAGATATGCTACAGTTAGAACAATTCCATGAAGACGTTTACTCTAAAAAAGTTGTGTGTGGCGTAGCAGCGCAGAACAGTTATTGCCATGAAGGTAATTAAAAGCAGGACAAATTCTTAACACGTAAAAGGTTAATCGAATAAGTACGGCATGTAGATTAGCGTAGCTAGGTGTATTCAATGCTAGCCTAATTATGTCTTAGAGTGAGATTGTTAAGGGCAGGAATGCAGCGACGGCGTAAATTGCACGTCCGCAGCGGTAGGTGAGGTGTGCCGATAGACAACCTTCCATTCTCTAGCGAGCCTGACACCAATGCCGGCGGAGCTATTAAATATTAACTAGTAACAATCGCTACCTAGTTTACAGAGCTATTGAAACGGGAGGATATGATTAAATCAACGACACTTCATACATACATATTGCCGCTGTAAAAGATAGTTTTAACATTAACCATTAACGTAAACACCTATAATTTTAAAGCTATTCGAAACCAGATGATTGAAATCATAAAAACGCCTGTAAAATGGAAGATCGTTTACGAAATGGAATAGTATATTTACGGTTGATGAATAATTTACATGTCGTAAATCGAACGGCACTTCGAGATTATATGACGTAAAGATGTATCTACATTTTACCTCTAAAGTATGTTGGAACACAGCGAGTATACTGCGAGTTTAATGGCAACATAAAATGGTTTCCAAAATCAACAAGCGCAGCAGTCGCGGAGCGTGAGTATTTGGACGTATTGAGTGAAATCGTAAACCTCGTGACCTCAATGAAGACAGCTTGGAGACAATCTTCGTTGAGATTTCGGGCAGATTTCGAAGGGAAACAAGCTAACGGAAATCTCGACAGTGCACGTGCTCAAATAATTTCTTTATCAACACGCGAGAGCGCTCCCTCTGATAACAGTACTGCGCAGTAGGTGTAGTGGGATGACGGCGGCCTTGGTCTAGCACCAGCGACAACGGTCGCACGTCAATCATGTTCTATTAGTTCAAAGCCACATCTATAAAGTTCATTACCTCAATAGAAGGAATGATTTGCGTTCGTTCAGCGCGACCTTTTCGTCCAACACAACAACAAGTCAAGTGGTACAAGTCCAAATTTCTTAAAAAGACAATGGTTCTTACGAGATTCACTAACAATGAACACTTCCCAGACTTTATATTTTGACATTAGTAAAAGAATGTCTATTAAAAAGCTGGCAGCTTATATGAAATTTTAAAAGCCACCTTGACACATATTGCAACATATTGGTAAAAGCGATTATCGGCCATAGACATAATCTTGGCTTCAGTCCAAGACTATGTTTTCAGCTACTCATGAAATGAGATGATAATAAAATATTGAATTTTGCATTGTTTCGGTGCATTTATTCAAGGCAAAAAAGTCCGATCTAGATTAAGACAATAAATAGTAGCAAACAGCCTAGCTACTGTGTTCTTATTTGTAAAGTGAACAGTACAAGTAAGACACTTACGCAAGAACAGAGGCAAACAGTGCAATGGATCGAGAAAACGCCCACGCTCCTTTCTTGTAACTTGTTCGTGTCATATCTTAAGTTCACAATCACCTCGCCCTCGTCTCGATTGATAGAAAAACTAGTTCAATCTTGGACAAGGCTGGTAACAACCCCGCCGATGGAGCCATGGCATCGCCTATTATGCCTGACCTACATACACATCACTATGGCTAAGTGGACGACGTCAACCTGATATATTATGTTTTCTTAAATAGTCATGTATAAAGAAAAGTTTTAGTACAGTCAACAACCAATTAAAAGTAAACTGTCAGAAAATAAAGTGTGTTTGTTCTGCTTATTAGGTGATTCAAAGAAGCTATAAATTACTTATTTTACCATTTTAGGTTGTATGTTTCACAGTTGTAGGCCTTCAAGAATTGGTTACACGTAATAACAAATTCCTTCGAAGTTGGAACAAAGACGGTAAAACACGGCAAGTTCCACAAAGTTTCAATAACAAAATTTCTTTACTTTGTATACCTCAGCAATCAACCTTGCAATCGAACAACACTGAACGTCCAGCTGTAGGTAAAACCATCATTCAATGGTGCCATTGTGATACTTATCATTGAAATCAATTAACAATAAATGTAAATTACCATAAAAATTACCGTTCACATCGAGTGACCTTATAGTGCTTTGACTTTACAACATATATTATACGAATTTATATGTATCTGAGTTACAAAACCGCAGAAGGTTGGAATAACTTAACATAATGTGTACTTGAGATTGATATTAATTACGAAGGTCAATATAACGTATTAATCTAGTCTAATTTAAATTTTGGGACATTAATAAGTAAGAATTTCTTTAACGGTACAAAGAACACAGGATCGGCGTCGAGTTGCGAATCAATAAATTATTTCATCATATTAACGAGCGCATCGCGTGACAGAGTGGTTGACATTTGCATTTCGATTTGATTAATTACGATTGACCGTCATTGTAGCGGTTGTAGAGTTGCCATCGCAAATAATTTTACGTCATTTGTATAATTGAATTACTTTAATGGTAGCTTTAAATCACGTAAGTGCAGAGGATTCCATAAAATTGTAAAGGCAGGCTCAGACTCATTTGTATTTTGAAAACAGTAGCAAAGCAATACAGGTGTGACAGTCGTGATGACATTACAATTTATTACTTCTTGATAGGTTACCCATAAATTATAACTAGTCAAGAAATATACATTCCAAGATGCGCTTGCGCAGGCATGAAGCCATGGAAGGAAACGAGTTTGTGTCGAACACTTCTACAAACAACGTGATATAACATATATGCTATAGGCGTTCAAAAGACAGTTCAATTTTATAATGAAGTAGTTCGCGGTCCGTATTAATTATATTTTCAATTTCACAACGCGCCTGCTTCGCCTCGGGGCACACGTTACACGAACCAATTTTGTAAGAGGGAATATTTGCAGTAGTATTTTAATTGTCTCTATCGCTTCCAGGCGGCCAAACAAAATTATTTAATTAATCAATAAAAAATATTTATTGCTTGCTGGTTTTAATGGTTTAGTGCTATGACACCGAGTTGAGATTTATTCATTACTTTTAGAATGAAACAGCAATTGAAATACTAGTGAAGCTTCAGTGAAGATAATGTTTGACTTCTTTCTATGAATATAAATGTCTCTCGGCTCCTCATATGACTGCAAGAAAAGAGTTTACAATAAAGAAATCGACGTTCAGTAATATTGTGTTTAATGAGAATCATAAAGTTGGGAATTAATCTTCCATTTTGCAAACGACACAACTCACCTGACACATTTCGGTCCCCGACCTCGGCATTATGGAAGTTTATAGCTAAACAAATGTCACTGACTTTATAACAAGCTCCGAACATCACAGGCAAATGTGACGTAACTATGGCGTGTAAGAAGGCAACTCAAGCGATCAAATCTTTAACTATAGACTGCGAGGTTATTCGTCAAGTAGAATCACAAAAAGGATAAATTGCATTAAAAATGGCAGCGCTGCTAAAGTAACCGCTGTCAACTGGTAACAATGTTATATTATTAGTGAAGATCGTACGCTTACAAGAACTTGAAATAAAAGATAAATGTATAAAAAAGAAAGGCGATGTTAGGACGAGCATGAAATTATCGAAGAACAAAAAGTCTAAGTAGAAAATAGCCTAAGACCGGTGTGGACGCGAGGCGACGCTTCGGCTCGTTTTTCTCTTAATTGGAATAGAAGCATAGCCTGTTTATGCTTGTTAAACTGGAGAATTCGTTAATTGTGAAGATAATAATCAATGATAAACACCCATATGTGAGAAAAAGAAATCAAGAAACAGCTAGGTAGTTTTAAATTGATTATTTTCAAAAATATATAATATGCAGTTGATTTTATGCTGCAACTACACGATTCCTAATAAAAATATTGCTAGCACATCATTAAGGTCAAAAAGATGTGAAAATAATAATATAACAACATCGTCAGTAGCCAGTGAGTATTACTAAAAATCATTCTAGACAGAATTGACAGTTATAATCCTTAATGACCCGGAAGCTAAACAATAATGTTGTGTTAAGGATTGAGAAGCTTTGAGGTATAGAAAAAGGCTTATAAGGACCGGATACCACTGATCATTACGAACAACGCTGTCTGATAGTCTAACATAAATTACATTACTCCTTTATAGCTCCCGGGATTGAATGTAGAATGAATAGGATGTATAGCTTTGTGAGCAATCAATACAATTTTGGATATATTCGCCATACCTACATTCATAAACCGCAAATCACTAGTGTTTAACGTGTTTCCTTTACCCTATTTTTTCATACTTATTACTGTCTATTCCAGCCACGTGATTGTGTGACGCATTTGGAAGCTGGTTTAGACTGCTACGCATTAAAGATAAAAATAACGTTTATCATGTTAATCCACATAATAACCACACAGGGCTTGGCTTTGAAGCAAAACACAAAATGTGTAATAACAACATTACTTATTATTTTTTTTAACAAGTGCAGTAATAGGTATAAAGAGGCCTCGTAATAAATTATGTAACCTGTAAAGTCCTCTCGGATCAATTGAGAAATGGTTGCATAAGCATGAATTAAGAAAAGTTTAGATGTGCAACTGTTACAAGGTTTAGATTCATCAACGATTCAGTTGACACTATCACCTAATGACGCTATCTTGAGTAAGTCCTGAGATCACCGCCTACTATTCGAATGCAATGAAAATTTACACTGTAAGTAAATTCAATTGTCTGCACCGTGCAGGTCCTAACTGAACAATTCAGTTACTTTATTCTCGTGGGTGTCGTAAAAGGCGAATTATGTCAATCCGTGTGGATGGTGTGGTGATTATTGGAAAATTCCCATGCGAGTGTTCATCGTAACAGACTAGGGTCTATGTTCCGAAGACAATTTTTGAACTTAATAGGTAAGTACTGTTATTGTCTTTACGCGGACTTACCGTTATAAAAATACCAAATCTTTGCAGTAAAAGATAGTTTTGTGAGAAATTGACGTTGGTCACTCATCATTACAAACGGTCAAAATCAAAGACAATGCATCACGTTAATTCTGCCTGCGCGCACATAATGTAAGGTTTAGATGTATTTCTAGTTCCAGGATGAGTAGTTTATAGTCGCAATCAAGCTAGCACGCAAGCTTTACTGATCTAAATTTTCGAGATTTATATGCAAAGCTATCAGGAGATGAAGATTTAGATAGACTGTCTGTTTATAAATAAAGAGTCTACAAATGATCTGCGACTGTATTTTAGTAGGAATCGTTTTAAATAAGTGGGTGTATTGCGCTGACAATTCACGACTGTTGAATTCCAATGTCTATTCCGAGTTAAGTAAATAAACTCAACAAAGGGTAATTCCGCTATAACTCGCTTCGTACACTCACAAATTGCTGCAAATGTTCACATTCCAAGTAACACTTGCAAATTCTGCTTTAACATTAAATAGCGTTAAAGTAACTCGATGCGTGAGAAACAAAGCGTTAAGTTACAAACAAGCCCGGGCATGGGATAGCCTGTGTTTGTAATGTTTCGAAGCCCTACACTTGTTACCCGACACACTTAACGGTGCAAAACCAACACGTGAACGAAACACTATACATGTAGACGTTATGCAACAACTGACAGTGATTAAAAGCTTGACCCAATAAGCACGTAAACCAAAGTTCGCGGAACAACCACTGGCACGCCGGCGCAAAGGCAATATAAATCCATTCGAAATGATTTATTTATAAGTAAACGAAAACAAAAAAAGGATTATTGAACAGTCGTTTAAAATAAATGTAGGTGCACACATTTATCACGAGCTCGATCGAAGGGTAACATTGTTCATCAGAGGTCAAAAGTTTTAAAAATGATCGTCTCCGCGTTAACCTTCAGGATCCCAACTGCAGAGAACTGTTGTTACAATATAATGCAAGTCTTTGAACGGTCACGTCTTAGCCATCGTTTTGTTTTCCATCCAATGCTGGTGAAACAATCGTTAAAGCATTAGTTGGTAAAAATTGGGCATCGATGGAAATGAGACAGGTGAAAAGCTACAAGGAAAAGTAAAGAATTGATGCGAAAGCATTTGCTGGTTGAAGAAGCTGATTTATTGTCTCACGTTAGACGTGTCTCATTTATCACGAACAGTTTTAGCGGCTAGGCACACAAAGGGTAATGCATTGCCGATTTAGTGGGAACGTTTATCGAGCTGACACTGACGAATCAGATGAGAGATAACAGGACGACAAACGATGCAGCGTTGTCGAACTCGTACAGGAGTACCAAAAACAGTTCCATCTCCCTCGATATAACGGAATATTATTTTAGGGAGACACCATGCAATGCCTGTAACCCTCGTGACTAGAAACTTTTTATTACTTTCCTATATTTCGGCAACAATTCGTACTCTCGCCCTAGAAAGAGTGTTGCCAATGTACCTATCATCCCTAAAGCTGAAAACAGTAAATAAACTTTTTACTATGTAGTTTATACTTTGTTAATTTGTGACAGTGATAAATTCGATGAAGGACTTAATGGCCGCTTCGTTATTCCGTCTCGTCGGCGACATAACAGGAGGTTTTTTAGACGAGCAATTTATAAGTTATGGCTATCAGAGTCATGTAAGCTAGACTTTATTAATTTCAATAGTTTCTTAGAATTAAGATAGAATAGAAAAACACAGTTTGAGCACGGCTGTTAAAATGTAATTAATGATTCAACGTGATTATCTTTTCCAGTAATCGTTTTCAAATACATACTAATGTAAATGAATTAGTTAAGAATCAAAAAATAAATAAAACTATCGTAGCATACCGTTTAACGTTGTTTGTAAAGAATAGCTGGACATATTTATGATGTAGATTAAATTGGGCTTAAATTAAATTATTATCTTAAGAATTACAATCCAGTCAAAGAACATTAGATGATGCAAAAACTATGATTATGGCAGAAGGCATTGGGGATAATAATATGTATTAATATTTTAATAACATTATAAGTAGGTTAAAAATTCGGGACGTTTGGCTAGTGAAAGTTTAGCGAATTGTTGAAAATGCGAAAAGTTTCGCTGAAAGGAAGCTAGAGTCCGAGTGATATGAACGCAATGATTTGCTGCGGCGATAAATCCACGCGGTAGACGGGGACAGACCCGCCCGCGGCCGCCACGATAAGTGTATCCAATTACTAAGATACCCTACACCGATGTTATACCATCGTGATGTATTACGCCATAAAATTTATCGTTAAAAATACTATTAAAACTGAATCAAATCCTATTTACTTATTGGTTTTGACTAGCTAGTTATCGAAGGTAATCAGCAATTACATTGCTAAGAAAGTACAAAAAATAATGTTTATAGCATCAGCTAAAAAAAAATATATATATTGTACACAGAAGACCAGCATCACGTTCAAATAAATCCTACATTATTTTAAAAAAAAAATGGGTAAGGATGGAAGTGTAGTAGTGTGTGTAGTATAATAAAAGGAATGAAAACTTAAGTGGCCACCCCTATGCAATAGTCATAATAGACAAAACTTTCAAATGTTTGTACAAGTCGGAAATTTCACCTTGTTCACGTTTGCATATGCAGTTAACCTTTTTCCCATGGTGAGTCTCGTCTCGTTTTACACAAGAAACCGTTGAGTACTACTACCCGTCGATAATTAATTCTGTCCTGAGCTACTTATGTTACCGACCGAGTAGAAACCGCAGCGCCCTGTAGTGGTCACAGAACATGTTCGATCTCACTCATATCAGTCATTTAACTTTGCTCCAATTTCACGAGCCACTATTTTCCAATAACACTGCAAAACTTCTTGCTAAGATGAAAATTAATGCGTTAATGGTAGGGGGAGCGGGTTGGATTCCCTCGTTGAGTAAGTATAGGTCTCGAATGGTGTATTTTTCATTAATAGCAGTTGCGTATCTCAGGCCGTATGTCTAGCCATCAATTTTACAATCCGAACACTACAGACAATAATAGCACATAATCAGATCGTAATACTTTCTTCATAAATCTCTTTGTGTTTTATAAGACCAAATATGATACTCTTTTTTGACAGACATTACTACATTAAAAACCTATTTCCAGCAGCAGTATTAAAAAAATACGAACCTTACGAAATTGAAGACACAACGGATAAATGTCTACCGAATAACCGCAATCCTTTCCCGGAGGTTACCTACTATTAAGTAGGGATTTAGGCACTAGTGGTTTTAAAGGGCCCATCGAGATACGTGTGGTTACCGTCAACGGACACCGCGGAAGGGCTCCGGTATCGAGCACTAATAAATCAAGCAGCACATCGCCCTCGGCGGTATGCCCTGACCCTGCTGCCTTTGTTTACCCACTACGTTACTTTACTGATCACCTTCAGATAATAGATGTTTAAGAGCATACAATTTAAACGATATCCTGCTGAATATTTATGTTCGTCTATATCTACTTCGATTTATCGACAAAAAACAACATACCCTTTTAACACATGAATGGATTCAAAGACTTTTTTGAGAACTGACCTCGGCGCGTTTTCGATAATCGACGTCACAATTGATACAATCGCTACGTAAAAGGCCATAATGGGAGTGCGGCTATGCAGCATCGCGATTGTAATCGACCGAGGCCAGGCGGCCGATCTGTTGCTTCAGTGTCGCTGGCTGTGTAGTGCGTTTCCAACTTGGTCAGATTGTACTGTTCGCTGAATCGGCCGCGTGCTGATTCAGATCGAGGTCTGCTGGGTCGCTGGGCATCGCAACTCGCTAGTTCGCGATGCTCGCCGATCGATTATAGCGCGTCACGAATTTCTGGTGAATCAGTGTATATGCACGCAGCATCGGTTGTCACAAATACTAAATATGTAGTTTTAAGTTGTCAGTAATATTCAAATCAGAGTGGGAATAATTTCAGCACAGTTATTTAATCTAGTGGTCCCCATTGTACAGTAACCCTTAGGCAACATTAACACTTTACATTAGCAGTAATTTAACTATTACTGAGAACGGTATAATGAAACACAGTAACAAATCAGAGGTTTAGATGTTTTCTTCAATTAAACTACCACGTTAACTCGACATCACCAAATAAGTAATTCTTGAGAACTGCAAAGGAGTATTTTAATCCCATTTACGGGAATCATCCGTTCAATAAAGATGATAATGTAACATTGCCTATTAACAATCAATCAGGTGCAGTAACTAGCGATTACGGCCTACAGCCAATTTAACTATATATTTGTACTGAACCATGCGCCAAATTATATGGCAAGAGAATGAAAATATAGTACAATCATAGACTGATGTCATTTCAAATTACTTAGCCTGTGGAGGTAAATATCGACGATTATTACAGGGCTTCGATCAGTCCCGTGTGTGTCCAGTATCAGTGATACGTCAATTCCCCGAGGGCCAACATATCCGTTTATTGTTGTTCGCAAATAAACGGTTTAGTTCATCCATGAGACGCAGAAGTATGGAAGTAATGTTAGCCGTCATGTACAGTGTCAGTTCGGACGGCTCGCCTGGGGGGTTGCGTAACAGCGTAACAATAGTCATTAGTAATCAATCAGGCCGACTCCGGTGGGTGGCTCGGAAGGCTCAGAAATTGGCCCTTGCGGTAACGTTGAGAAACGTTGTTTGCCGTGCTATAATACCATAATATGAGCATGTACTTAGATACATGCTCGTGATCGATTTGGTACTTTCAATTTTGGTCAGTATACAACTTGCGCTCCGGCTCCACACTCCGACGAGATGATGTGATGAACACAGGGTTTTATCAAAATTGTGGGCAAAGTTACGTCGATGTCTGTGGTTGGCGGCACGCGTTCTGAACACGTACGGGCAATTGAAAACGGCTCGGTTATTGCGGGAAATTCAGGGGATTCGAGTTGCAATTGATGCTGCCGGCCATACTGCACAATATATTAGACTGCAGTGTCGCTTTGCACGTCACGCCTTTGTGCCGCCCGAGGTGTCAGATACGATGCGCCGATAAACCTGAACGGAATAGCAATTTTGTCTTGAGTGTTCGAATGTTTCCTAGAACCAGTAGTTCACGGTTGGCATACCGACCACAAAGGTAATTAAAGAGGACACTGCTATAATTATCATGACAATTTTATTATGTTAGGAATCCCCCGGACCTTAAATACTGTGTGGGTTATTAACCTGACGCGTTCATTATAAACGTCCGGTGGTCACGCGTTGCGTATCGAGGTATATGGGATATTGCGACACTATACTGTACAGGTCCATACATTTACCGTAAAAAACACCAACTCAACTCAACTTAAGAAATATGTCGAGTCCCAAAAATGGACGATCGCTCTTTGGAATTTTAATCGATGTCATGCTTCGAATGTATCTGTAGACGAAAAAGGTTTGGTCCCTTGGCGCTTCGAGTACGGCATTATCACGCACCAATGAATTCAAAGGATTACCTGTCGAATTTTGATGGTCAAATTATGTAGCTGATTTATTAAATGAAACATGTTGTATTCTAAGACTTCTTTATTCGGTGTGACGTGACCACAACTTTTTAATTGATTATGTACAATTAATTTACAGCCAGCTGCTTGTATGTTGAATTACTTTCACGTTTTTTATTATCCTTATTAACGATAGTAACATTTTTGTCCTAGTTGTGCTTAATTCCTCAATGTATTTTTTTTAATAAAGGGCTGCAATAACAAGTCAAGAATGATGTATAGAGCGGCTTGGTTATCGCTGTAATAGATCCATCCTATTAGTGTTGTATCCTATTGTTTTGTAGGTAGTTTCTTTCGATATAATATCAAAGAGAAACAATAGGTCGGTTTTAGCCGTCCGTCGCGCGTCGTCCGTGGGAAGATGCGAGATAACGCCACAATCGTACTTTCATCTGATCACGCATGATTTAAGTGCGAACAACCCGACAATAGTAACAGTCACGTATGTCACTACATAATAGTATCGTGTATCTCTTTGATACATACAGACTCATACAGCTACTCTTTTCATATCGTATTTATCCCGATGTGAATTTTCTGTAGTTATAGCAAACTGATTTATTCCGTTGGAAGTACACATCTAACTTATTTAAGAATCTACAAAAACTCTATACAAAACTTACAACTAACTACGAAAACCTTGGCATGCCTTAGTTTTTATTATTCAAGCCGATGCATTTCACGGGCATGTAAGCGACAGACCCTCGAGTTGCTTTACATATACCTACCAACTGGTATAAAATAGACGAATTCGTTAGGGACACCTACATGACACGGCAGGCGTGTGTTGCCGTCGGAGATATCGCCGGGGTCACCGACAACCCCTCGACAACAACCAAACTGTAACAAGTCACGCCACTACTCCGATTTGTCACTGTAAAACGCGTAATACATTGATTTCTCCACAATACGATGTGGTTCATGCGAAATCAAATGTGTATGCATAATATGCCTGTGCTCGCGGGTAACACCACCACCACTGTACACACAGCCTTTTACTTATCTTTACGAACTGTAACCTTCATTAGTAAGAGCAGTAATGATTAACCGTAACTAAAAAGGAGGTTTTGACGGTAAGAAGAATATTAAGGTCTCTTACAGAAACCGTAATGCAGCTAAGGAATTTAAGAATAATATTACTTTATAAATAATCTTGTCTCATTAGTCCAGTGGCGACGTGTAGACGAATTGAAAATGTTGTAACAGAGATAAAACTGGAATAAATTGTGAAAGCTGACAAACGTGAGAATATAACACGGAATCCACAGTTAATTTAGAAGGAATGTCTGTATTCGTATGTATTACAAGTAATCAGTTGCAAACGCCTCATCATCATCATCATCATCATCATCAGCCTGTTGTCGTCCACTGCTGGACATAGGCCTCCCCAATTGCACGCCACTGAGCTCGATGTTCAGCTCTTCTCATCCAACCACTGCCAGCCACCCTGCGGATGTCGTCAGTCCACCTAGCTGGAGGGCGCCCTACACTACGTTTGCCTAGACGTGGTCTCCACTCTAGACCACGTTTACTCCATCGGTCATCGGTTCTTCGACAGATGTGACCTGCCCACTGCCACTTAAGTTTGCTAATCCTTTGGGCTATGTCGATAACCTTAGTTCTCTGTCGGATCACCTCGTTTCGAATACGATCCTTCAGAGAGACTCCAAGCATAGCCCTTTCCATAGCTCGCTGAGCGACTTTAAATTGGTGGATCAGTCGCACTGTAAGTGTCCACGTCTCGGCTCCGTATGTCATCACTGGTAGGACGCACTCATTGAAGACTTTTGTCTTCAGGCTTTGCGGTATCTTTGACGAGAATACCCGACTGAGTTTCCTATACGCTGCCCAGCCAAGCTGTATCCTCCTACGAGCCTCCCTCTCGAAGTTGTTTCTACCGAACTGGATAGTTTGCCCGAGGTAGACGTACTCTTGAACAACCTCGAGAGGAGATCCATTGATGGTGATCGGCTCCGGGAGAACATGTTCATTGAACATGACCTCGTTTGATCGAATCTAAATAAATCAAATTAATAGAGCAGATCCTTTCTTAAAAGCGTATAACGAGGTAGGAATACTCTTTAATTAAATAAATTAATCCTTTTCAATTACTTTCATACATTATCTGATTCCGAGCAAAGAATGCGCGATAAATAAACGTTAGTGCATAAATAAAAAGCAATCAAAGGATCTAGATGAGCATTTAAATGGTGAAATCATCTAGATAAATTGATTATGTTGGTCAATCCTCGGGCATCTGAATGATCAATTGTCTTTATATGTATTACTGTATCTCTAGCCCAATATTTATTACCATAGATTCGAATAGAGTTGTATGATAACTATTTGCATTTTTTTTAGCAAGGATGTGTTTGCCTTCTTAATGTTCAAGACGCAAAACAAGCAAATCATTAAAGAAGTTAATGCTTATCTGATTGTGAAGCCAAAAGAATGGAAACGAACGCGATGGAGTTTTTAAGGTCGCACGATGTAATAAAATATGAGGGCTTGAAACTTGGCCAAAAATATTAATGAATCAAAATATTTGAGTCTTTATGTAAAATGTGTAAAATTTTGCTTCACGTACATATTTTAATGCTTAGTAAGTTTACTATCGTTTAGAGAACGAGAATAAAGATCGATCGAAAAAAGTGGATCTTTCAACCAAGGTTACTGTTAGGTTAGATTATACATATTATACCTAAAACAAACACAAACAAAAATTTTTAATTGGGAAAATAAGTACAATTATTTTATTGTATTGAGTGGCGTAGGTTAGTTCCAATACATCTTTTGATCAAATATTGTACCACTGTACTCTTGTATTTTCACTAGAATCTACAAAATATTTGTGATTAAGAATAGGACTGCATCATATAATAATACGTGTTTTTGTTCAAGTTTTAATTAAACCGTCAAAGTAATAATTACATTAAAACACCGTTAAAGTTCACCATTTCAATTTCTTTGAAACCTACATACTGTAATTGATTAAGATATTAAATTAGCTAGCTATTCTTAGGGTTTATCTTCAAAATCTTGCTTTGGTTCATTTGCTGCTTATTATATAAATTATTTATATTTTGCTTAAGAATAAAGAATTCTTAAACTGTCATCAGAGCAGAAATCATGCAGTAGTTGCTTCAAAATAGTGAAATTCTGTCGTCAAATAATACACAAACACAACCCTGGAGATCCAGTCAAAAATCAGTTAAGAATAATTAATAACAAATATTTAGGTACATGAAATTGCGAGTGACTAAGGAGATTAAAATTATTTAATTCCATATAGCAAATACCTGTTCCAGAAAAAATCATCATCAAAAATCGCCACCTAAATATCTAGATAATATCAAAAACATCGCGTTTTAAAAATAGGTAAAATTCTTGGTACCAATGTATTTGGCGCAATTTGACGATGCCTCAAACATTTCCCGTGATTTTAATTGGCCAGCTACTTTTTAAGGATTGGTCATCTGAGTAGCGTACTAAAAATAAGTATGTAAGTACTATAATTTTTGGCCATTTTTTAGGGTCTAATGCCGCACTGTGTGATGACTAGATTTTTTTCGTTTGGTATTGATCAACTAAACTTGTAAATGGACAATAGGTAAAACTAAACCGTTGCCGAATAACACTCCTGAAACAATCTTCACGATTATTAGTCGCAGTTAACAGATAATTTTGAAGTCTAGAAAACAAAGGACAAGAAAACAAAGCGTGGAAAAATCAAACAACAAATATCTTAACTCGTAATGGAAATTACTATCAACACCCACATTATGTACCGTTGTTTCGCTACAGACTTCTGCCATTAGATACTTTTTTCTCTCTCCTTTCATCCGACATACTGACTTATATTATTTTCCTCAATTTGCGAAACTTTTGATGATGAACCCTGGGTAGTTACTTAAGAAGGAAGGTTGGACGTAAATTTTCCGGGTCCATTTGAGATATATATTCAAGAATGTATAAAGAAAAGACTGAGTGTTATCATATGTGCGCGATCATGAAACATTTCTGCACGTGCTACACAAAAATAGGTATTCTCCGCTTTTACTCTATAAATTTATAGACTTGGAAGCGAAAATTGCTATTATTTAGTTCGAGCGTTCATAAGAAACATTTTAGTTGCCAGTACCAAGCTATAAATCTAGTTTTAGTGCGAGGTCGATCAGTACGAAATCGCTACCGACTTTGGTTTCACTAATGCGTACACAACGCAGTAACCCGTTTGACCACAAAGCACCAATGCTATCTAAAAAAAGTTCATAGGACCATTTTTTTGGTCGTGTTTATCGACGCAGCTAAATCTCGTTTATTTCTATTGTCACGTCTGGTCTGGTGTTTTGCTATCAATAAAAAACATTGAATGAGAATCTATTTCCAAAAGACTACTATGTTCTGATCGCTTATGTGGACAGACGTGACCTCAATTCAAACTTCCGTCTTTGTTTCTGGATAAGGCTCCAGTAATTTATGAAAACAAGTTTTTTTTAAGTTATTACTAAAAGTGTCTCAATTTTCTTAGTCAATAAAACTTGACCGCGCAAGCTCGGTGTCATAAAAAACAAGCTCTTGCGTTGTTTCGGGAACGAGGTTGTCGTAACAAAATTCCCAATAAAGCTTTGTGACCATCGAATATTTATAGCAGTACTCCAGATGCCTATCTACTCGTCTATTCGTAGCTAAAACTGAAAAAGTCATTACTTAAATAAATGGAACACCGGTTACTAACCTACAAGTAGTGGCTTGACCTGAACGCGTATCATCACATTAGTCACCAACATTGACATTTACGAGCGTGTTTTTTGATTCTGATATGAAAAACCTAATATTATTTTTTCAAATGAGAGAGAGCAATTTGGTTCTACATTATAAACGTAAGTAATTTATGTATATTCGAAAACATAGAACATATAGTAACTCATTGACACAACAACGATAAGATTGTGTGCTCACTTTATTAGTATTACAAAAAGCTTTCATTACACGCACTGTTCAATATACAGATGAAATCACTATACGACGGAGCGATCGAAAATCGTCCCAAATTCATTATATTTAGGGTTTGATTTTCCGTTATCTAACTGTAGGCATTGAACTGTTACGTAACGTATATGATATCACGTTGCGGGGTAAACGATCCGACCTTCCACACGCATCGTTGGACTTTCCCGCAACACAACTACATTAGGTACTTATGTTTATAACAAATGCTCAATATCACGGATAGCCTTACTCGTACGCTACAAGTTATACTTTTTATTGCTGCGTGCACACCAGTTATATGATAATTTTAGTGTACATAGCGTTATCATTTGCATTAAGTTTTTATTTGCGAAACTTGAGATCGATTTTCATTATTACTAAACAACCAAGTACAAAGACTTTAATAACCTTAATGAAGAAGGATCTTTGATCTTTTAGATATTAATACGAATGTTCAATGTGCGGACTAATTTATTTATAAGCAATGAAGTCTGTTACAGCAATATTTTATATAGTAGTTGACTTCCACGACGATTCATCCATTTATAGGTATGAAATGTTACACGAATAATTTCAGACGGAACGATTATTATTAAACATAAGTATACATGAAAGCAGTTGGGTGTAAAGTTTATTATACGTTAAGACATGCGTTTGTAGGTCGCATTCGAGACGCTGAAGGCAATTCAATTAAATTAAAACATTGCATATACACTCATCATATTTGAAAGTTGCCTGTTTCATGCAATGTCTATACTTGTCATCTTCAGCTTATAGTTGTAATACTAGAACTATTCTTAAGTTTAATTTTATTTCTAGTAAATTCCTTAGCTCTTTATTGACTGCCTCTCGAATAATGATTAGGTACATGTGCGACTACTAAGTTCAAATATCTTTTATGGGTTTCGAAAAAAAATTGTTGATATTTACCCCACCTAGATAATATTAGATAAGACACAACTACCAGCTCGAATGCTTAAAACATATAAAAAAAACGAAAATGAAATAAAGATACGTTTTTTGTTTAAAATAGGCACTCGAAACTTTCTACAAAGCGTTCCTAAATAGGAATCACGTGTCCTCAGACCACCACGTGATGTATCTCTCCTGCAAAGTCACGTGCGCTCAATTAGGAACCAGGAGCCAAACCACAGCTATTTCTGTACGGAACATATCTTTCTCAATTTGTTACTAGTTGGATAATAACATCCTTTGACAACATAATTATTCAATCAACTCTTTACTCTTGACATTGAAATATTTGATTATGTACAATGAAACAATGAACATAATTGCTCGTAGAATGTATTATTAGGGATGTTTAATTCATATGATGGTAATGAGAAGTAGTCTATTCCGCGTAGATACATCAGTTGTTTATCTGTGCATGCACATGTGTGTTGCATAGGGCAATTAATCAGATATTGTCTTAAAACCATGGCTTGCTATTAACATACCCATAAATAAACAAAGTGTATACCTATAATCTATACTAAATGTATAAAGAGGTAAAATTTGTAAGTTTGTATGTAGGGGGTCATCTTTGGAACCACTGGTCGCATTGCTAAAATTCTTTCACTGATAGATAGCTACAATGTGCCTGAGTGCTATAAACATCACGCTACGATTAAATGGAGCCGAGCAGCGGGTGACACCGCGAGATTAGCTAGTGTAATATAAAGTAATGCGTAATGTTTTGCTAATCTAGCAATATAAAATTTTGTATCCAATATACGGTGTTTCTCAAATCTATGACCTAAAACATACAATATCTCAAGGCCAATGGTTTTTAAAGTGTTTTATCAGGCACTTAAGTTCCTGCAACGTATGAAAGCCGCACCCGAACAAAATAAGGAAGAAGATAATGGTGACCTCTCAGCATCTATTATCGCTTGTTGTGTCTTACGATGATACCGGAGTAATCTCGGAACAGTTTCATAAAGCTCCACTGTTATCTGTCCTTGCCTTCCGACGTTTTGATACTCGTTTTAGTGCAGCCTTGATAAAATTCTCTTTTAAATAACACCGACGTACAAATATTTCTCGTTTTAATTTACGTAATTACTTTTTTATGTTCACCTTAAAAGCAAATGTGAATTTCTTCGGGCGGTGCCCCAAACGTAATGAGTTGTTCAAAGTTTTCATAACTCGACGTTATCACTGACCACAAAAGTGTCAAACTGAATAAAAGTACTCGTTCATCAAATTTCATTTCAAATTTAAGTGACCTAAATCATTCAACGTTCCAATTACACTTCGATTTTAATACTTTCTATCAGAAAAAAATACTGACAAAATATTGAACCAACGTAAACAGAAAACAGTCATGAAATAAAAGCTATTCATATTTTATATTTGGTAAGAGATTAACTATTATATTTTTATAGAAATTGGTGATGTATTTGGAAAGCTTATGGAAAGGATTGAGGTGACGCTGCCATCCCAGTGGCATCTGCAGTTGGCAGCACGCGAGACAGAATCAATCGCGCCGTAGAGAGCAGCTGAACAACTTTCTCACCGCTCGCGTATCGACGCGAGACCGGTGCGTACAAGTATGGTTGGACGACGGATGCCGCAAACTAACAGCGTTTGCGTCACGAAGTCTTCAAGCAAGAGTACGGATGGGATCACGGATAAGTCGTGTTCAAGAGTCTCGAACGGCCCCTTTTTTTAAAGGTGTTTGAGAGTCCCAGATTTTATCTTAATTCACCCCAACGTGTTAGTAATTCAGTGGATTCTGCTACTGGGCTAGCTGATTGCAGATCCTTTTAAATATACGTACCATCTCAAATAAGTTCTTATTAAGCATCTCCTACGGTGATCTAGGTTTTTACTAAAGTGAAAAGATTTCTCGGTTACACTTCCCTACAATAAAAAATAGTTAATCGCTTTACCGTTCATTGCAAGTAAGAGAGAAAAAAGTCTCGTTTCCTATTCATTGGCTTTCACGTTTCACATTCATCAAGTGATCAAAGCGAGTCGAGAACCCTTTGATCTGTGCGCTGTATCTTTAAAATATTGTTATTTGGAACCACTGTGTGTTGTTCTACCGACAATTCTATTCAGGTGTTTAATAAACCAATTGTCATTTATTTATACATTAGGCTTACAGTTTGCTTGTGAGCCGACTGCAACTTTTAGAGACAGCTATGTTAATTGTAGAGACCTAGAAAATCGGTAATTAAAAACCTTCGTTAATGAATGAATGCTATTCGCTCATCACTTGACACGCACGCGCTAAGTGCAAGAACATCGGGAAACACAACACTATATCGGCTTTCTCTTGCGACTCGAACAGCTTTATCGACTCGCGCCCATAGAAAAGTGCCAGGAGAAAATTATGAAATCACACCATCGAGCCGCTCCGAGCACCGCGCCCGTCTCAGCCTTACGCAAATGAAACTTTATTTGCTACGCCCGCTTTATATTGTAACGGTTTACTTTCATATATTTATAGCGATATTATTCGCTTCTTCCTTAGCGTGGGCTCGCAGAGATAAACTTTCATGAGCATGCAGATACCTCTCGCGATTCGAGGAAGCGGTCATGCCAAAACGAACAAGGTAGAAATTGTTATTGCAGCGTAGTGATTGAATTTAATTATTATTTTAATTAAATAAGGTGAAATATGCGCATTGATTTTAATTATAATCATGCGTTCAAAATCTGTATCTACACAGAGGTTTTTTCAAAGATCTCTCAACAAGTTGAATGTACTACTAATGCGATGTTTTTGAAAGATATATAAAAGGTTCAATGATTTGTTGTTTATTTGTTTTCGTAGCTAGATAGGCTTATTTTCGTTATTCACAAATAGTCGAGACAAAGAATTATTACTGTACCTAAAGAAAAGTAGATAAACAGATGAAAAGAAAACATTCAGAAATATTTTTGTGACAAAGAATATGAATAAATCAAAAGTTACGATCATGTTGTAACATTTCGAAATAAAACGACACGTCGGAATGGTAATGGAAATCGGCGTGTAATTCTCTATAATCCGTACACAATGGAAAAGATGATTTGTTATTAAAACCGGACCGAGCTGGATGCATCGAGACCGCATGACGTTCAGCCCTGAATACTTCATTAGATGACTAAACGGAATCGTTAATAAACGGCAGAGAGGTGCAATATATAATCAGACACAATGCATTTGCACATCATCCAGAGATCTTATTTGACTTGATGGTCAGCCAGAACTTTGCTCTATAATTATTTAGAGCACGCGTTTCCTTTTAATATTGATTTTAGCTCAAAGATGTTTAGGTCTTATTTAGTAAGGCACTTAATTAACTTAGCACTTTTTATTATAAGTTTAAATGAAAGGATATAATGGTTAGCATCAGATAAGAAATTAAGTGATTTATTAAATTACAACTACACACGACTTAAACGAGCCAGCCTTCCAAACTCGCGCGTTACGTGGAAGCAGAAATGGATTTTAATTTTCACCGTAACATAAATCATTGAACGTTTAACATTAATCGCGTGAAGACATGCGATTTAACACTGCGCCGATACAAATCGTACGTACGGTCATAAGAAAAAGTGGCTTTTTTATTTCACATATAACGATGATTTGCACGTTCCTTGGCAGTGGTACGTCGACCCAACTGCAGCATCCAGCACATCTTTTAAATTAAATTGTTCATCGGGTGGTCGTTTGTCTTCTAATATGTCTCAGCGTGTGAACAAATGGCGGTCGCTTATTGTTTCTTTTTTGTGCTAAAGAGGTTCATTAGCACTGGACAAATATAAAACATAAAGGATGTTGGTATTTTGTTTAACGTTTAGGCTTTATTTAGGCTCCGAATATGACTTCCGAAACAAGGGAGCTGTTGATCACTACATAAGAGATTCGTGTGATATTTGTGTTTAAATAAAATCTGTCGTACAAATACCCGATAAACACTTCAGAAACTAAGTTAAACAAATAAATCGGTGTATAAAGACAGGCATAACTACCTCAAAAACACATACCTTGATATAGAAATACATTTCGTTTAGACATTTAATTTAAGCTTTTGTTAATAAAATTAATGACGCCGACCGAAATTCTGACCATCACACAAAGGAACAGGAGATAACAAATCTTTTTTTACTAACTCGTTTATGTAGAATACCGAACATAAACCAATTACTAGCCATAAATCTTGGACTATCACCAGTCACATAAAGGCGTCGATCTCCTTTCCCATGAGAACGATATTTTCTAAAGCAAGGAAGTACTTGTACATAGTGCAGATTTGATCTGCTCAAGCATATAATATTAATCCGGTGCGGTGCGGCAAGGCGTCATATCTCGCCGGGTGGCGAGTGAAAGCCGCGTGAAACTTCCGAACGGAAGCTAGTCGGCTTTCTACCCCGCCTCCTGTCGCAAGCGAAGAAAACTAACCCTGTGCAACTACGTACCGCAGAGATAGGGCGTTGACAGCTATGCGGTTTACGATCCCATTTAAGTGTAAAATGTAATACAACACTAAACTTTCTACGGTACAATGTTGCGAAAATATAGCAACTTGTTCGTGAAGGAAATATACAGCTACAGAGTTCTTACATAAATTTAATTTAGATTTATATTCTACAGTAGGAACAATTTTGTTGCAGAAACCAATTTTAGTGTATGTTTTCATTAGCTCATCCTTCAAAATAACAAATCCAATACATAGCCAATCCCCACTATGTTCGAGCGGCGCAATTGTACAAACATTTAACAACTAAATACATTTTGGAAATTCTTGATGGGGAATTGACGTAAATCCATGTTGTTATGCTAAATTTTCAGCTATCAACATACATATCTGTAAAACTTATTTGTTTAAATGAATAATATTATTGGTTACTACAAAACATAGCATATTTGATTTATTTAGGAATGGTATAAATGCAAATCTGCTTGCCAATACCGCATGTAATATAATCACGTTTTATAATAACATGTAAAAAAAGTCGTAGACAATGTAAACATTAGTTTACTGACAAACCCGTACCGTGACTAGGAAACAGCGTGGAAGCAAGTATCGTATGTTCCACGGGTATTACGTGGAACATTGTCTACATGGTGTTATGTTTACCTTACATTGTCGACGCTATAATATACAAGTGGCGATTTCTATAGGTGAGCAAGGCAAGGTCACTCGACACGTGCGATCGTCCATTGTATTGTGTGAACAGAGTTGCTTGATTTAAATTATTCTACACTCTTCCATGCGTGTTTGATGTCGACATAAATAATTTCCTTTACAATTGGCCTTTGAGATAATTATTTTGGTCATGTGAATATGTAATGAAGTGGTCTGGCAATTTGTTTACGTAAGGAAATGTCAAATTTGGACGTCCATGAATGTTTGTGTAATGAGCTTAATTTGTAATTTTTGACATTTAAGACATGGGGACAAAATCGAGTTTAGTACAAATCGTTTTAAGGAATTGAAACTTAAACGTTGCCATAGACTCGGCGGACCAAACTCCTTCCACAGTATTAATTGTAAAGGATAGAATGTAACCTCAGCATTATACACAATATCTGCAATAACCTGACATAATGTACAACAAAGCCTTGCTTGCTATGAGGCAAGTGTTGCAAGTGGACATAAAACAGAAATAATGTCCGCGCAGAAACAGTAAAGCGCCGTAATAGCGCGTGATATGTGAAATTGCGTAAACAAATAAGTATATATAGGTACGATAGCAAGCCGAGATTTACGAGATCAACTGAAGTTGCGCTCCAGATTCTAGGATTACGAGATGCGTCAACAATATACATTGTGTATAGTCGTGGTACCGATACACGATCATAGCCATTCCAGAACATTTATATACGAAACTGCGCAATGGAAAGTTTTAAGTCTGAATGATGGTCGCATTGTCACTGATTTAACTAAATTTTAGGTGTATTTATGGCTTAAACAGTCAAATTTACCTTAATCAGATAATTTCGCTGTAAAAAACTAGCAATTAAAAAGTGTGAAGTTAAAGAATATTAAACAAAACCTAGAAACTCATGTCCCCGCTGCTTGTTATTATAAAATGTAATTTAATACTCGCAAAAAATGTAATTTAAGCATTTTCTCGACAAGCGTTAAAGACTTATGATTGACAGCGTCTCGAGGATACATAGAGGTTAAATTTTAAACGAATTCTGTTTGGTCAATCATTTGTAGGTGGCTAGCAATGACACCTGATTTATATCTTGAAACAAAAACAATTCCAGACAGAACATAGTCCTCTATTATTACAGCTAACATTATCTACTTATTGCGTTGGACGTGGTTGCCAAATTGATTACCCAAAAAAGAGGCGTATGATGTATGAAGAGTTTCTTGGAACAATACACAGTATAGTATACTTAGAAATAAAAATACAATCTTACAAACACGTGTTGCGAATGTAATTTTCGCAGTTTCATAAAAGAGCAATAACCATAAAAATGTTAAAGCAAACATTCGTGACATTGACCAAGACGACCGTCCTTACGAAAGTTGTATTATACGTATTGAAATTTTCAGTAGACTTAACAGTGAATTAACTAATGCAAATGTTGACACATTTAAAATAGAGGAAGAAGACAGTGGCGACAAAAGTATGTTAAAGAATATTCAACGACAGATTTATTAAATGTTTTGCTGTGTGAATATGAAGATTTATTAATCTGACTATTCATTTCTTTAAAGGTTTTTCATTATTTATTACATCAAACAATCATTTGAGTTCAAGTGATTGATTACCTAATGAACTTCTGACGTGGCTGGTTGAGTTAACAATTCGCACCCAAACGTGTCCGTTGCAAACGAGAGCACAATGGTACATGCGTAACCGACTGCCAGCTGTTGTTCCACAATAGAGAGTTGCTTCGGAGAGTTACGCAAACACCTCCATTTTGTTTACAAACTATGTATTGAATTTTCAAACGCTTGCCTCTAAACTGTCGATAGTTTCCTTATTGTGTTCGTAACTATGATTCATGTCAATCAAACCTTTGTAATGTAACGCGGTCAACTTTTTATTGTTCTTATACATCATTGCATAAACAAATCCTTCATTACAACGTCACTAGCACATTTATAAATCGTTCCAAATATTAAACCGTGATCCAATAAATATAAATCGACATCTATAAAATACGCTAGGAAATATTAACCGTTCGTACACGTGTATATCAAAGTACTATGTCGAAACACGGTATATCAAGTAGAAATAAAACAACCACTATTACATCAGGACATGGTAATTTATTGTACAAAAATAGTGTGCGAGCGTGAACTCATGCCTCACAACATACACAAACAAATATTAAACCTAGATTTTATGTATAAAATGCATTCACTCAGTATGTTAGACATAGCCTATTTTTGTTTATAATATAGTGAGGTGTATCGTTGAGTTTTACAACCACGTGTGGCACGCCCCATATAAATCCCAACACAACAACAGACTCATGGGCGAACTTGTTTATAATACACACCGAGATATCGTCGAGAAAATTATTACACATTTTAGTATCAGAGACGTAATAACAACATTGGTTATCTAATCCGATTACATATCGTTTATAGTCAAAGCAGTATCATTAGACGTATCGTCTCGTAATAAAGAAGCTATTGCCTCCTTCCTTTTCGATAAAAAGCTTAAATTTAATGAAGGAGGCCCAACTTCAAAGCGGTCTCTTACTACTTAATAAAGAAGACACCGATAAATTACCCATTGGTTAAGTTTGCGCTAACACGCATTAAAACTGAATTTAAAGAAGACAAGGCGATGTAATAACTCCTCGTCTTCGCCCGAGTCTGTCGTAGAGATAAAAAAAAGTAAAGCAAAAACCAATTTATCATGTCGTCCCACGCACGCGCCGAGCAATATAAGCAAACACACATAAAAATAAAAACGTAAAACATAGAAACAGCCCGTAGAGTGTAAAACCCAACGATAAAGACTGCGAAGAACTGTACAGTCCATGAATAACTTAGTTATATTCACATTATCTACATTATTATGGAACTTTATCTGGCATCACCTACTCCGTTGGACCCACACATTAACAAAAAGACTGACATAGGTACGGAAAGAGAGATTTTAATTCGCCGTTTAGTGTTTGACAATACCTCCACATGAAGATATGTTGAAATGACATCTCAACTTACACTTTACTTGAACCGACAACAATAACAATATGTCAATTACTTTGTTGTGGTCCATGATTCAAAAGCTCATACCATTTAATAAATATTTATTGGTAACTCAAGCATTATCTCAACAAAAACATTCCGTTTATCTTAATACGCCGTTTTCATCCGAACGTTCTAAATGACAATAAAGCAGTCTGTTTTTTTCATATCTCCTAAAAATATCATTCTAAAACGGCCCCTTCTGTACACATTTTTAACAAATACAGATAACGAACTGGTATAAAAAGTATAATATCATGGCATTTTATCTACAGCGCACCTGTTATGCAACTATTAGGAACGTAGAAACAAGATATTAACAAACTTAGTAACTTAAGTCACGTAACTACAGGAAATAATAGTAATTTCAAGACTAACAAAGATCGCGGAGATGAAACGTGATGTAAAGTGCAAATAATGATAAAGATGATGAGCAGTGTAGACTATAATGACTTCAATGACGATGATAATGATACTTTCGTGAATTTTATGCTTGGACGTGATGGATGCAGTCGTCAAACGTGCTCGTCGCTTACGATATTATAATAACTTTAATATCTAATACTAGCTTGATAGTCGAAACGTGATCACACCTTTTTAAGGTTTAATAAAAATACTGATAAGCAAGATGAACAATAGAAATGATCAGTGACTTTTCATGCAGATTTTGTTATTTAAAATGTCTTTGTAAAGATGAGATACTAGTTGGAGAGAGCAAAGATTACTTATAATGAAAAAAGTGATTAGCGGTATGAACCGGTGCGCGCACGAGGCGCCACCCGGAACGGCGCGCGCGGTGAAAACCGCGGGAAACCGCAATAGTGAGCGCGCAGCCGCAGCGCGAGAACCGTGTCAGTAGTGTGAAACGCTAATTGCACACGGCGAGTTATGGCGCGCCCGGCCTGCAACATCGCTGCAGCTGCTCGTTTCACTAAATTGCAATTGATTTATAATATATCATATATTTCTATCATGACTCCGCGTGCACAACTCTTCGATATAAACATTTTATTAACCGCGTTCTAACTGTACGTCAATTCACCTATAATACATTAACCGCTTTACATCAACGCCCACTCACAACTAGCAATTCAATAACTCATCCCCTGCAATTTCAAATAAACTTTCTACTTTGATAAAGAAATCCAAGTGTATGATTATGATAAACAGCGAATATAAAACCTCAACGTGTATCCAGATAAAGCCCCTGTCAGTTTCCTACGCTATTGTTATCAATAAATTAATTATAGAATCTACAGGAAACCGATTCGGAGATCTCAATTTTTAGTGGGCCTTGGTGAGACGCTCCGTGTATGCCTCGCTGAGACAATTTGAGTCCAGCTCAAATGGCGAGCGTAGAGCCACCTGGACTGCTCGACAACACTAAAGTTCCACTTAACATAGCGCTACTCGAACACGAGTACCTCAGGCAGTTACTAAGGCTAAATCACAAATGTTGCGCGAGGGCTCACCGGCCACGAACGCCGATGAACACCCCGTGTCAGACACATCCTCACTGTTTATGCCATCTTGTTTAACACTAGTTTCAACTCTGTTGTTATTATTCACCGCACTATTCACTTTATGATCTTTGCTCGCGAGACATCCGTTCACAGCACTTTCACTTTTATCGGCGAAGAAGGAGCGACGGTCGGAGTTCGTAGCCGGGGGCGAGGTCGAAAACAACTTTATTTCCAGGTCACGGTGGCCATTCATCGAGGTGACAATTTCAGAGGATATGTCTAAAGCGAGCGGAGACCGCGGTTCCGGCGAGCTAGCTCTTCTCGTTGGTGGGAACAATGAGTAAAGATTTGGGGCGGAATATGTTTCGCCGGCGTTAATCTCTCGTCGTTCCGGAACCCTCGATGAAGGATCGCTCCAGCTGCGTCGCAACGTCGTGTCTGCTCCTCTCTTTCCCAGAGGCCCAACAACTTTCATTGACTCTTCTAATTTAGTAGGTGCAAAATCTCCACAAGAATTTTCATCGAGCAAATCTGCGATGGAATCAGCATCCCAGATTTGCCCCACAGGGTCACAAAGTCGACACTGACACGAACTAACTGCAGATTCCGCAGGCGAGGCTGCCTCTGCTAAGCCGAATCGGGTTGCTTCTAAAGCCTCTCCTAATGCTGAAACTCTATACGTCTCCGGTACTGGTTCTGGGTACTCTAACACTTTTACATCCAAACGATAAGGCAAAGACATTTCCCGGCAGTACGTATCTTCATAAATGCCATGTGATGAATTTAATCCCGAAACCGCACAGTGATCGACATCGCCGAGATCCAGTCCGGCCGATGATAAATCATGCGGTACGATATTGTTAGGTTTTCTATCTTTTTTACGTCGTTTCCGCGGTTTTATAATCCTTGGCAACATAGTCTCAGAGTTGGTCGAGCCGGAACTTTCATCGCTCGCGACACTGACCGCATCCGTGTTGTTGTTACGTCCGCCTCGCGTGGAACGCGCTTGCTGCTGTTGGTTACGCGGCCTGTTTCCCTCGGGTGCATCACACCGATCTCTTGAGATGTGTTCCGTTTGTGCAAGCGGCCGATGACTGCGCTGCTCCGGTGCCGTGGTGTACTTTCGTCGGTCGTGTCTGTTTTGTATAATTAGGGGTGCTCCTTGTGCGTGCATAGCTAACTTGGATACTGGCGTGTTTCGGGATTGTGGTGGTGCACGTCCGGCCATCGATATGAGTGGAGCGCCGAGCCATGCATTCGGGTGCGGTACCCCATAGGGCGGATAGTAGGGCGGCGGGAAACCCGGTGCGGTGGTAGCATACTGAGGGCGAGCGGGTTCGCGGCGCCCTAGGGCGGCGCGCTCGCCCGGACTCATCACTGCAAAGGGGGTGTTTAACCCATATTCGTGAAAGTACGTGTCACTGTCACGGTAAAAGTCCGAGTTGCAACGCGATGTCGTAATCGTACACTAACATCAGGCGAGTAGCGGAATGCGCGCGTCCTATCGCCGCGACAGTCGGCAGAAGACTGAAGTGAATGAGTGCGGTGCGAGCCGGCGGCGGGCGCGAGTGTTGAGTGGGAGCGCCTCTGACTCGACGAGCCACGCGACTATCGTTGTAGCGTCGATGCACCGGAAAACTTTACAACCCTAATCGCTTTACAATTAAACCGCTCGACATTGTTTACTTTCCACGCGGTGTAAAAAAGAAAACCGCGATTGTAATTGTTCATTGAAATGGTAACGAAGCAAATAAAATCTCAGCTCCGATTATACATACGTGAGTTATAGTTTTTATTTATGAACAAAATAATAATTATGCATCTATCCTATATCTCGACGAAATTAGCAGAACGTGTGTAAATATGATTTTAAATTGGAATTATCATAAAATAAATGTACGTTTACTCACCTTTTTCCCCAGCAATTTATCACAAGCAGTAATCTTAACTTACCTGTAAAAGAAAATAAATACTGTTATAGTAGAATAAACACCTAGAACATATGGAAAAGGAACTTTAGGTGTCCTAAATGTTAAAAGTTTAACGCAGTCACTAGCAAACAGCTATAATAAAATTCATTTATTGAGCAGTAAATTGTTTTGAAAACTGCTCTACCTGAATGGGTGTTTAATGGTACACTTTCTCGGGAGCAGTGTCAAATAAAAATAAATTTAGATGCATCATAAAGTGGTGAAACATCTTTTAAAGATGACAATTTATTATTATCAAAATATAAGCTAAAAGCAAAGTTGACGTCAACATATAAACTTCACAAAGTGTAACATTCGTACGTGGAAGAATTTACAATAGGATTGTGTAAAATGCCTTAATTGATAGTGACATTGGAAAAAACATTAATTAGTAGCCAGTAAACAAAAATACTAAGGTATTATTTCGCAAAACCTACACAATGTTACAAAATGAATTCATGATTGAATTCATTTATTTGCGTTTCAAAAATGTTCTTTATGAGATGGTGATTAAAAGTTATTTTTAGGTTTATTTCGGATCAAGCAAGCATAGACGAAAAGTGATTTGAAAGTGTATTTTCTTTGTTATTATTATTCGTCGGATCCCGTGACGTGTTTGTCGACCTCTCACCGTTGTACCGGAGGGACGGTGAAAGTGAACTTCATGAGTCATAACCTCTTTCACGATAAACGTCAGTTCAGTACATTGTGTGCATTCGTCTTACTACCAAACTTACTCAGCATTGTTCATCAAACTATTGCTACAAATAAACGTAGGTACGTTTTATGTAGAAAATAATAATAAAATAAGTTTGAGATATCAGTTTTGATGAATATTTCTCACTTTTAGCTAAATTCAGACAGCATGAAAATATTCGATTTATCATCCAAGAAATAGAAAAGTCTTAAATTAATTTCATTATATACGACGACGAAATTTGAGATCGTTCAACTCTATTAGAATAGAAGTGATTAAAAACTGAAATACATACTTAGCACGCGATAGTACCACGCTTAGATATGCAGAAACGTGTGTAAAGTTCATTTAGCATATTCATAATAAGAACTTTCATCGGCGCGAATAATGAAAGTTGGTTGAGTGCGATGCGTTCGCGATACGTTGACTAATTATCGTAAACAACACCTCAATGTTTATTTTTATAAGATTATATACGATAGCATCGTTGTATTAGCAAAAGCGTATAGAATACGATTTATTTGTTAATGTTCCGTGGATAAAGAGCTTCGGGCAACATTGTTGATTCAGCATGGTCTTACAGCAAGCCTTCGAGCTTCAGCCCATCAATAACTAGACTTTTCTTTTATTTCATTGTAGCCATTTGCACACAACGAAAACGAAATAGATTCAATTTTATAACGCCTCGCCATTGGTTCGATTAAGATATTTATTAATGACGTGCCTAGCTAACAAAGAAGTTTTTTCTGTACCTAACCACTTTGAAGAATAATAAGAGTACTCGTATATTACTTATGAATTCTCTTCAAATAAGACACTTACAATTCTTGTTAAGTGTCTTATTTGAAGAGAATTCATAATTCTTGTTAATTTCTTGTTGTAAGTGTTACGCTTTATGTATCTCTGAATAGAAACCAAAAAGAAGGCACATTTTATTTCTTTTTTTTTTCTGAACACGCACAATAGCTGAATGGGTACAACTGTTTTGTCAGTCATTTGATCACATTTATAGGGCCCAGTAAGCCGGACAAAGAGAATTGAAATGTTGGATGTAAAGTAGCATAGACAATATTATACCATTAAACGTGTCTGTCATTGCCACAGGAACTGTGACTCGTAAAAGTTTGATATCACGCAAATGCGTCGACCCTACCATTGGAGGGTTGAAATAGACCCAACAAAAAAAACATCGTTGATTGTAGAGTATTTTGTTTTTTTCTTTATCGTTTCTACTGGGTGGGACCGACTATCATAATGTTTAACATAAATTATTTAGTACATTAATTTCGAAGATAAGACTACGATAATAGCATAACTACATCGCTTTCCCTATTTTTGTTTAATTAATAAGCAGTAGGAGGAGTTAACGTCATTATTAGGAAAGTTTGATATTATTTATATTGAAACTGTTAAAGCATATTCAAGTCATGATTCTGTGCTTGCAACTCGCTTTCCATAAATAAGTTTACCTCGTTGCCAATCTGCATCGGCTATAAACAACTTTAGCTCATATTACATGTGGTGAGAGACAATAATAGCGTGCAGTTAGTGTCACGTAACATCGCAGTGCATCATTCAGATCGTTCACGGCGGATCAGAGAAAGTGTTCAGATTCATTGACCCTTGCCGTCGCGTGCTTAGACAAAATCAATTTACCATCCACTCTCGCTCTCGAATAGATGCGTTAACCGACAACACTGTGGTTATTACGTGTTACGCTTGTTACGAGAGCATCGTTGATTATATCTCTAAGGGAAAGTTATTAGGTGTGTATACCAAACAGGTCCGTGCGCTACCCCGAAGGCGTCATCACAATTTTGACCGTCTACAGTCTACAAGCTTTCTCTTCTGCCGGATGAACAAAGTATCAAGTTGCAGTACAGCAATTAGAAATGCCGTTGCGTATAATCTGCTGCACTAATAACACGTACAGTTTAGTAGCGTTTCTTCATCTAAGCATTTTCCCGGTCAATTTACTTTAATTGCCATTATTATATCTGTTAGTAATCTATAATAATATTGGTCTACCCTTCACTAACTCTTTAATGGTGGAATAGTTTATTCTGTCCATGTTGCAACTTGTAACCGCAGGGACTTTCTTCACTGGCAATTAGGTGCATGCGCTCTTTTTGCAAAGAGAAATCGCACAATCTAAACTGCTTTACAGCGTGAAAACAATTGGTGCTAGTTCCTCATAAAGAGGTTGTACAGATTCGCCACATAAAAGTTTATTTACTATTTCTCGGACAATAAACACCGTAGTACAGATCGATTACTTTAAGGTGTTAAATAACCCTCACACATGGCCAATTAGCATACCCGAAAAAAGTATTACCAAGCATTACATTCGAAAGTCCCCGAATGTTTTATTTGCAGGTTAATTATCAGCTTTACCGGACACACTTTCCATTTCCACTCCTTTCAATTTTTATCAATAGAAGTTATGTATTGAATCTTTTAAGCGTTATTGAGACATCCTTCAACTTATAGCTTCCAATAGTTACGACTGTAAAGTCTAGGTGAAGGTTAAAAAATAATTGCATCCAAGACGTGTGATGTGTTTTGTTCATATAAATATGAGTATGTAGCCTTATTATGTACCACAGCACAGCATAACAATAACACTATGGTTATTTTTATGTTGATAATAGTTACACATTATCTACATAAAAATAACTCTTATATTCAATAGGCACATGTGTACATAGCTAAGCTGAAAAAATAAACAGCAGAAATTTCTAATCGCGTTGACGTTGTAGGTATTAACGTTAATTCAAGGTCAGTAAATATACTGATGGATGGATTATTTTATCGCGCTGACGTGTCTAGCTAGACAAACAGACCAAAGTTCATCGATCACATAACAAATGAGGACATTATTTTTACTATCTTTACAAAGAAACTGCGCAGTGAAGCAAAACAATCGTATCACTTAGCGAACCTTTTTGGCTGTAAAGGAACTTTGTCACTGTCAACAAAACTACATAAGATATTACTTGTTACACTTTGTATTCATAAAATAATTTACATTTGCGGGTCATTTGCATTTAACGCTTTTTACGAGTCATTTGCGCGAGCGCAATGTCTTCCGGTGAATGCTCACGTAATTGCGTTTCCGTCAGTTGCAGCAAGCACCGTCGCCAGCGCAAGTGATCGGCCCGCTTATTGGATAAACAACCTATTGTTTGCGCTAATCACCGACGTGTTAATAGCTATTTTAAATGGCTACTCCATATTATGTGTTATTTATTGAGTGCACCAATCAACACCAAGTGTACGTTCCCCACTTAACAAAGTGCAATGGAACCATTAACAACATTATCACTGAAAACAATTTTACTTCAGACATAATTGGGAATTTAACCAAAAATTTGCATGTTTGATAGCAATGCATCGCTGCAGTAAAGGTGAATTAGTTTTAAATTTCTTTAAAATGTGTATACGTAGTCTGTCGGTGCCGCGAAAACAAAACAATGTTTAGATGAGCTGGCGTTGTATCGAGGCCTAATGCGATTTTGATTGGCGCCGCTCAAAGCCTGCACTTTCACTAACGCGTGAAGCGTTTACGTTATGGTTTCTTTATAGTCTGTATCTGTTACATTCACTAAACTTCGTGCTTTGCGTTTACTGCCATTAGTCTGTAATACGAGTTCCCGATTGAAAATCACGACGCGAATCGCATATTCTATGTACAAGCGTATATCTGGAACTAGCGCACATAGAATCGATTATGCACTTTCTCCACTTTTTATAGCTACTTGAGCAACGTTTAAAATGTCCTTTTAGATTTTTAGGTGTGCCAATCATTCACTATTTTGCAAAAGTAAATTCAAAGTTCTCAGTTTAGATACTGCGGTAAAAACACATTAAAATTTCATAACTGTAAAATACCAGTTTTAGGGTTTATTGCGGGAGTTGTGTCTAGGCGCATACCGTGTAATGGATGATCTCGCCAAAGAAATTGTAACTTAATACAAAGTTATGCGTTTTCGCGGCACGAGCTCACTTTACGAGGCAATAAACCATGACGTGTCGAGCCTCTACCACTGAGCAATATTAAGAACTATGCCCAACCTCATTTGTATTCCACTTAACCATAAATTGGAAGATTGTTGTATGCAAGAATCTGTACAGATGTCATTACGAACAGATCTATGGCACTAACTCGGGGTTTGACTATTAAGTATTAAGATCGTTCGTTGAATTTCAATACTAAATTCAAGTCATCACTTCTTATGTGCAATAATCTATGGGCTTTGAAAGCAAATCGGCTGATATGCGAGCCTCGTAGTAAAACGAGATTGTTTGCTTTAAAATATAAGAAATAAATCATATTATTCCAAATACCCTTCTAGATAAATGGCTTTACTGGAACAATAAACAAATTGCGTTGTCTTATAAACTTTTCGAGTTTTACAAAAACATTCAAACCGAGGCTGTTTCGAGAGCTGTAAAACCCAAACTGTTTCTACAAAATAAATTTACTCGTGACATGATAAATACTTGAGTGCACAACATCACAACTGTATAATTATATGCAAACATGATTTCTAATAGAAATTGTACGCTTAAAAGTTACTTCATGTTTTTAAGGTTAACGGGACAAGTTAATGGACTTCAGCAAACTATCACCATAAGTAGAAGTCTTTTGTCATTGATTATTTGTAGTCTGTTTAAAGCAACAACTCTTAACCTTCTTGGCCTCGTGAATAATTATTCAATCGAAGGAAAAAACAAAACAATAGTTTCATCGATTACAAAAGGAACTTCAATGCAGTGTCCATTGCGATTAGAGACGATTTCAAACTTGGCGTTTAGCCTTCTTCGGAAAATGTTAGTACAGGCAAATGGCGAAGATCATGACGTCATAAACAATTTCCATTTACTTAGAGACGTAATGGCAACGGTTTCTAACTTCCGCCAAGCCTGCCTGCACTTTACATATTATATTGACTATTTTATGTTTCATTTGGCAACGTACCAAGAATACATCGCAGTCTAGTAAATTCAGAACATGTTTTTTAAATTTTGTTGTACGCTAAGATAGCATTAAGTTAGTGTTGAAAAAGTAGTAGGGGAACAAATGGAAGGGACGCCGCAGTACCTACATGTTGACCTTCAGACTTCACGAGGACAAGGGCGTTTCGCCCTTGCACTTCGCCCGACGTCCGCCCTCTGAAAAGTTGCGCGCCCCTCAATGGGATGTTTGATCAGTTCGATCTTTATAGGTTTGTAGTAATAACGAAGTTATCATAGTCCGAGTTTGTGGTAGGAAAGTTGATGTTTAGGGACGAAGTAAGGGTACATCCGCGACCTCCAGACTGAGTCCTGAGTCCCCGACAAGGGCACCAACGTGCCCTTGCATTGCGCCCAATGTCCGCCCTTTGCGTAGAGTTGCGTTTAGAAGCTCAACCAGCAATTTAACGCGTCATTAAATAATAAGTTGTTTGGTTCGACGGCAACAAATCAATCTGAACCGTGTCGTACACAATAATTTAGTCAATTAATTAACCGGAAAAAGAAATTGAATAGAAAGTGACTTGAAACGAATAATTACAATGTGTGCAGTAGCTACATTACAAAACGTTGTTCCTAGTTTACCACCAATATTAATCGAGGTATATGACATATACGTACATGTATTGAAACCATAGTCATATAATTTTCTAAGTAAATAATCTAGCTGTAGTAGTATTATAATCACACTTTTCCTCTATAATGGAAGTTTATGTAGAGTTATAATTATAAAAAAATAAAGCGCCACAATAAAGCTTTCCATTTCGACTTCAACATAAATATTTAGAAAATTACTGTTTCCAGATAACAGGAACTTTATGTGGTTGTTTTAATGAGCAGAAATACTTGAAACAGAACGTTTTCTTCGTATACTTGCATGTAATCCCAACGATCGTGTCCCAACTCCGTGGCCTTAACAATGCTCTTCGCTTGGCCTGTATAAAATTTACAATTTGTCTTCAACCGCTCGCCCCTTATCCAACCTAATATCAAAATTTATTATCTCTAATAGGTAATTTCGCAGGCTTTTTGTTAAAGTTAAAAACGAGACGAATTTTAATTCAGTCTCTCATTCTAATTCGGAAAGTTAACCGTTTTTCTCGTTAATTTATATTGTCAAGGGAAAGTTATATTGTTGCGTATAATCCATTTTAATCCCTGCTTCAATTGAGCACCTGACGTCATTAATATTCAATCGCCGGTTTGACCTGGTTGGGGTGGCAACCGCATTAGCTCGTAAACAACGTACTTTAATCTAAGTTTGTATTGTAACCGACTTTATCAGTAACTGTGTAATCGAACCCTAGCTAACAGCGTACGTATATGTTATCAGTCATCAATTTCTACTGGAAAAGGTTACGTTACTTTACGGTTCTGTAACTAAATGCATGATTATAATGTAGAGTAATGAAATAAAATGAAACAATGTTATAAAAGGCAGTATGCGTGAAGAGAAAAAGAGTGGAATTTTCTCGAACTAACATCGATCCTGCTTGATGATAGTTTGTGAATGTGGTTCTTAATGGACCAAAAAAAGCAAAGAGCAGTAGACAACAACAAAAACAGTTCACTAACATGTTCAGAAACACAGTTACAAGTTTGTCCGATGTTACTTGTTCTGAAGGGCAATCAGGACTAAAAGAATCGCCTAAAAGTTCATTTCGTCTGTTACAAATAAAGCAGACATGTGACTGTAAGTATTAATCGAGAGATGATACAAGTTTCCTAAAGTTTTAATTAAAAAGTATTTATATTTCTGCCTGGTCTCTGTAACTACGTGAGTATTATACTAATGTCTACTACTGATTACACCCGATCGTCAAAAAGCAATAAAGTTTGGGCAAAAATCGCTTCAGCAAAGTTGAACGTCCATAAGTGTGAGACTAACGAGCCATGGCCGTGAATCGTGATCAACATATAGATTTGATAAATTAAGGATGAGGATATTGTATGAAAAGAGGATATTAATTTGAGTGTTAAAATTACTTCCTTTGTAACAAATAACAAAACACAACAAGTCTGTGGGAAGTTAGACAAAGTGCCTAATTGACGTATTGAAATTCATAACAGATTATTTTCGTGAGCGAATCAAGTTTATCAATCCGTTCGTGGTTTGTATATTAATAATGATAAGTTGTTGGCTATTGCAAAAGTACTCCATACTTATTCCACTTAAGTGTCATCAGTAGTGCAAATGTGAAATTTAAGACTTAACTAAAACTTCTAATATATACGTAATAACTGAGAACCTAGAAAATTTTGGTTATCGATATCGGGGTCATAAAAAACACTATTTACCTCTTACATAGGTTGAAAATAAGAGACAACAAATGGCAAAGTACGACAAATAACAGGCTTTAAGGTCGTGTAATAATTAATAATAGAAATGCAAATATGTAAGTGGAACAACATTTCACTGTGTGTGTATTTTGGACTTTTCAAACAAAAAGGATAATCCCTAGCGGATTCCCTCAGTAACGCTAGCCGTCACAGACAGCGTATTTACTGCGACTGCGACCCCATTCAAACCGCGCTTAAACCTACAAAAGCCAACTGTAAATGTCATGAAAATTATTTTGCATCTAATGTTTTATTGTCATACAGAGTTGCTCCCACGAAACTGCAATACAATAAGATCATAATCACAGCTCGACACTACTGGTATTCGAGAATAAAATTAAACCATGAGACTTCATCGTTATTTGCTTTTCTTTTCAGTTTTATATGCGCATTATATCGTATTGTTTAGCAACGAATAAGAATCAAAACAGTCTGTGAACGCAAAAAATACCTCTCAAGTTTATTAGCTAGAAGTTAAATAAGATTTTTCAATAGATGCTCTCGAAACGTGACGTGTAGTAAGTATCTATACATAAAGGCGCTACATTGAATGGAACTCCGAAGTCCTAACAAAAGGCAGTCGTGTATAGTCTAACAAATGATTATAAACATTATTCAAGACTCATTACTAGAGCTTGAAAAGCCAGAATACTATTACACAAGCTACGTAATTTACTTAACAAAGTAACATCGGTGCGCAACACAAAAACAGCATCACCGAACGTATCCTCAACAATACAGAGGAGGTAACATTTCGCAACGTCTCACCATAGCCGGGTGCTCTTGCGCAAATCGCTGTGACGTCAGCGCGTTTGGTTCCGGCTTCACTTTCGCGAAACACTTTCACCGGTCGGACGAGGCATGGCGCCGGCCGACGCGACGTGTGGCAGTGCCGGTAACACCGGCCCATTGTCATTCTCCTCGTGACTATCGATGACCGGTGAAAAATCCACACCATTACGAGTAAAATTAAATACTAACTCGAAATTCATAATTCCAATGTGTCAGAATAAAAGTAATTACGGTTGTTGAATAAATTTTCTTTTTTGTGATCTGGGGCTTTAAATTTGACCTTAGCAAATATAAATTGATAAAAATTGATATTTATACAAATGAAGTGGAGGTACTTAAATATAATTGAACATTTATTCTTGAGGAGACGAGACATTTATTCTTTTAGAAAAAAGGTTTACTAGGTACGAAGTTTGTGCAGTTGAAAAAATGATCTCTTAGCATCGTAGCGTTTATTTTAAGTCTTACGTAGGTAAGATGGTGATTACAGTGACACATGGCGAAGCTCTCTAATTAGAAGCTCGCGAAAGGCGAATTTCACTTTATCCACGCGCGTGAGTAATATGTGTATGAGAAATCATTATGTAATACCTAAGTCGTATGTTTGGCTATTTCGATCACGTAGCATTCGATACAATCATTTTTCTTTTACGCCTGATATACATATAATAAATTAATAGCAATTCCTTTATCGTTCATTGTTGTAGAATAATAATGCAGTGTTACATGTTTATAAATGAAAAAATATATATATAAAGACGATTATAAGTTGTAGATGTTTATAACGCAAAATAAAAAATACTATTTACAAGATTGAGAGAAACGTTTAAAATATGCAAAGCGATAAAAAAGTAACAACGCGAAATGCCACGAATGAGGCAATTTCTCTTTACAAAAATCACCACTTTCAATGTCGTTTCAATATGACCCGAACGGACGATATAAAATCGTGACGAAGCAATCAGTCTTTTAAACGATTTGTTCGATAGATGCGTCCACTTTCATAAATATTTTTATAGTTTGACAAGAGTCTTAACTTAGAAACGTGGTTATTGACTTGGGCAGATATTTTGAGTGATATTATAGCGTTGTTACAAGTACAAATAATCGAAAGTTGAATTGACAAAAGTTACTCGAAGAGTAAGTACCAAGTTACCAAATAGACACGGCGATAAAATTAAACTCAAAGAAGCTCGACGAAAACTATGATTATCCTATAAAGGATAAGCAACACAACTAAATTCTGACGACAAATAATTTATTAGAAATGGGGATTAGTAACAAATTTGTGAAGTTTGTTTGAATTAAGTCAGAAACAATAAGCAACACCCATTTACTAATCCTTATTGGGACAGCTCAGCACAAAGCTAGAATTAGAACCCACGCATCAAAACATCAGTACGATGTCTGTTCAACGCATGACATGGCAGTTAGAGCCTTACAACTGCAATAATGGTCCATATAATGCTTGGCACATAAAGCAAATGAAGCCTCATATACAATGCAAACGCACCCATCTTTTGAGCACATCTTTCTAGTACGCGGACATAAATGCGACCGGCTCACCCCGATAGTTCTAAGACCAGTACAACAATAATTAATATTATCACATTCTTCTCACACTTTCTAGCTCCATTGTAGAGCATTGAAACAATCGCAACATCTCCTTTATAAACTGTCGTACAGTGATGAAATCGCGACTGTATTATTTCTTATAGAAATGTCTTATCTAGATATTGCACTTTCTTTTTGTACACCAGAAAAAGACAAGACATGTCTATCGACGCCCACTGTTTTATACGTTTTGGGTCGCACACATCACTTTCAGAGATTAAAGTTGTATTTTGTGCACTTTACGATGTTCAAGCTTTTATATTGCAATTTTAATGGAACCATTTTGGTCAAGATTTCTATTTTTCAGATTTCTCCCTGACCAAAAGGTTTACTTTCCCTCTGTCTGGATTGGAAGCATCGATCAGACTTTGACGCGTTGTAAAGGTTAAAAGGTACGATTTCTATAGAGCATGCTGACTCATCAGAGTGAAGACATTGCGACCTCAAAGCAATGATAATTCGTAGAGATTGTTGTGAAATAAAACTTGGTTGATTCAAAGCACAAAATTCTCTCATTCTGTAGTCTTATTTCCAGGTTTTTTCAGTGACAACGCTGTTTCAAAAAACTATTTATAAATAAGTGTAAGAAAAGAAAAGATGCAGCTACGAACAAGCAACTTTCTGACTGGTACAGGCATCAGGTTTTAAAGTATGTCGCAGTTATCAGTAAGGTACCAGTTTTATTTTATTTTGGATGCTTCAATACCTAAAGGAAAACGATACATTTCAATATGTGTGGGTGTGAGTGTATAGTATTTTTCAACTTAATATTGTATTAAAATATCGAGTAGATAGTTGAGGTTATGTGTAAAAAATAACTTGACGACTAGGCTAGATAGCAGGCACGATAAGAAGTTGAATCAAGATCAGTCAGGATAGGATCAGAAAATGATGATAAACAAAATCTATTCTTAAAACTTAATGGGACACGTTTTGGGTAACAAAGATAGCCTAATTTATATTCATTATGAAATCTAATAGCCTGTTATTAGCTACAAACGTTTAAGCAACGAGACAATCAGGTTTTGGCTTTGGAAATACTAGTGTCAGCTTTGAGATGCCTGATTTCGTATGCTAGTATCGAAATATATAATTACTAAAGCTATTAAACATAATGAAATCCGTTGTTTGATATGCAAGATAGTTTGAAAATGTTGTAAATGTTTTAAAAATATTGAGTAGAAATGTTTCATATCACGTTTGAGTTGACTGTACATGCAAATTATATTTCTTATCGTCGGCTACCTACCAATCAGCATGATGGTATCGAACATTTGTTCACACAATTATGACAAATTAACACTAGAGTTGATTGCACTTAGTTTAGCGTTTATTACAACTCGCAATTTCCTTAATTAGCAATGTTAACATACTTCCTAATATGAAAAATGAGAAACAGTATTAAGTATTCGTAATCTACATACATACATTCTTTCATATTTCTGGACTTATCTGTCAATGTAAATATTTGAATGCAGACGGCTCAATGTCATATGAAACAATTCCCTTCATTTACTTCCTCTTTCGTTTACGTACCTAGTTAGAACGAAAAAAAGATAAAAACTAGGATTTAATCTCCTCAATGATTGTCTTCTTCAATTCTTCCATATCAGACATGATAGTCACCACATTAAAAATTATGGAATGTATCATTTTCTCTCTTAGTATTTATCTTTCCTTAGGTCTTTTATTCCTTTCTATCTATCCTCATTCGCTTTACTACTGTACTATCTAAAACTATTTAGACACCACTTACATATAAACGAAAACATCAAGGTGTTGAGTGCGATTTATTATATTTTAATTGGCTAAGAGATAAAATTGGGTACTAGGCAATCTGGACTTTTTATTTATAATTTAAAGTTTCAATTGGCTTAACCGCTTTGAGCAGGCTGGGGTGATTTATTCTCCTTAACATGATGATGAAGGAACTACCACATTGATCTACAAACGCAGTGGTCTCTAATTAACCAGTACCGTTGAAACTGATCTTGAAGGTCCGTGGTCCAAAAACATGGCTATTACTTTTTCAAAACGACGATTAGAAAATAAATGTCACGTGACTTTAAAGATTGGAATCGTGTGCAACTAATGAAAGGTTACTGGCCCATGATATGAAACATCCATAAATAACTTGTGAATTTTAGCGATACACTGTCAAACTTTTTAGTCAGTGTCAGTATAGATTCGAGAACATTGGATATTCACTGTTAATTGCTTACATCAAAAACATGATTTTAATAAATAAATTTTGTTAAGAGTTTAGCAAACTAGTGCCATCTATATTAAGAAGGCAAAATCTCAATGATAAATTCTTGATTTTGTTTCAAAAAAAAGGTAAAAGACGGGTCTTCCAATATTTTAACACTTATTATTAGAAGTTAGAAGGTAAAAATTTTTATATTTATGTAGCGATGAAGCATCAAATCAAACAAACTTTCCCAATAGAAATATAAATATTTTGGAACTATAAAACTCAGTAAACAAGTTTTTCTACAAATTCAAAGAAGTCTAGATATTTCTTTTTTAATAAACTATTATATCGAGTTTTATTGGTCCATAAAACTTAATTTCATAATGTTATCATACCTCACATGGAGCTAGAACAGGGGAAATTATGGAGCCGTGACTCATTATAACAACACTTCACAAATATTTTATTTGGAATAATCATAATAAAAACTAATACATCTCGTAAATCATTGAATTTGGAAATTCACGGCTGCATTGTATTTTTGGACGGAGGCATTTTAATTTTTATTGTGTTTTGAAATCCATGCCCCATATAGACAGTCAATATTCATAAATTAAGGTGTTTTACTTGGTGAAATATAAAAAATACTCGAATTTTGGCTATCTAAACTATCGTAATCTAAACTAGCTATTAAAACTAAAATAACGTAACATAATAATCTAACAACCTAACTCTCTTTATTACGTAATTCCATGAATACATTTCATGTTTAAATTAGAAAACATTACGCAACGATAATTTAATCCAACTTTCTCTAAACCAAAATCTTTGAAGAGAAACTTTTCAAGAAAGTCATGATTGTCTTAACCTATCCCACTGTGACACAATGAGCATACCCACAATAACAATACAATATTGAAAACTGGAGCATAAAAAATAGAAACTCCATAAACTTTTCCGCGTGACTCTAAACATTATTTTCAAATAACAAAAGAGTAAATAAAAAATGCGTCAAAAATGCGGCGTCACGGTGACCTTTCCACTTAAATTAACTTAACCCACTAAGAATTTATGGCGACTATAAGTCTCGAGGATGAAATCAAGTTTTAATTTACTAGGTAATTAACGTCACAGTTCGCCGGGCAAACAAAACACGTTTGATGTTAAAAAGCGACATCTAGTCTTTGTTGTAAGTACTAAAACACCGTCAAGTTTCGTGGATAGATGGCGCTGGCAATACCAAAATATTAAGTCTACTATTTATGACCGTCTTAAGATTCGTAAATTTTATTTCAAATTCTCAATATATTATACTGTAACAAGAAGCAATGTGCTAATTAATAGTACATTACAGTACAAACGGGAATTGTTTTTTGGATTAGGTATATACATAATGAGTATAATGGCCTGCCAACGATTAGTACCTCAAGGGAGCGACCCGGGTCGTCCCTACGTGACCTCGTAGGGCCTTATCTAATTTAAACAGCTTTTGTTTAGTTTTATCTAGTAGCTCTATTTACATGGGACATAACCCTTATTTGTTCGTGCCCTGGCCGACCGACCCTAGGGATTACAAGTGGTGACTTGTATTATGGCCGCTTTGAAACTAGGAAACGGGTTTCTGCCGGTTAGTCCTTGCGTAAGTAAGTTATTAAGTACAAAGAAATGTGCATGTTCTCCAAATAACATTACACTAAAAATTATCCGAATTTGTGATTTTTGGCGTTTTAAACATGAATAACTTAATTATTATTTAAAAAGCGTTCTCAAAAAAGCTGATTAAATCAGAAAAAAAACTTTTATGTATAGATTTCTTTTAACACAATCGTACATACCTTGTAAATTGTCCAGCATATACGTCAACAGCTTGGCGGTTCCGTTGTTGTCGTTGTAAATCGAGAGCATTTCTTTGCTTAGCGGATTCCCTCCTAATCCTAGGAGCTGAAGGTGGAACAGTTTCCCAAGCTCGTATGGAAGCACTCGGAGGTAGTTGTTGTGCAGGTGTAATTCTCTGTAAAGATGAGCGGTTGTTATTCAAGGTTAGAGCAAATTCCGACCAAGGTAGCTTGCCCTGGTCATCTTGACCTGATGCGCTTTATTTTTAATTCATTGCAAATAGTAATAATGTTACCAGAATTTTCCTACGTGTATGGCACATAAGTGCATATACAAACATTAATCCCAACCGCGATGTTAAGCACAGATTGTCTTATTTAATATGTAACTTTTTGATCCACTATCTCGCCTGGTCATAAGAGTTGATCCGGCCTACGACTAGAACACGACTTCTCATAAGCAACCTCATTACTCCTTTAGGAAACACAGACTCTAGCAAAAAAATCCCTTCTTAGCTGTCCTGATTAAAAACTTGCTTGCATTAATATGTCCGTCAAACAATAGTTTGCTAAGTACATTCAGGTACAATTGAATTGATAAAGTAATAAAACAAATAACAAAGACATATTTATCTGCCTTATCTCCATAATGCAATACAGGGCGTGATACAAATTCAGTATTTCTTCGAAAGACCGTGACATACATGAGCAATGAGCATATCGTTCTGAAGAGCACAATTTGGCAAATATACCGTCATCATGATTCTTGACGATCATTTTTTATAATCATGCAGTATACGCTAAAATACCAAGAATACTATAGTTTGTCGAAAACGAACGCCGCCTATAGCGAATAAAAAAAATAGCTCAGAAAATGATATTGTGGCACAGTGAAATCACTGCTATACTTATATACTTGTCATGTTCTTAAGCAAAGACAGTAAAAGTCTCATAGAACTAGGCTGATACATTTAACTCAATTTGAGTCAAGTTAAGAATAAAACGAATAAGTAACAAAATAAGGTTGAATTTTGAACTTCATGACCTTAGCAGAGGTGGTTGTTCCCGTTACTCTTGTGCCTAATTCCATTTTACTACCCACAACGCGTTAGGCATTCGTCTGGGTAAGATTTCAACAATGTGACCTCAAATTTTCTCCTCGAATCAACTAATTTCAAACGTATTTGCAAACGGTGTTATTATTATTATTCCAACAATTCTAGTATTGCGTACAGTTCTCTTGATAATTTTATACTTCAAAGGAATTAATTACTGAATTAGGCTCACACTTTCGCTGTTGAAATTCTTGACGTCTTTATTCAGGAGGTTGTTGACTCTTCATTCCAATAATTATTGATTCTAAGTCTATTTTTGAACTAAAACAAATAATGTAAGTAGGTACATGACAAAATTTTATTACAGTTAGTACCTATTTCAACATCGACACGAAAGAAATAACAAATTAAAATCACTCAAGTTATATTTTAATGCTTTAAATCATTAAATATCAATAAGCATATAACATTTTTAGAAGCATAAAGCATTAGAACTAGACTATTTATTAAAATTTGTGAACTGAATATTTTGATTTCAGTACCAAAACCAATTTTAGTTCAGGGCTAATCAAAGTTGTTTTTTCAGGTCTGGGCTTAATATGTCTGTGAAATTGTGTGTACAACACATAGAAGCAATGCACAGATAGAAGAAAATTCTAGTGGCGTACAAAGTTTATATAAACTAACTGATTAGCTTATCCCGTGTCGTTCTTAAAATGCGAACTTGCTCTCGTTTCCTAAAAAAATTTTGGGTTCTACAAAAGCATAAATTTTAAATTATTCCCACCATTTATTTTCCAGACTATATTATTATTTACATGTGAATTTAATACATTGAACGGAGTACAATAAACAAATTTAAACCGCGGCAATTTCCGGGCCGATAACGATATTAATAATTGCCACAAATTTATAACTGCGGCGTCATAGGTTCACGTTACGGTTCAATGACCACACACGGTTATTATTAGGAAATTATTATATATCAGTAATATTAATACTTGCTTATAATATTAACAGCAGCCACATACTTAGTTGCTCAGTCTTTGGTTTTTTTATGACTTAAATTCAAGATGTCTTTATGTCATAAGACAATTAATTATGGTGTCGTCTTGTTCTTGTATGTGTTTGTTCAGGTCATATGGGTTAAAACAAGAAAAGTACGCAAGCACTGAATTATACACAGCTTTATCATTTGTTTTGGAATTTTTAGATAATTTACTTGTATGAACAAAATTGTGAATGTTAGTGACAGCAAATCTAACTATACCTACCTATAATATTAAGCTATACATAATATAAAAACTTATATTACGAAAAGTTTTTTTTTAATTTTGTATGAAATTGCAATTTATGTCGCCATAACATTTTTACGTACATACCTATACATATACCTGTTAAAACTTAAAATAATTTTTGACTGAGATAAACTCAATTGGCCTCAATGTTTCCATGTTGTTTCACATAATTGTTAACTAACTGTAATCTTAATGTAAAATAATCTTCTTGTGCATATCACAGCAATGAAGAGAATGCATGTTTTGCATTGGCGTACATACGACATCTTTGATGAAACGTTATATTTGTTGTCTATCATAATATATGTTGCTATTTCTATTCAAAATATTCTAAAATAAACATAAAAAACAAAAGTCAAAAAAGTCAAATAATTTATTTTAAATAGACCACCAACATGCACATATGAACGTCAAGCAAAAAAAATATTTAAAAAAGTTTAACTCTATGAGTGTCAGCCTGTCCGTCTGTCCTCTAGTAGAAGCTATTTGCTCGTTACAAGAATACTCTAAGGGAGAAACTCCCAACTCCCAAACCTAAACGGGTCGGCAACGCACTTGAAACTCAGGGTCGGCAACGCACTTGTAACTCAACTGCGTCAAACACCGATTGCTAGCCATCAAGCGATCTGCCTGCTCCCATAAAAGTATAATTATTTATTTATTTTGAGTATATCCTGTTTAGAACAAAAACATAATAATTTCTAAGAGTTTATTCATCAAAATCAGACGTCTACTAATTAAATACTCGTCTAAAACGCTACAAAATAACGTGACCAATCGTAACTAAAGCTAAAAACATTTAACATAATTCAGCATTTAAATTACTAATCAAACTGTAGACAAGCCTTCACAGTGTTTACAAATACACGTCGATGGCAAAATACACGCGAGAGGTCAAAGACCTTGGATCTTTACATACGCGTTCCACCAAACATGCCATATGTATAAAACACACAACAAAGCTAAATGCAAATACTACTTGTTTTTACACTCATAAATATTATTATCATTAGATAAAACTGAATGTATAAATAATATTATTATCTAAAAAGTCTTGTATTATGATTACACCAAGTCACATCACCTCAATCAAGTTCAAGTTGATAAATACTCTTACCCGATATGTAATAGAAAGTAGCCTTATAAGTATTGAAAACATATTTTATTTATACCTATGCAACACTTGTAGTGTAAAAACATTTCATATAAGTACATCACGTGTTTTGTATTTGTTTAAATTATTCACAAAATATTATCGGGTCGTGTGACTTAAGACTTATAACAAATGCGAATATATTTCTTAGTCGGCCGTGACATGGAAGAAATTTACATTGTGGAATGCGTAGTAGTGGAGTTATTTTATTCTGTATGCGTATTAAAGAAACTGCACGTCAAATTCGATCCAAATTTGCTTAGTAGTTTTTGAGTAAACACACATTAAACAGAAACTTTCGTATGAATCACGTAGCTTTTTGTTTCACAAGCAAAAGCAAGAATCGTTTGAATCATCCAATAATTAAATAAAACATTACTAAATGATTATCCAACTTTGGCAATACTGCCAATTATAGAGATAACCTTATAAGAATTTTAAATAAACCATATTGGGCAAATAGCGATCGAAAATAACACTTTTAAGGTACATAATTGCTAACCAGCTATTAATACCATCAGTGTTGCACCGAATTAGCATAAAGGTCGACAGTTTGCAAGTTAATGAGTACACACGTCAAACGTTTGAGATATCTAACGAGGTCAGCATTGCTCACTGATCGGAATTAATTCGCTTACCATACAATCTCTTCTCTGCGGCCGTGAATACCACAGACCAAGACTGTTTATAAACTTCGTGTTAGGACATTTAATTTCTTAACAGAATAACCAAAAAGGGTGGACAGACGTCATATCGTTAGGAATAGAACAATGTACACAATTTTGCGAGTCATCAAGAATTAGATCTTGTCCCTCGAATGTTTTGCTGTCTGAAAAGCCAAAACGAAATCGTCTAAAACGAAATTTCAAAACGAAAAAAAAACTTTTAAAAACACAACAGCAAATCCGGGCCCTTCTCATTTTCTAAAATTGCTCAAGATTACTTGTAAATTCGTGTACCAATACATCAATACATATTGCGACATTGTTTACCTTCGAAGTATGAGAAAGTCACGTATGATGATGTAAGTGATGAGTAAACACATCATGGCGATACGAAATCATAGAAACTCTCCCATGACATAATGTAAGTAGAACATAGAACAAAATATTTAAAACCTTTACAAAAATAATCTTCAGTTACGCTGGAAAGAAAGAAGAGGCCAATTTAAGATGATTTCTTCCATTTTTACCAATTAGTGCTAATCAATTAACGTATCTATAGCTATTGCTATGTACTTATCTAATCTAGAAGTCTAGACTATTAGCAAACGTATTTATAAATCTCTAAAATGCTATACGATTTTAGCTAAAACGCTTAGAAATATAATAAAGTCATTCCTAGCTTTTATTTTTACATATAATTTTCCGATATTCTGTAAGAGATCTTACAATGTCTAATAAATCACATTTGCTTTCACTTTTGTCTTGCCCTTTCAAACGTGAAAAATACATTTATAACGCCTTATTATCTCTATAATATACCATTAATTCGTCGTCTTTGTAATGTTATCAAATAATTTCATATTTAGACGAGCATTAAAAGGTTTGTCTAAAAATATCTACAATTTAGTGCATCCGTACGGAATTCTCTAAAGCTAATGGCCGTTTACCAAAAAGGGATAGGTATAAAGAGCTATCTTTAGATGTGACCGGGCAATAAATAACAACGAATACGAGTAGCTTGCACCACTTCTAAAATATTTAAAGATTATTCAGACAATACAGTCTACATTAATGCTTCTACATTTTAGCAAAATAGGTATATATCTTCGTTACTTGCTCGTTCTTCTCCATAGTAATCTACACTTAGGAACGAGTAATTAGGTTCACTAGAGGACACGACCGACAGATTGGCACTTTTTATCTTCAGATATGTTTTTTGACTTCCAAAAGAGATATTGATCTAATTGATATTGTAAGTATTCTTGACATCATGACAAGATGATAAAAGACTCCAAATTATCACAATAAGTAACTATCAAAATATCACAATAAGTAATTATTCGATAAAGTTCTACAGCGTAACAAACAAGCATCAACAAAGCATCTTTTATTTATGATCATCGCTAAACAAACAATGTAAATATAGAATCGAAGGTCGATTAGAAGCTACGCAAACTTTTTGACCAGCTTTCTCTCAAAACAATACTTAATTATCTTTGAACATTTTCCCCCGTCTGTAGAGCCTTGATCTTAATTTAAACATTTATTTAAAGATTGTTACTTAAGCAGTCGAATGTATTGATACAAATTAAACTTGACATACATAAAGTCTCATATTTTTTTATATTTATGGACAAGGTAAACGATAGCTTTTTGTTGATATAATTACATCAGTGAAGAGATTGCAGAATTAAGGATCACAGACGAGACTGTTACTTCAAATATATTTCCGATATTGATGTTTTTGACCTTTGAACTAGATAACAGAACTAAATCGGTGTATTTGTATCAGTGTGCTCCTCTTGCAAAGCACCGCAATAAACTTTATTTATAAAGCCCTCGGGTATCCAGACGGTACACGTCAATGGTCGTTTATTCCGTCTTAGATAAAGGTTTTATCTGGCAACACAAACAAAATATCTCTTTACATTTATAGTCTTTGCTGTTTATCTACCAAATCGGGAACTTGGTATTTGATTAGAAATGTAAACAATTAACTGTTTATCGGATTGTCTGATGTTTTTGTGATAAATAATACAAGTACCTACTTCAGTGAATGTATTGTCATATTTGTCATGTTAATAATTTATTGGAATTTTTAAAACAATGCAGTCCGCTCGCCAAACCTAGTTGTATTTACGCAACACACCTCAAGCGACTAAGACGGCGATTTAAAAAACGGTAACGGCAGACAAATCACAACGTGTACACCACTAACGTTCATTACAAGAACTTTTCCTTAGAAATCGTTTCTTGAACGAAAGAGAAAGTTAAATAAAAATGGCAATACTTTCATGTACTGTCAGAGTAAATTTTCTTGAAAGGTGAGAGAAACGCAAATAATTTGCGAACGCAACATTCGAACAGTTTATGGTACAATATCGAAAAGATATTATCTTCATAATGGTACCATAAAAACGGAATGAAATAATAATGTATGTTAATGATCAGAATGGAGCTCCATAAAATATTCAAGGATAACATTAAGACCACTTGTGGAACTTTCATATTTCGGATTAAGAGAATTTTAATATTAATATGGTAATGGCAATAATCATTATATTGTATACTGGCACTAATTTTGAACTTAATGGCGTATAAAGTAAAAGTTGCGCAAGCGCAGATAAATAAAATTACATCAATTAACAATACCATAGTCTGGTAGCGTGATTCTTCAATAACAGAGTTGTTAATGGGAAATATCGTAATGTATGCTATAGTCCTTTACATTACTAATATTAAACTGGGACCTCATTATGATGCTACATAGCCAGTCCTATTTGCTACCTTAAGCCCTAAATGTAGAACAAAACAAAACACAATGTATTTACTATTGTATCTCATATTCCAGCAGTCAAAAAGTTATTATATATTGTATTGTGTGTACTTATCACAATTTTAAATTAAAGTTTTTTGTTTAACGTTTTCTTACCTTGCAAAACTTCAAAAAGAAATTTTATAGAATAACATAACTTATTCATAGAAGAGAGATTCATAGAGTCCTATTCTAAATACTTTTAACTTTAAATATAACCAAATATTCACCTGAGTTGGATGAGGTCGCCAAGTTCAGCTGGCAGCGATCTTAGCTTGTTATTGGATATATCGAGGGTATGAAGGTTGACCAGCTGATTGATGTCGGGCGGGATTCTTTGCAGCGAGTTGTCGTTGAGGTACAGCGCCGTCAGATGCGTCAGTTGGAAGAGTTGAGGCGCCAGGGCGCGCACACCTCCTGTTACCTGGAAACATCATTAAGACGGTTGAAATCTAGAACAGGAAGTCTAATATATCTAGAACAATATGTCTTTTACTTTGTATCATGCAAAAAACCCCATCCTTGTTAATTCATATAAGGAAGAACATAAATGGAATGGTAGAAATTCATGATAAAACTGAGATGACAGCGCAATACTGTATTTATGACATATTTGATCAGATTAGCTTCATAAACATACTAGATGAAGGGCACAAATGGACATTTTAAATCAAGATATTCTGGTCCACTTTTGTAATATCATCACAAGTCATCTTGACTGCACTACACAATATGTGTACATATAAATGTAAAATAATGGTTTCTGCAAACACATTTGTATGCAATAGAGGAAAGACAAATAAAATTAACCCTCATTTAAATTTAACCTAAAAGGATAAACTGTTTTATTGAGGATGGCATAGTAAATAAACACTGAACTTATCTCACAATGCAATTAATTAAAATAAATATTCAATGCCATACATAAAAAAAAACAAATATAAATAAAAAGAAATTTTATGCAGGTTAATATTCAAGAATGAGCTTAAAAAATTAGAACTTACAGAAATAGTCACTAATAATAAACTCACAGAATAGAATGCATAGAAAATTATGGTGTGTCTTGTTTGTTCAACACCATTTCTTCCTGTGAATTTGTTAAGTTTTTCGAAACTAGGTTATTGGTCATTTGAGGAAAAAGGGTAAATACTGAGTATGTGGGTAGCAAAAAGGTTGTCTCAAGGGATGCATTAAGGGAACTATAACCAAAAAGGAACAATTTGTAACCTAGAGTACGAGATTATAAATGTACTTTGTATTATGAAACAAAATACACTGCAAATAACACAATATCATTTGGCAACAATATTTATCCAATCAAAATATTTTGGATGATCCAAACGCTATATTTATATATCTTTAGCATTTTCATGATTCATTTCATCATGTGATAAGGTAATATATACTTATATTATAAAGTAGGTATATAGGATAAGGTAAATTTTGTAAATTTATAAGTTTGTATGTAGGGGGTAACCTTTGGAACTGCTGGTTGGATTGACAAAATTCTTTCACTGATATATAGCTACAATGTTTCTAAGTGCTATAGGCTATAAAAATCACGCTACGATCAAATGGAGCCGAGCAGCTGGTGAAACCGCGCGAGAGTAGCTACATAGTATTAATACAAAATAGTATACTGAGTTTGATTCATATCAGAATAATTATCCAAAAATGTGAAATAATTATTACAATTACTTTCTTGTTTGTCATGCCCCCTGATATTCAACAAATAATTAATTGTTCCTTAAATGGGACTGTGTCTATTACCTTCTTAGAATTTATTTACCAGGGAGGTAACACATTACCCTCCTTTAAAAATAGATGTGGGTATGTAGCAGGGGTATAGCATAAACTACCTACAGTCATTTGATGATTTTCCAGCCTTAACAGAAAGAGTTCGTTGTTAAGGCGGGAAAATCTTCAAATTGCTTCTTCCATCCTGGATCGGAGCCCTGCCTGAGGGTAAGTGTGAGTGAGACTGTACTGACTATAAACCACCCTATTCCAACTCCTGCTATGCCCGGCAATTTGTATTAATTACTTAATTACCTCAAGCGTGGTCCAGCCTCCACGACGGCCGGACGCCCGCTCCGCTTCCGACATGATGTGGTAAGTGCGCCCGCTAGCGCCCTCATGCTTGTCTTTGTTGCGAGACATTCTGTCACCTGCAAGACAAGTTTATTAATGCCATAATAATAGCAGCCAACAAATCAAATACCATTTAATCCAAATATAAAGTGATTTATAACTGTAATTAATGTTTCAACGAAATGTAAATCTGCAATTTAGTAATAGTTAGATAGTAATTATAAGAATAACTAAACTTAAAAAGGAAACATTAATTAAAACTTTTTTTAAGCTGCATGTTCACAATAATTTTAGTTTGGTTCATCTTTGCTCTTCTATAGCCACAATTATGTTTGCAAATAAGTCTTTTATTGGCCTGCTACAACATATCTGTGTATATCTCTAATAATAGGTACATATGTCTATCAAAAAATCACTTAAATAGTTTTATATTGATTAATAGCTGACTAATTTGTGTGATGCAATTTACAACAGAATTAAATCAACATTGGAGTCTATTTACACTGGGTAAGATGGTATTAATAATAGGTATTTTGGGTTAAAACCCAATGACTAGGGACCGGATTATATGCAATCGCATATTTGCAGATAATTTCCCTCTTTTTGATAAATTAAGCATATTCTGGCTAGTCTTGGTAGGAGCGTAATAATATAGATCATATAGAAATCTCAATATTTTGTACGGGACTTGTCCTCAATGGATTACAAATCCAACTTTTGTGAAGTGACTTAGGCAATATTTTACCAGAAACCGAAGTTTGAAGTTTAAATCAACTATCCTCAACATGTTTCTTCAGAAATAGAGTAAAAAAAAAAATATTTTGCTATTGAAAATTTTACTGTGTAATATTAAATTGTTTAAATAAAAAAAATAATTATAATGATTTCTACATCCAAAATTATAAAAAAAAACCATTTGAAAAAGTTATAAAGTAACATTTATTCAAATACACATTTGTGTATTTAGGGCAATCCAAGATAATTTACATAGAATAAATCACCTAAATGGTTAACTCAGAACGATTGTAATTAGCCTGAAAAAATATACAACCAACTAATCATTTTAGTGTCAGGCAACATAGCAACAAAGCACAAAATCTTGAACAATGATTTTCCAATGTAACTAGGTCAATTTTTAATCCATTCAAAGTTAGATCTAAAATTGCAGTTTTGAATAGCAAACATTTTTTGTTTCTTTTGTGTTCAACATGTTTGGTAAGTTTTTTATGACCCATAGAACTGATAGTGGGAAACTGAGTTAGGTACAACATATTCAAATAGCAAGAAAAAATATGGTGGCATTAATTTGACACTGAGAAATAGCAGTTTGTATTTTAGTGCCTGTTTTTGTATTTATTATAGTTCAAATCTAAAATGTTGTCTTATACTAACACATGTGTATAATATGACTGTTATAGATATTAAATATGTAAAAAATTAACAATAAAAGAAAACAAAAAAGACTTGCTATATTTAACTTCATTCCTATGAAATATATAAATACCTTATTAAATGTTTTTCATCAACTTTTTATAAGAAAGTTGTAATCAACTTAATCAGTTTTTGTATAAGGTTGTCTTTACCTTGTAATATTTTTAATAATATTTTAGTGATATGGTTACCTTCCTAGCTACAAGTAAACTTATGTATTATGTACCTTCTGATTTCTTAGATAGTCATTATTAACAAACCTTAAACAAATAGATGATTTCAAGATGTATTTGGTACAATTAACATTGCTTGAAAACCTTTTTCTTGAGTCTTGGTTGAGATTCTGCAATGTGCCCACAAAGTTATGCATAAAAAGCTGTATATTTTGAAAACTACTTGCTAAGTACTTCTATATAATACACATAATGACCAACTTTACTTACTAAAATAATTTTGAATATACATAGGTATATTGTCTTTGGTAGTTTTTCATGTAAATAATGGGTCTCGAAGATTTTATGGCATTGAACTCACAAGTTACAGCAAACAAGGTTATAAAACTAAATCTGTGATGGTTATTCTGAAATGTTGACTAACACTTTAGTTAAAACAACCCATATTTCGTACTTATCTACGTAAACACTGATACGATTGTTTTCATACATATGGACACAAATTAATACGCTAAAGCACTAGTGAACGATAAATATGTACCTTTAAAACACCGCGAGGGGTCATTAGGTGTGATAAAACCACTTTTTTCGATAAATTATCTTCTTTGTAAAAATAAGGACAACACAAGTCCATAACCTCCGTAGTACGGCGGATAAACCTACAGAATACAGTTATTACGCATGTTTAATAGGCTTTCAACAACGAAACCAGACTTATTTCCTAGAAAAAGTACTGATTTAATTCATTAATTCAACGATTACTGTGTAAATGCGTAGCATCTTTGTGTACAGCTGACATGGAAGAGATGAATCGACTCGTACCACAGTGGAGTCCCCAAGCGCCAATTCAATATTCACACTTACAACAACTTTTATCTAAAAATAACTGGGTAACCATTTAATACACACCTTCATCTACTCCTTAAAACCTTTTACTTCAAGTAAGATTATACTTTTGGGAAATAAATCACTGTAAACAGACAATGGGACACTCTTGACAAACAACCACATCAAACGTCCATTTACCGACTGCAGCGACAATCGACATTAGCGGCAAATTCTAGAACTTTACTTTAGGTTGTGGTGACCATAGACGATTAATTCTACAGTGGCGCCAAGAGTTGGCTTAGTTGAACTTCTTTGTTTCTTGATTTTGCGTATACGTTTTGTATTCTATTTTATACCGTGTAAGTATTCAATATTTAATTTACTTGGAATGAAACTGATGATATTCAAATGGGCAATGAATTTTCGGTACGGTACTTTTATCTACTGTTTTTGTACTTAATAATTTTCAATCCATAACTCATTTCAAAACAAGTCCATCGAGTTAATAAGTTTTGGGTCTGACCTTTTGGATACGTCAAAATAAACAAAAACAATTGTTAATATTACGAGTCTGTGTCGTGATATACATAATAATTATGTAATGTCGTGGTTACAGAGTATGATAATAAGTACTTTTTCATGAGCTAAGGCGCCTGCTTCTCGTTCAGGGCGGTGTATTTTTCCTAGTTATTGTCTAGATTATTTAGGCATCAAGATTATATGGAAAAGGAGGGAAAGGGCAAGCATGTCGAGGAAACTCGGATTTATTTTTCAATTTAAAAGTTATAAATCTACTTTGATCGTGTAAGAAGAGGCCTGTGCTTAGTAGCACTATGAACTGAAGATGATGATGATGACGATGATAATGCAGTTTTCGTGCCTCTTCTTACCATGTAGGATTGTTTTTGATAAAATTTGGGATTGGGACTAAACCCGTAAACGTATAAAAGATGTAATCAAGTCTAATTTATATTAAACAACCAGTATGATATAATATTACGAATAATAATCGTTTATCTACTTGAGAATATACAAGTAAAAATAATATATCACATGTACTTATTGCATTTATGCTTCCTACTTAACCTTACTGTCTTTACAATTAAAATTAAAATTTTAAATGAACTTCAGTTCTTTGTCGTGAACAGTAGTCGTTACTGTGAACTAAATAAGTGGTCCCCATTCCAAATAGTGAACAACCTTTTGATTTTGATCAAAAGAATTTAAATAAAATATTTAAAAATCCGTAAAAATGGTTGAATGTAGCAAGTTTATGGTGAATAATAGTGAAGTTACAAAATTTACATGTCATGAACTGATGCATCCATGGACAGAAAGCTGTCTGAAGGCATTTATCGATATGTCTTGGGCCTGTGGGAAGGGCACTGTGATTTATTATACACCGTTTCTAGTGATATTTTCAGTAAGTATATTTTTATCTTAAAGACTAAGTATAATAGCACTATTTTTCTGTACAAAAATGTTGTTATTCCACTGACTTCTCCAGCCCCGGGGTGAGAAAAAGTGTTAGATTTTTACTGACTAAAACTCGTTCCTGCTCCTGCTCCGGGCCAGACGCAGTACATTATTGCATTTGCATCCGCAACACTACCGGCTGAAAATTGCTCTTTACATTCTATTGAGCTAACTTTGCTCGCCGTCCAGTTACCTGCGCGTACGATTCCGGAGATCTTCGAGTGATCCTCAACGCCCCGGGTGTCTCTAGCGGCAGCTTGAGTATGAGGAGGATGGTCCTCTTATGCGTTCCGCCTCCTTATTTGCGAGCATAACTGCGTCGCAGATGATGAAGATGGTGGCTTCCTAGTTGCTTTCACCGCACCATGGCTTGGACTAAGGCCAGGCGCGATAGGTCTTCGCAGCCGATCGCATCTCCGAGGACGCTGTGGTGCTCATCTCAAGCATATCAGCTCCGTATCCTCTTGGTGGTACTCGCAGTGATAAAACCAGGGCGTTGCATCCGGCTGGATTTGGAACCGGTACTTCTCGAATCTTTCCGTATTCAGGAAATACCCGCATCAGGCGAAAGGTAAAGGGGCCGTGGAGTCTTTTTAGCCGCAGGCCAAATAGGTTACCGCTTACCGCTCTGATGACATACGGTAAGTAGAACATAGTGTTTATAATTATACACTTTGACGGTAAGGCAAAGGACCACTCCTCTGAAGCCATGACTCGACCTAGTGACATTTTAAGATTGGTATATAAGTACATGTTATTGTTTCTTAATAATGTAAGAAATAAGTTGGAACAGTTCAATTGAAATTTGTAATTAATTCAACCAATTACCTTCTTATTTTCTAGTTAATTATAATTATAGTAGATAAGACACATCTTCAAAATTCGTATTACAAACGTCGTGCCCTCAGCCTCAAGGGGTTCTTGTAATTCTTCCGAAATTGCGGGTACTTATCTAAAAAAATTAATGGAGTATAGAAAATAAAGAGAAATATTAATGGAGTGTTCAATAGAGGTATAACGTTTTTCACCCTCTCAAAAAAAAATTAAGTTTAGAAGTGTAGGTACCTACACTTTGTTTTGTGCAAACGAACATACGGATTACCTGAGCAAGGGTAAGCAATCGGCGACGCCGTTTGACACCCGCAACACCAAAGGAGTTACGAGTGCGTTGCCGGCCGTTGAGGGTTTTGAATATTTAAGGATTGGGGAGAGGGGAACGGTTTGAGCTACCGGTTACTTAACTTACACGACAAAACACAACGCTTTCACGCCGGTTTTCTGTGAGGCTATGGTATAATTACTGTCGAGCCGACCCGTTCTTGCCGAAGCTTGGCTCTCCCACACTTACCCACACCACCACACAATTTTATTTAAAGTAATGATTGTTTAGTACTTTGCTATTTCGTAGGTAAGTCGCTATATCAGCGAAATTGTTTAGCTTTCTATCTGGGCACCTATTAAAGTCCATTTTCCGTTGATTGTGTTTAAGAATATAAAATTATGAAAAATAAAAATTAAATTTTAATTTATACCGTGGAAGTCAGAATAGCACAATCAATATCTTAAGTTAACTTTAAAAACATACAAATTTTGGTCTATGTATTAAATGTGGATAATAATAACTATTTCGATTGAAGTTTACAAAAACAAACTCAAAGTGAGACTCAATGTAACACAGCTGTAAAAAAATTTGGACTGGTTGGATTGAACCCAACCGTAGTGTTTTGCAGTCTTTTTTCTATACAAATATTATATTTCACAAATTGCGCATGCACACTACATATAACTAAAATTAGATTTAAAAAACAGGATGTAGAATATTTTTCTACTACTGTTTTTTTTTGTTTGGTTATTCAGAAACGCAAAAATATCTCAATTCGAAATGTCATTGTCAGTTGTCATCTCAGACTGGTCTGTCACTGTTTTTTGTTGTAACTTGTAATCTCAGGTTGTAATCGGGCGATAGTTGAATCGTTGAGTATAGAGTAAAGCATAACACGATAATTTCCACAGTTCAATTTTTGTCTTAAACGTATGAACATCATACGTTTCGGGCATCAAAATTACCCGTTAGTTAGTAGACTTATTTATGAAAGAACATTAGTTTTAAGTGGACTACGTCAGTCGTTATCAGTGTTTATAGCACACACGTCTTCCAAATAAGTGTAAAATATATTAATATTTTAAAATGGTTGAGGCTAGTAAACTTTGGTTCGAAGCTGCGTGCAGTACCTGTAGGTGCCATGAACTTATACACCCGTGGACGTATCGATGTTCAGATGCTACGAGAACAATGTTGATAAGTTGTATAAAAGGGAGCTATAAATTTTATGCCATGGTCTATCTCGTGAGTATTCGTGTATTTTAACTCTTATTAAAACTGGGTCAAGACATGTTCACATGAAATCACGAATATTGCATGTTAGCTAAAAGTAGGACTAATTAATTTATTCAACACTAGCCTAATGGCCTTTGAACCCATGTTTTTAAAGAGATAATTCCATAAGCTATAGGTGCTATAGACATTGTTATGGAATATTGCATTCATGTTATTAATTTATGAATAATCATTTCGTTAATACTTATAATAACATTTTACTAACTATAATCAATGTTATTACTATTCTCTTGAATAAAAACTATCAATGAAATAGTTTGATTATAGTTTTAAAATGAGTGTCCTAAGACTTTAACTAGTCAGCATTCTTTAATTTTTTTTAACCCAAATGCAATCTATGAACTACCTACCAGCTAAGTATATACAGTAATAATAATATTGCAATTATTATTGTTTCAGATCCAAATATTAATGAGAGGTAAAAAACTTGGGAAGAAGGAAATGTTAGAACAATTCAAATTATATTTAAAATCGGGAGTGTTCGGGCTGACTGTTGGCAGTTCCTTTGTCACATTGAACTGCATATTCAGGTAATTTATTAAGTGACAAAAATAGATTTAAGTGCTACAAAAAGACAGAATACAGCACAGAAAATATTTTTAGTAATAATTCCTTTAAAGTTTGCTAGAGGTTTTTATATGAACAAAAGTAGTTATTAAATATAAGTATTATTTTTACATTTACTTTTATACTTAATTATGATATTTACAAAGTTATTATGTTTCAATAGTAGGTTGTTAGTTTTAATTACTACACATAAATGTTAGGAAAAATGTGAAGAAAAATATATAATGTTTTTAAATTGTAATGTTACTTCTCTGTATGTTGACATCATTAATTTTTAATGTTTTGTAATTACTTAATGTTGAAGACAGCTTTGTGTAATGCTCTTAAATATATTCAACTCAGTTTGATTCTACTGTATATCCAAAATCCAAACTAATATTATAAATGCGAAAGTAATTCTGCCTGTCTGTCTTTTCTTTACGCCTAAACTACTGAGCCTATTTGTACAGACATAGTTTGGAACTCGAGAAAGGACATAGGATAGTTTTTAATCCAAAAATCTGTAGAAGGTCTCTATTTCATGCGAATAAAGCCGCAGCCAAAAGCTAGTCTATCAATAAGTAATATGTGACAGCATGGTTGGCACAGTGGCTGGGAAACTGGCTGTTGTGTAATGTGTTGTGGGTTCAATTTATGCACAGAACAATACTTTGTGCGATCCAAAAAACATTTTTTTTAGTCTTTGTTGATCTGTTTCTTAGAATAAATAAGGTCAACCCATACTAAAGCGTAATTTCTTCCCACAACAACACATTGCATAATAGCCAATGTTTTTCACAAACTCACATTAGTATTCTTATAAAGACAGCCTCCACAGACACATTGCCACACAGTAGGATTTATCTCCTACTACATATATTTTTATTACCGTTTTTTGTTTTGGTGCAATTGAATCATGTTATTATAATATTGACTATTAGACTCCTAATATTAAATTAATTTATACTATAGTATAGTTACTATTTGATATTTGGGACTTCCAGTGATTTTTAAATCTAAGCATAAATGTGTTTTATCTAAATATAGGTTGAATCTAGAACCTCGACAATCACTCTTGTAAACACAGCACTGAAGCAATAAATAAGTATTGTCGACTACAAACATCTTTTTAAGATTCTACACTGAAGTCCTAAAGCCAAAAAATGGGTTTGGTAATGGTCTAAGTAAACCTTTCTTTGAAATCCTATTTTTTTTCATCATCATTATTCCTTAACATGTGCTTTCTGGAAGTACTGGCAATAATTTAAGAATTGTTTTTGTGTCATAAAATGAATTAATCAAGGAGAACCGATTCATCATCATCATCAGCCGGAAGACGTCCACTGCTGGACAAAGGCCTCCCCCTTGGCTCTCCACATCGGACGACAAGTTGCCACCTGCATCCATTGGCTCCCTGCGACTCTGACGATGTCGTCGGTCCACCGATTAGCATGAACAAATTGCTACAATAAATACTTTATTGTACAACCAATAATGATTGAGCAGTGAGAGTTATGAAGAAAGTTGACTTGAAATTGCTTCACCATTGATCTAGTCTAGATTGCTTTCTTTCAATGTAGATGGCTAATAGAAGTACATATATTGTTTCCAGACGGCTGTTCTTCAGCGAATTTTCATATTATAGCACAGTGCTGTTGCCATGCACAGTAAGTGGACTAGCAGTGTACTGCGAGCCACCATACAGAAGAGTTATGGTGCTCAATTTGTTTGTGAATCTGGTGAGTCTAATTTTTATTCCAATTGTTAGTAATTAAGGGCTAATTTTACAATGGTTAGATAAAAGTTAGGCGGGGAATAATTATTATGATGTCGCGTCATAATGTTTCTGTAAGAAAGTGACAGCAATTTTATTCCTCAGATAACATTTATCTGACTATTGAAAAATCAGCCCTAAGTTGAATACTTTGTTTTGCGCTGATGTCAAAATGGTTTCGAATTTAATTCATCAAACATCAGGTATTCCACTTTTGAAAATGTTACTGTTGTTTATCAGCTTCTAATATAAAATAATCATGACAACAATTAATTGTTATCATATTCTTTTACAGTTATGATAAAATAGTACTAAGGGATAACAGTAGGCTTAAGGAAAATACTCAAGGTTCAGATAAATAGTTACCATTTAGTTGTTTTGTTTATTGAACCTTACTTAAAATATATGTAGATATTATTATCGTCCGTAGGTATAGTCAAATCTTTCTTTCTGAGGAAAAAAGACTTCTTTCTTTCTTTTTTTATATTCATTCATCAATATTAATGTGTATCCTTTTATAGTCATGATGGCAAATCATTATTTAGAATACGTAGGTATATTCTTGATCTCGAATACGAGTAAATATACAATGTTTACACATTGTAGGGCAAACTGCGCTGTATCACGTCATAGTTCACTTAAAAATAATGAGTACTTAGTGTTCTTAGTTTCACATTTATTGGTAACACGCAGTTTTATCTAACCTTTTAACGGATAATCCATTGAAAAATACGAAACAATGTTTTTAAAGGATGTAGGAATAAGTAGGTAGAGGCACTTAAACGCAAAAAGTTTCACGTAAAAAAGGTCGTAAACTCGTAACAATCAAAGTATGAGAAATAAAACCAGTTCTTTTTTTAAATTTGAATATTGTACTTCGGTCAATATCATTACGTATTATGTCGTGTGATAAACACCTATGTTTGAAGTAATAATATAGCTGCAAGGCTCTCAAGTTGTACGCCAACGGGTATTACAACTTGTTTTTAGTATTTCGCAAAAATATTATTATTTTCCTAACTCTTACTAACTCAAATAAGTACAAGTTCTTACTCGAGCTTGTACTGTGGTGGCGTGGTAGTTAAAGCGCCCATTCCTTATGCTCGAGGGTTAGTGTTTGGAACATGGCTAGTAACCGATGTGACTGTTTGGAGTACAGTCAGCTCAGTGAAAAAAAAATATTTAATTTAAACGAGCAACTAAGTCTACTACCACGACTTAGTTGCTCGTGTAAATGATGCTCAAACCTTTTCCGTGCGAGAAGAGGCCTATACTCAGCTGTTGGCACCTAAAGACTGATAATGTATAAATCAAGCTTCTTTCTAATTTTGATATGCCACAATTTAGTAGGTAAAGGCCTCATTTAGTTTCGTACAAAATGATTTATTTATTAATAATTATATTTAGTGTTGTTTAATGGTGGTCCTGTTTACGTTTCATGTATTGACTGTCTATGTAACAGACAGATCAACATCTTTAAATGACATTGAATAACAGACATTAATTCATGAGACGAGTTCAAGCAGGAAGTTATGAGTTATGACTTTATTGATATTTTCATTAAATACGACTTTTTTTTATTTATACTTCATACTTCATATACAATTGCCTCTCGGGACTGAACGCCAATAGCATTTTCTGCTAGTCATCCCTGATCCCTGATGTAGTGTAGAGAGAAGCCGGGGTTGGAAGGGCAGTAGTGTACCGCGGCCTCAGCCCGGAACAGAGGAAGGAACGGGGAGTTTTTGTCAGAAAGAGACTTTTACACCTTTCGTCCCACCCAGGTCGGGAAACGTTGATGATTTGCCACCCACAAAAAAAGTAAAGGTAATGCAGAGCCACACTTTATATGATATGGTTAGTCAACAATATTACCAATGTCACAGAAATATTTTTTAGAAAGTCAAAGTCAAAATATTAATAATAATAAAATTTATTTCTCTCTCCACAAAGGATAGCTAATTAATGACATCTTAGGACTAAACAAAAAGTACAATACAAAGCTCATTTGCGAGAGACTGGAGTCCGTGCTAGGGAAACCCTGTGTTATGGATCTACAAAGTCATTCATTCCATCTAAACCATGACTAGGTAATTTTGAATCTTCAAAATAGGTAGCCTGTCAATCTGTTCGGCAGTGAAGCTCGGAAGGGGCTCGTACCAAATTGTAGATTCGAATGGAGAAGAATAAGCAAGAAACTCCATCGTTACTCTGTTAAAAATAATTATATTTGTTTAACAGCTTAACTGATACATTATAATATAGAATTATTATACAGTTTCTTTTGTGTGGCTTACAGATTACCTCTATTGAAAAGAACATACATATAATACATCTAGTATTTAACATTATTTCTCAAATCACTTTGATATTTTATACGATATTATACCAGTTTGACAAAAAAAGTGTGGTTGAACTTTGTCCTAACAATATATTCATTATTTAAACAAATGTTGGATAATTTTGTATATGATTATATTCGTGCGAGGCCTGCTTAAATATGATTAACAAACTAGAATATGATTTACAACAAAAATATGTTGAAAAAAATATATGTGTATGTGCACACATACATTTTATATACATGTACATTTTATTATTACTAAACTGAAACTGAATTATGTATGACATCCTTTCTTTAAGGCTACCCGCTCCGGCTCCGGTGCAATGCACCTATACTCTTTGTCTTAATTCACAGGTAGATGTACGCCTTAAAATAGCTTCTGAAAATAACAAAATTGTAATATTTATTATTTCCAATGCAGTATCGACTTTAAATACTCTAGTTTTAAAATACGTTATCGGTTAAACGATTTGGCTAACAAAATAGGTAGTCCAACAAAATGTTTCTGTGCTCAAACCTATCTATGGACATTTTGAGACTATTCTTAAAGCTAAATAGAGTTCAAAATTCAATGTCCATATCATTTTTTTCAGGTGTTCGAGTACTGGGTACGGACATTAGAAATGAAGGGTTGGCTGCGGCGGTCTCCAGGCAAAGAGACTTTAGTCTTTATGCTCGGTAGCGCTCTCTTCTTCTATCTTATGCGGTTAGATAGAGACAACGACAAACGGACGCCTTTGTTCTGGTATGTATTCCATTGAATTAAAAATATACTGGAATATTTTTTATTTATTCATACACGGAAAATTAGACTTTTTGTGTAAAAATATAAGATTCATTTTGATATGACGGATCTTTTCCCTGTTAAAAATTCAATATTGCTACTTATCTTGGTGTGTTTAAAGTCGACGTATAACTAACTGTTCAGCAAGTATGTATTTATAGATCTAGGTTTATAGTTTTTTATTTACATTAAACGAGTTTGTTGAATGCAAATCCACAACTTTATTTATAGATTTTTTTTATTATGTTTGAATTGTGTTTGATATGTACCATTACTACTTATATGTCCATTTTAAACGCACTATCGATCTTAAATGAAAATCAGGAACACCTTAGAGATAAAAAAACATTTTGTAACGAGAGGGAAATCTCTCCAAATGTGCCGTTTCAAACAGAACTGCCTTATTTATCAGGCCTTTGACCCAAATCTAAGTAAAGTTGTATAATTATGTATATTTAAAGGTTTTTCACACCGCCACGTGTATCGAAAGAAACTGGCGAGCCTGTGACAGGAATACATGGCAGGAGTCCGGCGTGCCCACACAAAGAACCCTGCATCAATTATATTTTAAAGGTAATATTATACTTTCACACGCATTACCTAATAGCTAATTTCCAGTAACCATGGAGTTTCTTGTTCGTTCTTCTTGAACGAGCAAATAGACTAAGATAGACTTAGAGGAAGGACCGACAGACTGCCACTTTTTATCTTTAAGCTTAAAAATGCTTGTAAAGGTCTAATTGAAGTAACTGATTTTGATTTTAACTTTGACTTCGACTGCAGAAATATGTGTGGTAATATTTGGCTTTATACATTTTAGGGCACAGCACAACTGTTCGGTGTTGGATGCGCAATGACTATGCTGAGGACGCTTATCCCCAAAATATTGACACCCGTGAAAGCATTCAAATCTTTGAAGATGTCACATATGAAGCTTGGACTGTTCTTCGGAGGATACATCGGTATTTATAGGGTAAATTAAGATTTTATTTTAATTTTACTTATCTTTACAATACCTCTTCTGGTTTTGTGAGATATTTTGCTGGTATGAATACTAGATGACTTGTTGAAAATAACAACTTACGTAAAAAAAGCTCCGTAAGTTTATCGGCACGTTGATCCGCGACGCTGCTCATAAATAAGAGTCCCGTTGTGACTTGACACTGGTAAGTAATTAGTTATATTCAATAAATTTATTATGTGCCACGATAGTTTCTATGGAAGGAGATGGCGGGAAGAACTTGATATGTTCGACGAGGATTGACCGCAGAAAGCTTTGTGGAGACAGGAGTGGAAGAAGGGTAGGCAAGCCTTTGCCCTACAGTGGGATGACAACGGCTGATTAAAAAAATGTTTCTATAGTAGAAGATTATAAGAGAACTAAGTATAGAACATACAAAGGGCGGAAGGGGTGAAGGGTTAAGGTCAAATATAACACTGGTAAACTCACTGTTCGCTAGCTATATTATGAGTCCTGTGATTGGGGCAAAAATATGTGAGTTAGTATTAGTAGTAGTACTGGTATAGTATTAGGGCTGATTTTTCAAAACTCAGATAAATGTTATCTGTGGAATAAAATTGTTGCTGTCACTGTCTTATACAAACATTCTGACGCGACAGCATCATAATTATTCCCTAGCTAACTTTTATCTAACCATTGAAAAATCAGCCCTAAATTAATTAAAATATTTATTTCAGCTAGTAGTGTGCTTACTATGTCGAGCGCACGGCAAGGACAGCGCTATGTACGCGATACCGGCTGGCTTCCTATCAGGACTTGCCTTCAGAGCCTCACCGTCCACCCCTATCTCGTTAGCGCCTGTCACTTCTTCCTTACAAGTAAGTGCTGTTGTATCATCTCTAATTAGTGATACTATACTCGGAATTTTTATTAGATTCCTGATTTGACAATTTCAGTGTTGCAACGATATGACAAGTACTAAATAGTGACGTAGCGAAATTATTCTATATGGAAATCGAATATATCCGAATCGATTACATTCGTTTATAAATTTACTCTTGTAATCTAAATTTATCAGGAAATTAAATATTTCTGAATTGATAATTTTGATTTGACAATTAATTAACCATCTGATACTTTTCTTTGATGATTGTGTGTGAAATTAATATTTTTTTTATCTATTATGGTAATATTTTTTTATAAATTGTCGCCGTCTTCGCTGTTACTTTCTGTTACATTTATTATGAATTGTGTCTGTGATATTTATTGTCAATTAACATATCTAGCTTACTCATTTTTTCCTCTTCTTCGACAACATGGGATACGCATTTCGACCATTCAGTAGTCGTAATTTTTTGAATGCCTTCCTGTAATTGATTCACTAATAGTTTATCGATTTTTGTGTTCATCACTACACTGTTATATGTGGTATCATTGTTTCACAAAATGACAGTGGTTAATGTCAAATCTGGAATCGAATTGTGACTATAATTATTGTAACACTAGAACTGTCAATGTCAGTGTCAGCATTTAGTATAAATAAGGTGACCGAGAGAGTGTCGGCCATTGACAAGGTAACTCTGGTGCAATGAGCTGCCCGACTGTGTACTGTGACAGTACAGTCAAAGTACCCAAGTCTTTTAGTCATACTACAAGTGCCTCATTTATATCTAGATCACTCTGGTTTCATTTCCTACTAGTAGATTTTACCCTTTGTCAAGTACTTATTTCTATTATGCGCTATATACTATGTTTATATTATAAGCAAAATTCCGAGCCAAGTGAATTACATTCATTCAATGCTAAATAAAAATATTCTATTCTGATTCAAAGAGAGTAAAGCTAATTTATTTCCTGAACATCTACCAAAATTTCATCGTAATCATTGTAGGCGTTCCCGAGACCCTGTGAATATCAGTTTGTTTATAGGTATCAGATAATGAAAAGACTCGTATAAAATTATATGAAAAGTCTGTTCCCCTAAGCAGAATAATCTCTGAAGCACAGTAACAATATTTTACCCACTTTCCAGATTCTTGGCTCATGGGGCTACCAGAAAGGCTTGATTCCTGAGAAATGGCCGCTCGTTGAGATCTTATACTGTCTCTGCCAAGGTCTACTGTTCCACGCGCGAGTCATGCACGAGGACGTCTGTCCGAGATACATCATCAACTTGATGCATACTGTTACTAGTTCCAAGTAAGTATGGTTTTTAATAGATATGAGAATTTAAGTCTGCAAATGTTTGGGTGGCTAAAGTATACCACACTTCTAGGTATGCAATCGTATGCGAGTAATATTATTTAAAAAAAAAACGTTGCCCCAAACTAGGATTTTCTCCTGTATCGTGGGTGCGTTAGACTCGCAACAACAATTTGTGGATCACATAAAGTGAATTGAGAGAAACAGAATTATTAGAGAACTAAATATAAATAGGTTAGACGTAGGCGTATTTTATTATTTTTTGGCTCGCCCACTATCCCGTGAGGCAAAAATGATATACTCATTAGTTAATATTTAAAGCACTGTTTTTGTTTAGTTTGTTTATTTTGTTAGTTAACACATTCAGTGCCCCCGACGCGTATGTGCGTGCGAGGAAACGCACATACGCGTCGGGGGCACTGAATGTGTTAACTTAAGATTAGTTTATGATAGGACTGACGTGAACTGTGTTCAAAAGTCCCATAAAATAAAGAATAGAAAAAAAAAGTGAATCATATTCACCTAAAATAAAGCACTTTTTTAAGTTTTATTTGAAGGTAATTTACACGAAACCTATTTCTTTCCAGGGCCGACGAAATTCAGTCAGCATTTATACAGAAAATGTTAAAGTACGCTTCAGGTTAGACTTTTAGACAAATTTATTTGTGTATTTATAATTTATGAGACATTTTATGAGATGGGAATACTCGACGAAAGAAGAGAAATGAAGTTAAACTTTTTGTGATTTGTAAGTACAGTAATTGGGAGTACACATAAATGTAAGTGTTATGACAAATAGGACAAATAGCTACCTGTGATAGTGTATGTGGGTAACTTGCGCAAATTAAGAGTTGATGCGCAACCATTGCGCTAACTTTTGCGCAAAGACAAACTGCAAGAAACTCGAATGTATGATAATTATTAATAGTAAAAGCATGTATGTTGTTATTAAGTGAAATAGGAGACATGTATTTTTGCACCTTAACATTCTCAGATTAAAGTTTATTATTCATTTCGTCCAGTATTCTCGTCTACATTTGATTTAGGTGCAAGTCTGTGATTTATGTTAAAGCGGATGTTTTGCGGTACAGGGTTTTATTTTAAATGGGTATCGTTAAAGGGTTGGTGTTTACGTTAAATACTTTGTATTTGTAACGCAAAATAAGGAGGCAAACAATAAATGGAATTATGAAAACATAATTTCTACTTTTTAACTGCTCGAATATCATACTTAATTCAATTAGCTTAAGATAGAAATTGCTATACCAATGACAATTAAAATAACAAAATCACATAATTTTGCCTGTTTACCATAATTATTTAACTGACAACCGAATATTTCACCTGAATCTCTGCTTTTCAGCATTATGTGCAAGATTACTTTCGTTATTTTGCCTCTTTATTTTGTGAAATCAATATTTATTTCACAAAATGACAAATCAACTGTATCCAATAAAAGTTGACCTTTCGCGGCATTGGTTTTATTACCAAACGTAAGATTAGGTTATATTTGTAATCTGCGTCATAAATTATGTTTTAAGAACAGTGTGTTCTTGGATTAGAATAAAGTAACTGATTTGTAAGCTTCTCTTGTTGAGGTTATACTGTGCTCTAGAGACTGACTGTATCTCTAGAATAAGAAAGGCTATGAAAGATGAAAGAAAACAACAACTTATGCACAATAAAATTAGCATTTTGTGCATTTAAAATATTTATCAGAAATTACGTCACAAATGTACAATGAAATTTACAGTTGCGTGCAAAAAGATTTTATAATAGAGATTATAATCTTTTTATATTGGAGTGAGACGAGCGCTCAAGCGCAAGTTAGCGCGAGGCAATGTAAATGAAGCTAACCAATCAGAGCGCAGAACATCATAAACGTGTCCTTCGAGCAAACGTTAACTTGTAAAAGTGCCGTTTTATGGCTTATTTGCAAAAATAAATTCATTGTTTCAAACAAAACAAATAAAATAATGGCGCACCTACATTGGCATAGTGGTGATGGTATTAATTCCCCCATAATAGTAAGTTTATTTAAAAATAGTATGGATTCATTTAATAAAATAATGACCATTAACATCGTCAGCCTTTGAGTGTCTACTGCAAAGGCCTCTTCTCACGCAGAAAAGGTAAGGGCATTAATCACTACGTTTGCTCCAGACGGATTGACTGGTTTCTTTACAATGTTTTCCTTGGTCGTTTGTCAATACCATTGTGTCTAAATAATATTTTTTGCACGCCACTCTTAACTAAATATGTTGTAAGTTATTTGTATGAAGTTATAATGGAGATGTCAAGGAAATATTCAAATTAATACTACGCATTATTATTTCACTTATTTAAGTCGTAAGTAGAAAATATGAAAAGTCTTTATGCTGATATTTAAAAAAAATCACTTTCTTTAAATAAATTTGAATATAGATAAAAGTTTATCAGGTACTTGTAAGAAGGCGATGAAACGGGCCCTAGCTGTTTTTGGAATATCACAAATGTTTAAGTATGCTTCTATAAGTTAGGTTAGTACTTTTTCAAGGTGAGAAAATAGCATTAAAATAATTGAAATCCAATATAAAAGAAACATACTTATAAAATACATTAGTACCTATCGGTTGACAGTTAATCAATATCAAAAATATTTTAAAGGGACAATTGACTCATAGAAGTTGACGTCTTTATTTAATTTTATTGATTAAAATTTATGTTTTTTATCAATATTATTTCTTGACCATTATGATAACGGTTCGTAACGCAAGGAAATGAGTTTTGAAAACAATCTTGATTATGAACTTGTCAATGTAATATACAAATAAGCAATAACAATGTACATCGCTTAGGCCTTATTTACGTTTAAGCGGCGCGTTGTGCGGTGCGATGTGCGGTTCGTCATACATTGCTCGTGATGTTCATATGTTTGTGTTTGCACGGCCGTTGACACGACTTGATGCTGTAATGTACGACAAATGAAATACGCGCCGCGCAATTCGCCGCTTAAACTTAAACGAGACCTTAGAGTGCAGTGATCTGTGGTAAGCCGCTGGATGTAAGTCGCTTCCAATTGGCCGATCTGGAAATTATCTCAGATGGGGCTTATAAGAACGTAGTGTGGCTGGTATGTTTGAAAAAAGGGAAATTAAATCAGTGTTATACATACTATAAAATATCCGATCAGCCAGGACTAGAAGCTAAATTGGACTATAACCTAAGTAAATTAAGGAATTTAGTCGCGTAGCAAATGAATAGTGCTTATAAATCAGTGCCTGGGTGATGATATAATGAAAATCACTTTTAGGTAAATGTTAACTAACAACGAACCTTAGAGAGAGTAAGGGTTATTTAAATTTTACTTGTGTGAATTATATTTGTGTAGAAATATGAAGGTCAAGTGTTAATATGGGAAATATCATTAACTTATTATTATTTTAAAATGAAACAAATGAACTATGTAATTAAATATGTTTGGGAAAGCGACCTGAAACAATACTTGAGTTGTGTTTCACCGTGATATTATCGGAAGCCCAATCCCCACCCCGTCATCCTCAATCCCCAAATTCCGGCAACGTACTTGCAAGTCCTCTAGTACTCATTCAAACTGAAACTCGCGAAGCTCAGACTTATGATACTGCTTAAGTAGTGCTTAGCCTTCACCGCTCTTCATCCGCACCAAAAGTGCAGTCACGTAGCATTTTCTCGTGTAGCTTTTCGCCTAGGGTGAGGCGAAAGGGAATGTCAAACTCTTACGGTCTAAAAACCACCTTCATCTTTCTCCTGCTCCAGGACGGGGTCGCAGTATCCGTATTGCGCTTGACCCCAGATTTAGGGGTTAAGCGCAATACATCATGTACCTATAGAACATTTTTGTGCGACTACAAATATTATTTACACAAGTAACAATGGTATTTTATTAGGCACAAATTATAATAGTTACCTGTAGAGTTCTTTATAAACAACATGTTTGTAATATCAATTTATTTATTACGTTAGCTTTATAAAATTTTATTTGTTTGGGTGAGGAAAAGTTATAATTAAAAAGTAAATACTGGTAAACACCAATTAATTGACATAATATATAGACTCAATATGCCGCAAAAGTGTGCTAGGAGTGGTATTAAAATGAATAAGTAAATAAAGTCATTTTGGATAAAATTGAACTAACACAGAGTGACGCCGGATCATAATTTTAAATAACTAATTAATGCCTGCATCTTAGCGATACAAGTAAAAAGTATTTTTATTCGAGTAAATTTTAAAAACATAGTGTTTTCTCAAGATCCAATGTTACACCAGTAGGTGTTACAGAAATATTGGACCGAAACGGTGATATTATAGAACAGACTAAAATTCATTTATCCAACTTCTTTAGTTCAATTTTACCCAAAATGACTCAAAAGCCGTTGTCTTATTTATAATTACCAAATCGCATTTAAAAATATTAAAAAGGTGACAGTTAGGTTAGTGTTGCCATAGTGATAAAAATTACAAATTATCCAATTATTATTATTATAATTTGGACACATTTCCTTTGTGCACGAATATTTATTTAAATTATCACATATTGTAGGTGATTTAATTTGTAAGATTTTTATGGCAATGTATTTAATGATATTGAGGAAAGATATTTTGAATTAGGCTTATACTAATTTACTTGCATCACAATACTTAGTAAAACATAATAGAATACTCCTAATTGCTTCTCAAAACGAACCGAAGCTTAAAAATTTTGTTTTCACCGTACTTTAAGTATGGCTACTATACCACGCCTGTTATAAAATATGTACAATTTACAGCACCTTCCAATATCATTGATATGTTCGACATTATTGTTATATTTTTGTAATAAATGATTTTATATTAAAACTTTGTATTGTTTTAATTCATCAATATCCAAGCGAACGCGAACGTATTGCTCTTCTATTGTGTCTAGAATTACCAAGATTAACCAACCAAAATTATAACAATGTACCTATTATTTTCATCTCAAACTTATAAAATCATAACTCTTACGTGTTAGACAGAATAGAAATTCCCGTAAGAGGAGTTTTAGGGAAAATGAAAATGATGTAGTTCATATTTACAAAATTATATTTCGAGACAAATTAAATTAAAAATCAAGGTTTTAAGCAATAAAGGCTAAAGTACACTGCGCTATCAAATGTTCGTCATGGAGCCTTATTTAATCAAGTTCTGTGACTCTTGGGCCTTCATTCTCTGGTTGCTGGTTACTTGGCCCTCCCCCAACGCCGTGTAGTCTCATCATGGCGGGTTGACACACAGCTTGCAATTCCTTCAAATGATTCTCCAGCTCGTCGATCGAAGCGTTACCATGAGATTCGAGCCATCGCAGCTGATTGTTGCACTCATTACGAACTTTATTCTTCTCATCCTCCGTCAACCTGGATCCAGCATTGTCTACTGCCTAAAATGTAACAATAATCTTGTGAACATTTTAGGAAAACGCTTATTTTGATTAAATACTTATTTTTGTCCCCGATGTGGCAGGAAATAAAGGGATTCTAATCATGAATTATTGAATGGTGTGTAAAATATAAGATTACAATAAACAATACACATTTGCCATAGATATTTTATACATTTTTAGGCAATCTGTCAATTTAAGACGCGTTAAAATACGTTGTTCTAGATTTTTTTTCGAATTTCTTCTTATTTTGTAAAAGAAAGAAAGAGAGAGAAAGACACAAGGATAATAAAGATTCGGAAAGTGCACATAATCTATAAAATTGGCAATGTTTAATACACACTTCCACTGTATTTTGAATTTTCAGGTAAAACTATCAAATGACTGTATGTAAAACTAATCCATATGACAACTATATGTAAAAATAATCCATATCAATTAGAAAAACACATTGGAATGTGATGAAAAACAGAAATTTTGTACGATTTAGAAAGAAATACATACCGTTTTACAGCCAAAAATGTAGCCTTCCAACTGATTCTTAACTTCGACTTTCTTCTTGGAGGCTTCATCCTCTGCTTTGAACTGCTCAGCTTCGTGCAACATTTTGTCAATATCATTCTTACTGAGGCGGCCTCTGTCATTGGAAATTGTAATATGTTCCGATCTCCCCGTACTTCTATCTTGAGCGCTAACATTAAGAATGCCATTGGCGTCAATGTCAAATGTAACCTATGAAAATTTAAACTGTTTTAGCAAAGTAGAGGAGATAATTTGAATATAGCGACCCTTTTGTCATTATAGAGGATAATGGTACAAAGGGCCGCTATTGCTGAATATGTACATAATTGTATGAATTTGTACAAAAAAAATTATAAGGAACTTTTTTTTGTTGTGAGGGAAAAATCGTCAAATGACTTCCCGCTCTGGTTCGGGTCGGAGGGAGTGTCAGACTCTTACTGACTAAAAACACCTTGTTGCTTCTCCTGTTCTGGGCCGAGACCGCGGAACGCTGCGCGCCATCCGCTCAGATCTGGTTTTGGTCGGGCGGCGAGCTTCCCTTACTCGTCGTCCGCAGGCCCGCGCTTACGGTGGCCGAAGATCGTCTCGATTGGGTGCTTATATAAAGGCGACGAAACAGTATGACCGAATCGAGAAAAAACTAACTTCAATTTGAGGTATTCCTCTTGGAGCTGGTGGTATGCCGGTTAAGTTAAAAGTGCCCAACAAATTATTGTCTTTTGTCATTGCTCTTTCGCCTTCGTATATCTGAAAAATTAAACAAAAGTACATAAAGTACACCTACAGCCTCTGCAAGAAAATTGACACTTTATTTTCTTAAAGCGACTATTTTTATTTTTATTTCGCCGAGAATGATTCGATCACTAAAGACCTTCGATACTTCTTTTAATCGATTTACCTGAATGGTAACAGCGGGTTGATTGTCAGCATAAGTACTAAAAGTTTGTTTCTGCGCTATTGGGATTCGAGTATTTCTTTCTACTAAACGGGTCATCACTCCACCAGCGGTTTCAATACCCAGCGAAAGGGGTGTTACATCGACCAATAATACTTCAGCAAGGCGTGTGTCCTTAGAACCGCTTAGAATAGCTGCTTGTACTGCAGCCCCATATGCTACAGCTTCGTCAGGATTAATAGAGAGATTAAGAGACTTGCCACCAAAAAATTCCTGAAATTCCGATGCGGATTAAAGTAATATATTAGAAAAATAATAAGTTCATTAATAATATAATACTGTACAATGTATTTATTATTTGCTACCTGTAACAACCTTTGAATCTTCGGTATCCTTGTAGAGCCGCCAACCAAAACTACATCATGGATTTCTCTCGTGTTCAATTTAGCATCTTTTAATGCTCTTTCTACGGGACCCAAGGTTGATCGAAATAAGTCAGTGCATAGCTCCTCAAATCGCGCTCTCGTGAGCTTAGAATAGAAGTCGATTCCTTCAAACAACGCATCTATCTCTATACTCGCTTCTGAGCTAGTTGACAGTGTTCTTTTAGCTCTCTCACAAGCCGTTCGAAGTCTTCTCAACGATTTTACATTTTCTTTCAAGTTCTTTTTATATTTTCTTTCAAACTCTTGACTGAAATGATCCACCATTCTGCTGTCAAAATCTTCTCCGCCCAAGTGAGTATCTCCTGATGTAGACTTTACTTCGAACAGGGATCCTTCAGCAATTTGAAGAATTGAAACATCGAATGTACCACCACCAAGATCAAATATCAGTACATTCTTTTCGCCAGTTAAATTTTTATCGAGACCGTAGGCAAGAGCGGCGGCTGTGGGTTCGTTAATGATTCTGAGAACATTAAGGCCAGCTATTACACCAGAATCTTTTGTAGCCTGCCTCTGGGAGTCATTAAAATAAGCTGGCACAGTGATAACAGCGTCCTTAACCGTCTCACCCAAATATGTTTCAGCAATGTCTTTCATTTTATTTAAGACCATGGATGAGATTTCTTCTGGAGAAAACCTTTTCGTTTCTTTTTTATATTCAACGACAATTTTCGGTTTCCCACCGTCAGAAATGACTTGGAACGGCCAATGTTTAATGTCTTCTTGTAATTTGGGGTCATCAAACTTGCGTCCGATGAGACGTTTTGCATCAAAAACTGTGTTCTTGGGATTGATTGCTACCTAAAATTAAAGAAGTAGGATTTGTAAAAAACAATCTGATGTCTTATATGAAGGTATCAAAAATTCTAAAATATCTGACGGCGATTCGAAATATGAGAACGCCTAGAGCTAGAGCATAGACCAAAGAACATAATATTATAAGAGTATAAGTATAAGTAAACAAAGTATACCTGACTTTTAGCGGAATCACCGACGAGCCGTTCAGTGTCAGTGAAAGCGACGTACGAGGGCGTTGTCCTGTTACCTTGCTCATTCGCAATGATCTCCACTTTCCCATTCTGGAATACTGCCACCACGGAGTATGTGGTCCCAAGATCTATGCCCACCGCTGGTGCCATCGTCCGCTACTAAAACAAGGAACAGTAAATTGTTTTGTTTCTCTCAATTATATATATTATCCTTTATTTTAACTGCATTAGTCTCTGGAACAAAAAGTGTGGTATTGTAGTCAAGTTTAATATCAAAGTTTGTCTATCAGAGGCGTCGTGGATCTGAAATTGGAACATTGATAGCTAAAAAGTAAGACAATATTATCTTTTCTATATCATTTCTTTAAACATTCTTGCAACATTCGAAGTCTTTAAGTATTCGTTTTTAGACTGACCTTTTGTTTCGGCATTTCTTCTCAGAGTATGCCGGCTTCACCTAGTTTTTCACATATAAATTGACGTGTAAAAGTGCCGTTTTATGGCCTATTTGCAAAAATAAGTTAATTTTTTCATTGTTTCTTTAATAAAATCTTTTTATTTAGTACAAAAATCTATCTACTTATGTTTCTCACGCCTATTGTGCAGTGAAGTCGATACGGTTAATTTTAGTAAGACCAGATATAAAGTATTAGAGAGATAAAAAGTATTTTGAAACACGTGCCGCAGACTAAGCTTTTGTATAAATTACCTACTAGCAGCTGCAGCGCGGTTTCACCCGGCGCTCGGCTCCTATTGGAAGTAGGGTGATGTTATATAGATATTAGCAGTTAAAAAGATAACCCCTACATACAAAAAATATTTTACCTCTTTATAATATTATAGTATAGGTTATGTAAATCGGAGCAGCACAACAAAGGTCGGTTTTCGTCACGATAAACTACATAGTTTTCGCTCGACGTTTATGAAGCGTCCAGCATGGCTTGTCTTCATTATCTTGGGGGTAAAATTTTATGGGTGATGCAGAGGCAAGTAGAGTGGAAGGAAAGGAGGTTGGGTTGGAGTATGGTTGGACACACATTTTTAAGTACCAAATTAACATAAAAACATACACTATTACACTATTACAGATTAATAGACTACTATTCTATTTTGACATTTCAAAAGTACCTATTTATAATTTTGTTGGAATATATGATTTTGATTTTAACTTTGACATACATATTGAAGTGTGTTGGCCCGGAGTGATACCACTGCGTCACAGAAAACCACAGCGTTGTGTTTCGCCGTGTAAGTTAGGTTACCGGAGGCTCAATCCTTCCTGTCTTCCTATACCTGTTCAACTCTTGGCTCCCTATTATCCCTTATTCCCGTTAACCGTAAGCTCGGTTGCTAGCGTACCAGATAAAAAAAATATGTACTTAAGCATGTATTTAGTTATATTTACGTATTTGCGGGTTTCTGTTCCATTCTGATTCCATTAAAATTGTTGTGTACATGGAAATAGGGCTACAGCAGTTTATTAGGCACATTAATAATTGATTTAAACAATCCAGGATTGCAAGTACGGAGGAGCAGTTATGTACCGCCATCCTGACCTGGACCAGCAGAAGGACAGCTGTCGTTTTTAGTCAGTCAAGAGTTGAAGACTTCGTCTGGCTTTACGAAGCGCAATAGAAGTAGTAGTTCGAAGGTTTACCGACTACAAAAAAAAAGATTCATACAATTTATCCTTACCAACGGAATTGTCCTGTGTTATGCTAAAAAGGGGCCCGATATTATGTAGATTAAAGTAAATATGTCAGTGCCGGGTTGGGCGCAGATTACACCCGCATGAAAGTGCATGATCCTCCCAAGGAACAAGCGTGGTGATTTATAAGTACTCAAACTAATCATCATCATTTATTTTGACGACACATAAACCAAAGGCTTAGATTACTTCGATGGAATATTTATTAAAATTGATAAATTGTATATAAAGTCAAAGCTACATAGGCACATACTACATAACATGCGAGTATGTTTCGTGGAAACATTAATCGCAAAGCTCACTTACCTATATAACAATGAATCGCAAAATTTGTATGCGCTAACTTAACAATAAAAAACTTTTGCCAAATATTTTATGGTCAGGAAATAGCTCTTACTCGTATAAAAAAAAATATATTAGAAAGTAGAGAGGGATATCAGGAAACAATTGCAACCGGTTGGATACCCATCAAAGCAGGGGTGGGCAGCTAGCTTTAAATAAATGAGTTTAAAAATAAATAAAAAAAAGAATGGCAACTTTGTCCTAAGAAATATTATTTTATCACATTTAATTAAAAAGCGACAATGAAGAGAGCCACTTTACAAAATTCTGGTAAACAAAACCTCCGTTTTACAAATACCTATACATTTTCCCGTCCGAAACTCTCAAGTCTGTAAGGCAGTCGTTATCTTGACACCCTTAAACGAAGCTAATAAACGTGGCCAAATTGTAAACGTCATTATGAGAACCGGCAATAAACTTCAGAGAAAGATATCGTCGGTTTAAAGACCCAATGATTTGCCCAATCAAACCAGCCAGTCCTAATAACTGTGAAACAAAAATCGTTCTCAATGTATTTTCGTTTAAAACCCGCCCAACATTTACTTTGGGAGACAATTTAAATTCAATTTGGGATTGAATTTGCTGCGGTATGGAAGAACGGATTCGGGAACTTAACTTTGAAAGATAGTAGATGAGGCGGTGAATCTTAATAGTTGATTGACTGTGATTGATTATCTAAAATAGATTAAGTTAAGTACTAGGTTAAAATTAGTTGTCATGAGAAGGATTGTAGTTAACCTAAATTGATTCAAAAGTATGTCAAAAAGAATTTATAATAAACTACCTTATCAAATAAGGAAAAGAATGTTTAAGTAAAGCTACACCACTGGCTAAATGAGCCAAATCTTTATAGCGTTAAAGAGTTCATAAAATTTTAAGATCAAAGATCTTGAACAAATAGAATCGAATATTTGTATGCTATTTATTATGTAGCTGAAGCGTGTTCTACTTAGTCTTAGTAGCACCTTTATACCATGTTTTTATGCGAATAAATATTCCAAAATGGTTTTGTTATTCTACAATCTTGGTTAGGTTTAATTAAAGAAGCACGGCCCGGAGCCAAGTGCGTTTAGATACACAATCATAAAAGTAATTGTTTAAAACATTTCAGGTAAAGCTGGATGATTTTAAAATAACTGGACTGTATTGTTAAAAAGTTTCTATCATTTATAAACAATACAAGAACTTGTGTTACACAAAAGTTTCAAAACGGCGAACACTTGTATCAAGAATTATACAGAAGCTTGTAGCACAACAAACTACGACCAGGATCGAATCCTTCGCTCCTTGTTATTTAAGTGAGCGTTAATAAATGGTCGCGTCATAGTAATATGGCGTAGCGTTCGTAGCTCGTAGCGTTCACGCCGCGGATTGCTACGATTCTATTCTTTAGATTTCTATTCATTTTTTATTATTTTATTGGAAGTGGAACACTTTTCCGTGGTTTTATCCAAGTATCATATTTCTACGTTGTAGAAGGATATAAGATTAGTAATATTATTGTATCTTTCACAAATATCTTGTTCAATGCAAACGACTGTTTTGACATTTACATACATACTATATGATCGTGCCACTTACAAGTACTTACCTGACCTTTTTAAAGGACAGCCGCGATGGGTATGTTCTTTGTCCTTCCCGAGGCTTCTCCGTTTAAAAATAGAATCTAATTATAATAATTTTTGATTTATTTACATAAATACCTGTCCTTGGGTATAGATTAAAATTAAATTGCGTTCGAGCCAGAAAATCTTGCTAAAAGTTCCAAAGTTATTTCATAAACAGAATATTTCATGCAGGGAATCTTCTACAGGTACCAGGGTCACAGAAATTACGAAGAATATGAAAATTACCTTATCTACTTTGAACCATATTCCAGTTTATACATATTCACTGTTATTTAACAACGAAATATGAACACGAGATCTTTTTCTAAGAACGATGTAGCACATTTACGTTGTTCGTTTCTCACATACATTATTTTATTTTAATTTTTCACTTGTACAATTTACATAATTACCGAACTTTATGAGACATTTATTTTGACATGACACCGGCATTATGTCTTATTTAGGAGTTCTTTTTTTGGCCAGTATGAGCTTTAGAGCATGGAGTTTTTATTATACAAAGACTATTATTTATTAAGGACGTCTACAAAATCGGATTATGTTAACTGCAGAATAAAAGTCTGACTTTACAGAACGTTTCCCGTCTTTATGTACAAGAAAACAACACTAAATTTCATTCACTAAAATATAATATTAAATAATTTATAATCTTATTTCACTATCACAATTCTTTACTTTAATCACATTAAATAAATAAACGAAAAAAAAACTTAAACATTTTCGTATACACATCTCTAAAACATTAACAAAATACCACATTCAGATAATATATTAGCAGATCATTAGAAGTTTTAATAATCTTCTGATTTTCTCTTACAGAAGCAGTCTCTATCGCTTCTTTTTCTTCTTGACAAAATCAGGTGGATGGAATCCCCGGGCCTGAAGCAACTCCTGAACATTATGACAGGCGTAATAAACATTGTTCATGGCGGCTTCAGTTAGCATGTCTACGTTGCATTTCCCTTTGTTCTTGCCTTTCTTTTTAGTTTTCTTTTCTTCTTTTTTACTATCACCGTCGTCTTCGTCTTCTTTTTTCTTTGGTTTTCCGGCCATTTTTTTCAGGGGCTTTTTATTTCGGCGTAGTTACGCTTAGCAACGGTTTGAGGTGATATTGATTAAACAAATAATGGTCGTGTTTAGAATTGTTTGTTGTTGCGATGTTGCGATGCTTGTTTTGTTGTCATCAAATCCAAATCCAAACTAATATTATTTATGCGAAAGAAACCTTGTCTGTCTGTCTGTCTTTCCTTCGCGCCTAAACTACTGAACCGGCCTCAGTGAAATTTGGTTCAGACGTAGTTTGACAGAGACTCGAGAAAGGACATAGGGCAGTTTTTAAATTAAAAATCTGCAGGATATCACTATTCCACGCAAACGGAGTCGCGGGAAAAAAGCTAGTTTAGTAATAAATAAATTGTTTCTTTGCTTTCTGAATATGTAATCTTTTATTATATTACTTAATATTTTTCAACGATGTGTTGTACTAATATGAAAAGTTATTCGCGAAGTTATCTGTAGTTGAAGAAAGTTATCTGAAAAGTTATCGTTTAGCGCTACATGTTATGTTTCGAATTATTAATTCTTTAAGCAACTTATTAATTCTTAACAAGATTACCTATAATTCATATTGGATGAATAGAAAATATTTGTATCTAAGTAGTCTAAGATGTTGTTGATTGTTATTGTTGTAGTTTATGTCGTGGTGGCTCGGAGGTTTGGGCGCCGCTTCTCATGCGTGAGGGTGCGGGTTCGAGAGTTGCATGTACTTTCTATGCCTATTTTTACACCGATAAACGGTGCCGCGGTGAAGGAAAACATCGTGAGGAAACCTGGACATATAATTTGTAATTATACGTTTTAAATCACCAATCCGCCTTGAGCAAGCATGGCGATGAATGCTCAAACCTTCTCTGTGTGAGAAGAGGGTTTTGCTTAGCAGTGGACACTTATAGGCTGATGATGATGATGATAAAGTAGTCTTAGCTATGTAGGAGATAACGGTCCATAAAATAGGGGCTCCGGTTTCCTCTCTTATGTTGCAAAACACCCAGGCGTTGTTTGACATCGAATTTATATAAGAATGTCTTAGATAGAAGATTTATCGCTCCAGTCGAGCCTGATTATTGGTGACGAAATATGGCATTTCCATACTAAAATCGAGCGAACTCAAAATCTTTATTTTGCTTATCGTTCAATGAAAGGATTAACAATAATTCACAAACGAATTTAAGTTTTAACTAAAGATACTTACGACTATTTACTATATACACACCACAGACCACACCAAACAAAACAAGTGGAATATCTTAAACTAATCTTGTTAACTCGGTTTTAGAACTATCTGAGGGCCTAGACAAGTGGCAAACGCTCGGAGTCGTTTCTATTCTACTGAAAATGAACGCTTGGGCGTTAGCGTTTTTCGATTGGTAGCCAAGTGTACAACCACTTGTCGAACGCTCATTCTATTCGTATGTTACAAAAAACATCAATTGTTCTTTATGGTTTGTCGTACGCTAATGTCAGTTTGACAATAGGTCGCCGCAAAACTAGAATATTTTTAAGTTGTGAAGTGATGAATTCATGAATTTTTTAAGTGAAATTATACATGGAATACCGATTTTAAGACGGTGAGTACTGTAAATAAGTATGATGTAATAATCTAAATTAAATTATTTTAGTTATGTATCATATATCGGCGTTATGTTTGTGTATTTAATATTGTGTTGAAATGGTTACTAGGAATAATATTATTTTTACATGGAACCGAGGTTTCGAGCTAGTCTAGAGCAATTCTTAATTATTTTAGATTTTATGGAAAGTTCATTCGTAAAATCGTATCAATATTTCAATATCTTCACTCAGATTAAACTTAATATCAACAATGTCGTGGTCAATCTGCACAATCAACAAAGGAATATACCACTTAGGCAGTTTGTTTATTTTATGAGCGCGGCGATATGTCGAAACCCTAGACGACTGTTCAAAGGTCAGTTAAAGGGATATCAGCTGTGGCAGGATTTATTATATATATCTTCTACCACCATAAGAATTTAACATACTCGATGTTAAATTCTTATGGTGGTAGAAGAATTTCGAAAATCAGCAGATAACTAGAAAATGGCATGAATTAAAAATAATATCAGAGTCCTTAGCGATTTCGATAATGACGACCTCGGTAAATTAAATATTTATATATATTTATTTTTTATGAATCTAAAATCTTTGGATAGTATAATTTAACACAATGCTTTTTATTAATTGTGATTTTTAGGTTTAGGCAAACTGGAAGACATAAACTAAAACCAAATATTTTTAAATAAGGCAAAATTCTGGTGGTGGTGGACCTAGCAGCAGGTCTCTTTAACTGCATTAGAAGAGAGACTGGTTGCAGTTTTTGGAGTGTCTACTGTAGCAGGCCAAGCTGGCATCTGCTGGATTCAATGTAAGTATTTTATAAACTGGGACCACACTGTATCTTTTGTATCTAATATTGTAAAACTTGTCAGGATCAGGTCATCAATTTAAATAGATATTTATTATGTATTGATTGAACTATGTTCCATATGATGAAAAATGGTAGTCATATAGCAAACATAAAGCAAAATTCTAAGATATAAATAATAACAAATGATTTTATTTCAGACCATCAAATGACTTGCACTTGGTCCAGGCAGGAGGCAACACTAATGAAATACCATCAGCAGAAGGAGAGAGAAAGTCCAGTAAGTTGATTGTAATAATTTTATTTGTTTCTAACCATATCAATATTCCATAAATATTATGAAAGCAATTCTGTCTTTAAGCAACTAAAAGATTAATTTCATTGAATATAATAAAGTTATGATAATAAAATATTATTTTCAGCTGAATCCATAGGCAGTTATACATCGTACAACTTTGGCACCGGCTCGAGAGACAGCTACGCCACCATCCTAGTCCGCCTCTCTCCTTCCTTCTTCGCCGCGTTTTTGTCCGGCAAGAAGCCTAGACTGCAGGCGTCAGCTTCTCCGCGTTCGGCAGCTACAACACCAAATCGTCGTTCTTAATTGTGGGCGCGTAGGAACAGGAAGTAAAGCCATTCGAAAGAACGACAAATGAATTTGTAAATGTCGAGCTCCGTCGACGTGAATTCGAGGAGAGGCGTGACAGGTTCCTTCATGAACGAGAGTTGTTGTGTTGAGAGTTTTACTGCATTTCTAGCAATCAAAAAAAATTTATTTTATGTTTTGATAAGGTAATAAAATGTGGTAAATATACACGGGAAAATATAGTAAAATTACAAAACCTTTGAAGGCTTTGCATGCAATTTTATTGGTATTATTGGTAATTAGATAGGCTATTGTACATTATCTTTTTGATTTTGAAATTTACTTTCTTTTTAGACGTATATAAAATTAATCCTGGCACAACCTTAACGACATGATGACGAAACCAAATGTGACTGTCATACCAAAGATGATGTGAATGCTAATTTTAAGTTTGAAAACAAAGTAATTATGTTCAGAAAAAGTAACCAAAAATAAAAAAAGTTTTATTGATACAGATTTTTTTTATTTCACCCTTAATGATAAAAGAAATGTTGGAACCTTAGTTATTACAAACATGGAGTTTAAATCAAGATAATTTAAGAGTACAATGTAGTTGTCTTAAGCTATGTACCAAAGGATTATAACAAAATAAATAATAGTCGTCATGTTTGTTTACCATTATGATATAATATGTAGTTCCCGCATGAATGAATCGCTTCCACTTGACTGGATGACCATTTTAAAAAGAGTCGTGTGTGGCCCCACCCTATTTTCAATTCATATTTAATATTTTTAAATTGTGGTCACAAGCCTGAAAAAATATGTTGATTAACTTTTGTATAATAGTTATAAGCCGAAGCCTTCCCTATTAGCCGAAGACTTCCTTTAAATAGAATGAAATGTATAGATGATAAATGTATATAGATATGTAATAGAATAAAATGAAAAATGAAAAATTATATTTGTAGATTCAATGAGTGATAGCCTTTTCTATTAAAAAAGGGTCTCACCTTTACTTGGTTTCATTATAGCTACGTGAGTGCAGTCAATACATCATACGACAACTGGTAAATTAAATCTTCTTCGGAATCTAAAACCAAACATAGTTCAAGTCAGGCACATCAAACATTAAAATACTGCTGATTTATTTTTTAATACATACTAATATATATTTGTACTGATTATTACTTACTCTTGTCTTATTCTTGAAATATCTTGATTCGTTAAGGGATATTACATATATTTTAATGAAATTATGGAATCTATATGTATATGTCGCAGTAAGATAGATGTAGCCGTAATATAGTTATATCCTTAGGGATATAATTATATACTGGAACATAGTTATACGAAAGCGATTCATTACTATCTCACTAGGGATATAGTTATAAAACGGACCAAGTTTAGTGATATACTTATATTACTAGATTAAGTTTAGTGAAATAGCTTTCGGAGTGTGCGCCTCCCCCGCGGCGTGAAAGGGGTTGGTTGCGTTTATGGCGGTGTTGGGAGGCCTTTCGTGTGGTTGCGGAGCGAGGGACCATAGAGGCTGATGTTTAGGGCAGAGCCGGGGAGGCTGAAGTTTCCGGGCGGGTCGGTGCAACCGGAGGACAGGTAGCCCACTCGAACCTCAGCGGTGATCAGTATCTCAGCAGGGAGTTCATTCGGTATCTACTCCGAGGCGAGAGGGACGGCCTCCGTTGAATTCTCCGGCGCAGGTTATTCCGGGGATTCCGGAATCAGGTCTAGAACAAATTTCTCAAGCTGAGGTTCAACTTTAGCTTGGAGTGTTGAACTATTGTTCAGCCTTTTAACAAGGCGAAGAAGCAGGGCCTGAAGGGCCATGATGAAGAGGGCCTACGTTCCTACAACACAACAATAACTTTGCTTGAGATGCCACGGATGAGTGCCTCCTCCAGCAGGCAGGTGCCAAAATATTCCCTCCTAGGGTATCTTACTAGCACCTATCACCAAGAAGAAGAAACCCGAACAAAATTGGTGGTTAGGTGCCTTTTGGTCTGAGGGGTCCTATAATTCTACCCCTTCAAAGAGGTGAATTTGGAGGTATGTGCCGAGGAGAGGAGGGAGGTGAGTATCTATTGGTGGGGTGGTGTTGGTTGTTTGATAAAGTTCGGTTACGCACTTGTTTAACACTTTGATAGCTATTCATTGAATAGGGAGTTAGTAATACTTTATACAAGTCATTACCAATAAACAATGCGTATACCTTGAATAACTATTTATTCCTTATACTGCTGATTGCTAGCAACATTGATGAAAGCGTTCCGAAACTTCCGAACAGAAACACTTCTTGACAATATTCTTGTATTATTATAATTATTTAATTATAATAATCAATAAAATACTTGATTTTGTAAAACAAAAAGAAGGTTTTAGGTTTTTAATTTAGTTTTAAAATATTAATTTATCAATTCTTTGCGAAACATTTTTGATAAAAATGTTGATATTTCGAATGTACCTAATCAATGTCAAATACATATTTGACATAAATTAGAGTCGTGGCATTAGAATTATACTTCGATAACCCAATTAGGTACTGAAAATATTCGTAACAGCTTTTAATAATAGGTGTTATACCTATTAATGAATATCAAGCTAATATTAGGGCAGCTGATCTTATATTCCTTTACCTATAATTGATGTGAAATAATGTTATAAGTATTAAGATACATTATCTCCACATCAAACAATTTTAAAACTTCACAATCTCCTTCAAAATTTCGGTTTATATCGCCATCATACCCCATCTTCTGGTTCGGGCACGCTACCATAGCAGCGGTAAGACCCCTCTTTGAGGAGTGGCTTGAGAGACGCCACGGCGTCCTCACCTTCCGTCTGACGCAGGTGCTTACCGGGCACGGCAGCTTCGGTAGGTTCCTGTTTCGGATTCAGCGGGAGGAAACGCCCGAGTGTCGTCATTGTGAGGACCACCTAGAGGATACGGTGGAGCATACGGTAGCGGTATGCCCTGCCTGGGCTGAGCACCGCCGTATCCTCAGGGAAGTGATCGGCGGCGGCGACCTCTCGCGCCCGGCCTTAGTCGAGGCCATGGTGCGGAGTGAGAGGAACTGGGACGCCGTCTCCTCCTTTTGTGAAGCAGTCATGCTCGCAAAGAGAGAGGCGGCCCGCGTGAGGGAGCAATCCTCCTCCTCACGCCCCAGCAGCCGCAACTGGCGACACTACGGGCGTCGGGGATCGAGGGACGATCTCCGGCCACCGTAAGTACGGGCCTGCGGTCGGCGAGTAAGGGCAGCTCGCCGCCCGACCAGAACCAGGCCCGAGCGTACGGCGCGTAGCGTTCCGCGCGCGCCTCAAAGAGCCAATAGACCACCACAGACGGGGCCCTAAAGGGCTGATGTTCAGCCGGGGTTGCGGGGTAAGCGCAATGAGGTACCGCGACCTCGGCACAGAGCAGGAGAAGGAACAGGGGGGTTTTTAGTCAGTAAGAGTCTGACACTCCCTCCTGCCCGGCCCTGGGCGGGAGAAGTCATTTGATGATTTTCCCCTCACAAAAAAAAAAAAAAAACCCCATCTTCTGGTTAGTCAACTGCCAATCAGCTGGTTCTGACCAGTAGACATGTGAAATTAAATTAGTTTATCCTAATATATCAATGAACGAACAAATAAATAAGTATTACAAATATTGTATTCGTAATACGTATCTGTATCTATTACAGATATTTCGTCACACTTCTATGCCACGTATTAATTTTTATCCTATGCTTGATGCTTGATGTGAATATAAATATCATCATCATCATCAGCCTATAAGTGCTCACTGCTGAGCAAAGGCCTCTTTTAATACTAAGAAGGTTTGAGCATTAATCACTACGCTTGCTCAATGCGGGTTGGCGATTACAAACTTACAATTGAATGAATATAAATATGTTCTAGTAAAAATAGAAAAGATTATGTTTATTTGGAAATAGTAATGCGATTGTTGTTTTGCCTTTTTAGGAATAACAACCTGGTTGTACCGACAAATATAAAAATACTGACACTGGATGTTTGATTTTATTAAATATGCCTTATTCAAGCAATCACATTTCTAAAGTAACAAATTCTGCGATATGCGACACGACTTGCCAATACGATAGATACTCTGCGACACACATTTGTGATAGATTACTGACTCATTCCATGAATATCAGCTGCATCGGCTTGATCTTTTGTCGTGTAAAGGCAGGGCTCTAAAGCTATGCAGGCACGGATTTCTGCTGGGGAACCCTTAGTCCTATGCTGTACCTATATCATGAGATAGCAGATCAACAAATTCCATATTGTGTTTCTTTGAAAATTTTTATTTTCTTTATAAACTCTGCTCCTTCTAATGAAAATATCATCGTTAGGATCATTGCGAAATTAATTTTCTTTCTTTTTTGTTGATTTTTCGGATTTCACAATCACTAAACACATTTTAGCAAAATAATGTTAAATCAATTTTATGAGTCTGACAGTTAAAATACGAAAATGATCGCTTATTCACACGTTATACTAGGTCCACGGGCTGAATAAGTCTTGTCTAACATTTCATACAATTTTGACAATGGTTTTATCAGCTGTATACGCGGGAAATGTCAAAAATTGATTATTAGTAATGAGTCTGCTATACCTCTGTTATAAGATGTGTGTAATTTTTTATTAGTAAGGGGGTTAATCTAGTAATATAAGTATATCACTAAACTTGGTCCGTTTTATAACTATATCCCTAGTCAGATAGTAATGAATCGCTTTCGTATAACTATGTTCCAGTATATAGTTATATCCCTAGGGATATAACTATATTATGGCTACATCTATCTTACTGCGACATATACACCGGTATTTCACTAATTTGCATTAAGAAATGACGAAATTTATTTCTTCAATGACGCCCAAGCCGTACGGCTTGGACACCGCCCACAATAATATAAGTGCGTGCATTTGTACAAATTTTATTAATTTAAACGAAATTTTTCACAAAAACAACTACCGGTATCTAACAGCTGTTTAAATAATCGCCATCTTGGGTAGTGTATCGTAGCGTTTTCTACAGGGTCGTAGCGTTCGCTTCGTAAGCGTACATTAGAAACGTTTACAGTCGAATTCGCTTGTCAAATGTGCCACTTGCCTACGCATTTGTATGGAGAATATCGTATTACATTGTCGTTTCGTTTAATGGAATAGAATCGTGATACACTTGGCTACCAATTACACGTTCGAAACGCTAGATCAAATTTCATGACGTCAATTCATTCATAAACCATTCTATTCTACTAGCGTTTGTGCCACTTGTCTAGGCCCTCTGGAATGTTTTAGCTTACCTACCTAATACAGTCCTTCGTGTCTGACGAGGGGGTTATTCTCATATCCTCACGACCTACATTCAGAAGGTCTGGGATCGTATTTGGCTCGTTTCCAGCCAGTCTGTTCACCTCTGCAGATCATAACGGCAATATATTAAGTTTTAAGGGGTCCTCATATGATACGATTTATCGTTTCGACCTATGTGATGAAAAACGAAAAACGTACCGAGTGATGACCTAAAAACATTTTTATGTTATGAGTCGGCAAACGAGCAGAAAGATACCTGATGGTAAGCAATCAGCGCCGTCCATGGACACTCGTTGCCCGTCTCTTGTGGGTCATTCGGGATTTAAGGATAGGGGACTTGCGGATTGAGTATAGGGTCGGAGAGAATTGGGCTTCCAGTAACCTCACACATACGGCGAAATACAACGTAAGTGCTGCTATACACCGGTTTTCATACACTAAACTTTGCTATGATCAATGTTAAGGATAATAATTTTATTGTTTTGTACACAACCATTAGCACACATTACAACTATTTATTTATTTACTCTTTATATCCTTAAACGTTATGTATTATTTTTATTTATTTTTTTAATTTTAAATTATCTTTATGTACCTATGCCGTAAACTGCCCGTATTAAATTCTTCTACAATTAAACTCCATCCAAAGGTTGTCTGGACGAAATTGCTTTTAAGCGATAAGACCGCCAATTATACCATCTTCTGTGTTAATTGTTTCCTGTATTTATTATCATTATGGTGTACAATAAAGAATATTCATTCATTCATTCATTAGCCAATAGCTAAAAGTGCAGTGATAGCATCAGGTTGACGCCAAAATGCTCTCCCACACTTAAAAAAAATCACATGTTGTCCATTATAATGAACTTGATACGATGAATCGTACGATGTAAGAGTCCTTTAAGATGTCCTTCGCTAACCGGTTCTTCTTTTGCATAATACAGCGAAAAATTGGGAATGATTCTGTCTCTGTGTAATTGCATGGAAATTTGGAGTGCGACAATTTTCTGATGAAGTGATGAGATCTTTCAAAACTTAGACGAAACATAACATGTGTATGCAATGATTGGGCGATCAGGTTTTGAGTTTTATATAAAAAATGATGCGTTTTCTTCTCTTGTATTTGAATGAATGGATGATATATCGATGCAATACAGATTCCTCTTTCCAAATTGATCTTTATTTCATTACTATATACACATAAACATTTGGAATTAGCAAATTATTGGGTGCAAGTAGCCAAGTATGAGTACTAGAAGTATTCTATTACCTAATAATGTTTGTACATTTAAGTTCAAATAATGTGTAACATAATAATATTCTTAAAAACCATGTTAATCTACATCCATTATAAATATGATTATTCTTTTCATTCATCTTATCCAGCTATGAACGACTATTATTCGCTAAAAGATATGATTGAAAACACACAAAGATATTTACAATGCAACTTTATTAACTTAAACATATATCATTTGGCAGATTGTATACAGAATCTCGGACATTTTTAAATGCACAATATTCAACAGTTTATAATACTAATATCGTTTTATTTCATAGTGTGTAGAGGTTCTTTTATTATATGTTCTACTTCAGCTCGATGCAAGACTGCGGCTCCAACGGCGGGTGTGGCTCCTTCTGCCCTGCCAGAATATAATAACTGGAAAAAAGAGAATAAAAAAGGTGTCATTCGATGCACGACTCCATTTAATCATTGCGTGATGTTTTATAGAGCTATCAGTGAAAGAATTTTGGGAATCCGACCAGTGGTTCCAAAGACAGTTCCCTACATATAAACTTACAAGTTTTACCTCTTTATTATTAGTATAGATACTTCAGCTTATTGTACAGACATTAATATAATTTGTTTAACACGTTCACTGCGCCATCATTTTCAAAGAACTTTCAGCTGGTGCTTTGGAGACCTAAAAGATCTCGAAACTAATCTGCCCTTTAGTGCGTTTGAGACCTAATCAGTCTCCTAAAAATACAGTTTTGACAATAACTCATATCTTCCAGAAAACCAATGACATATATTTTAAAGTTTATGTGGGTGAAAGATAGCCTGTTGCTCTATATTTTGCTAGGTTCGCACGCAGTTATGACATTTGTATAAACTACAAATACCAAAAAAAAAATAGGTATCGGTCGTATCTCATACCGCAACCGAAGATAGTTCAATATGTGTAGTAAGTAGTGATGGGAACAAAATAATATCTCAGTTGTCGATTTAAAAAATTATTAATACTAGTTACTTCTAGTTTACTATAACAACGTTTTTGTTATAATGACTGAAATTGTTATTGCTAATGTTACCAGAAACTTGCCAGAGAGATGTGAAACCGGGTTCCCCGCCGTGTAGTAATGCTTACATAATTCTAACACTATAACATTAGAGATAAGCAGCAAAGCCCACCAGGAATGCGACTAAGATAAGACAGTCACAGCAACAACCAAACATTTTCAGGCAATCAACAGAAGAAGTACATTAACACAAAAACTACGTTTAGTCCAAAAAAGCCAGGCACATGTACTAACATGTGCCTGGCTATTTAAATTGTATCCAAGAAGACGTCTATTCAGTAAACTGGAATGATTGAAATGGTGCATAATAAGCTCGACTTCATGCGAACCGTGCTGCAGTTAGTTGACGATGCTTAGCATATGCGTTGTCTGGAACCATTACCTTAGTTTCTGGAGAGATTTTAGCTACCTTTATGAGCATATGTTTCCTTCTAAAATCACTCATTGTTAATAAAAAGTAATCAACACGTACACGACGTATATACGCGAGTGTTATTTCCGATTATCCACGTCGATGCTAGGACAACACTAACACGAGTCACGGAGCGCCCGCGCCGCCCTCCCTTCCTCTCTTGCGTCTACGAGGCCTATGATTCCACGAGTATCGACATATCTCGTAACGCAAGAAATAAAAATAATTATAGTACTGTGCGTTAGGGATCTAATCCATCTCTAATTTATTTTTTAATGTCTTTAAATTCAGTTTTAAGTAGAACGCAAATATGTATATGTGTCTTACTCATACATAAAGAACTTTACAAGTTAGATCCTCCCGCAAGGAGTGAAACAACACGATTTTATTCAACGCACAATAGAAAAGTTCTGCAAGAGATCTGATAGATCTCGTAATGCAGCGAACGTGTTAAGCAAAACCCAATTTTTTACTGTAGAAAGATAGGCAGGTACATTATAATTCTTTTCTAAAAACCCTTCCTTTATCACGTACTTATTAGTGAGTTTACATAATATATCGCCTTTGCTATTGGCCACTGGGAAAATGATTTTAAACCTTAAGCTGACGTATGATTAAGCTCAAAGTAGATTGTAATACCTTTATCTACGGTGTAGCAGTACTATCATAAGCGAATGTTAAAAGGGTCATCCATATATCACAAAATGTCGGATTCAAATGTTCAGATCAGATGATAACATTCAACGTGCGTTCATAAAATCTGACGACTTCAGGCATCGAAATTACGTCATTTGCCATTCAAATATGACACTTAACGATCAGAAATTTGAGTAGATGTTTGATTTTATTGCAAATGGGCACTTGATGTAAGTATATATATTTATTTGTATTGAACTTTCCGTTCCGAATATATTTACGCTTAGCCGTTCATTAAATACAAGAATTGGTTACGCATGACTTCTGCATGCGACTTCATCCGACTTCTCAAAATAAGAAGTAAAAATGTCGCCTTTTTGTTTTGTGAGAGCAAAATCATCAAATGTCTCCTGCCAATCAGCAAAAATGGAACCTATGTGACTACCTATGTGTTATTCCGGAGTAAAAAAATGTTATTAGGCGTTAAGTCTCATTGTTACTGTGTTTTATACACTTATAGACAGTATTATTTAAAACAAAATAAAATAGATGTAAAAATTTTCGTCATCTTTTTCTTATTTAAATTTATCTACTCAATATTTAATAAAATTTTGAATTTAAAAACATTGTAGGTATAGAAATGGTACTTTTATTATTATGTAAACTATTCTTCGTAAACAATTGGCTTGCGTTCGTTCCCAACGATTTGAGAAGAGCTCGAGGTTTGCGTATGTAGTTGAATAAATTGTTTTCCGATAAAGGTGCAAATAGGTAAGCAAAACGAAAATATACTCGAAGAACACTTGAATTTTGTACATCTATATGTGTGTATGTATATCTTTTTACTAATTATGGGATAGTGGTGAATTTTTTGTAGGGAGTACTGGCTGATTCGGCAAACGCAATCTTATATATATAAAAATGGATCGCAAAATGTGTTGGTAAGCGCATAACACAACAACGCCTGGACCAATTCTGCTAATTATTTTTTTGTTGTGTTTGTTATTGTCAGGAGAAGGTTCTTATCAAAGAAAATATCAGAAAAGTAGAGGGGGGAAGTTTAGGAAAAAGTGACCCGTGAAAGTGAAAAGCGAGATAGGTAGTTGGACCCGAGCGAAGCGGGGGCGGGCCGCTAGTTTTACTAGAAAAATACTAAAAAATATTAATGGTGAACAACCTTTATCATTTAGACTTACACCCGGTTTCCGAAAAGCCGATCAATGTTAAAATCAATTTAATCTCTTGTCAAGTCTTCTGATTGGTTGTTGATAATTCAGGCAACCAATCAGATGACTTGACAAGAGATTTGATACCTAGTTAGTTGATTTTAACAATGATCGGGCTTTGGGAAAAAGTGCATTAGTATGCTGAATCTTTTTCTGTCATTAGAGAAGTAAGGTCACTGAAATTGGGAACCAAGCCGCGGGCAAAAGCTAGTTTCGTAATAAACTTGTATAGTATTACGTTCAGTAGACATTCAAACGTTACATTTTAGCACTTTTATACACACGATTTATTTTAAAGCGTATCAGTACCTATCTCAAACCAGGTCACGAGTACCTAAAAGCTGATGAAAAAAAACTTGAGAACACCCGAAGGATAACTTCAAAACTTGTTACCTTTCTTCCGAGAAGATTTTCGAATCTCGGCTTGATGAAACTCCAAGCGCCCATATTTCTGTGCTCCTCCTGGCTCCATATGAATTCTGAAAAAGTTTTTACATTAATTAAAACCCAAGTAAACACAACTCATTACAATTTAAATACAAAATTCAATGTTTATATCTAAAAGTTTAAGCTACATTTGTTATTATCTACTTAAAATAATATTGAAGTTTTAAGGTTTAAAACAATAATGGTTTCGCGGCGTATTTGTTTTATTTCAAACATTTCTGGTCGAGTTGAATTCGGATAACTTCAGACAACCTTTATTTGGGCATGACTTGTTTTTAAAGTTAAAATTATGATGATGGCTTAACTTCTTTATAGTTAACTAGCTCATAGCCACGGCGTCGCTCCGCTCCCGTCATTTGACTACCTACCCTACTCTACCTACCCTACTCTACCTACCCTACCCTACTCTACCTACCCTACCCTACTCTACCTACCCTACTCTACCTACCCTACTCTACCTACCCTACCCTACTCTACCTACCCTACTCTACCTACCCTACACTACCTACTCTATCCTATCCTGTCCTAAAAACAACCCTATTCTTTCTCTTTCTGTGAAATGGGGCCGCGGCATATTATTGACTTGCGCTCACAGCCCTGGTGGACATCAGGTCTAATAGGCACTATTTCTATGATGCTCTGAGAGTTCTTTGAGGCCTATGCGGAATAGACGCGTCGGACGTTAGGTCTGGTTCTGGCCGGAGGGCGAGCTATCCTTGCTCGACGTTGTCGTTTCGATTATGCGGTTACGAGTGTGATCTCAGGTCTTATACGAGTAGCAGATTTGAACGAAGCATTTTTTTTTATAGTTTTTAGGAAATGAAATTAAATTGTGCCGAGAGTACGGCTGCACGGTCGCCCCGTGTGAGAACATAGTGGACAAAAAATATTCTTACATTTAACATGGGCACCTTGTACTTGGGAATGAAATTCGTGCAAGTATGCGTATTCTATGCAAATTGCGATGTACCCGTGGATGTATCCAACAAGGTTCAGTGTCTCGTACACATCAGTAGTCACGTTTTGTCTACAAAGTACAACGCTTCAGTTAAATGTCAGTTTTCTTTGCACAGTGTGAAAACATCACTAAGCTTCATAAAACATTACCATTACTAACTACTACTACTACTACTACTACTACTACTACTACTACTACTACTACTACTACTACTACTACTACTACTACTACTACTACTACTACTACTACTACTACTACTACTACTACTACTACTACTACTACTACTACTACTACTACTATAGTAAAATGTTACTTATTAACGTTTCAATATATACGAACAAGCGAACGGAACGTAAATATCGCCGTGTCTCCGTAATAGAAACGAAAAGTATCACAGCAACACTAGAGGTTAAAGATCATATTTTGCACGAGGCCCAATCCCCTCCTTCCCCTCTATAACTTCCCAATAATTAATTATTCGAAACCAATATCTCCTTAAAAGGCTGGCAACACACTCATAACTCCTTTAGTGTTAACACGGAATAGAAAATGTGTTGCGGGTGTCCAAGGGCGGCGCCGATCGCTTACCATAAGGTAATCCGTATACCCGTTTGCCGACCTATACTATAAAAAATTAGTAGTTAGTGCATCACCATCTTCCAGTATTTCAAGACCAATATTACTATCCAATACGGCAACACGTCGCACCAGGCAAACCAAGGGTTAAAAAATGCCTAAAATATTGTGTGTGTAAATTAATCAAAAATCTTATAATCTTAAAATATAAAAAAAAACATCTTACTTCTAGCATTTTTGAATTTCTGTAGTTCTATCTGGAGTTCATGTAGAGGAAAGGGAGCAAGGCCCTCTACTCTTATAATGGCCACGTCGTCTACGTTGGCTCTAAGCCTCTCCTTGTGAAGCTCATAGTAATGCTTGCCAGATACCAGAATCACACGTTTCACCTTCAGCGGGTCAGCTAAGGGATCACCTGGAAATAATAACAAAATGATGTATGTGGATTTAGTGTTGTATGGTAAAGTGAACTCTATTAATATTAAGAAGTAAAGGTGAAAATTGATAACTGTATAATATTAATAGAGTATTTTCCCCGGGGTGTTAGTTCGCAATTAATTGTCATCAATTTGGTGAAAAGTGAGTGGGTGTTGTAGAGACACATGTAAGTATGTATGGTAGAGTGCAAGACGAGTAAAAATGTATGAGAGAGATATACAAGGAACGGACAGTTACTGCGCACTGGTCCGAGTGAAAGGCTTTTTTGGAGTTTTTTTTTGTAATATATCCGGTATCTGAACGCTGTGTTTTACTTGGCCCCTGAACCATCAACCAGACAAAGCAGATTCCAAATTAAGGATATCATCCAAAGACTAATTGCCAAAGTGTCATATTTAAAATAAGAATTTCTAACTATGTAGTAATTTTGGCATAAAATGGCGTTCATTTCATTTCGTTTATTTTGATGCTCCACACTATGGAACCTTTTTATTTTTTACTCGAATAGGTACCACATTACCCATCAGTTCGAAACACCTTTAACTGGTGTAATTTTATGACCAGGCAGTGTCGATATACAATTTAAGGGTGACGCGAAGAAATTAATTTGTTAGTGTCATTTTTCATTTCTCGCGCCACCTACTCTCTATTAATGTGACATTAGCTGGAGAACTATGTACTGGTCCTCCATGGGCAACGCCGATCAGTTGATCCGTATGCAGGTTTTTCATCCTATCAGATAAAAAAAATATATCGACCAAATCATATTCCACAATACAAAAGCGAGGCCAAATCAAGTATCGCACACAATTTCTTGATACAATTTTTGTATTAAGAAAATTAGGCCCGATGTATATAGACACAAATAGTTATTTCCTTTCATCTACAAAATGGTTCGTATTCCATATATTTATGTGTAAGCATTTATAAATCAACTTGTTTGTTTGTTTGTAACTCATGGACATTAGTTGCTGTGCTATTTGTGCGTATATACCAAACGATTCTGTCCTTTGACGAAAACTTAGGAAAAGGGTTGCGTTTTCCTGCTCAGTTACGCCTTCTGTGTCTTTATTATTTGTTGTTAATGGCTTTTGTTTATTAATAGAACTTTTCATACCAATATGAATAATTGAAATGATATAATTGGGGTCCGTGGCTTAGACCCCCAGTGGTCGACGCACCCGTGACCGACGCCCCCGATATGATTTTGCCCGATATCTTCTGTTGTTTTGTTTTTTCTACTTAGTACAGTAAATGACAAAAATTATCTACATAACAGAAGTGTACTCTCTCAGCCGCTTCGCATAATACCGGCGTGAATCAACATCTACGGCCATGTAACTGGTTGCCAGAATCCCAATTCTCCATCCTCCATACGCAAATCTTAGAGGATTTGGTGTTGCGAATGTCCATGGGTGGCGTCGATTGCTTACCATCCAGTTATCCGTCTATTCATTTACCGACATATCCCATACAAATATACTTTTATACAATAAATAGGGGTAGGTACTATAACCTGAGTGAGTGAAGGCTCAAGTAAATAGGTTGCTTATGGGTAGAGGTCAAATCATCGCTTATCACAAGGCGACACACTGGTTATAAATAAAAAAATGAACATACACTTTAATGATATTTGTTCTTTATTTAAAGTTTTCTTACCAATAACATTCTTGAAGTGTGTTCCGGGCGCGAAATCTGATATATTGGATACAGCGTCAGCTAATCGCAGAAGAATCTTCGGTGACGCTATTACCAAAGGTTTTCTGTAATTTCTTACCATCTGGAAATTTAAATTAAATTTAGGTTTAGATAAATAAAATGTTTTTCTTTACTGAAAATAACGACTTACGTGCATTAGCTAAGAAAATATCTAGGTACTAGTTTCAAGTCACAGGACTCTTATTCTCTTAATGTGTGCGACGTCGCGAATTTAACATTTTTTTCTGGCATAGGAGTTGATCTGCGCCGCCATTTTACACCTGCGGCACCAGAGGTATCACAGGCTCGTTGCTGGCCTTTTAAGAAGTAATACGCACTTTTCAACACAATCCAAACAAGATGAAAGTAGTTGAGCTTTTCATGTTAAATTCACGTAAGTAGTTATGTAAATAAAATAATATCGAAGTTAATTCTGAGTTTTACAGTACCAAGAGTTATTAAGACTTAAGATAAATAAGGTCGCTGAATATAAAACAGTATTTTCGTATTTTCTGAGATCAGTATTTAATGTTTTTATGAATTATTATTATTTACAGAGTAATTAATGTGAGAAACTTCTTCATACATATTATCAATTACAAGAATGTTAAAACTTGAAAGTTTTTTAACTACTTATGAGTTTTTATATTGATGTTACGAGCGCACGTAACTTCATTCGTTACTATGACATGGAAAATTTATTTTTATTTTATTATTTATTTTTAGTATATTTATTTTCTGAGCTCATACGTCTTTTAATAGGTACGAGTTTTTCTATACTAATAATATAAAGAGGTCAAATTTGAAAGTTTGTATGTATGGGATAATATTTGGAACCGTTTCGTCGGTCGGGTTTCCAAAATTCTTTCGCCGATACAAAGCTATAATGTTCTTGAGTGCTATTAGTTATAAAACGCTCTCCACTCGGCGGCAGATATAAATAGATAGCGGGGAGTAAGACGCAGTACACTGCTTCCACGAGGTGGTCACGACCCTCAGCACTGAGGAAACCGACGCGAGGAGGAGTTTATAAAACATCACCATAAGCCGAGCAGCGGGTGAAACCGCGCGGCAGTAACTAGTATTAAATGAATAGTTTTATAATTGTTTTTTATTTAATTGTTAATTACTTGAGTACTTGTTCTGTATTTTAGATATTTTACATATACAAATATCCAAACTTATCCAAACTAATATTATAAATGCGAAAGTAACTCTGTCTGTCTGTTTTTTCTTCACTACAACTACTGAACCCAATAGTGTGAAATTTGGTACAGACATATTTTGGAACCCGAGAAAGGACATAGGATAGTTTTTAAATCAAAAATCCGCAGGAAGTCGCTATACCACAAAGAGAGATAGAACAAAGAAAACTTGATATATAATAGCTTACCTGTCTTCTCAACAAATGGAAGTACTGGGCCGGTGTAGTGGCATTAGCTACGTGGAGACAAACATTCTCGGAGTCAGGAGTGGACTCCTTACTGTCCGTCTGCTGCAGGAACCTTTCCAGCCTGCAGGAGGAGTGTTCGGAGGCAGCACCATCGTATCCGTGGGGAAGGAGCATCACAAGGCCATTACTGCGGACCCATTTGGCTGGATAAATAGAAAATATGTTTTATTGACGGAATTTCGTTCTTCGTTTCATCAGGTAATTATAGATTAGTTTGACGTTTACACAAAAAATAATACAAAAAAGTAGGTCAGACTCTTACTGAATAAAAAGAATCCTGTTCCTTATATTTATACTACTCTCAGCCGGGGTACACACAGGGTATAATCACAACACATCTAGGTCCAAAGCGGTATTTTGTGGATTATACAAAGAATATTTTGAGAATATTATGACGAGATGGTATAAACAAAATTAAAGTTGATAATTAACATTTGGCAGAAATTCCAAAGTTCTGCCGTCGTTATCCAAACATTATAACAACCGTAAGCATTAAAAATAAAAAAACGTTAAAAAAACGTGTTATTTTTAAGTGATTGTCTAACACTCTCACTCGCCCCATCCAGAAAGAAGTCTTCTGAAGACATTACTCCCTCACAAAAAAATAATGAAAAATTAAATTATGAATTTAATTTAATGATCATATCATTCTTATTCAATAAAATAAAATAAATTAAAGTACTAATAAACCTAACTTTATGAAGCAAATTCACCACGTCAAAGTCCTACAAATCTATTCATGATTTTTCAAAGATTTATTACAGAGCAGGCGACAGCTGAAGGAAAAGTTACATTAATCGATTACATTGAAAAGTTATGAAAACGAAGACGATGGACGGCGAAATGAGATTCTTGAACTGTAAGAAATTGAAATCTTAAAAAGGATTGTTACAAAAGGAACAAAGATATCGAATCGAACGTTATTGAAAGAAATGCTTTTACAATTTACTTTAATTTCAATCTTTTCTTTGTAATATAAATTTGGATCACCTTGTTTAATCTGTAAATTGTATTCACACAATTAATTAGTAGGTAATGAATTTGTTTACGAATAAGAATGAAGTATGCGAGAAAGTTGAACAAATAAATATCTCTTCAACATTTTTTATTAGCCGTTTGCTGTTAGTGGAGAGACATGTAATGATTTCTACTGCCTTGGGTGGGAGGAGTGTCAGACTATTACTAATTGAAAACTAGCCTGGTCCTCTTACCCTACTGCAGGCCGCGGTACATTATTTTTCGCAACCCCGGCTTCGACAGAATAAAAAATGTCTTTAGTCCGTGATGGACTTAGATAAAAAAAGAAGTACACATTGTTTTGACTAAAAAGAAAAAAAAGAGACTTTCATACAATTGCTAACTTCTGCCATATATCGGTAATAATTATACATTATCAACCTATACATATATACATTACTTTGGCGCTATTCGCCAATATGTACTACTCTATCGATTTTATCTAAACACAAAGACTAAGTACTCACATTCACCAGAAGCGATGAACGTATCCACAATGATCTGCGCCCCGTTATAGAAGTCACCGAACTGTGCTTCCCAGATGCAGAGATTATCCGGCGAATCGAACGCCATTCCATATTCAAATGCCAGCACTGCCTCCTCAGACAGAATCGAATTGGCCACCTGTAAGAACGTGCAGTCGTGTGAGAACCACATTGTGGTGTGTCGTGGAATTGTGACGTAGGTTCTATTACGGAATTTGTAACAATTATGTAGGTACGAAATTAGTTAGGTAATGCTAATGGATTGACTATTTTGTTTCACGTTTTTATTTCAATAAAGAAGGATAATATATATGAAAATTAACTTAAATAAAAAAAACTAGTCAAGTTCGAATTGGCGATCGAAGGATTTTATACCAAAATCACGTTTGTTGTATAGGATTCAGTATTCCTTTTATTTTCAAGTGTCTAGCTAAGTAGCTATCATGGTGATTGCGAAGCAGCCTATTTACAGACTTACAGGTGCACGAACAAGGCAGTCTTAAAACACAGATCTTTTCGTATTTTATGAAGCTGTGTTAAATCTCTTTTTACAAAAATAAAAAAAATGGACGGCTCTAATAAATCATTACATTCTGTAAATAATGAAAGCATACATTGTAAAATTTGTTTTGGAAATAATTTGTTTATCACTATAAGTTTGACTGCTTCACTGGTCGAATCGTCGCAAGTAGCCAGAAGAGTGCCAAGCAAAGAGTTCGCGAATTATGCGTCAGGTTAAATACTACTGAGTTAATTTCGGTGTTTCCTATTTACATAAGGCTCATGGCATGACTTATAGATAGTGCTATTAAGTTCACCTCTACCTACCTCTTCGGGAATAAAAGGGGAGATGGTATAAAATAGTGAAAAGTATACTCACTTCTAGAAAACCTTTCTGTTTCTCGTGGATGTGGTTGAGGGGTATGTGAATGGCTTCTGTGTTCTGGTCCACCAGCATCACGTGGCGATGTGAGAAGGTGCCTCGGCCTACATCCTCACCGCTTAGGCGCACGTGACGACCTTCCATTAGGAGGGAACCTGGCAAGAAGAAGACAAATATGAATAATTGTTCTGTAATGGATCAAAAATGTTTCTTCAAAGACTTCCTTCAGTATTTAAGGCTTTCTTACGTGATAGGACGGCAAACTAGTAGGCGGATTACCTGATGGTAAGCAATCAGCGCCGCCCATGGACACCCGCAAAAACATAGAAGTTACGAGTGCGTTGTGGATATTGCAGCCTATTTATGTGTGGGAACACATAAAAAATAAGCTGTTAGTATATAAATAAATCGATCTAGCTTCCCCAGCCACAAAGCTCGGGACACAATCTTACGATGATACTGATTCTAAGCGCTGATTATACAATCATCATCATCACCAGCCTATAAGTGTCCACTGCTAAGCAAATGCCTCTTCACACACCTATAAGGTTTGATCATAAATCACCACGCTTGCTCAAGTCGGATTGGATATTTAAAACTTTTAATTAGAAATTTTGAATCCAGTGGAGGAAACTCACGATGTTTTCCTTTACCGTTTCTCAGTGGTGAAATAGTAAAAGTACATATGTATTATCTCGTCAGGTTCCTAACCCGCACTTTAAGAAGCGGGTGCCTTAATCTCCGGGCCACCACAACTTTACAAACGTACAATTTTTCAATTCGATATTTTTCAAAAGTATCTAGTATATCATGTAATAAAAACAAATATTTGGTATCGGAACCAATGTTTGATTTGAAATAAATGAGATCGTTTCGTGCGGATGCGATTCCATTTAATTGAAATCTCACTGATTCCGTTCAATTACGGATCAACCGCTAATCTCTTTGCGTTCCGTGCTAAAGTATTTTATAATGGCTAGTGTTTGTTCATGTTGTGTTTACACAATTTAAGTGTGGGTGATACCAAAATTGTATCAAGGAAATTATACACGATACTTAATTTCACCCCGCTTTTGATATTACGAATATGATATGACTGACATACTTTTTTATATTTAATTATTATTATATTTAATTTAATACATGAAAAACGAACTAAGCCAAAATGTAGGAGATCCAAGCTTCGTCACGAATGCGTCGACCAAAATGATACCAAGACTTTACAGAAAACCGGTGTGAACCAACCACAGTTGTGTTTCGCTGAGTAAGTGAGGTTGCTGGATGGAAGTTCAGTCATTCCCCTTAAAACCCCTTACCTAACCTCAAAAGGCCAACTCGCAAGGGCAACACTCATTCTCATGTTGCAGACTATTCTTTAGATGTCACAGGTGTTCATTGGCAGCGCCGATGGCTTACCATCAGGTAAAATTAAAGCTAGTTGGCCACCATATTACATAAAAATTAAAATTACGATTTTTTTGTTTAATTTTGTTTCGATGAAAGAACAAATAAATATGTTATGTTTAATATAGCTATTCTGTTTCCAGGTAGAATTTAGTGTGATTGACTATAAAGCATTTTTCGGCAATAATTTTATTTTCATCGAGTACCTACGAAACAAATTTTAATTTTCGACTATGGACGGCGCTGACTGGCTACTAAATTTAATAATTCATTATCAACTACTGATAAAATAAACAAGGTCATCTAGTAGCAGCCAAGGGGTTTCGGATTGGAATCCCAGGTCGTGAAAAAATATAGTATACTTACTATAAGTTTTTCAAAATTTCTCAGTAGGATCACGGAATTAAGTATTGTGCCCAATAATTGAAAAGTGGGTACACATTGTTTTATGTGTCATTTTGTAATAATGCATAATTTGCACCTCTACCTACATCCCGAAGAAAAAAGACTTGACAGAAATATCTAAGTAAGTCAATGATGTATAAAACTATAGATACGTTGTCCGCGCTCTAAAATGACAACATGAAATGAAGGCAATTGACAACATCGCGCTTAGTTACGCACCAACCTGCCGCGCGACGCTACGTTTGTTTTTAATTTATATCGTGTGTAAACCTGTGTGAAACACAAAGAAAGCATGTCGTCGTGTGTGTTCAGACGATGTACAAATTATACTCCAAAAGTTAAAGACAAAAATGTGTCATTTCATGCGTAAGTTCACCAAACAACCTATTTTTATTTTATTTTTTTCGACGCCCGCGCCCGCCATCTTATGGCGGCCGGCGCATGAAGGTATAGTCACGTGCCGTCGGCATAACTGAAGATGTATATTTATCTCCCTCTAGCAAAGGCATTCCACTATACGATGTCATATTTTCTTTCCCTTTCTTTACTCGTAGAAGTAGTTATCTAGTATTTTCGCCGTTTTTAAGCGCCGCGATGTTGGTTCATGACGTGTCTATATATAATACGTCATTGAAGTAAGTATTAAAATATACAGAAAGTTTGATTCTAATTCTTATCGCAATTATGATATGATCTATAATAGTTCTTACCAAACGCTAACGCCTCGGCGGTGGCCCAATCAATATCCTTTCCTTCCGCCAGCTTGCTCAATCGATTCCTTACATGTGTCTTCGCGAGATGAGGGTGGATGTTCTGCAAACAATTTGATTTGATTGATTAATGTTTCCTTGTATAAAAGTATTGGGAGGATTATCTATACTAATATAATAATGCCGAAGAGTTTCTTTATTTGATCTCAAGAACTACTGGTTTGAATTAAAATTTTTTTTTTTGTGTTTAATAGACATTTATTGAGGAAGGCTTTAGGCTATAAAACATCACGCTGCGATCTGTAGGAGCCGAGAAAAGCTAGTTTATTATATGAGAGAGAAGAGTGTGTGAGAAAAAAGGGGAGGCCCATATTCAGTAGTAAGTGAACCTGGGCTGATATGACTGTGGCTGTGATGATGTTGGTATCATGTTGAGGCTTATATCTGTGCACCACGAAGCCACAAAGCCGAAAAGAAATAAAATTATATCTATGTATTTCGTAGTTCCTCGATCAAAAGTAAATTATTTAGACTTTCCTGTAGAAAAAAAAAATAAAAAACTTTTAATCGAATTCTCTTTTTAATTTGTTTTGTGACGAAATTGATCATTAATTTTAACTAGGTCTATTTGTCGCGATCACTTACGAAATTGAAAGAAAAGTTTAAATTATAATGTTAAAATTAAAAGTAAAAACTTTAATGTTTGCTGAATGGAACCTGCCCTATTTTAAAAAGTAAGATTTAAGACTGACGACCACGAATAAGTTGCATATTACTTACTGGACTTTTGACACATATTGAACTGAAAATAAACAAATATAACACTGATTTCTAGTACAAATATCTAAAGGTTCTGTATAGAAAATTATTTGTACCTATTGGCAATGGAAGCTCTGTTAACCCAATCAACCGACTCAGAGATGGGATGTGGGATTTATGCGAATTCAATCGAGGGAATGACGGGAAATCTGATTGAATTCATGTCAGCTAGATGCAGTTTTTTAAATCCCTCGCTTCGTTGGACCGTTGAGTTTTATAAAATGTTAAATAGTAGATTTGTTTTTTTAAATTATAAATCTTGCACTTTATAATACAGGTCGCTTAGGATTCCGATGGCATGCATGAAGAATTGAGCTCGAAATCTTATTTTAATTACGTATATGTATTTCTAAGTATTCCTATTTAAACACTACAGAAAAACAACGAGGAAAACATCGTAATTTTTACTTCATAATTTTGGACTTCATAATTTTTATTTACCGTACCTATTCTAGGTAAAACCACTAGTCCGTTTTGAGGAAGCAAGAAGAAGATTTGACCATTCACCTAGTCTTCTTCGTGTGAGAAGAGTTCAGCAGAGTCAACTTGTAGGCTGATGATTTATGTATGAAATAATAATATAATCCCCCCGATATCAGGATCTTGACTAGTCGGCTGTCTTTCAAGCAGAGAGTTCGGGAGCTTCTTTTTAAGAGGTTGCGGGAATCATCGTGACTATGACTGCATATACGTATATATATATATATTTACTGCCTTATAAATATGTATTATAATGTATGTATATAGTATGTATGTATGTAAAGTGTATCATATATAGTTTTATATAAATGTTAGGTATATTTAATTCAATTTGTTTGCTTCTTGCACCTGCCACCAGATTATCTCTGCATCACCCAAAGGTTGACTGGTAGAGAATGCTCATTGCATTAAGTCCGCCGATGTACAGTGTTTTGTGCATGAAGTCTCAAATAAATAAATAAATAGTTGTTTAACAATACATTTAAGTAGATGCACAGCTTCAACAAACAATATAGATTACCTAAGTTTTTTTTAGTAAAATTTTCACTCAGTCCGACCACATCTTTATATCATTATAATATTTCCTTTTTTATAAAGCAATTTAGGCGTTTACAAGTTTAATTTAGTTTTCCTTAAAGTTTTTATTTAAGGTGTCTAAATATCGAAATCAAAAACTCTCTAAATATTGTTGTAGATAAACTTCTAATAAGGTAAATTGTATAGAATTAAATTTTCTAAACTTAATTGTTATTCTTTCACTTTGCCCGATGCAAAAAATAGCCGCCATGATTTTTAATTTTAGTGCCCAAGTTTCTGGTAATCCTGATCTTGCAGCTAAATTTGTTAGTTTTTTATATGTCACAGTCTCTTTTTCTAAGTGGGGCGAGTGGCAGACTCAATCTCTTACTGAGTCAAAGTCAAAGTCAAATCATTTATGACAATAAGACCATTATGGCGCTTATGAACTTCAAATAAATATTATGAGACAACAAAAAGTCAGTCTGTCGGTCAGTCCTCTAAATGAAGCTATTTGCTGTAGTTATTTGACTAATTACATGTATGGGTGCACACTGTGGCACAAACATACAATGGCTTCTATCGCATAGTGAGAGGCGACAGGTAGTGTCAGACTCTTACTGACTAAAACCCCCGTTCCTTCTCTTGCCAAGGTCTTGTCTAGGTTGGGGCCGCGGTACCTTACTGCTCTAGCCTCGCAACCCCGGCTGAACATCATGCTTATATACATAACTTTATTTAAACCATCTACGAGTATTGTTTTAATATAATAAATTAGTTTCAGACAGTTCACTCACTTTGTAAACTAAATTCACTTGAGTTCAACGACCTGAACGTTGATAATTATCGGTGACAAATTAATCCAACAAGCGTTGTGATTACTGCATTGTTCCCCCTAGATTGCTTCGGGATATGCAAACACTGGCCTACAACAATAGCTTCTAGGTTACCTAGAAGATCTAGGAAGCTTAAATATAGGATTGACTAGGTAAAGAGGTATAATGTTTGGGCATAGTTAAAAAAATGTGGCTGTGGCAAAGTATGGCTCTACCACATTTGTAAAAGTGTGGTAAAAGTGTGGTAGAGCCATACTTCGCACGAATGGTTGCGCTCGACCGGAGTGAAACAACCACAGCGTTGTGTTTCGCCGTGTGAATGAGGTTCCCGGACGCCCAATCCCTCCCCAATCACTAAATCTCCAAATCCCTAATGCTCAAAAAGTCGGCAACGCACTCGTAAGTCCTCTGTTGTTGCGGCAGTCCATGGGCGGCGCTGATTGCTTACCATCAACCGTCTGTTTGTTTACCGAACAATCACTTAAAAATAGAACATGTATGTACCAAGTAATCTTAAAAAGTACTGAAGTCGCAACGCCAGATTAGCCTACCCCTAAAATTATTAAAGGCGTGATAATATTCTCTGTACCTAGATCTGAAATTTATTTATGTTTATCAGAGTAATCTTACAATTAACATTAACTAACTAACAAACAATTGCTTAGACAACATTTCTAACAAAAGTGGATCAAAACTTTAATCCCAACGTGAGAACTTTGTCTGACCTTTAATCTGTTGTATTCCTAAGCAGTCATGGCTAGACTGTTCTGGTAGGGAAACTATTAATTGGATTAGAATTGTGACAATTGACTGCACGGTTAGCGTGGTGGATGCCGCGGGCACGATTCTCGCACGGAAAACTCTTTGTGTGATCAACAAATTTTTGTTCTGGGTCTGGGTGTGATGTGTATGTAAAATTGTACATTTGTAGACGCATTCGCGATACAAGAATAAGTCGTGGTGTAGCATAACGTTTAAAAAATATGAACGCAACAGAATCTGGAATTCTATAAATGCATACTATAATTAAATTATGGCTAAATACTTCTCTACCGCAGCATTCGAAGCAAAATTCGATGGCTGGAATTATCAAAGTATAGTTGGAAGCTTAGCAGAAGGTGAAAAGTATTACTTACAAAATCGTCAGGGTATGCAACAGATGCATGCCCAACCATTTGCAGCAGACCAGTGTCGACGCCAGTGTCCCAGGTCTCCACAGCATTGGGTGCTGCCTGAAAACCTGCCCACTGCTCTTGGTAGTAGCTGACCTGCAAAATGTTAAACAATTTGAAACCATAATCTATAGATCATTTAGGTTAATTTTAATTTATTAGGACATTGTTTTTTCGCTTAGAAACTATTTATTTTTCTTCTCTTTGATATAGTATTTTTATACGCACTATACAGTTGACGTTGGTTTGATTCCAGCACTTGTGTAACCCACAATATTTTTGTCCCGGATCTGGGTGTCATGTGTATGTATGTAAACACAAGACACGGTTTTAAAAATAAAAAAAAAACGAATCATAAAACATATACAATCTGTAGATCCTAGATCTAAATTATGTAAACTAATTTGAAAAGTATTCAAGGTTGTCATCTAAACATACTAAAGAGGAAATATATTGAGGCAGGAGACAACAATGTACTGGAAAACCAACACAAGTGGGAGGACACGGCCGATCTGAAGGGCCATTGTCCTTAAAGTACAAAGTTCTGACCCAGGCTGGTTAATTAAAGAGGAACACGGAACGCTTTGGATGTAAGATAACTCAGAGTTGCCAGTGATAAAATGGACAGCTGTATCGAGAGAACAAAAGGCCCAACAATAAATTAGATACACTTCTAAATCTTATCTCTGTAATTTGTACGACATCGGGACGGTTTGAATTTGTGGAGAAAAAAGGGCGATTTTAATTTGGACTGATGAGATTTGGATTCTTGTTAAATGTAGAAAAATTTTGATTATCTGTTAAAAGCGTTTACATGACATGTGTTTTTATATATATATATTATTTACAAGTCCAAATCATGGGAACTAAATAACTGTCTAAAAACAAACTTTATTGATTAATATTCTTTATTCGCGGGGTTTTCTGTTTGAAAGGAAACTTTAAAACCGCCTTTTCCTATCTCTTTACTCTTTATCGAATGTGACTTAATTAAAATGAACGAACACGCAGTTCATATATGTTTGTCTGTGTGGAGATATAGAATTTATTTATTTATATTGAGCTATAGTCTAGAAAAAAATACATTGTAAAGCAGAGTGGTGCCTAATCTGTCGGTAAGGTTAGATATGTGGACACAGCTCTAGCTAGCCTTACAAAATAAAACAAATGATAGAAAGCGATTGGATCTATCAATGGTAGGTAAAATATGTAAATATCGCTATCATTCCTTCCTGTCTCCCTGGGGAGTCTTATATTTTCGACCCCTGTCCTTGCAGGGGTCGAAAATATAAGACTTGTGTAGTTATTTCAATCACAAATCGAGTTCTGATAAATAATGTATGAGATTCCCAAATGGCTAGATTTTCCGAATAACATCGGTAACAACAAGCCATTATCATAATCCGCTTTCTTTCGACCTTTCACTTAGATTCGATTTGAACTTTTCAACAACTTTTTACTTAACATTGATTTATCGAAATTATATCTTGTTATCATCGCCTGAAAATTGACTTTTGATTGAAAATTCGTTACTGTATTTTACGCCCGAGTAATAAAATGTTTCTAAATAAAATTACGTTAAGTCTCATGCTGTTTGCCTTTTAAGTATTAAGGTATATTTAAGTGTTGTTTGAGTGCGGGATTACGGGGTAATATTACCCGAATCGACTTTTTTGTTAAGTCGTAACACAGGAAATATATAAACTTAAGTAACTACGTTTATACATAGAAATTAGAGTGAATTTTCTTTTATATGGTAGCATGATCCGTTATGGACACCCGCAACACAAGAGGAATTTGCAACATATTGTTACGCGGGTACTAAGGCGGAAAATAATTATTTGAATACCTTGATAGGTTTGACCTGGTTGCACAGGACGTTGTCAAAAGCACACAAGCAGACTGATAATCTATTTAAATAAGGATTATCCGCGTTAATACCCCTCATGTAGGTATATGTTGTAAATATGAAACGCGAAAATTAAAAAAAAACAGGAGGAATTATCAGTGCGGTGCCGGCTTTTTTGGAAGTTTGGGGAATGAGGTAGGTAAGGATTCTCTCTATTTAGGTAACCTCATTCATGCATGTATTGTTTTACGCGTGTTCTCTTCAAGGGCGTGGTGTTAATCCAGTCAATGGACCCGTACGTTCCAAAGTAGACCCTCACTTACTGCACTAGGTATAGTACATCGAGAGCACGGTTGGCGCAGTATCTGGGCAACTGGCTGCTGTGCTAAGTGTCGCGGATCCTAAAATGTCTGCTGATCCACAAATTGTTGTTTCGGGTCTTGGTGGCTTGTGTGTGTGAATTTGCGTGTTCGTAAACGCACCCATGACACACGAGAAAATCTTAGTGTGGGGCAACGTTTTATAAAACAAAAATATAAAAAATAAAGTTACGCAGTATTACGGAGGCCCAATCCCGCCCCTTCCCCTATCCCTGCCTGATCCTTATATCCGCAACTCCTATACCAAAAGGCCGGCAACGCACTCGTAACTCCTTTGGTGTTGCGGGTGTCCATGGGCGGCCATTACCATCAGGTAATACGTCTGCTCGTTTGCCGACTTATATCATAAAAAAAAGTATCAAGTCTGCATTTACAGCTCCGCTTGTAAATAGGTTAATCTGTTCATCACGAACTTTGTTACAAGTTAACTGACCTCTTACTCCGTAGTATATGAGACGTGAACGACATCGTAACTTGTAACGTGTCTGTTAGTACATGATCCTAGTACTAAATTATTGTGTTCATTTGTTCTCTTGTCTAGCATTAGTAGAAAAAATAGTTTTTTAAGTTTGCAAACGAGCAGACGGATTACTTGGTGGTAAGCTATCAGCGCCGCCCACTCATAATACCAAAGGAGTTACTACAAGTGCATTACGAGTCTCTTGTGGGTTATTAGGGATTTTAGGATAAGGGATTTGAGGATTGAGGATGTGAGCCCCCCCCTCTCACATCCATCCATAATTGGGCCTCCGGTAACCTCACTCACCCGACGAAACACAACGTAAGTATGAAGCAACGGAGAAGTTACGAGTGCGTTGCCCACATTTTGAGGATTAGGTATTTGGAGATTTTTGGATTGGGAAGGGATTAGGGTAGGGAAAGTGATGGTACCCACGGTAAATTCACTCACACGGTGTAACAAAACGCTGTGGTTGATTCACGCCGGTTTCTTAGAGGCCGTCGTGGTATCACTCCGGTCGAGCCGGCCCATTCGTGCCGAAATACGACTCTTCCACGCTTTCGTTTGCTGCTTATAATAAATAATTGACGACGTTTTTAATTATTAAACTTACCAAATTTCGAAATTAATATAATACTAACCGCAAAGTATTGTTTAACTACCAAATAAATGTGAAATCAATATGATTAATATCACTTCAAATTAACGAAATACAGAAGTACAAAAACTAACTCTCTGTGGAACAAATAAGGTTGAATATTTTGCTACTTTTGTTTAAGTGATAGGGCTGCAAATAGTCTGATGGTTCACCTGCTGGTAAGTAATTGGAGCCACCTATGGATATCGGCTACAACAGAGAAGCTAAGTTAACGGTTTTATTTTTATTTGGACTTTCAGTAACCTCAGTTACACGTTGAAACACAATACAGGCCGTAGCCTGTCAAGTTTTTTTGTGATAGGTCGGCAAACGAGCAAACGGATTACCTGATGGTAAGCAATCAGCGTCGCTCATGGATACCCGCAACGACGGAGGACTTACGAGAGCGTTGTCGACCTTTTGGGGATTCGGGATTTGGAGATTTTGGGAAAGGATTGGTGTAGGGGAAGGATTGAGTCTCCGGTAACCTCACTCACATGGTGAAACACAGCTCTTTGGCTATTTCACGCCGGTTTTCAGTGAGGCCGTTGTATCGCTCCGGCCGAGCCGACCCATTCGTGCCGAAGCATAGCTCTCCCACACTTATTGTAGAAATCTTGCTTTTCCTTTAAAACAGAGTTCGAGTAATTTGTTCTCAGAGTACATGTTGTAACATAGCGGTGGCCCGGAGGTTAAGGAGATCCCATCTCATGTATGAGGGTGCGAGATCGAAACCTGGCTAGTACCAATAGGACTATTTTCGGGTCATACCTATGTATATTTTATGATATTTAGACCTTAACTGACATACGCCGAAAGAAATCATCGCGATGAAACCTGGACTCAATTTCTAATTATAAGTTTGTGATCGCCAATCCGCCTTGAGCAAGCGTGGTGGTTAATGCTCAAACCTTCTCCGTGTAAAAAGAGGCCTTTGCTCAGCAGTGGGAACTAGACTATAGATTATGATATGCTACACGTTTTCAAGAATGTTTAAACCGTAAAATATTATCGAAATTGTTATCTCCGAAAACTTTACAACTTTGGAACAAAGTTTCTGAGCTGTCAAAACAATAATTAAAATCAAGTAATCTTGTCAAAGTAATTGTTCTGTTTTTCTCATACAAATATTATGTTATTTTCATTTCCAAATTTTAAATTATGAATTATTTTAGTCTTGTTTAATATTTTAATGTTCTTTGGAGGTAGTTTAAAAATATTTATAAAAAAAACTACAATGTAAAAAAGATCTATTTTTAACTATACAATTTTACAAGCTGCGCTGTAAACACAGTGTTTTTGAAGGGGAATAGCAACTTATAACTTCTCCCGCTCGGCTCTAAGTGGGATGGCAGTGTCAGACTATTAATAGCACAGCTCCCTCATTGCCTAGAGCCATATGTGGCGTCAGTTTATATAAAAACCTAAGTTGATTAATGTAAATAAATATTTTAACTTTCAATAAAGAGAGGATTTCCTTGAAATTCCTACGATAACATAGTCAGGCAGAAATTTTAACTTAAATTCAGGTGAAAGCCACTCTTAAAAACGAAAATAATGTATTTGTGCTTGCGTCGACCAAATAAACTGACTTATAACTAAAGCCTCATTCACAGAGATGTTGCGCGTTGGACGTTCGTGGTACATTGGTCGTAAGTTTGTGTTTGCGCGCGCAGTAACACGAACCGCTACAGCAATGTACGACAAACGCTTGTCGCGCCTTTTCGCGCTACGTTTGAGTCACGAGGGCTGAGTTTCTTCTTACTCTTTTGTCTTTTTAACCGACTTCAAAAAAAGGAGGAGGTTCTCAATTCGATTGTATTTTTTTTTATGTTTGTTACCTCAGAACTCCGTCGTTTATGGACGGATTTGCAATTTTTTTTATGATTGAAAGGCTTTTATGCTTCCAGATTGGTCCCATTCTTTTCAAAATCGAGTTTTGATGATGGGATCCATGAGAAATCGAGGGAACTCCTCAAATATTATATGCAACTATATAGTAAGTTTAATATTTTCATAGAGCACTCAAGCATTTACAGTCAAAAAGTAATATTTGATGAGGTGGAACTGGTGAAGAAGATCAGAAATGGGTGATGAAACTTGACACTCGCATAGATATCACAATTAAGGTAGTTCAGCAACTATGAAAATGCACTGTAAACCAATGATCTTAAATAATTATGTTGGAAATGTTATCATCGAACTGATTTAATGATGAATATGGAGCTGGAAGGTAGGCACTGGAACTGCGTACCTAATTAATATATCCTAGCCGTGTTTGGGCTTGTTAGAATTGTTATAAGATGCACTTTGGCTGTAAGGTACTATTGAACTGATGTGATGATGAAGCTGGAAGGTTGGCATGGGGCCTAGTATTGTGTAAGCTTATTAGAGCTGTCAAGAGCAATGGAAAGGGCTATGCTCATAGTTTCCGTGCATGTTCGAATCAGAAATGAAGAAATCCGCAGAAGAACCAGCGTCACCGACATAGCCCGAAGAAATGCCAAACTTAAGTGACAGTGGGCACGGCACATTGCTCGTAGAACAGATGGCCGATGGGGCCGAAAGGTTCTAGAGCGGCGACCGCACACCTTTGGGGGCGGAGTTTGGCCTAGTATTGGCTATTTAGCATTAGTCCACGTGGACTGCGTTTACACATTAGAGGTGAAATGAGTCATAGTGTTCTTATCGTTTTCCTGGTAACAGGCTAAGAGAATTCATTGGCATTTTTAACAAAACAGTCGTTTTAAATGGGTTAAAAAACAATAATTGCATCGTACAAAACAATAATTGTGTTTCTTTTGTGTGCACATATGTAGATAATACCTACTTAAAAAAGGTTCATACATTGAATGAGTCATAAATGTATATTTACAAAAGCGATGGTCTTTTGTATTTTTACCAACTTGTCTATATATGAATGTTCTTAGTAATAACAAAATAGTATTCTTCATTTAATGGGTTACAATTGATACAAAACAATAATTGCATCGGTCTTTTTTCTATGTACAAATGTATTTAATCATAGATACTAAATTAGATTGCATTTGGTATCTTTGAACTTTATCTGTCTGTTGATGAAAATATCTAGTTTTTTGTTATTTGGCGAGAACTAATATGAATTTATGATAAGATTATTATTTTATTTTAACTATAAGTCATAAGTATCTCATGCATCATATCATCTCTCCTCGAGATCAAAACGATTACACAGTGACAATGTACTATTATATGTATTTCTACGTATAAGTATGACATTGGTAACTTTTTCAAAAGAAATGTAGGAACGATATTGACTTCTTTGCCATAACACATTATAATAAAAAAAACACTAAACGGCTACAAATAAAAAAAAAATTTACAAAATAAAAAAACCGCATTCAAAAAAAGTCAAGCAATAAAAGTTCCTACACTAAAAAGTAAAAAATAACAATTTGAATTACTGTAAAAAAACTTAATTTATAGGTAAACTTATTTGACATTAATATTTTGCAAATATTCAAAATTTATTACTTATTTTTGGAGTCGGTGCCAGCATTTTAATGTTGAAACTTAATGTTAGTTAGCTTTTTAATATCCGGTGCCATTTTTCGTACATAATGCTTAAATATTTTCAATGTACGTATTTATTATATATACTCCGGTGGCCGGAGATCATCTCTCGATCCCCGACGCCCGGAATGTCGCGATGTGTGAGGTGGTGGATTGCTCCGTCACGCGGGCCGCCTCCCTCTTTGCGAGCATAATTGCTTCACAGAAGGAGGAGACGGCGTCCCAGTTCGTCTCGCTCCGTAACATGGCCTCGACTAAGGCCAGGCGCGAGAGGTCGCCGCCGCCGATCACTTCCCTGAGGACACGGTGGTGCTCAGCCCAGGCAGGGCATACCACCACCGTATCCTCTAGCTGGTCGTCGCTATGACGACACTCGGGCGTTTCCTCCAGCTGGATTCGAAAGAGGAACCTACCGAAGCTGCCGTGCCCGGTTAGGACCTGCGTCAGGCAGAAGGTGAGGACGCCGTGGCGTCTCTCAAGCCACTCCTCAAAGAGGGGTCTTACCGCTGCTATAATAGCGTGCCCGACACCGACATACGGTGAAAGTAAACATCATGACGAAACCTGGACTTATAATTTCTAATTATACGTTTAAAATCGCCAACCCGCATTGAGCAAGCGTGGTGATTAATACTCAAACCTTCTCCGTGTGAGAAGAGGCCTTTGCTCAGCAGTGGGTACTTATAGGCTGATGTTGTTAGATTGATGTAGAGTATAATCGGCTTTTACGGTTCCAGTTAGAAGTTTTGTCAAATGCATGACAAAGAGTTCTTCCATTATTCCAATGGAAATATAGCCTTACTGGTGAAGTGCGTGTTATAGTAATCATGTCCTTAATATAATGTGCATAGAGGCCAATATTTACCTCAGGCTTGTAAGTAGGGACGGCTTCATATTGCTTCTGGAGGTAGCTGGTGTGTGTTGCCACTTCGTCTTTTACCTCCTCCTCAGTTAAGATACCTTCTGATATTAGTTTCTCTGTATATAGATCTGGAATTGTTCTGCAAAATCAAAAATGTATTAATATTATTTATGGAGTTACTTGCTCGTTCTTCTCTATTGGAATCTACAATTTGGTACGGGCACCTAGCTTCGCTGACGAACAGACTGACAGACTATTATCCTATTTTGATGTTTCAAAAGTGAGTATTTATGGTTTAGTTGGAATAAATGATTTTGACTTCTTACTTTTCAAGTGTGTGAGAGCCATGCTTCGGCACGAATGGGTCGGCTCAACCGGAGTGATACCACGGCCTCACAGAAAACGGGCGTGAAACAACCACAGCGTTGTGTTTCGCCGTGTGAGTGAGGTTACCGGAGGCCCAATCCTTCCCCTTTCCCAATCCCTCCTCAATCCCTAAATCTCCAAATCCCTCTTTCTAAAATTCCCAATTTCTAAAATGCCGGCCACGCACTCGTAACTCCTCCGTTGCGGGTTTCCATGGGCGGCGCTGATTGCTTACCATCAGGTAATCCGTCTGCTTGTTCGCCGACCTATTACATTAAAAAAAAACTTGTATATCGGAGAACAAGTTATACAGATATTAAAGTGTAGAAGAGCAAGGTAGTGGCATGAATGGACCAACTCAACCGGAGCGTGAAACAACGTTTGCTTTATGTTTTGTCGACCAATCTCTCCCATCTCATCTCCAACCCTAAATCCAAAACAGAAATTGCCCAGCCACCGTACTAACCATGCAGTCAAAACAATTAATTGATTTCATTTAAATAAGTTTGTTGCTGTAACGCACTTATAACACTTCTGGTGTCACGCGCTAATTGCTTTCCAGCCGGCAATTGACTTGCCCATTTTTTCCTATACAAATACATTTTTTTATGTGATAGATCGGCAAACGAGCTGACGTAACAAAACAAGAGTTACGAATGCGTTGCAGACCTTTTGAGGATTACGAATTTGGAGATTTAGGGATTGGGGGAGAGGAAGATTGGGTCTTCGATAACCTCAATCACATGACGAAACACAACGCTGTGGTCGTTTCACGCCGGTTTTCTGTAAGGCCGTGGTATCACTCCGGTCGAGCCGACCCATTTTTGCCGAAGCTTGACTTTTCCAGACTGTATTTCAAATTACCTCTTTATACTTACTTTCTGCTGTGAATAAGTTTGTATAGAAGTGGATTGGTGAAAGTGGGGTCATCGACTTCATTGTGGCCATATTTTCTGAAGCAGTTGTAATCAATGAACACGTCTTTACGGAACTTGCGCTGGTACTCGAAGGCTATATTCGTTGCTTTTACTACCAACTGAAGCAACAAACAGAAAGATTTTTAAACACTGTTAACATAAATAAATAAATATTAATGAGCATTTAATCCAATTACATTAACAACAAAACAAAAATTCATAAGTTCCTCTCGCAGTACTTCATGCATTCTAATGACATTTCCTTCCATCCATCTGCAAACAGATCAATAGTTGGATAAGAATCCAGAAGATCGTTAAGCGAGGCTAGAGTGCGAGGTATTGGTGTCTTAGCACGTGCGACAGTTCGACATTGGGGCACGGCAAACAACCTGTACTTTTTAACTTGGTAGTAGTTGTTAAGGATATAAAAGCGTTTAGAGATATGAGAGAACAGGGTGGAAAGTTCCTCATCCTCTATTGAAAAGGGAGGATCCTCCGACCAGACGGGTGTTATGACTGGTGGGCTACTGCCCGACTGTCGTAGTTGGGATTTGTATCGGTGCTAATTGTGTAGAGAACTCAGGTACCGCGATGTAAAATCTTGCACGTGATTGGTGCTGTTGTTAATGTTGTGCGATAGATGTCGCTACAAGCGTGCTAACGCCTCCAGGAGATCTGGAGCATTTATGGCGCCACAAAGCGTCTAACAAGCCACGACGAGTTGAGTTCGTGTTCGCTTTACTTCTAATGATTTTTATACGAGGCAAACTAATAGGAATTTTGCCGAAAAGAATGAAGGATAGTAACCATGTATAATATAAGAGGCCACATGGTGTCTTCTAGAGATTTCCTCGGATGATCTCGATTAATATTATGTCTCACAACAGTTCATAAATAAAGAATACCTCAGGATGATCAGCATTGACGTGAATAACAGGAACTGCTATAGATTTGGCTAAATCTGTCACGTATCGGCTGGAGCGACCGCGTGCAGCTGGCAGAGTGAAACCAAGCTGAAAACATAAGTCAAAGTCAACGTCAAAATCATTTATTTCAAAAATCAAGATAAACAAATGGTTCTCAATATAGCAACTTATTTGTGTTGAGTTGTTCTAATAAGTGTAGGAGAGCCATGCTTCGGCATGAATAGGTAGGTTCGACTGGAGTTCCACCTCACAGAATACCGGCGTGAAACAACCACTACGTTTTATTTCGCCATATGAGTGAGGTTACCGGAATCCCAATACTTCTTCTCCACGCCCAATCCCTCACTAATTCCTAATACACAAAAGATGTTGGTGTTGCGATTGTCCATGGGCGGTGTCGATTGTTTACTATTAGTTGTACTCTCCATAATTGTGTCCTAGCTGTAAATGCCAATTCTGTACTCGTAGCACCTTGTTGAAGATTATGGTACTCAAAATAAATGACGATTAGAATTTGCAGTACTTAGACTTTTGCATCGTGTGAACACTTTTGTCTATCCTTAAGAAAGAAAGCCTATTATTAAGCCCAGTGTCATTTGTTATTACTTGTATTAAAGATATCTTCTATGTTGTTAAAGAGTTTAAGAAAACAAGTCAGTTTTTTTGAGTAATATCCAAACAAATTTAGCTATTTACTTAAACTCGTTATATTAATGGAAAATCCATATGAGCCATTAATAAACAGCCGAACAAACACAATAAACAATGTATCTAACAACGTATATCCAATTTATTACATGAACATTGTGTATAGCAAGGAAAAAAGGTTCTGCGCGTTATTATACGCTTGTAGGTGACGAATGGCAAAACCATGTTTTTGCTAAATGATCAAACGCAGGCGTAACGCGTTTGTGATACAGTGAGAACAACAATTGGGAGTTTATTAACGAAACCCTGAGCAAAAAAATGTACAGATAAAATTTATGCGAACGGACTTAAACTTAAGAAAAAAAAACAAAAACAAGTTTTAGATAAAATAATAAACAGAACCTTAATTAATTGTACAGAGTTAAGTTTCAAATCGAGTAAGTAAGTCGGCTTCCAAATTACTTTAAATAATGGCTTTAATGACGAGCTGTTTAAATTTAGATTTAGTGCATAAATACATAGTCCAAAGTAGTAACGTTTTTCCGACCTAAGACTCTGCTGCACTTCGTTGGAATCGTGGTGATTTTTAACCACTTAGTTTTGGGAAATAATTCATCCAACACTAGCAGTGGTTTTGTATTAAAAATAAAGTCTCTGTTTGGTTTTGTATTAAAAATAAAGTTATCTGCGCGACGTCGAAGACGTAGTAGACCTTTCCTCAGTTTATTTACGCGAGTAATTCGTCATCTATACTAATATTATAAAGAGGTAAAATTTGTAAGTTTGTATGAAGGGGGTAATCTTTAGAACCGCTGGTCGCATTACCAAAATTCTTTCAATGTACTTTCTTACAATGTTCCTGAGTGCTATAGGCTAAACATCAAGCTTCGATCAAATGGAGCCGAGCAGCGGGTGAAACCGCTATTTTACAATAAATTCACATACTTAATGTATTTTTATAATTACATATTTTAGCTATAAAATGTCAGCATGTGAGTTCCATTTGTGAGTACTAGATCATATTATCAAATGACATAACATGAACAACCAAGAAAGAATCATTTACTGATTTCCTGACATCTTATAAATATAATGTTTCTTTCTTGAGACTTCAATTTCGCCACAAGGATATTCCATTTAATCTTTTAACGGTTCAACTTGCTATTTATTAATACGGTACCAGGAACATTTAGATCGTTTGCTGCAGTGATTTACGTTGCCTGTTCAGCATTGAACCACAAAAACACTGAGGAAGGATGGTTACCCGGGGTTGCGGGTCTAACTCAATCATGTCCCGCGGCTCGGCCTGGGGTAGCGGAAAGAACAAGAAGGTTTTTATTCAGTAAAAATCTGAAACTCCATTTCGCTTCCCCCTCACTAAGGGAATTCATTAGATGATCTTCTCCCATAAAAGTTAAAGTGAAAGCATTTATTCCGACTAAACCATAAACATTTTTCAAACGTCTAAATACAATAGTCGGTCGGCTTGTGAGATGCTAGATGCTCGTTCCAACGTTTAGATTCAAATGGAGAAGAATGAGCTACTGACTAGCTAAACCCATTTTGGACATACGGGTCCATTTAAAACATAGTTTTTATTGTTTGTATTTTTGATACGCCTTTTCGGAAAATTATGATTTATCGCACAAAAACAAACCCATAAAAATGTACTTTGGCAGAATTTAAAGATTTCCTTTATGTTTCATGATTACCGACATACTTTTATACTTAAGTTATGAATGGCCAGTTGTTGCCGGTTTTATAAAGTGCCGCGATAAGCTAAAAATTATTGCTGTCATTTACTAAATGGCAGAATAAGAGAGAGATGGAATTATAATGAGCGTAGCACTACGCGGTCGTAGCGTTTATAGACCTAGTTTTTGACATAACAACATTAAACTTTTTTATATAATATAATATAAGAAATACTTTGAGTCAGGCCATGATTGACAGAAAACTGTAAATACTGAAAACGTGTCACTTTTACATTTCATTCGTAAGTTTTTTATGTGTTAAGATGGCAAACTTAAAGACGTGTTATCTGATGGTAAACAGGCAGCGCTGGTCATAGACACTAGCCCACCGGAGGAGTTACGAGTGCGTTGCCGAACTATTGTGGATTAGGTTTTTGGAAAATTACGGATTGGGTAGGAATTGGGGAAGGGAAAGGATTGGGCCTTCGGTAACGTCACTTACACGGTGAAACAACACAAAGCAGTGGTTGTTTCACGCCGGTTTTCCTATTGTTGAGCCTATTAGAGTTATTTGTTTGTATAGGTACATACTTGTTGATATGCTGGCGTGCATACCTAGCTGTATTAAAAAATAGTTTAGACAATTGCCTACTTACTTGGTTATTAACAATGACGTGCATAGATCCGCCAACATTGAAGTGTGGAGCTTGTGACATCATCAACATCTCCTGGTTTATCCCTTGACCAGCGAACGCTGCATCGCCATGTACCTAGAAATAGTATAATCAATTTAGTAATAGAATCACATAAGCAATAAACATGATGACACCAAACCATTCCTTCAATAATGAAGTAAGAAAATATCTTTTGCATACCACCTACTTTTCTGTTTTTTGTAAACATTAAGATTTTATCCTGTGTCATGGATGCGTTTACAAACATACATATTCACATACCCAGATTCTAAATCGGGAATCGAATCAGCAGCCAGTTGCCCAGCCGCAGTGCAACTATTTCTTATAACTAAGTTAATACTATTTGATAGCTGCTGCTAGCTAGCTAGTAAAACTTTGGTTAAACCACTAACAAAATTGTAAGTGTCAAAAATAATAAATAATCACTATGACAATTTAATATAAAACTGTGTAGATATACTATGTTGCCTGTTATTTTTCTCAATCTGAATGAGTGTCTGAATAAGGAGCACAAATAAGTACTATCTTTCCAAATGAAGCTCCAATAAAAAGGTGATATTAAAGATTACCTGAAGATTAAGTACTTTGTCTCCTTGTCTAGATGACCCATTCTCTGAGTAGTCTCCTTCCTTCAACTGGAGCTGTTTTGATCTGGCCTTACCCATAGAAACCGGGTTTGCTGCCTAGAACATAATAACTTATTATATGACTTCACATTCCTTTAGTAACATTCCGAACTAATGAACGTGTTTCTTTCAAAGCGAAAGCTGGCGTTTGCGCACCTATTATTCTTCAGTTGTGTCCCGAAATTTCTTGTAGTTATTGTGAGAACAAATTAAGATGGACGCCTCAAGGTAGCCTACATAATTTATATATTTCAAAGCTCAATATCGGATTTCAACTAGTATCGTACTTAAACGCTCTTAAAAAAATATAGTTTCAGTAGTGAAAGGCATTTCTATACATCTACATTTTTAAAGCCATCAACGTAAATCGGCTCTTCAATGATGTAACTTAAAAGAATTCATCAAAAAAATTATTCAGCCTTTCCATACACCATACATGTACTATGTTTAGAGACATACTTGTATGTCGTGTCGTGTTCTGTCAAGTTTATGACACCGACATGCGCGCGATAGGCGCGATAGGCGCGATACGCTACGCGACGACACGGTAGTATGTTTCCGCCATTGTATTTCCTGATTCGATTGAAAAATAAATTCAATAAATAACATAAATTACCTCTAAATGAGACGGGTTGTTCAACAGTGAGAATCTAACTGATTTGCCGTTCACTGGAATGTCTACAGAGGTACCTGGAATACAAATCGGTCAAATGAATCAATAATGCCTTCCTTTTTATTAGGTTTTCAGGATAGGATTTGAAAAAGAGAATAATCTAATGTTTTCAACATTGAAAAAGATTTAAGAAACCTTAATATTTAAGAAACATTTATATGGTTTAATTTGAGAAGCTTCTAAGTTTTATAGCCTAGTTATTATTTTATGGAATAGGCAGCAAAAGTGCAGAGGGTTCACCTGATGGTAAGTGACCTGCGCCGCCCATGGACACCTGCAGCACCAGAGGAGTCACAGGCGGTAAGGAGTACACACATTTCTTGAAGATTTGAAACTTCACAATTAATAAACTTTTCTTTCAGTAAACCTACACTACTCGTACTATTGTAAAGCTGGAGATATTGCTTTTATGTTTGCTTGAACGCGCTATTCTCCGGAAGTACTGGTACAAAATATGGTCCATAATCGAGGAAAACTATTTATTATCTATATATAAAAATCAATGCCACTTGACGTTATAATGTTATAACTCATTTGGCTAATTTCGGTCTTCAATTATTCTTGGAAGTCCAGAGAAGGTTTGTAGGTAGAGAAAAATTTACAAAACTTGAAAGTATGTAAATCGACATCCACGCGGGCGGAGCCGCGGGCGACCGCTATCTGGCTATCAAACATCAAGCTATGACCAATGGGAGCTTAACAGCGGGTGGAAATGTGTGGTAGTTAACTAGTTAGGTATATATAATCACAAAATAAGTGTCACTTACTAAGATGCAAAGCCACATCGCAGGCTGCGTTAGTTTCAGGAGGGAACTCAGGCTGCCCAGTGAACTTGTGGAAGATCTTCACGGGAGGGTAGAGTAGAGGCCCAGTCATAACATTCAGTTTCCCTCTGTGACCCATTGAAATAATCACTTGTTCCACTCCCTCTGTAAATTATTATAATTAATATTTGTAAGGACTTAATTATACGTATTCAACTTTACATCTTCGTGAAGGTCATACACGTTGAATTATTGCATGTAGGCAACACGAAATATGTAGTTATACCAAAATCGTGTCATTTAGCGTTCTGTTGTCTCTGTCCGCACCACAGGAGGCAGGCTAATGCAAACAGATGTGTTTGCTGATATATTTAAGATCTTTGTGTGCATATAAAAAGATAAAACTAGTGAAATATTTCTTAAGATTTGCCAAGACGAATACTACTTTTAGCTAGGGCTGCCTCAGTTGTGCTGACAGCTTCTGTCCATCCAAAGGTTATCAACACCATTTTTTTGTCAGCAATAATTCGTAGAATGCGATATCACAGCCCTTTGTTTGTAAGTGAAATATTTTCAATTATTGTTAAATGTATTTATATATAAATGAACCTATGTGTATATAAATAATAAAGAATTAAAAATTAAATGTTTCGTATAAAACTTTATATTTTGCATAGTAAACTTGTCATGTAACTAAATGTACTAGAAAAAAAACTTATTTAGTTAAAATCAGGTAATTTATTTTTGTATTTTGTATAAAAAATACAACTTTAATATTTTTCATTATTATTTTTATTCTAGCAATGCTACGAAACTGCGTAGCGGTTACGAACATTACTACGCTGGAGCTACAATATTGTACTACGAAATAGTAGACGCGACGCTTTTATTTCGCTGGAAGTTGAGAGTAAGTAAACAAGTACGCCATTGTACCTACATAATAAGGAAAATGACTCAATACAGGGTATTCTATAAATTATGTAATAACGAGAAAACCAAATTTCAAACAAAGCCAGCCTATTGAATTACTCGTCCATTATTTTCACAGTTTTGATCTAATAAATTTATAATTACTATACTTGTTTTTACGAGTTTGACATCACTTTCCATTGTCTTAGTTTGTATTTAATCTTTAGCCGATGGGAGTAATCTGTGTTTATAATATCGAACGATTTTAATGTCAAACTGTATTAGGGCTTATTTTTCAATGGTTAGATAAAAGTTACCTGGGGAAAAATTATGATGATGTCGCGTCAGAATGTTTGTAAAAGGCAGTGACAGCAACAATTTCATTCCCCAGATAACATTTATCTGACTATTGAAAAATCAGCCTTTGGAGTTATATACTTGTTATAAAAAGTTGACACTTATGCTAATAATTAGTATCCTTGTGCAAGTTACGCTAGACTATCATCTTACTTATTTGAAAAGTGATATTATGAATGAATTTCACGACCTTACCTGCAGACGTTAACTTCAAAAGACTAGAGAAAAATGTGAGAATAGATTCAGCTCCTTCGCCGCAGTATCTCTTGACCGTGGGAAACTTTAAAGCTAAAAATTTATCCCACGCTTGGGATCTGATCAATTCCTTTGCGATCTCTATGCGTCGGGCATTATCGATGACATCTTGACCGTTCTCTACGCGCTGAGCAAACCATTCTCGCTCGGCTTCTGTCTAAAAAAAAAAAACAGATACATATATTGAAAATGTTATTAATTCCTTTATCATGCAAATATTACTAAATAATTCTACTCTAATGTATTTTTATAACATTCATTTAAAATACTCAACAATTTACATACTAAAACACTGTAATGATGCCGAATGAACAGCATTTTTTTAATAATAAGTTTTGTTCTTAATTCAAAAATATGTATTATTCTCATCTCATCGCAGTATTAGAGAAAAAAATATAAGTTTTAGTATCAGAAAATTCACAATTATGACATGCAAACACGACGTGACGAAAATACGAATTTTGTAGTGTTATGCCTGCATAACATGCTTTTATTCTTCCGTTATGAAACATCACTACAACATGTACTGTATATATGTATTCTTAAATCTTTAATACTACGCAACTGATTTTGATGCGGTTTTTAGATAGACTAATTAAAGAAGAAGCTTTTTATTCATGATAGCGTCCTGTTTATGATAAAGAAATTAAGTATCTGCATTTCACTTAGTATGATATACATAGCATTGTTTCACTCTGGTAAAAAATTTAGGTATTTTTCAATTTAAGATTTTTGTAATTTTCAAGTCTCTTGAACATGATATATTTCGTGTGTTGTTTCGTATGTTAAGACATACGAAAAGACGCTCCCTACTTAAACAGTTTGAACAGTGCCTATCGTTATTGCTGTATTGTGTGTTTAGGTTATTATTTTTATTGTATAAGTCTCAAAAAGGTTTCATGTTTAATGTCATGCACACCTGTAATTTGTACAATTGCTTGTACATTCAATTATTTGATTATTGAGTTTTATGTATAACATTGGGTGATTGTATTGATGTTGTGAATAAAAATAAATATTTCATTTAATTTATCTTAAATAACGACTTACTCACGTAAATTAACTGAGAAAAGCTATACTATTTTAGTCCTAGTGCTACGCGGCAACGTCGCGCAACCGACTAGTCACCGCGACGCAAACGCCGCTTTAATAAAAGCCCCGTTGTGAATTGAAACTAGTAGAGCTTTTCATAGTTATTTCACGTGATTAAGTCAATATATATTCAATTATTTATTATTCATCATCATCATCAGCCTATAAGTGCCCAATTGCTTAGCAAAGGCCTCTTCTCATACGGAGAAAGTTAGAGCATTAATCACCACGCTTGCTCAATGCGGGTTGGCGATTTCAAACTTATAATTAGCAATTATAAGTCCAGGTTTCCTCACGATGTTTACCTTCACCGTATGTCAGTGGTGTCTTAATAATTATAGGAAGTACATATAACTTGGAAAAAGTCACATTGGTACTTGCCAGGTTTCGAACCTCCGGGCCACCACGACATCAATAAATAATTTATTATTATTTAAATCATATTATGTAGGTGACACTAACCTCTAAATAATTAAACTCATAAGATAAAGGCCCGCAGTATATTCCCTCCAAGGTTTCTACCAGATTCTTCACAGACTGCTTGCCTTCATACCCATACACGAGGCCCAAGTCAACAGCATCTTCTGAACTGAGGCCGTATCTTGATACGTTGAGTTCTTTGACATTTCTGTAAGTATAACAATAATATATGTATTTGTAGAGAGATAAAATGTAGGTACTATTTCTATTTAACCAGTCTTAAAGTCTTGAGTTTCTTGCTCGTTCTTCTCCATCGGAATCTACACTTTGGAACGAGCAAATAGCGTCACTAAGAGGACTGATCGACAGACTGACACTATATCTTCAAAATTTTGTTTGACATTCAAAAGTGCCTGTAAGGGTCTAATTGGAATAAATGATTTTTGACTTTTTTGACTTTTTTGACTCTTATGAGAGCCGCAGTGATTCTTTGTTTGTTAATATCTTAGGAACAACTGCTATGAAAAGAGAAATCTTTTAATTTTGGAAAGTCCATTTATCAATATCATACAGATACAATCTCAGCTGTGTGTGAGTGAGATTACCGGAGGCCAAATCCTTCGCATCCCTATCCCTCCCCAGTCAATAAGAAAACCAATAAATTAAATGATTTCCCTATTTAAAAAATCTGCAACTAAAATTACAATTACTTAACAACATCAAGTGAATTATGATTAATTATTTTTTAATAGCTTTTGCCCGCGACTCCGTTCGCGTGGAATAGTGACCGCTTGCAGATTTTTGGTAAGTATAAAAACTATCCCATGTCCTTTCTTAAGTTCCAAACTGTGTCTGTATCAAATTTTACTGAAATCGGTTCAGCAGTTTAGGCGTGATGGAAAGACAGACAGACAGACAAACAGTTACTTTCGCATTTTTAATATTAGTATAGATATAAATAGTATAGAAGTATAGATAGTATATATAGTATAGATTAGTATAGAAGTATAGATTACCTTTCTTCATTCTTGTAGTTGACATTGTCTATTGTAGCTCGTAAATGTCCGTATGTGCGGTATGCGTCTACTAATCGCTGTGCTCTGCAGTTTTCATTTCTTCGGACTACTATGTCTTCAGGGAGATCTGAAGGGTAAAAACATAATATTTCTTAAAGGATATCATTAATACCATTGTTCTTCTTGTTGGTTTAATGATTAAGTGAAAAGTAATTTTATGATTTCAAAATTTCTACTAATAAAATCCGGCCTAATGTGATTTAGACTAGTTCTTGTAGGGCTCATTACAAAAAATACGTTTATGAGAGCCGTCACGTTTATTTAGAGTCAGAAATACATATCTGTCGAATTTTAACTATGCTATGTTATCAGGTGTATACCTGGTGACAGATATACAGATAGAGGAGTATCAGGAATTGAGTTCCCGTCTTTAGTACTTAGTACCCGTTGCGCCCGGAACCTTAGAATTAAAAGTAGCATAAGGCTTAAAAAAATCATGTATTTTTTATTACAACAGTTTTATAATTTCTATTTTTAAGATTTTTTTTATGTAACAGATCGTCAAACGAGCAGACGGATTACCTGATGGTAAGTAATCAGCGCCGCCCATGGACACCCGCAACGTAGGAGTTACGAGTGCGTTGCCGACCTTTTCGGAGACTTAGGGATTGAGGAGGGATTGGGGGTGGGGAAGGAATGGGCCTCCGGTAACCTCACTCACACGGCGAAACACAACGTTGTGGTTATTTCACGCCGGTTTTCTGTGAGGCCGTGGTATCACTCCGGTCGAGCCGACCCATTCGGGCCAAAGCATCGCTCTCCCACACTTAAAATTTTAAAGATAAATTACTTTGTTTATTTGTCACGTTCATTTTAAATTTGAGAGAGCCATGCTTTGGCTCCATCCCTCATTAATCCCTGAATCCCCGAAACCTTAATTCCTAGAAGACTGGTAACACACTCGTAACTCTACTGGTGTTGCTATTTCATAGGTTACATAGTTCCTTACCATCACTACTGGTAAACCGTGAGCTCGTTTGCCGAACCTTCGCAGCAAAAAATAACTAGCATATAAACATGCAATATTGTCGTAACGTACAATATTAACGTCTCCTTATTGTATGTTTTGCGCATGCACGCATGTTTTGAATGTCAAAAGTCAAAGAAAATGTAGATAACATTTATAGTGGTGCACAAAATATAACGTAAAATCGTATTTATATTGCAATTGCAATAAGTAATGATTGTTTCTTTTACAGTTTCTACGACTAAATGGTTGGGTTAAATGCACTCCTTTACCTTTTTAATAGTAGGGGAGCCCAGGATGCTAAATTTGTAGTTACTCGAGCGTCGTAGGGAGTAACTGGATTCTTAAGATTTGATGATAGAAAGAAAAAATGTGTCAATGACATTTCATCCCTCCGGTGGGGGAAGGGGGGAATGATAGTTTTCCAAAATTGTGAGATGTAACTTTTGTTTTAGTGCACGAGCGTGACAGATATTAATAATGTATATTCTCCATGTACTTATCTCTGATAATTAAAATATTTTAATCTGCCAAATTGGGTGGTGGGGTTGGCTAACTAAGGGGATAGAAACGGGACCCGTTCAAAACTCTATTGCTGTTGTAAACGACGATGAAATCGGCAGATTTTTTAAACGCCTTTTCTTTGACATGGCATCTACCTTTTCCCCTCTAATCTGACGAAAACGACTGAATTTAGTTATTTTTTATATTGTTCCCCCCCCTCCTCTGTTTACATTAAGTATATGATAGATATATTCAATAGGTTACTAAATATTCCCCATATTTTAATATGACGCGCTCGAGTAACTACCGAAATTCCTTCATGGGCTCCCCTACTATAAAATTAAGGATTATTTTTTTCTAAACTGATATCTAACTTAAAGATATCGACATATTTACAAATAGGTCTGTACGTAATCAAGTTTGGCTGGATCTATCATTGTATCAGTGTACTATTACATCTCTTTCTGTTTATTCCATGACCACTTACGAAATATGGACCTGACCATAAATGAATTAATGAATCGAGAAGAAAACTAAACTTCTTCGTTAAAGATCCTTCTGAGAACAGACAACTTAATAATTATGGTGTCTTTCAAACCAAGCTATACATGAATATAAGCTCTTAGCATCATCATCATCATCATCTTCCTGCCCTTGTCTTCCATTTTGTCCTGTCACTCGTCATGCTATCGCTAACTCCTCTGTCTTCCATATCACTTCTCACACAATCCATCCATATTTTCTTTGGTCTCCCTCTCCCTCTCCATCCATCCACATTTATACTCATGACTTTTTTTGTTACATGCTTTTCATCCCTCTTCAAATATAAGCTCTTAGCATAGCTTAAAAATAGACAAGATCCTCGTCAAAGTTATGCGAGTAAGCCATTAAGAACTGCCGCCGAACAACTCTGTGTGTCCACAAATTGTTGTTCCGGGTCTGGGCGTCATGTGTATGTAAAATTGTCTGCTTGTAAACGCACTCACGATACGAGAAGAAAATCAGTTTTATATATAATTTATTAAGCAGTGTCATGTCTTATAGACACCCCAAATATTTGGTGTTCTTTTAATTTATATAAAAATATTATTTAACATTAATACTTTAAATATATCTCACAAAAGCAACACCATACTACTTGTTTAATATTTGTACAAACATGGATAAAATAATAAGTGTTATTTACCAAAACTAATGTTTAACTACAGTGAGTTAATAAATAACCAATTACTAATCTTTACAATATGAGCAATAGAGGATTAGATTGTTTTATTAATTACATCATTTTATATTCAGATTTTTAAGTAGCCAATTGAATGTACCTAGTAGGAAAAATAATGTCAAATTCTTGCCATAATATCCTCTTGTGTTTATTAAAATAACAAGTGATTTGTTTAATTTAAAGTGAGTAAATCAAGTGAACGTTATTTTTTTAGAGTCTTTAGTTTTAAAATACACATAATAGTAGTAGATCTTCTTAAATAAAATTCCCTGCAATGTTATTTGCATTATTATCTTTGCTAAATCAAATTAACATCGTAACACATTTATTTGTATTGAACTACAAAGAACAAAATTCCTCACATAAACATCTGTTTACGTACCAACATCATTCACTTTCGTCGGTCGATGACCGAACACTCCCACTCCTGAATGATACTTCAACCGATCGAGTTGCAACTCCTTCCATCTCATCAGCTGTCTCGCTCCCACTTTAAAACTCAACATTTTCACTACACTTATTGCTAATTAACACTTTAATACCATTATTTGTATATTTGAGGTTAGGATTTGTTATTTAAAATGTGTGAGAAGTTCAAGGTTGTTGATTTTCGGGCCGTATGCGCAGGAGCAGGCGTCTCGACCGCGACCCGACACACACTGACAAGACCACCAATGATAATTGCGTTGTGTATAAGTACATGAATGTTTAATATTTGACGTTGTGTTTGATTCTGTTCTTGATAACACTGATAAATAAGTTTGTAGATGAAATAATAATGTTGCTATTGACTTTACAGTGATAAACATATTGATAAAAGTGTGCCTAATTACGAGCCGCGAGGTCGTTTTAAATTAAGATTGTGTTAAATTTTGCATATACCTAGAGCTCCGACGCAGTTTTTCTGTTACTATGTGTATTTTGAGAGTTTACAGATCATTCGCTGCATAATCCAATTTTTTTACGTCGTTGTTCAATTTCAGAACATTACACTCTAACTGACATAGGTACTTTATAATGTACGAGTTTGCGTACATAATTAATTGGTTTAGCAATTACAAAATAGTGAAGAATGCTACTGATATTGTGTTCTTTAAATAGGTCATTTATTTACAGATTGCTATGAATAGCAAGCCTTTATAAGAAAATACTGTAAAAGTTATACGTACTTGCCAAACATTTAACTTTTTTTAAGGAAAAAAGGATCAAATATAATTATAAAAATGATCAAATAGATACGTATACCTGAGTGGGGTGAGAGTGTTAGATCCTAACCCCCTAATTACAAAACAAGATTTATCTGCAGTTTAAACGATTGAGTCACGTTTTGAATTTTGAATCTTATTCTTACCTAACTTAAATTCGAAATACCATAACTGGCTTCATGGTTTAGACCTAGACTATAGAAAAATCTTGTTTTTTTATAAGGCCGTTACTGACTAAAAACAACTTCATTACTTCTCCTGCTCCATTCAGGTGTTTTTTTTGTGAGGGGAAAATCGTCAAAGGCCGGGCGGGAGGGAGTGTCAGACTCTTACTGACTAAAAACACCCCCGTCCCTTCTCCTGCTCTGGGCCGAGGTCGCGGTGCCTCATTGCACTTACCCCAAAACCCCGGTTGAACATCAGCCCTATGGGGCCCCGTCTGTGGTGGTCCTTTGGCTCTTTGAGGCGCGCGCAGAACGCTACTCGCCGTATGCTCGGGTTCCGGGTTAACCCCATTAAGGTACCGAACATCAGTCCTATTGGGTACCAAATCTCCCTCTTTATTTAGACGAGCCGGTTAAAAGTGCATTCAGCGTATTCTTACAATCCTATTAATTATCAGGTAAGATATAAATTGTTAGGTAATCTTAATAACGTATAAAAATATTTTTAGCTAATATATATAAATATAGATAGGTGCATAACAACAATTGTTTATCTTAAACTTGCATGCGAGTATACACAGTCTCTTGACCGAGTAACAATTTTGCAGATAATTTAGTTGAGGCATTTTGCTATGTACAGCTGATATATTTAGCACGAAAACAGTTTGTGGAATCGCATTGTTAAAATACCAAAAAAACCAGTAAGGTCTTAGTTTTTTTAAACAGTCTTGCAGGATTTTGAATAGTGAAACTGTAAAAGAGTAACCGTGGAGTTTCTTTTTCGTTATTTTCCATAGGAATCTGCGCTTTGGAACGAGCTAATAACTTTACTAGAGGACAGATGGACAGACTGAAACACACAAAAATTAACTTCTTGATATTATTATTTTTGTTTGATGTTTAAAAATGCCAATAGCGTTTTTTTAAATAATCATTTAACTTTGACTTTGGGTGTCATCATTTTTTACAAAACTTTAGTAAACGCTTCAGGTTACTGACCTACTCAACTCAATCCACTCAAAAGATACGACATATTATTAATTTGGGACGATTAATCAGGCTCACTATGTACCGTATTAATTTAACAGGATTCTAATTTCCTTTAAAATGCCCTTTAAATATCAATTTCCGACATTTACACAAATTATTATATGATGCAGCGACAAACCAGAATACGCATTACCTGATGGTAAGTAAGCCTGTGGGCACCTGCAACACTAAGGAGTTGTCTTAGGGGAAAGGGAGCTTTGGGGTTTTCGGGATTGGGGAGGGAAAGGATTCTTGCTTCCAGTAAGCTCACTCACATGGCGAAACACAACACTTTGGACGTATTTATAGTAGCAATAGTCCATCAGTCTGTACGTCAGTGAAGTTAGGTGCTCGTTCCAAAGTGTGGATTTGAAAGGAGAAGAACGAGAAAGAAACTCTATCGTTGCTCTTTTAAAAAGTATACATATGTTTTACTAGTTTAACAATACAATATAATTGTTGTGTGAGATAATATACATAATAGACTACTAAACTACTTTTGAAGGTCAATGTGGGACTACAATTCCATAAAAAGTAGCTACAAAGAAAACAGCATTATCAACGCAGAGACCTCACATGGTTCAACTTAAAAACAAATAAGAGATAAAAGAATGTTCCATAATGATAAGACACGAATTATCTTATCACGACCGCATGACAACTGTTCAATTAATTGTTTGTTTTGTATGAAACTTATATAAGATTTCATTTTTAATTTTTTAACGAGCATACTTATTACCTGATGGTTACCACAAATGGGACGCAAGAGGGCTGATGTTCAGCCGGGGTCGCGGGTCAAACTTGCAGGTCAATGTGTGAATGCGCGATCCGAAACACGTTGTGGTTGTTTTACGCCAGTTTTCTGTGACGGCGTGCTATCACTCCGGTTGAGGCAAACTATCGTGTCGAAACTAGGGTCTGTCTCACATTTAAGATATATATAAATATCACAAATACTTCTAAATATCTATATATGCCCAGTCGAAGTTGCAGATGCAAGCGCAATATACATCAATAAGGCACCGCGACCTCGGCCCAGAGCAGGAGAAGGAACAGGGGGGTTTTTAGTCAGTAAGAGTCTGACACTCCCTCCCGCCCGACCCTGGGCAGGAGAAGTCATTTGATGATTTGCCCCTAACAAAAAAGCGCAATATTCATATATATATGTAGGGATTTAAGTACCACGGGAGAAGGAACAAGTTGGTTTCAACACATTAAGGATCTGACAACCCCTTTCTCGCCATCTAGGACGGTTTTCCCGATCATAAAAAATATGTATTACCTATATGTATAAAGCGTGTATGTATTTGTAACTGTCGTGAGATACGTATATAATTTATTCAAAATAACGACTTTCTGATATGAGTTAACTATGAAAAGCTCTACTAGTTTCAAGTCACAGCAGGACTCGTACTCTTACAGCAGCGCGCGCATAAGTTGCGTGAGTTTTGTCGAACCATGTGAGTCGAGTCGTGGATTTATTGTTTTTTATCATAACAATACTCATCGTTATAAATAGTTGTTTCTTTTTTTGTTTCTAGATATTATTTGGTTTAGGCCACCAGGGATATACATATATTTGAGAAAAAGTCTCTTAGGTACGTAAAAACAACAACGCTTCACAGACAGTGCATGGAAACTATTTACTTGCTGGCGTCGTAGATCGCCTTCTCCCATCCCCAGTCATCAATTTCCTAACAACTAACTGATTATGTATGTGTAACTCCTCAGGCATTGCAGTCTCCACTGATAGCTTCAGGTGATCTGTATGCTCGTTTGTCAACCATTCCTAGAAAAAATTGACAAATTAAAACTAGCGTTTAGGAAAGAATAAAATTTTTAGCCTAGGTACCACAATTTTGTGATTGAGTAAATTGTGTTTCGAAAGTCATCATCTTCCTGCCCTTGTCCTGTTTTATTTGGGGTCGGGAATGTTTTTTTCTTCCATTCTGTCATGTCACCCGTCACGCTATCACTAATTCCTCTGTCTTCCATATGACTTCTCACACAATCCACCTATATTTTCTTTGGTCTCCCTCTTCTTCTCCATCCATCCACATTTATAAAAATGTAAATGAAAGTAAAAGAAAAAAATGAACGCCTGTTAATTTTTTATAAGCAACAAGTCTTAATCCGTCATAATTTAAGTATACAAATACAATATTTATTTAGAACATTTTCTAACAGCGCTGGTTTAGTGCTTTGACTGAACCGCATTTTACAACAAATAGGTAATGTAGGTTAATGGTTAAACCTATTAATATTGGTTCATATATCATCCTTACTATAACTTGGTACCTATTAACTGACTGTATAGTTGACGCGGACGCTGGGCAACCTACCACGTTAACCAATCCAAACCCACGACACAGAAGAGAATGCTAGTGTGGAGAATAGTTTTTGTACGTTGTGATTGTGTTATTAAATCCTGACTAGATACCAATATTTTCGTGCCTATAATAATTATATTACAAGATTCGGGCAATTTCGTTCATAAAATGTAATTTTTCAAACATAATCAGCGAATTAAAATGTATGGTACAAAGTAATAAGCATATTTATGCAATTAAAGCAACCATGTTGACCAAATTGTAAAGCAAACATTGTCACTGATGTTTAAAACAATATGGTTTTGCATTTAAATTGCTCTGTAATACTGATCGGATCAGATATTTTAATCAAGTCAGTTAATTCTGCAAATTTATTTGGAACGCTGTAGTTAGAAATTATACACTACATGGTACTACATACTACACTACACTACATGGTTCTTATGAAGGCACATCTTTTGAAACCATTGGTCGTATCCATAACAAAACCATGGTTACTATAATTATTTATGAGAAATTAACACCTTATTCACAGACTACTCTTAAAAAAAGTTTTTTGTTGTGACTTGAAAAAAGTATTATATACATTTGAGTAATTCGTTATTTCTAATAAATTTTGTGATGCCTCACGATGGTTAGAGATAGTAAGGACTGCACTGTCGGCATTGTTAGTGGGAAACCGGATTCTGCAAACAGTGTTTTGGGATCGATTCCTGCATACATGGGACAACTCTCAACCGTCCCGGTCCTGTCATGTAACAATGCTAAAGTTGTATTTAGTTGTGTGAGTGAGGTTACAGGACGCCCAATCGATTTTTTCACAATTTTCAAATCGTCGCCCAATCCTAAATGTGGCACTGACTTGCTGGCATGCTTACCATCAGGATGCCCGTCTGCACGTTTGCTGACCTATAAAAATTTGCTCAATAGGTATATACAGTACATTTTGTAATAAACGTTCGTAAAGTATGAGAAATTGTCAACGCTCTATATTTACGGAAATATGAAAGGCAAAGTGTTGATGATGGTCTATAAATAAGCAGCGAGCTTCATAAATTAATTTCCTCTTATAAATGAACGCTAGTCGGAAGGGCGCATGATGGAGATACTCAAGAGTTCATTTAGATCTATTTATTTTATTAAACGAAACTGTATTATAAACTAGGAAGCTTATTTAAAAATAATGTACAAAAATAATTTAATTCGACGTTTCGATACAATGAAATATTGAAAAATATTGATCGATACACGAAATTTTAGATATTTCTAGCCAATTTTTAAGAAAAAAGTAAGCTATTTGACGCAATAATACTATGACGTCGTAACTCAGTGTTTCATACAAACATACAAAATTATAGGTTTTGACATGTGGAAAAAAGTATTGAATTTGACTTGTTAGAATCTACTGTATTTATGAATATAATGAAAACCAATCTTCAATCTAAAGTGGCAAAATCTATAATTACATTTACTTGGTAAGTTTGAAAGGAACGTTACAAAATTGCAAGCTACACTTTAAGCGCAATATGGTAATTAAAGCTATAGTGATTGAGTTTAGTACTAAATTAAATTCTGCTGTATTTATGCTAGAACAGTCCTGGAATTACTGTCCGTGGACCGTTTAATTAAAGACTTGACTTAAGAATTAAGTAGTTCACAAGAAGTAAGAATTTTCACATTATTGCATTCTTTTCGTAAACTTTGTATTTAAAATGGCATTTTTAAAATTTTCTATAACATTTTAGGGTTTTGGAAAACGCGCCGGTGGCAATAAGAAATTGCCATATTGTGATTTTCTCCTGTGTCGCCACGTCTTCAGCCGGGGTTGCGGGACAAGCGCAATTAGGCACCGCGGCCAGGGCCTAAAGCAGGAGAAGGAATGGGGTTTTTAGTCAGGAAAATGATGATTATCTTCTGACAAAAAAAATATATTAAATATTTTTTTCTTTATCTTTAGTTTACCTTTTTACAATTAGACAAACTTTTCTACCAAACTTAAATCATAAACACTTAGGTATTTGTGTAGTTTTCTTTTCAAGTGTGGGAGAGCCATGCTTCGGCACGAATGGGTTGACTCGACCGGAGTGATACCACGGCCTCACAGAAACTGACGTGTAGCAACCAATCCGTTGTGTTTCGCTGTGTGAGTGAGGTTACCGGAAGCCCAATTCCCCCATTCACACATCCTTTTCTTTTACATCCTTTTCCAATCCTTAAATATATAATTTTTATAAGTGCTTCTAGCAAATTCGGTAATAGAAGACTTAGGTGCCGAATATGATGTTTTATGATGATGTCCTGACAGTCAAGGAGGTCGAAGACCAGACATAGACCTGGCAGCTTTAATAAATAAATCCTCTATAGTTTTCAAATTTGACGTGTCTTAAGTCACAAAGTCACTTGGAATACGAAAATCAACAAAGCTCGAACGCTTAGAATATTCAAAATGACGTTTATAAAACAATCTTGTACAAAATTAGTATTTAATTTTTATCCTATTCTCACAAACAGTCAGATACAATGGCTATTAAATTATTAGTGTTGTCATGTCTTTTGCAAGTTTTATCAACGAATGCTCAAGAAAATAAGTATCCGTCATTAAGGGACATTACCTTAGTAGGTAAGTATAAAGTAGCTGTCAAGATTTGATAGGTTTTCAACTTCTTTGTGTACTGTCTACCGGACTATCTGGATATATTAATTTGACGCTGTAGTTAAATGTAATGAAAGTCTAGTGGAGTAGTGTTCTAGTTAGCAAAACATTAGAAGGTGAATTCTAATGTTGATATGAGAAAGAGGAGAAAAAAGCTATTAATAGCTGCAGCAGCACTGATATAAGAACTTGAAACAAAACTCGTTTTGTGGAACTAGAAGATATGAAAAAAAAAAATTATATAAACACTACATTCCACAAGAAAACTTTGCCTGCACTGTTTGTGGATGAATTAAATAAAAACTACAACAAGTTTAAGATTTAAATGTAATACTCGTAAATCCAGAACAACATTAACAGACAATATTGTAATAAACGCATGAAATCCAATTTTTGAGGGAAAAGTTAGTTGGAAATTAAATAACAAAGTTTCTTCCATGGATGGGGCGTTTGGCAGTATCGGACTTTCAGGCCCGCCGCTGATTGTGATTTTTTATCACGCGAATTTTTGTCACTAAGTTTAAAGGTTAAGTGCACTAAAAATGTAGGAAGGATATGACTATCAGTCGACCTTTACAGGGGATTTTGCTGTAAATAACTAAAAAAGAAGGTCAAGTCAAAGTCAAAATCATATACTTATTTCAACTAAACCTTTTGAAACTTCGAAATAGAATAATAGTCTGTCAGTCTGTTCGTCAGTGAAGCTAGGTTCACTTAGGTAGTTAGTTTAGGCTCGTTCCAAATTGTAGGTTCGAATAAGTTTCGAATGGAGAAGAAAGGGAAAAAACATCTTCGTTACTCTTTTAAAAAAATATTTGTCTTACAATTTCAATAATAGAACATTATAAACAGCATGTTCCTACTCCAAGTTGGTGTAGGAACATGCTTTAAGTATTTAAAATGTGTTTTTGACTAATCGTAAGAAAAAGAAATAAAAATTTCAACTAGCAGGCGACAAATAATGAAACTTTTTTAGGCTGTTGGTACTTAGTTCTATCCTCTTTTCTACGTATGATTAAGATAGGTCCATTCAACCTTCGAAATTTATAGACCCTGTTTGGCAGCTTTGGCAGTATAAGTAGTTCTATAGAGCCGTTTCCGGAGAGTTGTCGGATTTTTTTATTTATAAAACCTCTTTGCTGTTCAAGCATAGAATCATTTTTAATTATTCTTTTTCATTCATAGACACGAGTAAAAATGAAGCCTGTTGAATTTGAAAATATGTCAAAAAACAATTTTGTTCAAGTTTTATTTTTGGTTTTGACGCCTTAAATTATTTGTTTTTGCTATGGGTGTAAAATTATTGGTTTGTTTACTTGTAGTGCCATCAATAGTCATCAATGCAGAAAATAGTTTTGATCCTTATTACAGAGATATAGATAAGCCATGTGAGTATTCACTTAGCAGCTTAGCTTGCAAGTTAAAGCTTTAATTCTACTTGCAAAGAACTCTTTGAATGAATTGAATGAATTTTCTGTAGGTACTGTTCCTGGGATTGGATTTCAGTATTGTAACTTCATTCATTAGTAATTGTCTATACTAACCTTATAAAACGAGGTAAAATTTTTAAGTTTGTACGTTGGGGCCAATCTTCGGATCCGCTGGTACGATTTACAAAATTCTTTCACTGATAGATATGTATCAGAGTGCATGAATTATACTTGATTTGCGTATTTAAATCGAGCCATTGTATTAATAGTCTTAAAATCGCGGGATACATTTCTTTCATACGGAAGGAGAGTCAATCTTACTTTCTAAAATCACACCGTGTCTTCTCTCCAGAGTTCAAACCGGCAAACATAATTACCCGCGGTACATCTGTCTATTGTCAGAACAAGAAAAATTCTGTTAGCAATAATTTATTCTTTTATGTGTTCGTAGCTGATCTGGATTACTGCAACGAGACTGCCTGCACTCCGCCCTGCCCGGGTGCTCCGCCGCCGAAGCATTGCCCGACGGACACTCCTGTTTGCCACTTCGGCTGTGCCTGCCATACTGATTGTGACATCGGCATCGTGTACTGCTTCCAAACCAAAGATTGCCTTCAGCCTCGTCGGTTCTTCACCAAACATCGAAGAATCACCAAGATAATAGAATAGATTCTTCATTACCAACATAATTATTAGCTAGTTGAAAAATTTCGTCCTCTGAATTGTTTCGTTTTGTTTCTGTATTGGTTGTAAGTAATATTGACCTGAAGCGTTGTAATATTGCTTCTTAAATTGTTTAGTAAGGTATTCATTACTATTCGCTCTTGCAACTGAGTAGATTTGTGCATGTCAAAAATTTTGACAGTTTTGTGATCGGTTTTTGTGTTTTCGACTGTGCTTCACACATACATATGTACATTTTATTCAGAGGGCGTGTATTTTTTGCTTCTAAGGTTTTTTTTTCTTTTCTATGATTTTGTGATTTTGTTTTTAGTGCCTAGGCAGGCGGATTGGTAGGCAGTAAGCAAGTCAGACTGCAAATTTATCTGAGATATGCTACATATTTTTTTTATGAAATTGTTTATATAATTTATGTATGTCTAGATATTTTGTTAAGGATAATTGACTTAACTTTTGCATCTAATATTCTATTAATTCCTAGTCTGTGTTAAGGGATTTAAAACAGGTCCCAATTAAATTATTTACTTACTAATTCTCTAATGAGAAATAAATTGTTGTGAATTTTGATTACGTGCGTCTCTGTGATCGTTTCTGGTGATTCGTGAAATAAACAGTGGTATCAATTGTAATACTTTGTTTTGTTTTTTTACCTTTTTTGGTTACTGTTCTCCATGGCTTATCTGATAATAGAGCTTGAGAATTTTGTTTTTTGGTTTGGGAACGCGATGTCCAACAAAGCGGTTAACTAAATTGATAAATTTAACATTGAAACATTTCTCCAGTGAGGAAAGTAGGACATAGTGTCACCCATTTACCTCATACAATTTCTACATATATTATTTGGCTGACATGATAAGATACCTTTAAGTAAGCGTGGTGATTATAATATCAAAAAAGTAATTTAGCAACCAAATGAATATTATAATATGAACAATGTATAATAAATTTTGGAAGGTTCACACCCTAAATCAAAATCATAATATTTTTAAATTTGCACGAGAAATTGCTTTTTTAAGTAGTTGCACCAAACTTAAGGTTCATATTCTGTCGTGAGTGCATTTACAAACATACAATTTCACATAACGTACACATCACACCCGGTACAACAATTTGTAGATGTTCCGCACGGGAGTCAACTCTGCGACACGTTGCCCGGCAGGTAGTTGACCAGCTCATATCTTCTCTGTGTGAGAAGATTCCTTCGCTCACCAGTAGGCACTTATAGGTTGATAATGTCATCTGTCTAGATATAAATATAGGCAACCAATAAATCATTCAAAAATATATTTAAATTGCTATACCTAGCTAACCTCCTAAATAACTCTGAAATCGACAGGATTTCATAATTTTAGCTCGGCGAGTTCATTTGCATGTGTGTTCACATATGAACCGTGATCAGATATACAGGATGTAAAATTATCCATTAAAAGCAAAAATGGCAAAATTCCACAGAGTGACCAGTTCTTAAAAAAATAAAAATTTTATTTTTATTTTTATTGTAAATAAAGACAGTTAATTTGCACCGTGACACAAGTTATCTTATCTTACTAATATTATAAATGCGAAAGTTACGATGTTTGGATGTTTGAATGTTTGGATGTTTGTTACTCAATCACGCCATAACGGCTGGATGAATCTGAATGAAATTAGAACAGGCATAGGATACACTCCGAAATAAAGACAGAGGTTACTTTTTATCAGAATACCAAGCGGGCGAAGCCACGGGCGGAAACTAGTAAGATATATAAATAAAATAAAAACGTCATTCAGCTCAGCTAAATGCGATAGCCCAGGCACAATGACTACGACGCTGACTTCAACACTAGCCAGCCTGAGGCAATAAATATGTTAGAAAAGTTTTCTACAGCGACCAGCTCAGGCTTGCCCGCCATAGCCTTCATTGTTGGTACTGTGATCATAGTGCTTAGAGGAGAGTACGCTTTACGTTAAAGCGAAGCGTTTATGACGTTCGGCGCTGTAATTGGCCTGCACTCAAGTTAACCAACCAATTAGAGAGCTGTACGCCGTAACGTTTTGCTCGCAGTAACGTAAAGAAAACTAGCACAAAAACTGTGATCATCCAAAAATACTGAATGGCTGAGCGACCAGTTGCCGCGCAACGTATCGCTGGTTCCATTCCCGATCGGAAGAACACTGTGTGATTCACAAATTTTTATTTTGGATCTGGTCGATCATTATCAGCGTAGTGAGTTCGCTTAAGGCTATGTTGGCCGTCTCACCACATTAAAGTGAGTACCTACTAGCCATTTTTCGCTAAGAGCAGTAAATGTTTTTTATTGTAGTTATATATTTATTATTGGAATAAATAGATTTTCTCACTTTCTTTTTCTTTATCGACGTAAAGAGAAGAGACTGACATTATGTTTTTTAATCTGTTGTTTATGTGTACAAATAATAAAAAAGCCAAAAGATAACAGCCTGTATACGTCCGCGATTGAAAATAAAATGGTTTTCATTAAAACATCAGTGGTGCATAAAATAAATTCTATCATAACATCATAATTCTATTTATAAATTCGAATCGAAAGAGTTCATGTAAATATTTTGTTACATTCATTGATGAGCCAATTTATTAACTTTTACATTATCAAACGAATATCAACGTTAGTGTTATTTAAGTAAAGGTAGAAATCAAACAACACTAATTTCTTTATTTAGTCGGAAATATATAGAAGTAAACGTAATTGGATCTTTATTTAGATAGGCTAAAGTTGATATTTGTAAAAAAGGATGTTTTAAGATAAGGAGACGGTTTTAAGTTAGGTACTTTCATAAGATATTAAAAATATATTTTTACGACGTGTTTAATGATCCGCTAAAGGTTGGACGGAACCGCCCTTTTCCGGAATTCGTTGTGACAGAAGCTATTATTTAGAGATGGTCATTTCTTTGAAAAGTACCGAAGCGTTTTGTTGTGTACCTTATACATTTTGCTGGTCTGTTTATCTTAACCTTTTGACAGCCGTGGTCAGCTATAGACGACAAACGGAAAATAGGCTATTTCGGTAATGTCGAGCATAGTTGAACAGAAAACGTAATAATTAAGTAACTAGGTATATTTGGTTTGTAGGTTATAGCCAACATTTTGCCACTTTGTCCGCCAGTCAAAGAGTTAAAATAGCAATGAATATCGAGTCATCAGTTCATGCACGAAATCATTGAGTTTGTTTGGAATACCGTTTGCCGTCATTATACACTAAGATTTATACGTCAGTTTTTTTTATAATCCTTATTACGGGCTTGGTACTTAAAACCGGCATAAAACAACTCGTTTTTTTTTTTTTGAAGGGCGAAAATTATCACGTTATTTCTCTAGGCGTGGCGAGCTGGCTGAAATCCATCCTGTTCTTTCTCTTGCTCTAGGCCGCGACTGCAGTACAGTATTTTATTATTGCGTCCGGCAGTCCTATTGATGTGACACCGCTTGCATGTAGTCCTCAAATTCCTTAAAACCCCTTGTAACTTCTAGGGTTGCGAGAAAACATTGGCAACGCCAATATCTTACTTGCAGATGATCCATCAGCTCATTTTTACTTTATACCATAAAATATATCTGGGCGACCGGCAGCTATGCACCATTTCCCAGGACATTTGCTTCGGGTTTAAGTGTGATTTGTTGAGAATTTATGTCGATATAAACGCTCACACCAACTACGAGGGAAAAAGTTTATCATCATAACACAGAGCACAACTAAATTGAACATTTAAAGGACGTCCAATTTCAACTAAGAAGTGAGAACTAAGTTTAACTTAGTTTTAAAAACTTCAAGCGAACTGTTCTTCAGAACTTTCTTTACTTTTACTTCGTATAGCTGTGGATTAGGTTCTTAAAGTGAAAATGTCAATTAAGGCTTGTATCGTGAAGGTGCTCCTGTAGTTCCTCAGGTGTTGCGTGGTGTATATAGGCGGTGGAATAATTTGCCGATGTATCGCGGCTCCGGGCACGCTGTTATAGCAAGACGGTAAGACCCTTCTTGGGCTTGAGAGATGCTACGGTAGGTTCGGTAGGTTCCCGTCTCAGATCCAGCAGGAGGAAACCTCGTCGTTTATTTTTGTGAGGACTACCGTAGTATTATTAGAATACAACCGGACTTGTAAATGTTGTTCAATAAATATATATGTACGGTAGCGAGCCTTAATAATTAAAATAAAACACATATATAATTAAATACTTACATATATATTTCTCTCAACTTTTAACGTATCAGCGGAAATTAAATTTATTCCCTACTTGCTAAAGCGGTTAATTCAATATTGATTATTACGACCACAACGTTATTTGATATATCAAAAATATAATGTAAGCTTGAAAATTAAGCGGTTAATGTAAAGGAACAATTAGGTATATGTAAATTTAGTAAATGATTATTGCACTGTTGACACGGTCGTTGGAGAACCGGCCGGCATAGTGTGCAAGGTGTCCCGTTTGCGATTGACGCACGGAACAATTCTTTGTGTGATCCACAAATTGTTGTTTCGGGTCTGGGTGTAATGTGTATGTGATATTGTATGTTTGTAATCGAACCCGAACGAACGTGTAGATGAGAGACTGGAAAACACCGTAGTTGTTTTTTTGTGAGGGGATAATCATGGGGCCTCATCCAATGTCATTATTTTTTTTGTCATGCCTTACAGTGTCCTAACAGAAATGTCACACCATTTTTTTTTAATTTTTTAGTTATTCGTCGGCAAACTACTAGGCAGATTACCTGATGGTAAGCAATCAGCGCCGCCCATGGACACCCGCAATAACAGAGAAGTAACGAGTGCGTTGCCGACCTTTTAGGGATTAGGTATTTCGGGGATTTAGGGGTTGGGGATGGATTTGGGAAGGGGAAGGATTGGGCCTCCTCGGTAACCTCACTCACACGGCGAAACACAACGCTGTGGTTGTTTAACGCCGGTTTTTTGTGAGGCCGTGGTATCACTCCGGTCGAGCCGACCCATTCGTGCCGAAGCCTGGCACACAAAACACTACACTTAGGCTAAGAACTCACGGAGCGATTTTCGCCCGTGACCGCAGCGGTTGCGGGCCCGCAGCTTCTGTAGAATTCAAATATTTATATAAATAATTAAAGCACATTTCACGACGCGTTTTATGCCCGCGGTGTACGCGGTTGTATGCGGCTCCCGCTGTACCGGCGGGCAACTAGTAGAATCGCGCGGGCCGCGGTTACCCGCAGCCTCGGCGAGTGGCACCCGCGCGCTTTGCGATCGGTTGGCGAGCGACCGCGGGGGCCGGCGGGTCTTCTGTGAAGTAGTCTTGCAATCTTGCGATCATCGCCCGCCACGTTTGCGGGCGATGATCGCAACCGCGGCGGCTGTGTAACCGCGCAAATAACCGGTAAAACATAGGCTAAGAACTCACGGAGCGATTTTGAACCGTGCCCGCCGCGGTAGCAGAACTGCGGTTTTATTTCCAAACTCACGAGACCGGTTATTTGCGCGGTTACACAGCCGCCGCGGTTGCGATCATCGCCCGCAAACGTGGCGGGCGATGATCGCAAGATTGCAAGACGGGCGGTTAACGATCAGTTGAGGTCCAGACCGGCGAACGCAACGGCCGTTGCGCCGTTTCGTTCGTATATTTACTTCACAGAAGACCCGCCGGCCCCCGCGGTCGCTCGCCAACCGATCGCAAAGCGCGCGGGTGCCACCCGCCGAGGCTGCGGGTAACCGCGGCCCGCGCGATTCTACTAGTTGCCCGCCGGTACAGCGGGAGCCGTATACAACCGCGTACACCGCGGGCGTAAAACGCGTCGTGAAATGTGCTTTAATTTTTTATATAAATATTTGAATTCTACAGAAGCTGCGGGCCCGCAACCGCAGCGGACGCGGGCGAAAATCGCTCCGTGAGTTCTTAGCCTTACTCAGTTCTTCAGTTGGCGACAAAATATACAGCAGCCAAGAAGGCAGCCATTTTAAAACGATTTTGCGAATTGTGTATTAAATTCTCCTTTCAGAGAAAGTTCGGAATGAAATCTAATATCCAGCGAGATAGAAAGACGGAGGTTCAGTAGCTTTAGAATTGCGTAAGGCATCAACATTGTAACGTATGTGAAATGAAACTAGTTTTTATTTGGTTGGTTATTGGATGTTGGAGGTTTGTAGGAACTATTGTTTGACAAGAATATTAGACTTATTGCTTTGATACATAGATATACAATATATAGTAGGTACAATACATGTGGAACGGACTCATTATTAACCAAGTCGTTGATGAATAGTTTGAATTGTATTGTATATTATGGAACAATATAACATTTATATGTGACTTAAAAATTAAACCTTTTTTTAAAGAACGTTGCCCCATTCTAGGATTTTCTCTTATGTCGTGAATTCGTTTACATATCAACATACAAAGTCACAGGTACACCAACCACCCAGATCCGAAACAATAATTTATGGATCACACAAAGTTTTGTTCCTTATGCGAATCGAATTCACGATGCACAGCAGCCAGTTGCCCAGTCACTACGCGAACCGAGCAGTAGAATCTTTATTATCATACTTAGCTCTTGTTTCACATTTTTTATGTTCAATTGATCTGACTGATTACATCGGTTAAGCAATCAGCGCCACCCGTAGACACCTGTAACAACGGAGGAGTTACGAGTGCGTTGCTGAACTTTTGGGGATTTAGGGATTGGAGATTTTGGGATCAGGGGAGGGGAAAGATTGTGCCTCTGGTAACCTCACTCACACGGCGAAAAACAACACTGATCCCGATAAAATCATAGGCACATTTATACTAATATTATATAGCTCCAGTTTTTTTGTTTATTTAGACGCGGTAGTCTCCGGAACTACTGTTTCGAATTACACTATATATTTTTTTTTGTGTTGGATAGTCCATTTATCGAGGAACGCTACAGACAAAGAAAACCACGACGACAAAAGGGAGATGGCTGTGGTTGAACCCAAGTGGTATTTGCTAGTAGTTCATATTAATTACGTTCTATATTAAAATGTATATAGTACATAGCGGCTATGAGGAATTTGTGTAGCGACCCCTTTAATATTATAAAGCTGAAAGTTTTGTTTGAAGGCGCTTATCTTAGGGGTTATCCTAAGTCAGAATTTTATTCGATTAATTTTTGTATTGCATACTCAATCAGGCTATAAAAAGAGCCAGGTTATTTTAAGTAATATGATGTGACAAAATAAAAACCTTCTCCGTGTGAGAAGAGGCCTTTGCTCAGCAGTGGGCACTTATAGGCTGATGATAATGATGATGATTTATTTGTATCTAAAAAAAAAATAAGCAAAATATGCGCGTTTTAAAATAAAAAACAAAATGTTGCTATCAATAAAAAAAAACAAAAATCCGATTTAAAAATACACTTTGATTTTATTTAAAGCCTATTTGAAAACTGTTCGAATTCGTTCGGTTCGGTGATTCTCTATGGATGCATGTATGAGTGTACTGACATGCGCACTGCACGCGTGACGAGGAATTTTACTCGATTAGAGTGATTGAAGTGATAACGCTTTTCACTGGAGCGGGAATTTGATTTAATTATACAGCCCTTGATGGGTTCCTCGTTCGGGTACACAATTTCTAACAATATATTGGGACCCGTCGTCATCAGTCATCACACAGGTAAAGCCCCAGATTCTAGTGGAAAGTATGTTTTGTGAGCATTTCAGTTACCATTTCTAACTAGATGATGATGCTGAAGAAAAGAAAAAAATCAGTTCAATGAGACTCACGGACGAAGAATTCCGTACTAAAATCACGTTCGTACGAGAGCCCTTGTATTACTTTTAATATTTATTCTATATACATAACGTATTCATTCTGCACTTTCTTCAACACCACAAACATTTTTATATGATCTCTTTGATGCTCTGTTTTAGTTAAAAGCGGTTATCGCCGTACTCAGAAAGAATGAAGTTTTCTGAAGGTCATCGATAAGTCACGACAAGTGATGAATCAAATTAATATGAATTAATTTGATGACTGCAATTAATTCGAGATTTGTTACATTTCAAAAGCCACAAAATGATTTGTCGGTACTAAGTTACACTAAAAGTTCTACCCGACTTTATAAAAATGTTGTCTTTTCCTTCATGGATCACCAGCCATCATGTTGAAGGCTTTCATTCTTTAACATGCATTTGAATCTTCTCATGCGGTACTTGGATGTGCTTCAACCAGATAATTTATGACCTCGCTCAATTCCGGTTCAATCTGATATGACCTTTCAAGTGCGAGGCTGATGTAGGACACTTGACACGTTTACAGATATAATGTAGAACTACTGTGCTTTACCCGGTACTTTAATTATAATTTACGAACCAAATAACACAAGCCAAAATATAAAAAAAAACAACTTAGTAATGCGTCAAATATCACAATGATAATTTTAATTACTGGAAAAATTCTAAAATACCTATATCGGTTTGTTGTAAAATCACATAATGAAAGAGTGATAATTAATTATTATTCTATTGTAAACAATTTATTACTGGGTAAGAAGCATTTTTTTTCTAAATTAAAAAAATAACATGTAAATTAACTATACTTTCAATAAGAAAATAAACCTACAAAGACGCCTTTTTTTGTCACTGGAAAATCATCAAATGACTTCACGCGGTAAGGCGAGAGAGAGTGTCAGACTCTTACTGACTAAAAACCTCCCCGTTCCTTCAGCTCTGGGCCGACTTCCCAGTTCCTCTCGCTACAAACCATGGCCTTGACTAATGCCGGGCATGAGACGTCGCCTCCGCTGGTCACTTTTCGGAGGACACGGTGGTGCATAAGGTGGTAGTGATCACAATGACGACACTCTACTGAAACATACCTACAAAAACGCCTAGTTTCTTCTTATAGAATTAAATTCATAAGTAATTAATTAAGTAATTAATTTAATACAAATCTACGGTTATATGTATATATATATAAATTGGTTCTTAATAACTTAATTACACTACGACGTAGGAATGTAGCATTGATGTGCATCGTTCTGTCTCTTATACCACGGGGAGAGTTTCAGACCTTGTTTGGTTTGCAATAATTCCATCCTGATCAAATAGTTAGTTGGCAGGCTAAAATATGTGTAACGATTTACTGTCGGCCGAAAAGGCCTTCAAACCTTCAAGAAAAGAGCGTCCTTCCTAAAAAAAACAGCATTTGTGTCTTCTCAAGAGTCACGTCTCTCCAATCATTTACCACCAGGTGATCGTTATGCTACGTTGCTTCAGATTCCATAATAAAAAATCGAACAGAATCGAAACAAAAGCATCATGTTTTCAATCGAGTGAGTTTTTGATCATCAATCATTATCAAGAACACGTTAGACGCGTGTTAATTGATGAATCATTTACTGATTGGGCTCACTAATGTTTTATGTTTTGTATTCTGCTAACTTAGGCTATGATTGGACCTTAACTAACATAAAAAAAGCGTTAAGATTCCTAGAATTTTAAATATAGTGAAGTACTGTACAAAGTCGGAAATGAAACATTTGCAATACAATTATTTATCAAAATATTATTGTATTTTCATTTATGACGATAAACTTTATTTTAGACATAGCTTCAGCATTTTTTTCGAAATAAGTACGTTACTCGAGTTCATACAAAATTGTTGTATTAGAAATTTTGATAAATGTATTAAATTTGACTTCCTGGTAACTACATAACCAGTAAAATTTTACTTCAGATATTAAAATTGCTATTTTACCTGGTGTATAATAAACCTTAATAACTGAAGTAAAATTTGCTTGTTCCTGATAATGGTAACTGACAGATTTATTTTCTCTTAGCAATTTTAATTCAACCTCGATTTAATTAATCATTTAGCGGTACAACACCCTTTAACAATAGCATCACTGCTGAGCCAGCTTCCGTTGTTTACTTGGTTTCTAACTAATACTATGATGTCATTAAAAACCTTAAGGTTTTCCGGCAATGCATCGAACAGTTTGGTTTTGCGCCTTTGATGTGGCCCACTTCACACTTATTTTTTTTTATTTATTTATTTAAGTCAGGCATCTGAGGCCCATAGAGAATACAATACATAAATATATTATAACATTAAATCATAAACTAATACATATGTTACATATAAAACTTAAAAACTAATGCACACGAAGTGTCGGCGTCGTGTTACGCTGCGTGGTGTCGCGTAGCCATCCCCGGAACCTCCGATATACGACACCCTTCGGCCAAAACTCTTCCTTGAGAAATGTTTCGACGTAATAAGTTGGAACCTGCACCATGAACGAATTAGTTGGTCAGTTGGTCTTATTGGCTGATGATATGATGTGGACACTCTTTTGAATTGTGTCTAATTACTTTTTATTTTCTTTGATTAAAGTTCTAGAAAGTTTAAAAGTATTTTTATTAGTCTCTAGCATCCGACCCCGTAACAGCTTCCATATTTTGATGGCAAATTCTTTTCCTGATACACGTACCTGTTTCATCCAACTAACCTAAATGTGAATTCCGTGCCTAAGGTTTGGCTTTCCGGCCTCTATTTACGCAGATGTTTTCATAAAAAAGCATATTTTTCTTTAATAAAATAAGAATGATTTCATACAACAGTATCTATGTACATATATTGTTACGCTTGGCAAGGATTCTGTTTGAGTAACGAAAATTTCTTAAAGCAAGGGCCTGGTAAAATAATCTCGATTTTTTATTACATTGTTTTATATTTGCACATAAAAATGTACTGATTGAGTTGCTCTTATCTTAGAATATTGTTTATAGGAATATCTGTATGCCAGAAGGATCAATTATTTAGGTTTATATTGAAAACATATTTAATGTGTAAATTAATAATGATTTGATTTTTTAAACAAAAATAATTGATTATTTTGCTGGTTTCAGAATGAAACAACGTTTTATGAAACGGTGGAGTGTTTTAAACCTCACAACGGGATTTAGTTGTGAGGCGTTTAAACGATATAGTTGATAATAAATATGTAGGTAAGTATTTATAGGTTTCATCATAATCACCAACTTGTTGCCGTCAAACTGGCAAAAAAGATCTTGGCTTATATAAAAATAAAGATTGAATAAATTAAAAATTAAAAAAAAACCCGACACAAAAAACATGAGCTACCTTTAATGAGAGCTATGATGCCACAGATAGTGAGACAGACACGTCAAACTTATAACACCCCTCTTTTTGCGTCAGGGCCGGGGGTTCCTCAAAGACCCAATAGACCACCATAGACAGGGCGGGGGTGGCTAACAAAACAAACAAATCAACCCGTTGTATAGACGGGTATACGGAGATATCTATCTCTATCTCTATCTCTATCTCTATCTCTATCTCTATCTCTATCTCTATCTCTATCTCTATCTCTATCTCTATCTCTATCTCTATCTCTATCTCTATCTCTATCTCTATCTCTATCTCTATCTCTATCTCTATCTCTATCTCTATCTCTATCTCTATCTCTATCTCTATCTCTATCTCTATCTCTATCTCTATCTCTATCTCTATCTCTATCTCTATCTCTATCTCTATCTCTATCTCTATCTCTATCTCTATCTCTATCTCTATCTCTATCTCTATCTCTATCTCTATCTCTATCTCTATCTCTATCTCTATCTCTATCTCTATCTCTATCTCTATCTCTATCTCTATCTCTATCTCTATCTCTATCTCTCTATCTCTCTATCTCTCTATCTCTCTATCTCTCATCTATCATCTCTCATCTCTCATCTTTATCTCTCATCTTTATCTCTCATCTTTATCTTTTATCTTTTATCTTTTATCTTTTATCTTTTATCTTTTATCTTTTATCTTTTATCTTTTATCTTTTATCTTTTATCTTTTATCTTTTATCTTTTATCTTTTATCTTTTATCTTTTATCTTTTATCTTTTATCTTTTATCTTTTATCTTTTATCTTTTATCTTTTATCTTTTATCTTTTATCTTTTATCTTTTATCTTTTATCTTTTATCTTTTATCTTTTATCTTTTATCTTTTATCTTTTATCTTTTATCTTTTATCTTTTATCTTTTATCTTTTATCTTTTATCTTTTATCTTTTATCTTTTATCTTTTATCTTTTATCTTTTATCTTTTATCTTTTATCTTTTATCTTTTATCTTTTATCTTTTATCTTTTATCTTTTATCTTTTATCTTTTATCTTTTATCTTTTATCTTTTATCTTTTATCTTTTATCTTTTATCTTTTATCTTTTATAATTAAATTTTATTTTATAATTAACAGAAAACGTGGCGTTGGGGACCGATCCAAATATTTTATTATCAACTACTTACATAATTCTATTTTGTCGGGGGTCTAATTTATTTTTTATTTTATACTTTTTATATCATTTTCTCTCAATTAAGTCATCAACATTCCCTTTCAGTACGCTTTCATTTGAGACCCCACTCGAGTATGTACCTATATTTGCAGACCTTCGGTTACCCTTCAACACTTGCCTTCCACTTACCCCCCATAACTTCCAAACGCTTCACCCGTTCAGGCTCCAGGATGCCACAGACAGACAGACAGACAGTCAGTCACGTCAAACTTATAACACCCCTCTTTTTGCGTCGGGGGTTATCATATCATCATCACCATATTTATGGTGCCTACTAGAGCCGATATCAAGCCGGGCTCGGAGATGCAAGTGTAAAGACGGAGCAAGAGAGAGATTGGGTTGGGTTTAGTCAGTAAGACTCTGATATTAGAAATCATTAGATGTTATAATCTTGTAGATTATTTTTAAACGCTAAGAAATATACACTAGTAATTTCTCCTATGTCGTGGTTGCGTTTACAAACATACAATTTCACATACACAAGACACCCAGACCCGGAACAACAATTTGTAGATCACACAGAAAGTTTTTCTGTGCCGGAACCGCACCCACGACATTACGCGTGGTAGCCAGTTGCCTAGCCGCTGGCGCAAACCGTGCAGTCAAGGTATTCCTTAAGATGTTTTTCTTAACGGTACTAAATGAAGTTCAATATAAGTAATGACAAGCTATCCAAGCCTAAGAATGTTCTCTTGCAAATAGCAATAATCTCGTTCCTTATTACGTGACGAAATATAAACTAATAAACACATCAGTTTACTCCTGGGAGCATATAGGCGTGAAGTTATGCCACGAAACGTAGGTCAAGTGGAAATCCAATTTCCATTGGCAAAATTGGTTGGTTCCGTGCAAAATTCTGGTTGGCTATGGATGTATGAATCTTTAATAGTAAGTACGCAAGTTCGGATGTATGTTTGATTGTCCTGATTGTTTTCGATCATGATTGGCAACCACTGCTCAGGAGAGATAATTTTTTTTATGGGTTAGGTTGGCAAACGAGCAGACGACACCTGTAACATCAAAGGAGTTACGAGTGCGTTGCCGGCCTTTTGGGGATTAGGGATTGGGGAGGTATCAGGGAAGTGGAAGGATTGGGCCTTCGCGAAGTCGGTAACCTCACTCTCACGGCGAAACACTACGCTGTGGTTGTTTCACGCCGGTTTTCTGTGAGGCCGTGGTATCATATCATATCAGCTTGGCTCTCCCACACTTAGAATTTGTTTTCATTCAGATGCTTTAGCAACGAAATAGTGACTTAATTACTCAACACTTTGAGTAATTATCATTTTATCTAAGGTACACGTTTTAGTTCACTCGGCGCTGTGGTAAGATAGCACCTAAGTGCAATTGAGGTATTCGCCAAGATATAGTGGTACATTCTAACCGCTTATTAAATTTCAGAGTGTGTTTGAGCTCTGCGCTCTCCCATTTTAAGTAGGTAGCGTCTCATGCTTAGTTTTCTAATGAAATTGTTTAACTTACTATTTTTAGAATTACATTTTAAGTGTTTATTTTTATAACCAACTAGTATTATTATTTCGGAAGTAAGTTCTCTTGATATTTGCATTAGCAATGGATGCACCATTGCTATTTTTTTTAAGGACGGGCAATCATAGAACGTCTTCTCCCGCTCTAGGGCGAGGGCGACTGGCTAAGAATCAATATGTTACTTTTCAGGTACCTGCTGGTTGGTTATTTTACCAAACTGTTTTCTTATTTATTTATATTTTTATGTACTTTTTTACTTAATACTGTCCTCATCCAATTTCTCTCCCTCTGGACCGTATTTAGTGACTAGCCGTTCGAATTGACTGCCCTGATGTCTCAGACCGGTTGAACTACGTAGGGATGTAGCCTCGCTATATGTCCTATATTACCTATACCGCTGCGTGCTTCGAATAATTGTGCGATCCCCGCCGCATCTTTTCCTTTAAAACCTTCCCCGGACTTCCACGTATATTTGAAGACCAATCTAACCAAATCGGTCCAGACATTCGCAAGTTTAAGCGAGACCAACGAACATCAATCCATTTTTATAATTATATAAGATGAGCGTTCGTCGTAATCAGCAGAAGATCGCGTCATCGCTCAGGCGAATGAAAACAAATGAACATTATGAGCAATGTATTACGAACTGCACGACACGCTGCGCAGCGCACCGCGTTTCTGTAAATAAGACCTTAGAGTCACGAATCAGAGTTTATTTTGCTTCAATCCGGCAATAAGCCATTGTGTTTCAATACAATATTATTATATCAAAATACTATATAAGAAGCAATAATCTATAGAATAAGAACTCCATTCATCTTTGCGCTGATAAAAAAAAACATATTTTCACACACACCCATAATCCGGAAAGGTTTTCGTTGTCCTCTCTGCTTTTATTCTTTTACGGGACAATAAAGAGAAATTTATATTGTAGCCCGAACCAGGACAGTCTCGTTTCCTCGCTAAAATAGTGGTCACTTTGTTAGTAGTAAAAAGGAGACAACGTTTTCTTTTTTAAGTTTATGTTTACTTTTTGTTTTTCGTTTATTATACGTTGTTTTGTGTGTAATGAGATGTTGAACTAAGATCTGCCTGAACACCATGGGTTTTCCATGTCATGTGAACTACTATAGAAAATAGTGTTAACTTTTTTTTATTGTTGATAGTACATCATTACATCCATTTTGTATAAATTAGGCAAATACTTTGTTTATTTATTACATTCAAATACTGATATAATACAATACAAGTATGGAAGAGCCATGCTTCGGCACGAATGGATCGGCTCGACCAGCGTGAAACAACCACAGCGTTGTTTTTCCCCGTGTGAGTGAGGTTACCGAAGGCCCAATCCTTCCACTCCCTAAATCTCCAAATCCCTAATCCTCAATAAGTCGGCAAGGCACTCGTAACTCCTTTGTTCTTGCTTTTCATGGGCGGCGCTGATTGCTTACCATCAAGTAATCCGTAAGCTTTCTGCCAAAAAAAATATTGACTCCAAAACTAGCATCACCACAAAAGGTAGGCATTAGTCAATGGTCACATTCTTGAACTTGGAAATTTCCTGTAATTATAGTGTAGGAAGATTTTTATGATAAACAAATTAAATATTCGTGTGTTTACAGCAGATCGCTATCTAACTTTTTGTTTCTTTTATTTTCGTTCCTGCTTTGTAAATACGAGTGGATTAAAGCACAATGTCCGGCTTATAGTAATCCTAGCTGGGACAAATACTGCAGGCTATTTTAAGTATAGTGCTTTACATTAGCAGTGCGTTTTGCAAAGTAGGTATTAATCATAATTTCTGGAATAAGTAACATGACAATTTTTAACCAAATCCTCTTAACAACACACTCAGCATCATTTGACCCATTGGACTGGACATTCAACCCAATCACTTGCAATTATTTTTTAAAAAAATTATCATCAGCCTATAAGTGCCCACTGCTGAGCAAAGGCCTCTACTCATACGTAGAAGGTTAGAGCATTAATCACCACACTTGCTCAATACGGGTTGGCGATTTCAAACTTATAATTAGATATTAAAAGTCCAGGTTTCCTCACGATGTTTACCTTCACCGTATGTCAGTGGTGTCTAAATAATCATAGAAAGTACATATAACTTGGAAAAAGTCTCATTGATTCTTGCCAGGTATCGAGACCCTCGTGCATGAGAAGTGAGCTCCTTAAACTCCGGGCCACCATGACACCTTTTTTAAAGAATAGCTAAGTAATACGAACGTTAGGGTGGCTTCTCTTGCATAAGGGTTCGAAGCCAGGTAAGTACCAATGTGAATTGTTCCAAGTTATATTTATTTACTATGATTATTTGGACACCACTGTAATACAGTGAATGAAAACATCGTGAGGTAACCTGTATTTAGAATTTCTAATTATAAGTTTCAGCCCCGCCTTGAGTAAGCGTGGTGATTGATGCTCAAGCCTTCCGTGTGAGAAGACAGACTTTGCTCATCACATAAAGGCTGATGTGATGTGATGTAGGTAAGTAAAAAATAAATGTCTTAACTCTGATTCTGATCTTGATCACTAAGAGGAATGACGGACAGACTGAAACTATATCTTCAAAATTTTTTTTGGTGTTCTAAAGTGCCTGTAGGGGTCTAATTGGAACCCTTCAAATCTTCAAGAAACGAGCGTATTCCTTCTTTAAAGGCCGGCAACGCACCTGTGACTCCTCTGGTGTTGCGGATTTCCATGGGCGGCGCCGATCGCCTACCATCAGGGGATCCGTCTGCTCGTTTGCCACCTATTCCATAAAAAAAAACATTGGAATAAATGATTCTTGACTTTTTCTGACTTTTGATCTAAATCCATAATTATCACAAACTTCTTTGATTTCTATTACAAGTAACAATAAATCATTTTCGGTGTGACTCCTCTTGTTGCCAAGTAACTAACTTCGGTTACAGTTTGGCCACCCGTTTGTTTAACTTAGTTTCTTGGACAACTTGTAAGTAATGTTTACATGTATTTCCCAAGTTTGGACTTTAATCAAATGACTTATGTCTCAAAGTTGGATGGAGTTAAGATGTTTCGCAAATAAAGCTATGGATTTGTGAAATTCTAACAAGTACCTATGTAGGTACTTGTTGGAGTATTGTTTCTTTTGTTTTTTAGTCAGAGGTCAATGTACTCTGATGTGGAAAATATTGTGAATCTTTATTTTTTTATTGATATCAAATTATGTTGTATTGTATGTATTCGCATATACGTCGTATGTTTTCTTCATGTGATAGGATGGAAAATGAGCAGGCGGATTACCTGATGGTAAGCAATCAACGCCGCCGCCGCCCATGGACACCACTGGACCATAGACAACAGTTGAAAAGTTACAAGGGCGTTGCCAACCTTTAGGGATTGAGGGAGGAGAAATATTGGGCCTACGGTAATCTCACTCACTTACTTCACGCCGAAACACAAGGCTGTAGTTTTTTCACGCGGGTTTTCTGTTAGGCCGTGGTATCACTCCGGCCGAGCTGACAACTTTACTTCCTTGCAACTCTTGTGCACGTGAAGCTCACCGTTGCCGATGGCTTAGTCAGGTGATCTTGTAAATGTAGGTTATATTTTCTAACCTAATTTTCTTCTCAAGATTTTGCTTGACATTTTAATCTACCTCTCATAACATGAGTCTCGTCATAATTGGTAGAAGTGGTTAGCTTGATGTGTGCACCTTTGAGACTCGCTTTGAAGAATTAACAATAGGATAGGTACATGTAACAAAAACCGACCGAGTGGGTGGTAAGGTTCTGTAAAGGGTACCGTAGCGCAAAATAACATAATTTAACAATATATGACGATGATTAAAAAATCTGCTCATTAGATCAAGGTTAAACTTTAGTGTGGAAGATGGTCTGATCCTCCTAATTAAACTTTACTGATATTTTCCTTGAGTTAAAATATGTGTCTGTCAACTATTTCACTTTATTAATGTAGTTCTGTAACAACGTTGATTGTTATTTCTCATTGAATTTCATTGTTTAGTTTCATAAATATGAAGAGAAAGCGTCAAACTCCTACTGACTGAAAACAACCCCGTCCCGTCTCCTGCTGCGGCAGGAGTTATATAACTATTTGCCCGAAAAATCGGGAAAATAGTTTCGTAAAATGATAACGATAAGTGTGAGAGAGCCACGCTTCGCCACGAATGGATTGATGGAGGGTGGAAGGAGGATAAGATCTCCTTCCATCCTCCCCAAATCCTAAATCTCCGAAAACCTGATCTCCAAAAGGGCAATAACGCACTCGGAACTCCTCTGGTGTTGTGGGTCCAGTCAGCTCATTTGCCCTATGACATAAAAAAACGATTTAGCGTAAATATTGTAATAATCAAATTATTTTACGATTTTAGTATAACATTCATTTTTATATCCGTTCTTACAACATTACTGTTCAGTAAAAAGTATCATAATACTACGAAAATAAAGGTGGTATTAGCTTACCATGTACCTACCACGGACGTGTGGATTGTGCGTCACGCGTTTTGACACTGGGGGTCGAAAAAATACAACAACATTTTTCATCCTATATTTCGTGTGTGGACTTTACATTGGAATTCCGACACATAGAGGTTTTATCCCAGTCATATTTCATATATGTTTTTAAATCGTTACGCAATAAAAAACTTTAAAATTGACGGAATATGTTTCAAATTCGTTTATGGGTGAAGGTTGATAGATACAGGCTGTTAGCGGGTTAAATGTTATTAAAATATGTTTACTTGATGTTTTACAACCAAACAGAATATGATTATTATTCAATACAAGAGGTGGGAGGTAATAAAAGTAAATACTCAGTAAGGAGCTTTGTTTTTTGTGAATAGCTTATAATCTAAAGTTCAGCTTAGTTGTTAAAATCCGTCGAGTAGTTTTTGTTGCTATAAAGAATATACAGACAGACAAAAATTTTACTGATTGCATTTTTGGCATCAGTATCGATCACTGATCACCTGGTAGTTATTTTGAAAATATATTTAATGTACAGAATTGACGAGATTTATAATAAGTATATGTAGATACAGATAAATGAGATTATGTAATGTGTGTGTGTCTTCCATGCAAACAATGCTGGACCGATTTGGTTAAAATTTCATATGTAGATTTGTGATATCCTGGATGAACACATAGACTCATTTTTATCAACATACTACGCAAGCGAAGCCGCAGCCGGAAACTAGTAATGTATAAGCTTATCAAGTATCACAAAATGTAAAGAATATAAGCATATACATATGTATTAGGAGCGAACCTACCGACAAATTTAAATCTTTGCCTCCTTTACTATGATTTTCTCCTGTGTCATATATTTACACACATATTTACATAATTTCACATACATTATACATGTCACCTAAGCTCGGAAAACAAGTTGTGAATCACATAAATTCATAAAAAGTTACTGGTAATCGCCGTGAACGATGAAATTGGTCTCCTAATATCCATATCTACATATCCAGAATCCCATCACAGTATCCCTAAAACTTCGTGCTTAGAAGAAAACTTCCCAAACAATCCTCAGAGTTTAATACAACTCAAACAAAATTTTATGACCTTGCAATAAGTGCTAAAGTCCATTCCAGCGTGCAACATATTGATTCCAGTTGGTCATTAGGGGCTCCCCTTACGACTCACTTCTATAAATAACCTTAAGCATCTCGTTACTTACGCGAGTAAATCACTATGGCTTAATTAGTTGTCTTGTTGCGAAAGAGCGTTTTCACAGTACGTGTTTCCATATAAACTTTCAACTTCATGAAATACGCAATGTTTTATGGTCTAAAAACTTAGTTTCATTGCTTGTAATGGTAAAAAACTTTTGCAAATGTGCTGCCATATCCAATGACTAATAGACATAGGGACAATTCTGTTGATCTCTGGCCACCGTAAGCGCGGGTCTGCGCCCGACCAGAACAAGACCCGAGCGTACGGTGCGTAGCGTTCCGCGCGCGCCTCAAAGAGGCAATAGACCACCACAGACGGGGCCCTAAAGAGCCGATGTTCAGCCGGGGTTGCGAGGTAAGCGCAATGTGGCACCGCGGCCTAGACCTAAAACAGGAGAAAGAACGGGGTCGTTTTTAGTCAGTAAGAGTCTGACACTCGCTCTCGCCTTACTCTGGGAGGGAGAAGATATTTGACGATTTTTCCTTCACAAAAAATGGACCATTTTGAGATTACAAAAAAAGAATGACTTCAGCGCTCTGATTACCTTCCTCCAAGTTAACCAACCAAGTAGAGGGCTAGAGTAATGTTCCGATTACTTCCGACTACTGAATGCCAAGTTGAAAGAACCTTTCATTCCACTCACACTATCCCGTCTAGGAATGTACAGTAACAGGCGTTGCACCACGGGGGTTCTGTATCAGGTGTATACGAGGACCTGGTGTCCTTTAAAAGTGCTGAGAGTCACCGTCAGGGGTTTTAGAGAGGGGAAATAAACACCCTCTAGTCTATTGCATTCTAGGAGACTTCGAAAGGTTTCCCCTCTTAATAAAAAAAAGTTACACTAATCCCATTTTCCCTCGTGCAGCTCAAACAATAATGTAGCTCGCTGCGATAGAAACGCATTACACTGTTTTCCTTTTATTCTGTGATAGTGTGAAAAATAATTTCGCGTCCATTTTTATGCGAGCAATTTTATATTGAAGCTATCTTTTTTTAAATCAATTTTTTTGCTGTACACGGAGACTTTAAACGGTTCCTTAAAAAATGTTCTTTATTTACGACTAGCTACTATCGCGCGGTTTCACCCGCTGCCTGCTCGGCTCCATTTAATCGTAGCGTTATGTTTTATAGTCTATATGCACTCAGGAACATTGTAGCTATCTATCAGTGATCAGAATTTTGGCAATCCGACCAGCGGTTCCAAAGATTACCCCCTACATACCAACTTACAAACTTACAAATTTTACCTCTTTATAATATTAGTATAGATTTCGTTCCGACATATATTGCTAAGGACTGAGTTTGCAAACTAGGTTAAAATGTAGGAGAAAACTACTTTTAATTGTTTTTATTCGTCTCTCTCACTGATTGTTTAATTGCGGTTCCACATAAATAAACTTGTTATTAATGTAAGTCAGAATTGTAAACAGAATGAACAAGGTAGCCATACGTTTATTTAGAGATCTACTTATACCTGATTTAGAATAAGCAAATAGTTTTTATGACTGGTGTTTTGAAAAAAAAATATTTATGACGGTAATTAAGAGTGTCAATAATATCGTTTACGGAGGTAAGTTTTGTGTTAGAGAGAAGAAATTTTTTGATGATTGTTCTCTTCGAATATAAAAGCAAAATTTTTTGATAAGATAAAACAATGAATTTATGTTTGCCACTATTATGTATGAGGTATTGATTTAGTTAAGACCCGACAAATTGTACATAATTTTACATCAAAAAAATCTCGTTATAATCCGACACTAACAACAAAACAGATACTAGAAAGACAAGAAAACCTTTTATTTAATTTTTATCGTCTCGAATATTATTAAATTCTACCCAAAGAAATAAAAATAATATGGATTTCAATGTTACAATTTTTCTTTTATCACGCCTTTGAAGAACACTGTAACCATCCATGCGATTACCCCTTTTTAACGGTCCTAGGGATATTTACTCCTATACAAAGTTGTAATTGTGTATCCAAGTGTCTCTAAGTAAACCTTTTTGACGGTAGACCTCACATGGATAAGAAATATGCTAAAAATAGTCGTTTTCATATAAAATTTTGGCGTTACGTTAATGTTGATAGATTATAATAGCGACGATTTGGTGAGATATATTAATTTTCTTTTGTGATTTACAAAGTGTTGGAGAGCCATGCTTCGGCACGAATGGGCCGGCTTGATGGGAAGATACCGGTGTGAAATAAAGTGAAATTACCGGAGGTCCAACCCTTCCACCTCTATTCCTTATTATCAATTTCCCTACAATCTGCAATAACCCGATTCTATGGAAATGCACCTAAGTGCAATCCCAAGTTACTCTTATTATTACCAAAAGAAATCGGTAGTATCTACATATTAGATTGTACGTGCTTAAGACCTAGATCCTTTGAGGAATAAATGTGTCTATAAATAAAAAAAATAATTCGAATTTGTATTACAAAGCAATGTGAACCTTTAGTATGTAGAAATACATGTTAATTTTATTCATCGCATCAGCTCTTCAGGCTTTCAAAGAAAATAGACAAAAACGTGTTTGTGTAATTTAAATATAGAACATAATTTTATTTTTTTATTAATGTTTCTTCAACTGCCTCATCGGTTAAGAAGTTTTTAGTGCAATTGCTACGAAAAAAGCTAAAAGTCTGATTTTAGGACCACACAGAGCAAATAGGGCACTGAGTCATCTGCTTACACTTTCGCTGAGTAAATAAAGGTGACTTGACTTTTAACAGTTTTCATGTAAATTATATAATTATGAACGAAAAGCTCCACCAGCGCATTTTTATTCGCTATATATTGGTCATAGCATGATCTTTTTTCTTATACAACAAAAAATAATTGTTCAATTCGAACCAGTAATTTCGGAGATTAGCACGATCGAACAAACAAACTCTTCAGCTTCCTAACATTATGTACCAAATTATTTTGTCGTGTAGGTACTTACTTACAAAAAGGTGGTTAACAAGTCCATAATATATTAACATAATGTTTTCAAACAAGGCAATTTTACATTTAGCTTACATGGTAATCTCATGGCGTCCTTTTTATAGCAATTTACTGAGGTGCGATGCTACGTCATGAGGTTTAAATAGGATTATGTAGAAAGCCTTCATAATTACCTAACACAGAGTATTAAATTCTAAGGTTATTATTTTCTTTTGTTAAATATTTTTTTTCTGTTTCGTTAAGATTAATATGTGTGTGATATCTTTTTTGAGTTGATAAAATCATTATACTCATCGTCATCAACATCATTACTTTACACTGTCTGGACTTTAATTTCTGAGTTTGTTTCAGCATTTCTTCTCAGAGTAGTCAGATAGGAAATGTCTGATTCAACTATTTTTTTAATTAATATGTGAAGCTCAAAGATCAAAAACGCGGTAAAGATCTTACAACTGTTGTGGTCACAGAAAAAAATCCCCAAACCGAAATTCGTTATATGGTTATACCAAATGAAAACGCGTTTTGAGCTATTTTCCGCTCAATGAGCGTTTTCGATTCTTTGAGCGTAACATACATAATGTGCACGATTTACCTCTTGTCTGCCGGCACATGAGACACACTAACAAAACACATTGCCCCTTATTACAAAACAAGATTTATCTTTAGTCCAGGTTTAAACCATTGAGTCGGGTTTTGAATTTTGAATCTTATTGTTCGAAATACAAAAACTGGTTCAATGGTTTAGTCCTAGACTAAAGTTAAACCTTGTTTTGTACCTAATAAGGCCGATTGTGTTTTGCGTAGGTATACCACGGGTTATTAGTGCTGTTTTATGGTATTTTGTTGTGTATCAAATGATTTCTCTCGCTCTCGGGCGACTGGGACGACGGTGCCAGACTCTTCCTGACTAAAACTATCCAGCTCCTTCTCCAGCTCGAGGCTGCGGCATGTATATGTCGGAGAAGCATTGTCATCGCTGACATTGTCATTAGTGGTTGCAGGTTTAGTGGGCGTCATGAGGGTAGAATGCGAGCACAAAACACAATAATCACAATAAACACTATTTTTAATTTAGATGGTAACAATAGTTTTGTCTGTTTCACAATAACGCAAAAGAAAGTCGATAATTAGGACTGAGCAGCAGGTTCAGGGCACCAATCTTACAGTTATTACATAAACGATCCAACTCGACCGATTCACTAATGCTCTCCGTTCCCGCCAAAAACTGTTCACCTTTTATGCGTAAGATGGCGCCTCGACCCCGCTCGAGGCACGTGCTCTGCTCTGATTGGTTACATAGGAAGTCAAATTCTAGTTTTAAAATTATAATAAAAAAAGAATAAAAATTAAATTAAGGTTATGAAATGTAACAAAACTATTTAAATTAATTTAACCTTTTTTTAAAAGTGAATATAACACAAACAAAAATTAATGTGCGTAACAATCAACTGCAATGCAAACTGTAACAATCAACTCCCAGCTTCCTCCGACACGGCCGTCCTGACGTATTACACGTCCTCGTGTCATGTCGAAGGCCGTGCATCATCTGCAGGAGAGAAATAAATTCTTCAAAATAAAGTTCGGCCACTCCTGACCAAGGAAATCGTGTACATTAATACAGTTGGTCTCCTACGCAATAACGCTTCAGAATTGCTTTAAATTGATGCCTCATAATAAGCTAAAGCCTTTCTTTCTTTACTTTTTAGTAGCGAAAAAGCCAACTCGCCATTTTCGCGTTTGGGATATTTAACCATATTTAACATGGCCATCTCACTAATGTTAATAACAAATCGCGACCAATCAAAATATCATTTATTAAGTAGTCGTCGGGTTTAATGTGAAATAAAATTTGTACGTCATGACCACAAAGGGTGACCTCCGATAACAATTGAGAGTCACATGTTACACTACATTTTCCTACCCCAGTCAAAGTAACAATTGCACGCTGCAATGTACCGACAAGCTTACGAGAGACGCTCTCTTTGATCAAAGAACAATCAGCACCGGAATCGAAACAAAATGAAAACTTCTCACCAAATTGCGTAATTATCCCGGTGACAGGTTCCATATTGCATACGTCAACTCGCTTTACAACGCTAGAAGCACTTGTAGCGGGTTGTGCGCTGCTGCTCACAACTGGCCATGTCTTGGGACATCGTGATGCAACGTGACCTTCGACACCACATTTGTAGCAAGTCACAGGGTCCCGCAAAGTAACGGACGTGCCGGGGCGTTCGGAAGCCGGAGTCGGTTGCTGCTTGTCATGCGATCGGCTGAAACATTCGTAAGATCTATGACCTAACTTTCCACATGCGTAACATTTGGTAGAGTCAGAACTTAACCTAGGACGTTTATTGTCTTGTGTAGTACTTGCAACAGTTTTTGTTATCTCTTGGTAACTCCGCTTACGATAGGAAAACGGCAGTAGTTCACGTTGCATCTTACTACGGGTAAGTATTTCTTCGGAAAAAATATTGCGATGCAATCGTGACTCAATTTGTCCCATGTGCGCAAATATTAAAGAAACCACCATTTCTTCTTTGTCCTTATTACCCCATCGCGACATGAGTAAAGTGAATAAACGGCTTGCATATGCAGCAAGACATTCACCTTCTTGCGGTTTACTACTAATCATCTTTAATATCGTTGCTGCACATGTTTCTAATGTATCAAAACGAGAAAGAAAAATTTCTTTGAATTCTATCCACTTCATATTAGGAAAAGCTATCTGAGAAAACCATGATGCAGCAGAACCTTCATGGCCTTACTAAGTATAAGAACTAATTTACTTCCCTGTATGTCTGTACGTTCCGATAAGCAGATGTCCACTGTTGATAGCCAAGCCCGGGCGTCAGTGTCTGCATCTTCTGGGTGAAACTTAGGCCTAGTGATGCTCTTATCCTCTGTATTCGGTGTCTTGGTTAACGTCTCCATGAATAATCTTATGCTGTTTTGTTGCGCTTCGAATAACGCGCGCCATCCGTCATTTATCGTAGTCAGTTCACTCACGCTTTGTGCCTGCACCGATCCCACTTCTGATGTCGGAGAAGCATTGTCATCGCTGACATTGTCATTAATGGTTGCAGGTTTAGTGGGCGTCATGAGGGTAGAATGCGAGCACAAAACACAATAATCACAATAAACACTATTTTTAATTTAGATGGTAACAATAGTTTTGTCTGTTTCACAATAACGCAAAAGAAAGTCGATAATTAGGACTGAGCAGCAGGTTCAGGGCACCAATCTTACAGTTATTACATAAACGATCCAACTCGACCGATTCACTAATGCTCTCCGTTCCCGCCAAAAACTGTTCACCTTTTATGCGTAAGATGGCGCCTCGACCCCGCTCGAGGCACGTGCTCTGCTCTGATTGGTTACATAGGAAGTCAAATTCCAGTTTTAAAATTATAATAAAAAAAGAATAAAAATTAAATTAAGGTTATGAAATGTAACAAAACTATTTAAATTAATTTAACCTTTTTTTTAAAAGTGAATATAACACAAACAAAAATTAATGTGCGTAACAATCAACTGCAATGCAAACTGTAACAATCAACTCCCAGCTTCCTCCGACATATATATATATATATATATATATATATATATATATATATATATATAATTACCTGTTTTCATCATCATCATCATCAGCCCGTGAGTGCCCACTGCTGAGCAAAGGCCTCTTCTCACACGGAGAAGGTTTAGAGCATTAATCACCACGCTTGCTCAATGCGGGTTGGCGATTTCAAACTTATAATTAGAAATTATAAGTCCAGGTTTCCTCTCGATGTTTACCTTCACCGTATGTCAGTGGTGTCTAAATTATCATAGAAAGTACATATATATATATAACTCGGAAAAAGTCACATAGGTACTTGCCAGGTTTCGAACCCACGCCGTCATGCATGAGAAGCGGGTTCCTTAACCTCTGAGCCACCACGGCATCTACCTGTTTTAGCCTACTTTATGTTGATTCTTTTTTATGTGATAGGATGGCAAAAACAGTAATGGGAGAATTGAACAAAAAAGAAACAGACACATAAAATGGATTTCTTTTCTTTTATTTTTCGTAAATGCAATTTATTACAAAGAATATTTACAGACACTTACAGCAATATAAAAGGTCTAATAAAAAAACTCAAAATAAATAATACAATATAGTAAAATAAGTAGCTGGGTGACGTATATACATAGGTCGCTTGAAGCTTAATTTATATATTATTATTTACAAAAATAATTTAATTCACGTAACTAGTTACAATACAATGTATAAAATTGTATGTGACACAATATATTTTATAATTGTAAATAAATGTTATTCGTTACGTGTTACATCATATTCTCGAAAACGGCTTAAACAATATTGATGCTGTATACAAGCTTCCAGAATCAATTAAAACACAAGAGCCATTTGTAGTTATAAAATTGATGCAAATTGGTAATGCATTCATTCTTCAGTTTCAGCTTTTTAATTCAACTTTTGAAAGGATTTTTACTATGGAAACAGGTTGTTTGAGCGAACCAAATTGTTTCTCTTTTTTGAAACTGAAAGATAGGACCACAAAACACGTTTATAAAAGCTTTGATGGTAAATTCAAGAACTTATTCCAAGCACATTAAGTATCATTTTTACTTGTACTTTTTATGAGTTGTCTTGTTAGTTTCAGGACAGCAACGTTCGGGAGATGAAACTCTTTTGTTTTTGTTCAAGCTGCTTTAATGTTCGCTGAAAGTAGGACGATTTACAACATGTTGGCTTTTACAAGGTTATAATGACCTTATTTACGTAAAATTAAAATAATACTCTATTTTCAAAACGTGAAGGTTTATAATCTTATACAAATGTAGGTCACATCCTTGTTTGCAGATTTCAGTATGTAGGTCCAAAACTAAGGTCCAGTTGAGTACGACAGCAACCATTGTGTGGCTACTGAGCCAAGAAATGGCTTCATTCAAAAAACCACTTTAAGTGTAAGGACAGCTACACTGTACGGAACCATTTATATTTTCTTACTTCAATATTTTACAGCGTGTAAGGCTAAAAAAGGGAAAATTCAGGAACCTGACTTTGGTGCTGGAATAAAACAACATTTTCCAAAAGTCATACCTATATAGAAAACTAAAAAAATACTTAAAAAACGAAAACTACTTGAAAACTAAATAAATACTTTTCCATGCAAAATCAATCAATTAGCTGTTGCGATTTGAATGGGGAAAAAAATTATTTTTTAAGATTTGGATATTGGTCCCATGAAAAAAGTTGTTATAATTGGGCACCAAAATCGGCTCCTTCAATATGTCCTCCGTTTAACCTCTATAACTGTGCCGACTGCACCTAATGTATGTTAAAATAACATGATGATCTGAATTTATAAAAATTTCGACCAAATTTTAATAAATTAAATTTAAACTATTCTAAGAGCACAGAGGTAGAATACAATGGACATTTACAATAAAATGGCTACCAAAGCCAATATCTACAATTTACTTAAGTCAAAGGGACGGTAGCTAGAGAATTGCATTTAATTACAATAGAAATAGACCACACCTCTAACATACTGGTTTAGTTACTTGCGCAATAAAAACACACAAAGCCCTTAGCACTTAACTAAATGAAATTAACCAAGAAGGTCAAGCTATTGAATGAACGTTGAATAAAATCCAAGTGTATCATAAAATAAGTTGTGTTTGGCCGTGTGAGTGAGGTTACCGGAGGTCCAATCCTTCTCCTTCCCCAATCCTTCTTAATTCCTAAATCTCCAAGTCCATAATCTCCAAAATGTTGACAACGCACTCGTAGCTCCTTTGTTGTTGCAGGTGTCCGCGCTCGCGCGGATGTTTGCTTACAATCAGGTAATATAAAATAATTATGTACAGAATTTTTTGATGTTATGTATTTTGATAATGATTAGCGTAAGTGTGTTACTAAAATAATTTAAAAAGGAGAATATGGTTATAAGACACTTAGTAAGTACGTACAGAAATATGAACTTGATAAGGATGATACAGAATATTTGTTCTTTAGCATTTGGTATAAGAGTAACTAGGTATGAAAGAGCGTAATCGATAAATGAAAACACGAAGAAGAAAAAGCAAATACACGTTTAGTCGATTAAGTTATAAATGAGAAAGTACATATAACAACGTAAAATTAAATGATAACGAGACATTAGCAAGGAATAATCTTACACGTGTTAAACGTAATTTGAATGATGAGAACAAGGTTTTCATGTATCACAGATAATATCCGAGTGATAAACAGCAAGCACATAAACCAACTATAGATAAAATAAACGACAGATTTGTAGATACTAAAAATAAGACATTCGTTCAAGAACCAAAAGTGCCTATAAATCTGCCTTCACCCATTCTCGTTATACGCTATAAATATCTTCCAGTGAATTTTGGGGAATACAATATCTGGAGGAGAAGTCAAAATGTTGACCGAACTGATGAAGGATTTAATTAACAATGTTGATTTTAAAGGCAAGCAACGGTTCGTTGTAATATATCCGGTGTGGATATTTCCAATTTAGAAATTTAACCATGAATCAATTTTCGTATGGCAATTTGCCAATTGTAAGGAGGTGAGGATTAGTTATACACCAGTAGAAGATGTAAGAGATGGATAAGCTATTTATAGAGAAGTGTATAATGTACAAAAACAAAAAAGGTAGTAAATAATGAAAACAACAGAGACTAAAAGTCTACAACAAAGAAGATTAAAGAGTTAAAGTTAAATTTTTACAAAAAAATCTGGAGATTCCTTTGCATTGTTAGCTAAATAAACAACAAAACGGAATTGTAAAAATAATTTCTATGAAAAAATTCCAAGTTTCAGACTACGTACAACGAAATTATCGCCGAAAGAAAGAAAAAGGGTAAATCTAATTAAAAACTTCCGTCCGACTGAGAGGAAATCTTTTAAACCTTTGAATTGAAAATGTATCGAGGATTTTTCAATCAGAACAATTAGTTAGTATCGTTGTTTTTTATTTAAACGACGTTATTCCGTTTTTAGCTGGAGCAAAAATTAAAAGTTATGTCAAACAATTATTATGCAACGGAAATACATACAAATCTGTACAACAGCTTCAGTGTATTATTATGAGTTCTGGAATAAAAAAGAATAAGTTTTGCGTCTGGTCTTATTTACCCTATTCTACTTATATTATAAATGTGGAAGTTTGTGGTAATGTATGGATGTTTGTTATCCTTCCACGCAAAAACCGCTGGACCGATTTGGTTGAAATTTGGTATTTAGATAGGTACTCTTAATAGCCTGGATTGACACATAGACTGCGCTTTATCAAAATTCGGATGGAAGCTAGTATGAAATAATACCTTGCTTCATTTACCTAATGACTGAAATAATTAAAAACACGACAAATAGTCTCTAGACACATCTTCAAAGCTTGCAGACTTAGAAACACACACTTAGGAAAGTCTTATAAATTGTCACTTAGAACATTTTGTCCACTCATTCACGCTGCCTCACTGCATCAGGTGGGAGGGTCCAGAGGAGGGGGCTCCTTCTCCTTGCCCAGTGGACTTCCACCTGAGTCCGCCGCATCACTGTTCCCACTGTTAATTGCCACCGAAGTCAGGGGTACCTGCAAATTAATTAAATGGTAATTTTTCAAGCATTTGTTCCCTGATTATTTCCCTTGAGAAATTAAGTACCTAATGAAATCGGAATTCGTTTCTATTCTCTTTTTGAAACGGTTGGTCAAATTAACTTATGGTGTATCTAGATTGTGTTAGTATTACATACATTTAGAGATCTTTGGAGGCATTCTCCTTAGTGGGTTATATGTAGATACTACTACTAGAACTATACTAGACAATATTATGTTGTTTGATTTTTCTATGTGATAGGTCGACAACTAATTAGACGGATTTCCTGATGGACTTCGAAGGAAGTTCTACAAGTGCGTTGCCGACCTCTTGTGGGCTCTTAGGGAGTTAAAGATAAGGAATTTGAGAATAAGAGATGGGGTAGGAGGGGAACTACGTTGTGTTTCACTGTATGGCCTCCGGTAACCTCACTCATACAGTGAAACACAACGCAGGTGTTACTTCACGCCATTTTTATTTGAGGCCGTGATCACTTTGATCAAACCGGCCCATTCGTGCCGAACCTTCATTCTCCCATACTTGGCATGGGTTTTCAAACGACATAGGGATAGTTTTGAAATAAAAAATCTGCAGAAAGTCACTATTCCACGCGAACAAAGTCGCGGGCAAAACCTAGTATGTGTATATTAGCGACGATTAAATCTTGTAATATACAATGTTTTTTTAATGACAACATCATCGTTTTATTATACGAATTTTCAAATCACTATCTTAATTTAAGTATCTAATCTCGGAAAACAACGTTGTAACTAAAATCTTATCTAACAATAATTAACTAGGTATGTACCTACTTCGTTATTTTCAAAGCAAGTTATTCATAGTATTTCTTGTTTATCTACACAACTCTCTAGAGTCTAACTTTCAAGTACATATATACATACATACATTCATATAATATGAATTTGGTGTAATAAAGCCGGTGTCGTGAATACGAATGAAACAGACTCTAGAGTATTGTTCGTACGAATATATACTAAAAAGTTCCTTTGGTCCTGTCTGCATTGTTTTTGTTTAGTAATATGCCCTTAATATGTAGTCATTTAGGTATATTTTCGTATTTACTTCTCAATGCTGTGTAAATGAGAAGTTAGTTGTTTTTGTTGTTCTCAAAGAATTCTGGTCTAGAGATATTTATGCCTTATTTTTTTTGGTAATTAAATATTGACATATATTTTTAGTTCTTCTATAAATACTGAACTATGAATTCTGAAGTTGTTTTTAATACAAGTATGGAAAATTATCAAATACTTCTATTGCCCTACATGGGGCGATAGAAGGCGATGTTTCGGTACATTATAGCATGTTTACCCACAATCACGTTGATTTTCGATTCCTGGTCTGATTCTGATCCCTGATTCTATATAAGATGGTTTGTGCTACCTAACACCACAGAATGACACAGTCACCCAAGTTTGATGATAATACAATCTTATAATTACCACAAATATGACTTCTATTCGACCTTAACAAAAATAGATTAAACTACGTATACATATAGTTTAATAAAACCTAGTACCACTCTTGATCAATATGCCCTTGAACTCCTTTATTTCAATGTAAAAGTCAAGCAAATATTTTATCTTGGTTCCTTTCTTCTGTGATTTGCATAGCTTTTGTTTGAGTTTGACGGCGTTCGCTACGCAACACGTACATAATACATTTTATTCCACAAACCGCAAGGCGCGGTTATATCGACGCGTACTCCGGGCGCGAATAAGTACCGTCTGTCTTTTATGAGAGCCTGGTACTTTTGTAAGAATACGCAGACCAAGTTTCGATACTTAATTAAGAATTACGGCCAACTTTAAGTTAAGTAGAATTAATTAATTAAGTTTCGTGAAAACCGCAAATTGAATAATGTTATTCAATATTGAATTAGTGTAAAAATAATTATTGGTCGTAAGATCTTCATCTCTTCTCTCTTCATTCTCATCTATTCTCTAAATATAGGTATAGGTAGAAAGAAGAGGTATTATATCAAGTACATAGAATCTAATGAATTTCTGATACCTCTTAGTATTTTCCTAAAATGTGCACATATGTTATACATTATGTTCTATTGTTAAAACGTCTGTTTTGCTTTCCTCAACAATTTATTTGCTTTAATAAAAAAAAAAAATGAACATCGCGCACCCAATTGGCGTCGTGTGTCGCGCAATGCGTGGCGTACCAAGAGTGGCTTGGCACTTGTCGAGTTATATCTTCTTCTTACTTCTTCTTCTTTCTTCAAAAGACTTCATGATAATACCTTAATTAGCAAACCAGCCAACTGCACATTTCGTCAAAAGACCAATAACGCCTAAAACGCTGCAGTTTTGTAAAGAAAAAATGTAAAAGATCTTAGAGTATTAAAAATAATAATAAAGGTTAATATAACGGTATTTTAGATTTCTTATTAAGTAGTTAAAGTGTCTCTTAAAACATTTGCCAATTTAAGATCAAAATGTTAAATCCCTGATTAAAATGTTAAAAAGACTAAAAAAACTTAATATACCTACTCCATTTTTCAATAAAATTCTATAATAAGAGAAGAAAACAAAATGCCGATTAAAAACATAAAATTTTTTTGAAGACCTAAACTAAATTTGTTAGAAAAAAATCATTAAAATATTTCAGCTGACTTCGTTGAAGGCGGGAGTGTCGTTTTTGCTCATTTTGTTTACCCATCGACTTTGATAAATTAGCTACGTAAATGACACTGTAAGTAGGTACTTTTTGGTGAAAATATCTATAATGTAAAAGGGCCACGTAACTGGGTGGGAAAGTGTCAATGCTAAAACATGATATTTATTACTTTTCTATACCACCGACCTACATATTGACGTATACATTCTTAGGGATCTTTCTACCCTAAAATTAAGTAGCTCTGCCTATCTATCTGTGTGTCTGTCTGTCTTTTCTTCACGCCTAAACTACTGAACCGATTTCTGTGAATTTTGGTACAGTCATAGTTTGGAACTCGAGAAAGGATATAGGATTGTTTTTATATTAAAAATCTGCAGGAAGTCACTATTACACGCGAACGGAGTCGCGGGCAAAAGCTAGTATATTATAATTACAGGACACCCTCGCAAACATCAAGAGATGTCTAAGAGATTTTTAGTCAGTAAGGGTCTGACACTCTGGCCCTGGGCGGGAGAAGACATTTGATAATTTTCCCCTCACAAAATTAGTTGGACGTAATTTCACATACCATAGAAACAGCGGTGCATATGTGTGTATCAGACTGCCTCGGTGGAGGTGACAAGGAGGCATCGAACCGCAGATCCAGCTGCAGCATGAAGACAGCAGCACCCAGGGTGGTTATGGATACTGTTAGCTGAGCGCTGGCCACGCCAATACATGTTTTGCTACCGCATCTGTAAAGGAGGCTCGTCTAGAATATTCTATTGTATGCGCAAAGTACAAAACACTGTATGGGAGTTTAAAAAAAAATTAATATGTTTGTACACGAGAGAAAATAATCCTGCCAATTAAAAAGTCCTAGGATCTACTAAAAGTAAAATTTTTCGCAAGGTATTGTTTACTACTATATATTTTTATGTGATTTAACACAAGAAGCGCTGTAAGCATGTTGCTTGCTTTTTGAGAATAAGGAGTTTCGGAGATTTGGGTGGAGCGGAAGAAGAAATTATGAGATATTCTGAATAATTAAACTTGGTGTTAGTGATATTCAATTAAGTATTAAGAATTATAATTTGCAAAATTCCCCTTTTGAGAGCACTAAAACATGCTTTGTGTCATAATGAATCCATTTGCAACGCTTAATCGCATTACAGCAAATAATTTTTTACCGTTTTGTTTGAAAAACATTCACAATGTGATTCTATGTAAGCATTGAAGTTCTTACAAAGCTTTATACAAAAACTTTATTTAAATTTTAACCAAAACGTAATGAAAATGTTTGTTCATGGTATTTTTATTAAACGTTTTCGTTATTAAAGTTCATGCCGGCGTCACTGAATGCCGTCACTGGTAAATTACTTTTATGTAAGTAGGGGTGTAAATGGCGTGGTTAGACCAGAGGTGAAGATCCCCGCTTCTCATGCAAGAGAGTGTGGGTAGGTTCAAAACCTGGCAAGTACCAATGTCATTTATCCGAGTTTTATGCACTTTCTAAGTTTTTTCTATTTAGACACCACTTTCAAACAGTGAAGATAAACATCGTGATTAAATTTGGACTTGTAACTTCTAGTTATAAGTTTGAAATCACCAATTTGTCTTGAGCAAGCGTGTTGATTAATGCTTAAACCTGACTCGTGTGAGAAGAGGCCTTTGTTCAGTAGTGGGCACTTAGAGGCTGATGATGAAGTAGCAGTGTATGAAATCATGTTTCTTTTACGCACGTGGCTACGTACCCGGTTGCTGTTCACATTGGAAGGATTAACGGATTCGATTACCGTGACGAGTAAGATATGCTAACGGCTGTCTTTCTATAAAATGACTATTTCCAGCTTGAACGCAGCTAACTTTTTTCCGTTCATGTCGGCCTCGTCGTTCGGTAGAAAATAACGTAGCAGCCCTAACTTAAGCATTCATTAAATGTCTCTGAGTACGGATTCAAGAATATCAGGTAAAAAACCTTAAAACAATTCGCTTCAAAAATAACCTTAAAGTATAAGATGAACCAGAACCATCTTACCCAATATTCATCAGTGACCTGATGCAGAAAGCCAGCATAGCTATGTGGGCTCCTATAGCTGCTGTCCAGAGCATTGTGAGTGGAATTGCAGCGCACGGTGAAGGTCCGAGCGCTCTCCATGGAGCTCCCCAGTTCCTGGTTGATCTTGATCTGGCCGACACCCATCCACCGAAGCCTCGGCTGTAGTATATTGATGTAGCTGCAAATTTTGTAGACTTAGTAATATGTATTAATTAATTTGTTTATTACCAATGTGACTTTTTCAGAGTTATATCTCATGACCCGATCTGACCCGACGTTCTTATTGGTTACGGTTCTCATACATGAGTATTTATTTATTTATTTTTCTTCTTCACACAAAACAGTCTGAATGGCGGACTTAATGCCTTAAGGCATTCTCTAACAGTCAAGCATAAGGCAGTGCAGAGAATTCTTGCGGTTGATGCGAAGCTAGGACACACAGTCCTAGAAGAAAATGAGAGGAGAAAGAAAATGGAATGTATTGGTGATAATAATTATATGTATAATTGCTATTGGTGATTATTTGTGATGACATGTTATTTTATACCCACTGCTCGTCTTCAAGTAGTCGACAAATACACCCAACAAGACAAACTCTTCATCTGTGTCGTAAAAGTATAGTTATAAAGAGACAGCGTCAATCTATTCAAACTGCAGACTCAAGTAAGAACTTTAGAAACCTCCCTTTTTCATTACAGGCGTTAAAAGAGGTCAGTCTTACTAGACCTCATTAGGGAAATTGCATAAAGAAGATTATTTTTTTTGTCCACAAAATAATTAAGGGTAGGTTCTAATGAACAGCTCGCAGTTATAAATGATCTTAGAACAATATCCGTCCAAACAAAAGACTGGCTAAAGATAGAAGAGCAAAAAACATTAGATCTTCTATAAAGGAGCTTGTACGTGAATTGTACTTAATTACTCATCTCGTTAAAGGAGGAATAGTCACTTAATTAATTTTGTTTTACTTTGTTATTTTCCATTGATGAACTGACTAGAGTGATCTCAAGAAAGGGGGTGGATTAAGGTTACCGACTTCACTCACACGACATGTATGAATCCTTCTCCTCCTATCCTTAAATCCCCAAACTTATCCAATAATCCCCCACTTCTCTTCTGATGTTGCTCCATGGGCGAAGCCGATTGCTTACCGTCAGGTAATATCTGCTTCTTAGACGTATCATCCCAATTCCTACTAATATGAAAGTTTGTAATAATGTACGGTTTTATGTTTGTTATTATTTCGCGCGAAAACGGTTGGATCTATTTGGTTAAAATTTGGCACGTAGAAAGGTTAGGTTAGGTTAGCTATAAGTATAATATAGTTATATGCCCTGGATTAACACATAGGCTTCTTTTTATCAACATATCACGCGGGAGAAGCTGCAGGTGGAAGATTGTATATTATTAAATAATAAAGCGACATTGTTGTAGGCACTGGTCGACTCAGTAGCCAAACGACTGGTAACTATCTCTATAGGTACTTACTTAATCAATATCTATTTTAGTCACTTTATATTTATATATGCTGCGCATTTCTTCACCTACACAAATAATCCACAGGTTTCTCATACCTAAACAAAATCAATGCTGGAAATAATTTATCTACTTATATTAAAATAACAATAAATTGAATTTCAACTTCGGTTCTTAAAGTTATTGTGGCTAAATATTCACAACACTCGCGCTACGCTCTCACGTTCTCATCGAGATTCACTAATTACTTACGTAATAAATTGCACCTGTTACATTTTGAATACAAAATATCGTAATTTGTTTGTGATTGCCCTTTAATGTGAGCTTAAATAGCTTATAATAAGGCACTTACTTTTGTATATAAATTCTATATATTGACTTATTTGCTCATAAGGTTATGCTTCTGCTGCCTTCGTAGAACACTCGACTGACTTTAAAGGGTGTTATGAAAACCATTTTAAATTTAGAATGGAAAATTTAAAATAGGTAACACAAAATTAATGAATATCAAATAAAAAATAATCAGTATTAATAGAAACTAGATATTAAACCTCTTAATTCCAACCTTTCACAACGACCATTTCCTTCTCTGAGCTAAGCCAGTACCTAATCAGGTTTAAGACATGGGTATACTTGCATTTCAACTAGCCTAGATCGAGTCGTAATAAAACCTTTTTATAATATGAATATTCACAACCTATAAAAGTCAAGCGGAAAGTCTTTTCTAACATAAAGAAGGAGAATTTATCACAAAGTTTGGCAATTTTTTATGGAATAGGTTGACAAACGTGCAGACGGATTATTTGTCGGTAAGTACTCAGCGCCGCCCATGGATACCCGCAACAACGGAGGAGTTACGAGTGCGTTGCCGACCAACGGGTTTAGGAGTTTCGGAGAATTAGATAGGGGAGGGGAAGGATGGTGCCTCCGGTAAACTCCCTCAGACGACGAAACACAACGCTGTGGTTGTTTCACGCCGATCTTCTGTAAGGTAGTGGTATCAGTCCCGTTGAGCCAACTCATTAATGCCGTGCTTGGTCAAGACGGATTACGGTTTCAAAGTTATGAAACGAAAACATAATTAAACAAATTAAGAAGGAAAAAGTTACATTGACTACTAGAAAATTTAGATGAAATATTTCTAAAGAAGAAAGAAAGAAAGAATAAACATTTATTTTCGCGCAAGCGCACACACATAAAAAAATACAAAAACAGAAAAAAATAAAATAATATTAAAAATCCAAACTAAATGACACAGATAAAAATGAAATGGTTTTTAAAAACAAATTAATAACAAAAGAAAAAAAAGTTTTGTCTACAAAGACAATATGAAATAAATGTTTACCTGCAGCTAACACTGTGATAGCCCCAGCTGGGACTCCAAGACCGAGAGCTGGTTTCTGCCTCTCCTCCAACCACCCAACAGCTCCCAAAACTAAGCCACCGATACCGCATACAATCTGTCATAGAGAATACTTTATTAGCTTCTAGTCTCTTGAATTATTCATACCGAACCGCATTGTAGGGTGTAAGCCACAAATCCATTATGGAATGTCAACATTGTGATTTCTATGAATTATTATAGGATTTTGTGACTTAATGAAAATGGTTTTAGTTCTTGGTTTTGCTTATCAACAGCAGTCTTACTTTGGATGTGGTTTTTGATATACTTAATTATTTCTCGGCTAAAAGTAAAAAAGGATTCATAATCCCAGCCTAGTTGGAATAGAAGGACTTGTTGGATTTCGCAATAACTGGGCGATTGGCAGCTATGCAATGTGTCATTGGTTCGATAGAACAACAATTTGCGTGATCCACACAACGACACAGGAAGAAATCCTAGAGTTGGGCATTAAGAAAAGAAAAAATAACTCTGACGTGATAAAATACATAGTAATATTTGTTGTTATAGTGACAATAGAAGTAAATCATCTGTCTCTAAATAAAGTACCACTTTTCAGATAATTATGTGGGTTCTATGAGATACACAGTCTGATATCTATAATGGACAGACACACATGTAGATGAACAATAGAAATTTATTTTAGGCTTCCCGTTTTAATTGTTCTATGTAGGTACGGACCCCTTAAAAAATCTTTCGTTCTCACTTAATCGCTAAATTCCGCCCTTCCTTATTAATAGCTTTTAGATTGCTTACGTTGTAGGATTTCTTCTTAAAAATAACAATTTTATGATTCTAAGATCCTCATCGTCAAGAGATTATTTTACAACAATATTTAAGCCAGATAAAGATAATTAAAGTGTCTCCCGGAACGTTTTTGAGGATGACAGGCTATTTTCGTGTCACTGTATGGAGGACAAACTCGATGTTTTGTTGCTAGGTAGAAATTGACTAATATCGTCGTTAGGAACTTTAGTATGATGCTTGGAATTATATGTCTTTTAAATATTACTTATCAAACTTTGAAGTTCTATTTCTATGCTAAAAGGATCGATATAGGTATTAAGACATGTATTGTTTGTTCAATGGTGTTTTTCTTTTTCCTTTTTCCTACGTTGATTTTGTCAAATGGCATTTTTTATTGTATTTGAATTTTTGACTTTGATATTGCTATTTATTTTCCCATCCTAAATTAAGATATTACAAACTTTTTGGACTTCTAAGACGGTACCTAGTAAATAAATCCCACAGTTTTTTTTTTGTTAGATTTAAAAAAAACAACTAATAATGCACTCTTATACTTAGCTGCTAAGGTTCAATTCTTTTTAACGGAATACAATGATACTTTTTGAAGTTCTCTGAATAAGTAAAATGCAAAAGCAATTCAACAATATGCTGTAGCAGATGAGGATATTGCCAGCGCCGCGCCGGTCAGCTCGGTCCCACTGGGCGTATGAAATTCAAAAGATCCAAAGAATGCTAAAGAATTTAATTTTATTTTACAATTCTTTTTTATGTTCTAGCTAGATAGTTTCGTTACAGCAGCTAGCAGTTAGCAAGCATTTTGAATTTGAATTTGAATTAGGAAAAGTATTTTCTTTTTCGATTTAATTTATTATTTCTATTGGTTTTCTTTATGATGTTGATATCTAAGCATAATGAAGTTATTTTCCACTAAAATCAATTTTATTTATGTGTGTAATGTTGCGTTTCTCAGTATTTTCTCAATATATCAATGAGTTGAGAGTTAATGAAGAAGTAAAATGAAAAATTGCAAACTAAAATTATTTCTAATACTCCAAAATTTCAATAATGGCAAATTTATGTAGTAAAACTTAGTAGATTACACCCTACATACAAACTTACAAATTTTACCTCTTTATAATATTAGTATAGATTTAAGGATAGGGTATTTAAGTATTTATGGGTAGATGGGAATTCAGTAACCTTACGAAAACGGCAAAACACAACGTAAGTGTAAAATTTGTAAATTTGTATGTAAGGTCATCTTTGGAACCGCTGGTCGGATTGCCAAAATTCTTTCATTGGTAGATAGCTACAAGGTTCCTGAGTGCTTTAGGCTATAAAACATCAAGCTACGATCTAATGGAGCTGACCAGCGGGTGAAACCACGTGAGAGTAGCTAATAATATGTATAGCTATTGAAGTTCTATAGTCTCTAAGTTTACGAGGAACTAACATGACCGCTTTTTCAAGCTTCGTACCGCAGTTCAAAAGGTTTCAATAGCATGCATGGCTTCGGTACAAAATTGAACGTGTATCCAAATAAATTGACTCCAGCCACATTAGACCGCAGCCGCGGTACGAAAGCCCCTGTCAGTGAGCTCTCGTTTATAAAAGCGACACGATTTAAATTAATTTTGCTAACTTAGCTGTTTGTCAGGACATAATTCCAGTGTTTGCCCACTGGCTAATAGATAATTTTAGCAATTTGATTGTGAAATTGTCGGTTGAATTATGATTAAAGTATGATCGCTAATTGCTATTTGTTTAAGGAGGAGTTTTTGATGTTTTACACGACTGCCCAAAAAAATACTGTTATGTTTTTTAATCTTTATTAACGTCTAATGTTTTATGTGTGTGTGTGATTGTCAAGTGGAATTACATAATTACTAGCTTTTGTTCGCGTGGAATAATGACAAATTTTTGGTTAGAAAGCACATATGCTTTCTTGAGTACAAACTATTTCTGTACCAAATTACACACAAATAGGTTGAGTAGTTTAGGCGTCAAGAAAGGACAGACAGACGGATAGACAGACTGACAGAGTTACTTTCACACTTATAATATTAGTTTGGATGAAAACAAAATTTTAAACCAGATATCTTCAAGTGATTGAACAGAAATTTAGTAAACCTGTTTAGTTTGCATAAACATAAATCATATGCTGTTTCAATTTTCTTTAAATAAAAAAAATGATAGGTACTTACTTAAGTTTACTCCCGTTAGTTACTGACCTACCTAATAAAAGTTTGTTCAGTAAAATATTTTTTAAATTTAACTATTTAGGTACAGATAGCAACAGAGAAAAGGAACCTCCCAATACTTCAAGAATTGTCGCCCGAGTGATGGCGCACGCGTCGCGTCTCGTGCAACCGCGTTTTTTTTTTTTTTTTGTGAGCGGAAAATCATCAAATGACTTCTCCCGCCCAGGGCCGGGCAGGAGGGAGTGTCAGACTCTTACTGACTAAAAACCCCCCTGTTCCTTCTCCTGCTCTGTGCCGAGGTCGCGGTACCTCATTGCGCTTACCCCGCAACCCCGGCTGAACATCAGCCCTTTAGGGCCCCGTCTGTGGTGGTCGAATGGCTCTTTGAGGCGCGCGCGGAACGCTACGCGCCGTACGCTCGGGCCTGGTTCTGGTCGGGCGGCGAGCTGCCCTTACTCGCCGACCGCAGGCCCGTGCTTACGGTGGCTCGTGCAACCGCGTGACGTCGTTACTCAGAACCCGAACGGCTCTCTACCCCGTCCCGCCGCCTCACTCATCACTGCCTGCCACCGATTGCATTCAAATAGTATTCACGTTTTTAATATTTTTTTGTATTTTTTCAGGATTATTAATTGAGCTTCTAGCTTGTTTTGTGCTAAGAGAGTGTTGTTAAATAAAAACACATATTTTGTTAACCCAGCTTGTTAAAGCCGGTTAAGCGATTCTAATTTGACGACCAGTCCATGGACTTGCTTGAAAATTTCATTGCTCTTTATTAGGTTTCGTACACATTCGAGTAAAATGTGTACTATGAACTTTATTTCTATTTTATTAGCTATGTGACCACGCACAAACAAGAATAGAGGGTGTTTTCAATATAACAAAAGTGTGACGTCATTACCTACCCGCCCAGGTCTCGTATCTAAGGTATTCATTAGTGAAAAATGAAAGTTAGCAATTTTATTTATAATCTGTACCTAGTTCGCAGAATTTCCCCGAGCCACATTTTATGTTTTTCAACACACTTTATTATTTAACTTTTGTAAGCGAAAATAAAGATAATTTAAAACTTTTATGTAGACAAAAAATGTATTCGACAGATTTAGGAATTCAAATTGGATTTTTTAAGTGTTTTTTTAGTCTTGCTAAAGCAAATAAAGGTCACTGAGAAAGCCATCTTTATTATGTTTTTTTTTATGTAATTGGTCGGCAAACGAGCAGACGGATTACCTGATGGTAAGCAATCAGCGCCGCCCATGGACACCCGCAACGGAGGAGTTACGAGTGCGTTGCTGACCTTTTAGGGATTAGGGATTTGGAGATTTAGGGATTGAGGAGGGATTGGGGGCGGGGAAGGATTGGGCATCCGGTAACCTCACTCACACGGCGAAACACAACGCTGTGGTTGTTTCACGCCGGTCTTCTGTGAGGCCGTGGTATCACTCCGGTCGAGCCGACCCATTCATGCCGAAGCATGGCTCTCCCACACTTCATGTCATCAATTTTGTAAAAAAATACAGTACTTAAGTTGAGAAGTAACCAACTCAGGGCCTGTTACATCACATTCAAATGAGTCCCCGATAAAATTATGTAACTTTTCATTATCCTGTTAAATTATGTTTTATATTCAAATAATTTGTTATGTAGACTAGGCATTGTAAAATAAGACCTAAATGTAATGTTAGAGATAGTGCACCTTATATTTGTTTATTTTTTATTTTCATACCCTGTTATAGTGAGCATACCTACGGCGTGTTGCGTTCCACGCACGCCTTAAAGAGCCAATAAACCAACACAGACAGGCTGATGTTTAGCCAGGGTTGCTGGGTAAGCGTGATGAGACACCGCGGCCTGGGCCTAGACCAGGAGAAGTAACAGAGGGTTTTTAGTCAGTAAGAGTCTGACACTTCCTCTCGCCTCACCCTGGGCGGGAGAAAAAAATTGATGATTGTCGCCTGCCAAAAAAAAAAATACCCTGTCATCATCACTACGAAATTAAGGCAAAATAAACGATTTAAAAAATTATATCAACATCAAGAAACTACCTCGCAATGACGATATGTGTATTCTCTTTGCTACCTCGATAGTCTATTTCTCATTAGTGACCCAGCCAATGTAAGTACATAAACCCATATTAATAATAACATGTTAAACATTCACCAATTAGGTACGTTTATGAAGCATCCCTGTATCTTGAGATAAATCTACCTACAAATTTAGTATGTAAAAGATGTCACGAAGGCAGGATTACGTCTGGCTTATATCCGTCGGTAAGTTTAGGCTCGAACCCTGTGTTTGGCGTAAGCAAAAATTGGTAACTCGGTACTTTAAGAGTAATTTGTATAAATTATAATTTGTGACGTTTTTCGAGCAAGATTAAAGAGGTTTATAACATTAGCGTTCGTAATTTGAAAAAAAAAGGTTTGACGTATTTACGTCTGATATTATATTATAAGAATAATTTCATACTTAGAAATAAATATTTCGTTATATTTATTTACTGTTGGTGAAATTTGCGTATGCTGTATCTTAGGTTTTTGTGTTAGCACACAAATTATCTTCAGATGGAATGTATCGTTTGTTACACTAAGTCTTTGCTATAAAAAGACGGTTACCATGATTCTCATGTTTGATAGACGGTTTCTATGTAATAATGACATCTCGTAGGTTATAAGGCAAGTTTTAGATTATTAGATATCCAAATAAAACTTTCTACAAATGTCATCATCATCATCATCACCATCAGCCTATAAGTGCCCACTGCTGAGCAAAGGCCTCTTCTCATACGGAGCAGGTTAGAGCATTAACCACCACACTTGCTCAATGCGGGTTGGCGATTTCAAACTTATAATTAGAAATTATAAGTCCAGGTTTCCTCACGATGTTTACCTTCACCGTATGTGAGTGCTGTCTAAATTAATCATAGAAAGTACATATAACTCGGAAAAAGTCATATTGATACTTTCCCGGTTTCGAACCCACACCGTCATGCAAGAGAAGCGGGCTCCTTAACCTCCGGGCCACCATGACATTTACAAATGTACAGCTTGATAACTCAAATTCCGAGATTCTTTCCTTATTTTGATTAAGATGACTGGACTACTAGTAGTATGTCAGTTGCGAGCACACGACCTATGGAGAAAAGTCCCATCGTGTCTTGATAGTCTCAAGTGTGGGATAGCCATGTTTCGGTAGGAATGACTTGGCTCGACTGACCTCTAAGAAAACTGGCGTGAGGTGATCGAGGCCCAATTCTTCCCCCATCTCCAATCCTCAAAATTTTAAATCCCTAATAACTAAATAAAATTTCCTTTTCTATTAGAATTCTAAGACATCTTTATTTGTTTAGGAAGAGTAACTGTTTGATATTTATCTTGGTTGTCATTGCGACGGCCGGGTCAACTCAAACAAGGGTCTCCGACAGTAACAAATTGATGGTGCCTGTATTACATCCGACAGCAGGTCGACCTGTACCTTTTTGTTATATTTCTTTATAAGTTTTTAAACTTTGCTATTTTAATATAAAGTTGAAAGTTCTATGGCAAAAGTAATGATTGATTACGGCTTTATCTAGTTTTTCATATATAATTTCGACTAGTAAAAAAAAAAATACTGAGTGGACAGTCTGTAGATCTGCAGTTTTCTGAATGAAGTTTTTATTTATGTTTGGACTTTGCTGGTCGCAATTAGACTTCAAGTCTAATTGCAACTATTGAGCGTGATGTCTCAGGTCCGGCAGATGGTGGATTAGGTATAGTATATAAGTAGTTGTCAACAATAGATTAGATGTTGAACGCCACAGAAACTAAATGAGGTGGGCCATGCTGGCGAAGGATCTTATAAACAAATGTTACTACACTATAAACGACTATCTTACAGATAAAACAAATAATTAAATTGAATATATATAAAAAAATATATTTATAATTACCCATATAACTATAACTACAAATGTACATAATATATAAAAAAGAATAACAAGTAAATTAAGTAACCTTAGATAAAACAATACATAAATATTGTAGGTTAAAAAAGTGATATTAAACATCTCCATAATATGTTTTACGTATTTGTGAGTTTTAGATTAATTTTTTTTTGTTTTTTTATATTCTTTATTAAGTACTACAATCTGTCTCCTTTGTGGGACATTCAGCAGCATGTTGGTTGGTGCTATTGCTGGCTAATAAAAATTAAGTTATTTTAAATATAATTAAGCTATTTTAAGATACTAAAACAGAGCTTCCTCTCTCCTATTTGCCTTATTTTGCTGTGCCCTACAGGGTCCATAATTGATCTCACACAAATTGTTACCACCTATAAATGTACTTATGGAAAAGCAATAAAGATATTGAGTATTGAGTATTAAGGATTTGCCCTTAACAATATGTAAGCAGTCAGTTACTTAAGAAGTTTATAATGTGGTTGGTCTTAGTTCAGTAGCTAATAAGCTAACTTCCCATCCCTAACATTACATAATATCCTTATATAATAGTCAAGTCAAAGTCGTTTGCTCGTTCCAAAGTGTAGATTCCGATGGAGAAGAACGAGCAAGAAACTCCATGGTTACTCTTTTGAAATCAGTTTCACATACAGATTCCTTTTACAAACAGTTGGTTCAATTATGTGAGAACAGTGTGTAACACTAATATTTATTCAAATATAAAAATAAAGTAACCTTAAGGACAATAGACAGTCTGGAGCTGACCAGTCCCAACTGACGGCGCCCGTTTACGAACATGACACGTACACCAGCATCGCCCAACTCAACCATATTATAGGGAATTAAGCGATCCAGCGCCCATGCCACCGCCAGTGTGACCTTTCAGTGAGCATGACAACTCCAAGCTGTTACAAGGACCGACATTCTGCTAGTCTAAACAATTGTAATAGGTTACAGGGCACTCACATTTACAAATTTATCAAGTTATAGTAATACAGTATAATGCAATTTCACTAATATGGAGAAGTCCCGTTCAAGCAAAATCCACTGGAACGTTATTTATTTTGGTGTAGGTTTGCTATCCTGTGGAGCAGGACCAGCATGTTTCCAAGCATCTTTATCTACAATATACAGTCTACTTTTCCATTCCACATTCCCTCAACCTGGAACCTAATCGAAAGAACACGGATGAAGTTGCATTAAAATCATTTCAAGTCGCCTTATGGGGAACGCTCTTGTCTATGGGTAAGAATGAGATGAGGACAATGATTTATTTATTATAAGGTAGGATCATAGCTTTTGTATACAAAGTGGTTTAAAGTAATGGTTATAGGCAGTAGGTCATATACATTAGCCAGTTACGAGCTAACCAACATTCTAAAAATTATGCGTATATACAGTCAAAATATATAGAAATTAAAACTAGAACTAATTAAATTAACATAGGTAAGACAACAGTATTAAACATATTAAAGTATAAACTAAATTAAATTAAAATTAAAATTTGTTATGGGCTACCATTTATAAATTTAGTATTATGCTACATGAATGTATAATGTAGTTATTATTTTAGAAATTTTAGATATGAGTATATTACGTATAGTCTACAATGATGTTTGTAGACGGAAAACTATTATCGAATAAATAGGAACACTTCTGTTTTTCCTTACCTCTAGATTGCTTTGACAATATCAGGTATCAGGTTTTGTTAATCAATCTTTTTTGTCCATTTCATGATGTCCTAGATAGTGACCAGAGAGGTATTGCAATCAGATTCTGAATATTTATTTTGTATAAAATCCTAATATAATATTTTGATCGATATAAAGTGATTATTTTGTTTTACAACAGAATCTCTGTTCAGACAATATGAATTTGAATCAAAGCTTTTTTATAGGCTTTGTAGAACATGGTTGTCGCTATCTTTTAACTTGATTAATTATTGATAAGGCGTTGTAGTTTGTTTAGTAAGTAAGAGTCTATCAACTGACCTTTGTCTTACCCAGACGAGGAGGACACACGAGAAAGTTCCTTAAAGACCTTTTTATTTAAGAATAAAAAATTATTAAATTACTAAAGAGACATCCTTCCATATCAGAGGCAGTAAGGTTAGACTGACAAAAGAAACAACGTGGCTGGAGAATTTCCTACCTTACAATTAATAATGGTAGCTTTAAAACAAAATATCAATTAACTTGTTGCGTCCCAATTGCCCTAATCACCAGAGGTAAAAAAAATTCAATTTAAGTGTTCACAATTGCCCTCAGGCCGCTATTAGGACACTCCCATCAATTAACTTAGACTGTCTAAGCGTGTAATGTGATTAGAACCGACTGGCCGATGTTAGGAGTGTCGCATTATCTGATTAGGAACCTAATGAATCTGTAGGATGAAGCTCATGGAATAATGTTCTGAAATTATTGAGTTCGTCTATTAAAAAGTATGTTTAACGACCTAATTCAAAAAACTAGTGTGGGTTTTCGAGTTCAATATACCTACATATTTTGATTTCGACATTTTTCTAATGTCACATGTGTCTTAAATCGGGTCTTGGTGTTTAATAAACGACCCTGGTAATAAAACATAAAACTTTCGTACAAAAAATCGTTATGTAATGGTACATAAAAACATTTTTCAATGTATCCAATTATCCATATAAAAACAATGTATCCTCTTTGTTTAACCTTTTAAAAAAGTAAAATTATTTATGGACAATATGGACATGTAAAAACATTGTATTCACACAAAAAAAGTACATTTACGGTGCTAAGTAAGACCTGTTATGACAGAAGTCCTACGACCTACTGGTCGACCGACCGGCCGGTATAAAAAAATTTGACCTGAGACCTGTATTAAAAACTTTTTATATGCTATTAAATCAAATAAAAATTTTATGTAATACATATTTACCGTTTTCTAGAAAAATGTGATATAAAACACCATACAAATTAAGTCGAAATTACCTTACAAGCCTTACCTGTAGCACTCTGACTCTAAGAGCTATAGCAAATGGGTAAAGTTGTACACCGTTCCCGGGCAAGTCCACTTCATCTCCCCTCGACACGCCGCTCACTGCGCTGCAAACTGATTGCTTTCGCGACCACATAGCCGCTTTTGCGTGGAGCACTGCGAACAAGTACAGCTACTATAAATACTGTAGTCTTTACTGACGTCACGATTAACTTTAAAGTCAAATAAAAATTAAGTCTGACTGTGATTTGAAACTAATATTATACATGCGAAAGTAACTCTATATGTCTGTCTGTCTTTTCTTCACGCCTAAACTACTGAACCTATTTGTGTGAAATTTACTACAGACATAGTTTGAATCTCGAAAAAGGACATAGGATAGTTTTTAAACCAAAAGTCTGCAGGAAGTCACTATTCCACGTAAACAAATTCGCGGGTAAAAGCTAGTTCGTTATAACTCTTTTACAGTCATTTTCACAATCTAAGTTACAATTTTTCTTTGGGTAGGGTGACAAACGTTCTAACGAATCACTTATTAGTGTAGTAAGTATTTGGTACCGGACATACACCGTTGCCGGATTTTAGTCTACCAGAGTTACGAGGATTTGGGTATAGGGACAGGATGGGGGGAAGTGAAGGATAAGGCCTTCGGTATCCTCTGTCACATGGTAAAATGTAAACCTGTGATTGATGAAATACTAAATTAATTTCCAAAAATCATCTTAGTCATCATCTTATTCCCAAACTAAACATTTTTTTTGTGAGGGGAAAATCATCAAATGTCTTCTCCTGCCCAGGGTCGGGCAGGAGGGAGTGTCAGACTCTTACTGACTAAAAACCCCCCTGTTCCTTCTCCTGCTCTGGGCCGAGGTCGCGGTGCCTCATTGCGCTTACCCCGCAACCCCGGTCCCAAACTAAACATGCCTGTGTCTTTTACACATTAGTTGTAATAGTACCAATTATGAGGACAACAATTTATATAGTTATGTGAGTTTTATTATTTATATGTGTATCAGATACTTTCTATCATATCTGACAGGCCTGGGAGCTATAAACATGATGTCCTATGTTATCAAAAGGTTATCAGATTTCAGTAACAAAACATGCATAATAACAAAAGCCTTGTCACGCGCATTGATATCTGACACATATCCGCCGGCAACGCACTTAAGCAGACTATTTAAAAAAGGTTTCATCATTTTTGTATACTGAATATATTTAAATAATCAAAATATTGTATTTTCAAATATTCCATATTTTTGAAATTACTTATAAATTTTTCTGAAACGTAAATTACAAGAATAAGCTTGAAAGCTCAACTAGTTTCAAGTTACACCGGGATTCATATTCATGAGTAAGAAAGCATTGAATTAGGTACTAAATATATTGTTGTGAATCAAATTCAAACTTGGTAGGTACTCATACGCAGTATTTTGAGGTCTCGTAATAAAATACATTTTCGAAAAACAGTTTAGAAAGACAGACGGAGACAATTTTAAATTTCCATACAAAGTTCGAAATAGCTCTGATGATGATTTGTTATATTTATCAATTTTTATTGAATTTGTTCCAGTAGTTTAGGGCAACGCAACGTTTTAAATCTTCATTTCATTTTAGGACTTCAATAATAAAATGTAGGAAGACGGACGAGCCCAAAATTTGTACATACCTAGTGCAATTTTTTCAAATATTTATGAACCTACGTTTTTTCACACATTAGAACAGCGATGGTTGCGTGGGTGTTTAATCTGACTTATCAACGAAAGCTTCATAAATATTCGATGGGGGCTTGTGAAATGTGAGATAAACATTGTCATTATCTTGTGTACACAGGTTTTTCGCAGATTGTCTATATAGGTAGTTACCGCGTGAATGAAATGCATAATTTTTACTCATCGTCATAATTAGAAACGTTAACACACTGCATAAGGGTATGCATCATATTATTATTACATTTTTAATAAACTTATTTCGTACAGTTTCGATATTAATATAGCATAAGGATAGCACAGAACTGTTTGTATTTGGTTACTTTTTAAAAATGCATATTCTATATACATTCTTTTGTATCAATGATAAACAAATTAAAATAAAAAAATCGCAAAGAAATCAATACGAGCCTAGTAGCTTCAGTTGGAGCCAGTTTTAGTTTTAGTAAGGAATGAGTATACAATATCTTCCACCTTTCTGAGACCTTTTTAATGATTAGGTACTCAATCTATGGTTAAAGTAGCGTTCCACGCGCGCTTCAAAGAGCCAATAAACACAGCACAGACGAGGCTCTACAGGGCCGATGTTTAGCCGGGCCTACGGAGAAAGCGCAATGACGCACTGTGGCCTTAAATCAGGAGAAGGAATGGAGCGTTTTTAGTCAGTAAGAGTCTGATACTCCCCTCCACTCTACCCTTGGCGAGAGACGTCATTTGATGATTTTCCCCTCACATAAAAGATATGGTTAAATACCCAGACACGAAGTACGGCGGTTATGGCACAGATGACATAACTAAACCAATCAACAAAATGAATATTAGTCGGATAATTATACTCGTGCCTATTCTCTTGTGACTTTGCAACGATGTTAAAATAATTGAATGCCTACAATATTCTGGGTTCCCAGTAGGCTAAAGATTAACTACTGACGAGCCAGCCAGCGCACACAAGGCGGGTTGCTCAGACAAATAATTGTACATTTACATGACCCAATTTCTCTAATAAGACAAACAAGATTTTGACATTAATAAGTGTTTGTGTGGACTTTGTGTTAAGTGCTGGAAAGCTGGGTAGAATACTCGAAATGTAAGCAAGCCAACTTATGTGCGAAGATAACTAGATGGATAGTTGACTAGCAACTAAAAACCACGTTGATATGCCTTCCATATAAATATGTCCCTATGTTTTTACTAGAACAAATCAATAATTTGATAATCGATCGTGTATCATCGAATGCCCGATTCTCATGCATGAGGCTCTAAACGTGGCAAATACCACTTGTACTATTTCCGAGTCATATTTACTTTGTTTTATTTCTAGAATTATTTAGACACCAATAACAAACGTCGAAGGATAAATCATGAGGATACTTGGACTTATAATTTTTTATTGTAGGCCTGAAATCGTCATTGAATGTTCCTATTTTAGCGGTAATAATTATTATTATCAAATCAATTATGATATCAGCAGCGATAACGATCAAGTAATAATAATATATATTGTTTACGAAATTACCTGCATTCCTGTTAAGTTTAAAAATGTCTAACTTAATAATTCCATGATAATAAAGTAGAAATTCTATTGAATAATATTTTATGCATATGCACCTTCAGTTAATGATAGAATGTCTAGTCTCCAGTTTCTACCCTACTCCATATAGGAGTAGGAGTAGGACCATTGAGGATTACTTTGCTATCATAGTGAACATACAATATGCATCCTTTGATAAAGTAGCCATCACTGGCTTGGGCTTGCTTAAAAACCGATAATTTCGACATCGACATATTTTTTCGCATTTCTGTAACAGATTGGATTATTTGGAAGTACTGTGTTCATAGGCTCTAAGTGCTCAAAGCGATACAGGTATATTTTCGTCCCCTCGCTTTAGTAATTTGACGAGATCGTAACCTGACATGACCGGACCGCAGTTTGAGCTTTGAGAAATTCGGTTTAGTTTTACCTTAATGTATAAATGGTCAAGGCAGCTTACTCCATCTAGATGTCTATACATTTGTGTGGTACTCGAATAAACCTGTCGAGTTGGCCCGGAGGCTAAGGCTTCCGCTCTTTATGCACGAGGTTGCGAGCCCAAACTTAAAAAAGTCACTTTCATACTAGCCTAACAAGTATCAAAGTGACTTTTTTAATTTATAAAGAGCCAATGGACCACCACAGACGGGGCCCTATAAGGCTGATGTTCAGCCGGGGTTGCGGGTTAAGCACAATGAGTCACCCGCGACCTCATTCAGTCAGTAAGAGTGTGACACTCTCTCTCGCCTATCCCTGGGCGGGAGAAGTCATTTGATGATTTAGTGACACCAAACTACCACAGTAAATTTTTATTCAAAACGTATAGTCGACCTATTTTTTAAAAAAAAAGCCAATAATAAAATTATGTAAATGTAGATGTTAATCATTTATTTGTAAATCAACATAAACCTCTTGATTACTTCTAAAGCCTAAAACAAAACAAAACAATATTTACGATATAAATTTCCTTTACCTGATTTCCTTAGCAACGTTAACGAGGAAGGTAAGACTGTGTAAACAAAAAAATAAAAATAAAATATTCGAAGCATATTTAAAAAAAATTTAGCGAAATATTTTCGTGTTGGACATACAAAAGCTCGCGACAAACTGTTAATGAATATTTTATAGGTACTCGGAAAATCTGAATTTTAAAGGTTTTGCTTAGTTTGCTGACGGTACTGCGTGTATATTGATGTACGTGTTGTATTTAGTTGTATTTGTATTTTTGTCTGAATTTCTAGATAAATAGTTTTAAAATTTTTCGAAGGGAAATCACTATCAGTACAAAGTTTAAAAATGACGCTTCCCACTGTTTTTTCTTATGTTATTATGACTTAATTTTGACTTTTTTTTTTGGTGTACAATTTATGAACGTGTAACGAGTTTGATTCCTACACGGATCAGTTCTTTCTGTGATCGACATATTCTTTTTCCAATTCTCCTGAATGTGTGATCCTAAATGAGAAAATCCGGTGTAGTCCAAATCTTCTCCTGAATCGTAGGAGCATTTTATCGGCAAGGTTTTTAAAAATAAGAAAAAATCTTTTATGCCCGGTTCCTATATTTAACGAATCGTCGTTGTATACGCATTACTATCCGTTTTTCAACTACCGAATACGAATCGTAGATACCGTTCCTATAATCATTTTATTTACGAACGTCCGTTAGTCATTGAAATACCGAGTCCTCTTCATTGACAGATGAGCGTTTCGTTTTAAGTAAAATTGAAATTAAAGATAACACAAAATTCAAGATAAAATAAGTCGGATTTACATACAAATTATTCTTTTAGCTTTATTAACTAAAACTATGACATCGCAGGCATCTGCGTGATCATTTTTCCTTACCAAACAAATTGAATGCAGCTAACACCATAGAAACGGAACATTGTAATAGTCAAGAGCTTTGGCATTGACGTTTGACATCCGTTAAACAAATATATATTTTCAAATAATCAATCTCGATTCATCTACAATTTATAATTTACTGATAACAAGATGCGTGTTTGTTATTGCCTACGACATCGTGGCATCATGAAACTGAATATATAGAAGTTATTCTTTGAAATGGATATTGTGCCCACAAAGTGCAAAACACATGTACATATGGAATGACCTCTATGTCTAAGCTTCTGCAAAGCAAAGGTGACAATAATTCTATATTAACAGTGTTTATGTCTCCCATACAAAGGTCCAATTTCTAATTATGTAATAAGTAAAAATATAATTGCATAATTATTATGTGACTTATACATACATATGTAGTTGGACACCTTTTGTCTTTTCATTGTGTATGGAATTACTGTAACATTAAAACATGTGCTAATGAGCTTTCTTTATTACAGCCAAAGAGATTAAGATGAACTAGGTGACGGACGGCTCCAACGTTATTTGCCAATTGCAAGATACTATGATAAAACGACAGAAAAATCAGACATTAAGCTTAAGATATTGAAATAGGAGCCAATAGGAAAAATAATGATTGTAATAATAATATTTAGTTTGTAGTTGGAATAAATGTCGTTTTTTATTTAAATGTTATGGAGGCATTGAAATTGTTTGGTTTTTTTGTGCTGTTTAGGATGTTTCAAACAGTTGTAAAATAAAACATTTATGTTTTTTTCGTTTTATTATTTTTCATAACATTTATTAGTGAACTAATATTTATCAGTTCATTACTGCTGTTTATCTTGATATCATCATACATTAGTGTAAACTGAAAAATATAAAAACCTTTGAAGTAACGACAATAAACAAAGAAGGAGAAGGTTTCTTCTTCTTCTTGTACATGTACTACCTACTAATACATCATTGGATGATAGTGTGGTTAATAATTGGTAAATATTCTGCAGTCAATGTGTATCTTTCCGTAGAATTTTTCGTTTTATCAACATTACTTGTCACGAACAACAAATGTTATGGAGCACTTCTGTAACTATTAGGTATAACAGCATGAGCTCGTAAGAGCCCCCAAAGGAAATCGCCGTTTTCACACTTCGAAACATCTAAAACCAAATAAGTTGGTAGTTTATTTTCTTGCTGCAGATAATTAATTAAATTATAAAGTAACTGCTCAGATGAATATTTATCGAGTCGATATCTTACTTGATATTCGTAAGAATCCAGCAACGCTAAATAATCCACTCTTTCTCTATTGTATTTTGTTACCTCTATTATTATGTTCTTCTGAATCAGTTTCACTGGAGTTTGATATAATATCAAATGCTTCTTTATCACTATCTGAACTCGACATTTTAAGATTTAAAAGCGAAATCAGTGAACTTACTTTAAAAATTCTACTCTAACCGACCGACATCGGCACGTAACCAAATGACATTACGAATAGTCATCTTGACCGTCTACCGACGGTTAAAATATTTATAGGAACAGCATAGACTGTCATCTCCATACAATACGCTTACCGATACCCTCCCATCCGTTAGTTGCAAACCGTCAGTAAGTTGCACGACGAGACGTTGTTTATAGGAACGGTTTTAGCTTACGAGCCGTATATAAAACTACTATTCGTAACTAAAACGGATCGTTTGTCAATTATAGGAACCGGGCGTTAATGTTCTGAAAGTTTGTAAGTATGAAAGGATGGGTAAATGTTTGTTTTTTACGTTTTTGCGTTCAAAATACTAAACGAATCTGATTGATATTTGGCATAAAGATAGGTTATGGTTTGGAATAACACACACGCTACTTTTCACCATGGAATTGCGGGTCCACTTGCAAAAGCAATATAGTCATATCATTAAAACGACTCTCTGGCGACGTTAAAGAAAGATAAATAAACAAGAATATTTTTACATTATGATATATGATATATATGATGAGTGATACCACGGCCTTCCAGAATACCGACGTGAAACAACCACAGCATTGTGTTTCGCCGTCTGAGTGAGGTTACCGGAGGCCCAATCCTTCCCCTCCCCCGATCCCTCCCAATCCCTAAATCTCCAAAACCTTAATCCCTAAAAGCTCGGCAACGCACTTGTAACTCCTCCGTTGTGGGTGTCCATGAGCGGCGCTGATTACTTACCATCCATCAGATAATCCGTCTGCTCGTTTGCCGACCTATCCATAAAAAAATATAAAGAATTAAGTTCGTATCAATAATAAAACTGAATCCATTATAACTTCAAACCACGTTTTCAAATTTTAGTTCAACGTATTGAAACTGAGATGAGTTTGGACTGCACAATCAATGTTTGTTCCTGTAGAATGAGCCGGATGCTGAAACTAGGAGGTTACCTAATAAATGTAAGTATTATTGGAAAAGTTTATAGTTATGCACGCTTTTAGTTTAATGTGAGAGAGCCATGCTCCAGTGCGAATGGACCTCACAGAATACCACAGTGAGAAAACCAAAGCCGTTGTGTATCGCCGTGTGAGTGAGGTTACCGGTGGCTCAATCCTTCCGTCCCTTCGTCCTCGCATTACGAATGGCCAGCAACGGATTTGTAGTGATTTCTTTGGTATAAGAAGTGTCTACTGGCGCCAACCAACCAATCCCATAAAATAATATTGTTAATTAGGAAAAAAAATAGTATGAATGAGCCATCCCATTCGTGATGTTATACCCCGCCTATGTTAGGCCCTTATGGCTAGCTTAGCACCCTTATATATGACCTGAGCATATCGTGAGACTATTTAACGCGACCAGGCGACACGCGCGCCAGTCCATTCCCGACCTCTGTTTCAAACGGTTGCCAAAAGATTTCTCTTTTCTCGTTTTTTATAAAATCATAATAAAACCTTTAAATTTAATCAAATTGTCTTTTTTTAAAGACAATTGTCCGAGGCCCTTTAACAGTGCGCAAGTATGGCACTGACACTTATATTATTGTTTATTTAGACCTCATTGTCAAACAGTAAAGGAAACCGTTATGAAGAAATCCTCCTATATAGAGGAGACCCGGCTCTTAGAACGGTTGATGATAAAATAAACGATGGTCATTAATGATTACTATCATGAGTAGGTAAGTAAATAAATACTCACTGCGGAACTCAAGGTCACTCAACGGTTACATTTCTCTGTTCCTTGGTAATTGTTTTTTTTGACGGGGAATATCTCTGTCTCGAGTGCCAGACTCATACTTACTAAACATCCCACCGTTCCTTCTCCTGCTCTACATGATGATGAGATACATAATTGCATTTGCCTGACCTACCCGGCTGAACATCAGACGCATTCAGCCTTATCTGTAGTGGTCTGTTGGCTCTTTGAAGCGCGCGTGGTAGGCTACGTGCCATACGATCCAGTCTGGTTTTGATCGAGTGGCAAGCTATCCTTGCTCACTCAGTCCGAAAACTTGAAAATAAAATCGTTGCTAAGTTATAGTTTAATTTGATCATTAATAATGTCTCTGAGTACGGCTGTTATTGATAGATATCAAAATAATTCCATTCCAAACTTAAATTTAAGCTGTTGCTAAGTTCTTTCGACCCTGCATACATACATATTATTTTGTATGTGTATAGTTTAAAACGATAGCGAGATTTCAATCTTGTGAAGCCATACATATATTCAATCAATTGTTGGGAGATTTCCAAGAGCGCCCGTCTTTAGAACATTGTACATATGGCACAGGAAGGATGTTAGGATATTATATATTCTATAATTTTGTAATAAAGTACATTATTAAGTACACAGGTAAATATGTTGTGAAGCTTTCAATATATTATTTGATATTACTGGGTAATGTTTCTCGCATTTTTGTATATCTTGAATTTAATGACTTTTTTACGTGAATAACCTGAAAAAAGTTACTACTAAAAGAGTCCCGTTGTGACTTGAACTTGGTCGTCGTGACCCTGAGGTTAAGGCACCCGCTTCACAAGGGTGAGACCTGGCAAGTAACAATGTGTCTTTTTGTAAGTCATAAAATATGTACTTTCTAACTGTATTTAGATAGGTACCATTGACAAACGGTGAAGGAAAACATCTTGAGGAAACCTGGATTTATAATTTCTAATTGTAAGTGTTAAAACGTCAATCCGCCTTGAGCAAGTGTGGTGATTAATCCTAAAACCTTCTTAACGTGAGAAAAGGCCTTTGCTTATCAAACCTATTTATTAGATTAGAGTTTTAAAATCACGCGAATAATCTTATTTACACAATCCTACATTATTTATATTAGTGCTGCTCCACTTTTCGATTTTATTCTATTCTATATTAAGGTTGCATTTCTGATGCTCACCCGTACTCTCATGAATATATGGGATTTGACTCAGACTGGCTCGAACGACAAACCAATTCCATTTGAAATTCCATTCCTAGCGTTGAATAATATATTATTTTACATAATAATATCGGAATATTCTACATTGAAATAAAATCCGTAGTTATACAACTTATAGTAATCACGATTACGAAAGACAAAAAAAGGTCAGAAGACAACAACATTTTCACTTTGATTTGTATCTGTTAGGCGTTACAAAACGCCAGAAACTTATTGACATTGATTTTTACATACAGTTAATATATTTGAGACATGCTTGTATGTCATGTCGTGTCACGTATGATAACGTTGCAATTTTTTTACAAACTTTTCAAAATTGCAACAGAGATAATGATACTATAGTCCTAAATAATATGTTGGCTAATTTTCATTAGCCGCTGGTATTTTTTTTATGTTATAAGTCGGCAAACTAGCAGGCGGATTACCTGATGGTAAGCAATCAAGCGCCGCCCATGGACACCCGCAACGGAAGAGTTACGAGTGCGTTGCTGACCTTTTAGGGATTAGGGTTTTGGAGATTTTGGGATTGGGAGGGATCGGGGGAGGGGAAGGAATGCGCCTCCGGTAACCTCACTTACACGGCGAAACACAACGCTGTAGTTGTTTCACGTCGGTATTCTGTGAGGCCGTGGTATTACTCCGGTCGAGCCGACCCATTCATGTTCATTAATAAGAGTCCCGTTCTCACAAGAAATCACATCTGTTTATGTGTTTATACCTTATTAAAGGTTTTAAGGTATATTAATGGTGAATTTATATAAAGATATAGGGAAATTTAATATATGTAACTAAGAAAATGTCATATTGGATCTTTCCAGTTTTCGATCCCAACCTAATGCATGAGAAACGAGAGCCTTACACCGGGTTTCCGAAAGACCGATCAATGTTAAAATCAATTAATTCTCTTGTAATGGACTGAATTATCAACAACCGCCGTGGTTGTTGATAATTCAGTCAACCAATCAGATGACTTGACAAGAGATTTGACACCTAGTTAGTTGATTTTAACATTGATCGGTCTTTCGAAAACCGGGCATTAGGCTACCACGACGTTTTTGCAGTAGAGTAGAAAAACTTCAAAAGCCAAAGAAAAATGTACTAAGATCATCGGTTCTATATTCTCTACAGCAGAAATCCAAAGGATCACCAAGATAAATAGGATCTCGTCTAAGCCATTATTTACCAGCGCATATGATCCCACTAACGATGCTGAAAATAGTATGTTATAGAACAAGGAACATACATCAACGTTTAAATTTAATTTATGAACTAAAGCTTGATAGTCTCCTTACAAATTATCTTTGGATACACCAATATCGTGTTGCTGCATTTTGTATTGATTTTGACATAAGACTTAAAACATAAGGCAGAAGGTCTATTTTATAACGTTTCGATGTACCAGGTAAATTTGAATATAGAACGTAAATTTTATGAACTATGCCACATACTTTTTTTCTTTTTTCTAATAGGTATATCTTAGAGTACTTAAGTCATAATATAATAATTATAATTAAGTTTAACTAACCCCCAGATACAGTGAGTTCAGATGGAGTTCAGGCAAAGAAGTAAATGATCACTAAGATTAAGACCGCATTTTCACGTAAATTATATTCAAAATTTTTACATCTTCATAATCGTTTTCTGGAAGTTTCTCCAAAAAACTTCTTCAACCTAAAAATATTATTAGTATTATTGATCACGACATGTTTGATGTGATGCTCACATCAAGTATAAAATACGTGAAAAAATATTTATCTTAAGTATATAATACCTGATCAAAGTATAGAACCTATTTGGCAGCAACTAGTGACTGCTCGACCAAAAAGATATGATGAGTTATTTTCAGCCCATAAAAACTGTCGGGGTTGAGGTTGCAAGCGCAATAATATACCGCAGCCCAATCCGGAGCAGGTGATGTAACGGGATGATTTTTAATCAGTGATAGCCTGACGCTCCCTCTCCCCCCACCTAGGGAGGTCTATGTCATCAAATGTCAACAATTAACTTTACAAGTAATGGCGGCAACTCGAGCACGGACTGCGCGTCGCTCTCGGTTTTAAAATTCTAAATTAGTTCAACGCTAAACGAATAAAACAAAAAAGTTTATTTTTAAGCAAATTTTGCCGAAACATCTGCAAAAAGTACGTATTTATTTAGAGCTAGCTAACTCTGAGTTTCCGATCCCAAAAGTTAGCAGATGTCAATAAAACGAAACTTTATTAGAGTGATGTACGAACATAGAAGTAAATAAGGGCATAAAAGTTACCTTTTAAAACAAATGTGAAACAATAAAACAAGGGTCCTGTCAGTTTCAATCGACTTTTAATGGCATAAGCTTAGTCCTGTTTTTATCCACATCTTGTGGTTGTTTTTGATTTTAATTGGGAAAATCATTAAATGACTTTTTCCACCTTATCCATTTTTTCCCCTCCGATTTTGCCATTGTCCCTTACTTTAGTCTGTTAGAGACTTAACGTCGCCCAGCGAACGATGGAGAGAGCTATGCTTGAAGTTTACGACAAAATCTGCCAATGTGGAAATTCGCCAAAGAACCAGAGTCACCGACGTAGCTCCTAAAATCTGCAAGCTAAAGTTGGAATGAGCAGGCCACGTCGCTCGATGGACTAATGGCTAATGGGTCAGAAAAATGCACGAGTGGACCACAGCCCGGAAGACAGCGTGGGCAGAACTCCAGCTAGATGGAGCGACGATCTCATCAGAGCCGCGGGAAGCCAATGGATGCATGTGGAGAACTAAGGAGAAGGCCTTTGTCCAGCAGTGGACGTCTTCCAGCTGATGATGATGATATTCTTTAGATACGTTTCGCTCTGGTCACACAATAACGACACCCTTCAATTTCCTACCGCTCGTTTGATCCAAAACAGGTACCTTGCGAAAATTTCGTGTCCGGTAAGCACCTGTGAAAGCCGAAAGGTGAGGACGCCATGGACTCTCTCTCACCCTCCTCAAAGGGGTTTTACCGCTGCTGTAACAGCGTGCTCAATACTCCCGATCCCTTCTGAATTCCCAATTGTTAAATATCTTAAAACGCCACTACAACACTAGTCTTGAGAGCGTCGTGGGTGGTGCAGATTCCTTAACATCGGTTGCTATACCTACTATTACCTACGCTTCTTTGCTGCCTCATCGCATGAAATAACTACAAGAAACAAAGCACACCGTAGCTCCATTTTACCAGCATACATCAAAATACAGTATATTGCCCATTCATATGGATAAATAACTCCCCTCCAAATGTATTCAATCGATTTTACCACAAACCACTCAAGATTTTCATCGGATCGAGGGTTTGTGTTGAAATACCTTCATCGCCAAACTATGTTGAAGTATTAAGCTTGAATTTCAATCTATTGATAAAGTTTTTGGATAGGATTAGAGCTAATAACATAACTTATTATTATACTGGAATTTCAACCTAGTTATTGTACTTCATGATTATAACTAATTTCTTTTAATATTCGCCTTGTAGATAAATTAAAAATATGAAACATTTTTTGTTTCTTTTCCTTTTTGATTTTAGGCTGGTGTTTAGCTGCTATCTCGCCTACCTGGTAAGCGATGACGCGACCTATGCTGGCCGGCCTACTATAGAGTAGGACTATCTAAACAGACTTCGGCAAAGAATTTCGCTCCTTGGCGGTTTTGATGATAAAACTGGAAGCGAATTGCTTCGTGCGTGTAGATGGGACGCCTTGGGTGACGTTTTGTGAATTGTATGGTGGTATGATGATGGAAAAGATATGGTGGATATTAATACCTCGTCGTTTATAGCATTTCATATCTATTACAAAGGCAGTATAACAAAAGTAAGAAATCAATATAGACCCTATTGGACAAAGCAAAAATCAAGAAAGCAAAAGAGGCTAAGTAACAATTAATTCTTGTAATCAGGTTAATTATTTAATTGTGTTCACTGATGAACAGAGTGACAGATTACTACACATATATTTATGGTTCAGTTGAAATAATTTTGACTGTGACTTTGACAATTCACGTTAAAAAGTACCTGTAAACCAGCCTTATCTTATACAAAACACATGGTTGGTTATGGCATTTGTCATGTATTATGAAACAATTCAATTAGCGATTTCATACTGATGCGTATGCGATTCATTGAAGAGTATGATGACTCATTCGTCTTCAACCTTTAATGATTTGAGCATCATGACATTATTATTATCCAGTATTTCAGCGAAATGCCCACAAAATCTAACATTATATTGTTGTCTCTGTCCTCTAAAGCATGATAATCGAGCAAAGAGACCATTTCGGTTTCAAATTCCAGTGCAAGTTATTTTTCGTCACAACGACACGACACGATCAAAACGTTACTGCGTTTAGCTCTCTGATAGGTTGGATAAATTTGAGTAGGCCAATCAGTGCACCGAATGCTATGTACGTGTCGATCGTCTTAACGTAAATCACATTTGCACTATGCGCTCCAATCGCGAAAGCGAAACGAAGATGTACCGACGATGGTTTCAATTTTAATTATTTTATTATTATTTTTAAAAAGTTGTCTGATTAAATTTTTTGTGGAATACGAGGCAAATGAACATACGGATAAGCTGATGGTAAGCGATTGGCGCCACCCATGGACACCCGCAGCACCAGAGGAGTCACAGGTGCGTTGCCGGCCTTTTAACAAGGAGTACGCTCGTTTCTTGAAGGTTTGAAGGTCATATTCCACAGTTTTGGTGTGTGGTGCATAAAGTATCGCGTGAATCGAACAGTGATGGGGTGAAGACGCTTTCGCGTAACTAGAACACTTCCCGTGATATATGCAATAGAGAACAGATAGGGTTTAAGTGTGGGAGACATGCTTCGGCACGAATGGAGTAATACCACGGCCTCACAGAAAACCGGCGTGAAACAACCAGTGTTGTGTTTCGCCGTGTGAGTGTGGTTACCGGAGGCCCAATCCTTCCCCTTCCCTAATCCCTTCCCTAATCCCTCCCCAGTTCCTAAATCTCCAAATCCCTAATCCCTAAAAGGTCGGCAACGCACTCGTAACTCCTCTATTGCGGGTGTCCATGGGCGGCGCTGATTGCTTACCATCAGGTAATCCGTCTGCTCGTTTGCCGACCTATTACATTAAAAAAAAGGGAGACAGCGCCAAAGATTCCAATTGAATTAATTGTCCTGTAACCTTTCAGGGAATAAATAAAGCTTTTGATTACATATGTTGTAATGTTGTACTTGAAAAAAACAACCGTGCTGTCCTAGAAATAAAGTTCAAGGTCAACCAATAACTACCGATCACAGATACACAGACTTTCAAATCGAAGTCTTCCAATGCATAGCTCCAGACATCTCGACATTGGGAAATGGCTTTCTTATTGACTTAACGGCCTTAACTAGCTGTACACGCCGACTTTACTTGACTTTTCCATTTGGTTTCTTTGAAAACCTAATTGGCGACGTTTCCCTCTTTTCAATTTGTACTGGTTTATGAGATTTTCTCGTCTTAGTCCTTGTAAATATTGTTATGTGCTTTGTCTGTTAGAACTATTGGTTTTTGTGGTCGACTTTAAATTATGACTTTCTTTTGTCATTAGACATAAGTGCTGTCACGAAAGTTATTTGGTTTGGAGGTAAGAAAAATAATCTTGATACTTTACGAAGCCATATTTTTGTACTTTAATTTATTGAAAATGTTTGAGCCATTTTACAAATTTTGAATTGGTTCAATTGGTTGAATTTGGTCTTTATTCTCATATTAATTTTCCTACTTTTCAAGCATTTGGCTGATTGGATTGTACAGTATAATCCTCAAAAAAAACATGACTGTCCAATACAATTCTGCATTAGCAAGTGATGAACTTGCAACGGTGACAATTGCTACGGTAATTTACTCCACAAGCCAAAATCATTTGTGTCTCCATTTTATACAGAGTGTGAGACAAACAAAGTAAATACGAATATTTTTCTTGACACTTGAAAGGAGTCCCGTTACTATGTCATCAGGCAGCCTCTTAGAGACAAGTGGTGACCTTCAGTCGACGGCCCCAATTTACGTCTCGTGGTACAAATTAAGTGGTAGACACGCACTTTAACTTTATGCAATTGTTTCGTCACGTTCGCTAAACAATTGGTAAATATGTCATATGGAATGTATGTCTCGAATATTTTTTATACGTAATTTTTATTTTAATGTGGAATGATAATCTGTAGCGTATTATTTCATTAGTTATTTTTTGCCAGAGGAAAATCAAATGACTACTCCCGCTCAGTGTAAGGTGAGATTGAGTGTCCTTCTCCTGCTCTGGGGCGAGGCCGCGGTGACTCATTGCGCTTATCCCGCAACCCTGGCTGATTGAATAGTAGGTACGGTGCAAAACCAGGTAACTTAAAATCGCACATAAGTAGAACAAAAACAATGTATACAATATTATAGCTGCATTCACTCATCTCTCTTTCAAAATTTAAACATTCCGACAAAAATAGTCTTGCTTCACTAAGTACGCTTATTTGATGTGTATGTACGTATGATTGTAGCGATTAAATAAAAATGCGTGAAAACTTTTATATTTATCTAACTGATGGACCACCGTATATTAAATTTTCTCGGTTTATAATCCCCATCAAATCAAATTTCATATAATAATTATTTTGTTTATTGTTTATGCAACATAGCATTAATTGCATAGGTGAACTGAGTGACATATGCATTCTCAACAGTCAACCTAAGTCTACAGGGGTTGCGCAATAATATACCTCCGGCTTAGCTTAGCTCGAGCAGATGGTTAGGTATGGATATTGATGGTTGGCAGACGAGAAGAAGCGGGGTGGTTTTTTTTTTCAGTTAAAATTAGGCTCCCTCTCGCCAGCCAAGGCCGAAAATGTGAGTCATTTTATGGACTTTTTCCGTCAAAAAAGGTACATGTTGTGTAGTTTTGGTACTTTAGTAGGTAAGTAATTTTGTTATGTTTTTTCGTACATAATAATACGTATAATGGATATTTTTACTTGATGTTTCCTAAACTAGGTATTGCGATTAGTATCTATGCTATTAGATAATAAACTATAAATTTAAAGATAATTCCACACCATTTTGTATTCATAGATAACCTTTAATGAGTTTACATATGTCACCAACCTCCATTTATTGGAAATGGAAAGTTATTTGAGAGAGATATGAATTTAATGACTACTTAAACGAAAAAAATAAGCTTAATTATCTAGAAAAACTTTACACCCAACATTTTTTGTAGGGTTGGCGGTCCAACTGGATGATGTAATGGCAAGCAATCAATGCTACGCAACACCAAAGATGACACAAGTCCATTGCTGGCCTTTTATGTGTGGCTGGAAATTTAGGAATTGGGGACTTAAGGATTAGGAATGATCATTCAAACAGGAGAAAAATTACGCTATCGTTCTTTCACGCTGGTTAACATTCCGGTCGAGCCAGCTCATTCGTGCCGACATATCATTACTCATGCTGTCTTATTTGTTTAGGTCTGTATGGGACAGAAAATTGGCGAAGGCGTTTTAATATTTTAGTCGTTTTCAAACAGATACGTGCAGACAAATGGTTTCAAATCAGTACTAAAACCTAAGCTGCAATATTTGAACTTTAACGATAGATGATCTTTTCAAACCGCCATTAAAATCTGAACGACTTTTCAATGCGGACTATTTTATTGCTGTCACTGAATATAAGGTTTAAGTTAGGTTACATCCAAATATACTAAGAGCTAAGTGTGGAAGAGCCATGCTTCGGCAAGAATGGGTCGGCTCAACCAGAGTGATACCATGGCCTCAGATAAAACCGGCGGGAAACAATCACATCGATGTGTTTCACCGCATAAGTGAGGTTACTGGAGACCTAAAATCTTCTAATCCCTAATACCTAAATGATCGGCACCGCACTCGTAACTCCTCCGTTGTTGCGGATGGTAATGGGCGGCTCTCATTGTTTACCATCAGGTAATCCGTTTGCCGACCTATCAAAGCATATTTAAACCTAGTCTGATCAAAATCAAATAAAAGAAATTAAAAAAATGTGTCAATGCTTACACCAAGTCAAAAAATAATAGAAAGAAGAAGAAAGAAAGAAAGAAAAGAAACAATAAGTGCCTTATGTACGTACAACTCAACGTTTTTTTTATAAATTTTACTATAAATACCGGTTTACTGAAAATAACGACTAAGCCGAGAAGAGCTCTACCAGCCCCAAGTCACAACGGGACTCCCATTCATGAGCAGCGTGCACGTCACGTCGCGCAGCCGGCCTCACGAGCGTCAGTTAATTTACGCGAGCAATTCGTTATTTTTTTTAAATAAATGTAGTATGCCTCACGGTAGTTTCTATAAAAAGAGATCGTTATAGTTTTTTTAAGTATTGTATTTTGTATTTCAGGGCTAAAAAAAGGCTTGGATTATTGAATTAATCTATTTTTTTTTCATCTTCATGTATATATTCTGCTATATATAATTCTGCTGTACGTGTATGTATTATTGAAAACCTCCTAAACGGCCTGACCGTTTTAAATGTTTATTCTGTATGCATTTGAGTGACGCCCTGGATGGTTTAGATTCACAAATCAGTCCGGCAGACGGCGATGATTGTTCGAAAATGTGATCTCGGAAACGGCTATAACGATTTTCCTGACATTTGATATGTGGGGGTTTTCAGGGAGGGTCATCTAGTTTAGATTTAAAATAATTTTTGTACACCCTATTTACAAAATATTGGTCTAAAAATTCTTGATAAAAATCTTGATGGAGAATCAATTATCTTCTGAAAAAATGTTCTATTTTTGAATTAAGTTCAATGTCGATGTCAGATCAGGTCAGAGAGATCATGTACATTTTTAACGACTTTCCAATGCAGTGACCGGCTCGCCCGTCATACGGACTACGGTGGCTTGGTGCTTCCAATTTCCGGATCTGACATTCATTCGTATAAACCGATTTAATAGACTAATACTCTGAACCTGAGCGGTATTAGGTTCGAAGAATAGGAATTAATCTATACTAATCTATGCTAATATTATAAAGAGATAAACTTTGTAAGTTTGTATTTAGGGGGTAATCTTTGAAACCGCTGGTCATATTTCCAAAACTCTCTCACAATATTTTTTATTTCTATAGACTATAAATTATTATTGATTTGCTTATTTTAGACAAGCTTCGCTTTAATTACTCCTGTTTTTTAAATCAAGAGATACATTACGTGTAACGCCACGGATGGAAGCTAGTTATTAAATAATTTTGTAATGTAATCTATTTATTATTAACCTGGAAAATTGCACATTATTGCAGAAGACACTTTTCATTAAGTTTTTTTATGGCATAGGTTTAGCAATAGCATGTGCCTATGGGTACTTATAGCATCAAAAGCTTATGGGTTATTAGGAGTTTAGGAATAGAACAAATTAAGTGTGGGAGAGCCATGCTTCGGCACGAATGGGTCGGCTCGACCGGAGAGATACCACGGCCTCACAGAAAACCGGCGTGAAACAACCACAGTGTTGTGTTTCGCCGTGTGAGTGAGGTTACCGGAGGCTCAATCCTTCCCCTACCCCAATCCCTCCTCAATCCCTAAATCTCCAAATCCCTAATCCCTAAAAGGTCGACAACGCACTAATCCGTCTACTCGTTTGCCGACCTATTACATAAAAAAAAAATAGAAGATTTGGGGATTGATAATTTTAGGGGATGAAAAGAGACTGGCCTCTGAGTTTGTTTCTGTATTTATTCTCAGAGTAGTCAGTTAGGAAATGCCGGCTTCATCTAGTTTTTTATATATAATTTTGACTTGTAAAAGTGCTGTTTTGTGGCCTATTGACAAAAATAAATTCATTGTTTCATTGTTTCGAAGATTGAGCTTTGACACCCTCACTCACACAGGCAAACGTAACGCTAGCGTGGTGTCACTCAGTAATTTTGTAAGGTTTTGCCTACTTGAGCCGTAAATAAAAATGGGATTAAAACATATCCAATAATACAATTTTCATATGCCGTATATTTAGCGCTCTATAGGATTTAAAGAAAATAATTAATTATTTTAGTTATTACTTACATATACCTTTTATATATTATATACCTATTATAACATAATGGTTTACGTTTATTTAAGCATAACAAGTGCGAAATGCTGTATGACCGTAGTTCACGAAGTCTTAGATTTGTCATTCCAGTAGAATCCTAGGAAATAAATACATTTTTAAATGAACGGATATTTTTGAAAAATTACTAATTTAAAAAAATATGAGCCTAAATGTGCTGTATTAATAAAATAAGCAGCCATTTACTTCACGAGTACTTAAAAACATATCCTAAATCTCTAGGGAATAAATAAGACATCTAATATTTTTTATAAGATAATCTGCAACGTTAAAAATTAAATAAAAAACATTTCTTACCAGGCATTGATTGCACTGTATCAAATCCAAAAAATAATTCACATCACACAAACAGAAACCACTATAACACTACGTGATTAATTCGAAACCATAATAGCAAGAAAAGTTCGTCGCTACGAGCGATTAACACGCTGTGCCCGAGACGTCCGCTCTCCTGAAAAGCCGAAGAGCGACTGAAGTATTGCGAACGCACTAGGATACTAGCTAAAACTGTTCATATAGTGGGCAGAATGTTGATCATTGATATATGATGGAAAATTGATGGGAGAATATTATTGCTCACACTGGTCGGTTATAGATGTAGCGTTTGTTTTTGTAATATTATGTATTTGTGCGATGATGTTGTTTCATTTGTTCAATTGAATTATTATGTAATTCCTTGATAGATAAATTGTAGTTGAGTAATATTCGAATGGGGTTTTTTTATGTAATAGATCGGCAAACGAGTAGACGGATTACCTCATGGTAAGTAATCAGCGCCGCCCATGGACACCCGCAACGGAGGAGTTACGAGTGCGTGCGCCGACCTTTTAGGGATTAGGGATTTGGAGATTTAGGGATTGAGGAGGGATTGGGGGTGGGGAAGGATTGGGCCTCCGGTAACCTCACTCACACGGCGAAATACAACGCTGTGGTTGTTTCACGCCGGTTTTCTGTGCGGCCGTGGTATCAATCCGGTCGAGCCGACCCATTCGTGCCGAAGCATGGCTCTCCCACACAAACTAAAATATCTATATCTAGACTATACTAATTTTTTTTTTTTTTTTTTTTTTATTGATTATAGGTTCGCGCTTGACCGCTATTTCACCTGATGGAAAGCGACGATGCGGTCGACGATGGAGCGCGCTTACCTAGAAGTAACCTATTCACTCTTGACTTAAAGATACCCAGATTGTAGCTATCAGGAAACACCGACTCCGGCAAGGAATTCCACTCCTTGGCTGTACGCATGATGAATGTGCTCCCAAAACGTTTTGTACGTATATGTGGGACATCCACCATGTACCGGTGGCGCAGTGCCTATATCCATATCTATATCCATATCTATACTATGCTATATTGCTATATCCAAAATATCCAAATCCAAACTGTCTGTCTGTCTTTTCTTCACGCCTAAATTACTGAACCGATTTCTGTGAAATTTAGTACAGACATAGTTTGGAATTCGAGAAAGGACATAATATGATAGTTGTTATACCAAAAGTCTGTAGGAGTCAGTATTCAACGCGAACGGAGTCGCGGGCAAAAGCCAGTAAAATAATAAAAGTAAATAGTCAAATGTTAGTGTCAATTCAAAATATTGTGTAGCTTCACACGCGAAAATTATAAACCTTAAAAAATAAGTGTAATTTGCGTATGCAGTCAGTTTATTTATTGTGGTTAATTGTGATCATTATTAAAATCATCACCAGCCTGTAAGTATCCACTGCTGAGCAAAGGCCTGATCTTCTTACATGGTTTGAGCATTAATCACCACCCATGCTCAACGCGGATTGGCAATTTCAAACTTACAAATTTTACTACCGGAGGCCCAATATTTCCCCTCCTCCAATCCCTTAATCTCCAAATCCCCAATTTTTTTTTTTATTATTTATCCATTTATTTCAGGCATCAAAGGCCCATATATAAAATACTATAATTATAAACAATGTAAAACTTAAAAATACTATAAATATATATTACATAATATTCAACTATAACACTAAGGCACATGAAGTGACGGCGTCATGTTTCGCTGACTAGTGTCATGTAGGCGGCCACGAAACCGGCGATACACGACACCCTTCGGCCAAAACTCTTTCTTGAGGAACTTCTCGAGATGGTGTATCGGTACTCGCACCACGAACGACTTGAAGTTCGTGTTGTGACGCGGCTCCAACCTCTCGACCCTCAAGGTCCAGTTGGTCTTGATGCGCACGTACTCCACGATCTCCTCAACCTTCGTAGAGTGGTGCAATCTGGACACGTAGAGCAGCGTTGTCGGTACTGCTGGCCGTAGTAACATGTTGGGTCCTGCCAGCGCAGTACCGCACTGGTTCCGACAAGGAGGCTTCTTCTTCTTCCTATTCTCAACCTTGATGAAACCATCCTTGTCGCTCATGTCCTTCTTTGAACAATCAACTAATCCCCAAAAGGTCGGCAACGCAATCGTAACTCCCCTGTTGTTGCGGGATTGCTTACCATCAGGTAATCCGTCCGCTCGTTGGCCGAATTATCACATAAAAGTCGAGTTTTCCTCCACCGTTCACTAGTATCTAAATAATCTTAGAAAATACTTGTGACGAGAAGTCACATCGGTAATATGTTACGAACACATGAGAAGCGGGTGCCTTAATCTTCGGGTCATCACAACACCTAGTTGTTCATACCTACGTACATATATGTATAAAGGTAGATAATCTACTCTGTTTTCTAAGGACGAGGAAGGTGGAAGAAAGTTCAAGGGTAAAACTAGGAAAAGCCTTTAAGAAAAACTTTTAAAGAAAAAATATTGTAGTGTTTTCATCTCATCTAAGTTTTGTGACCTAGAAATGTGCAAAACCTTTGCAGTACCTATGTCTCTTACACATCTATGTGTGTCTCAAAGTAAACTAAGTGAAAAGGGTACAAGCGATTTGGGCCACTAAATTCATAGTGCTGAAGTAGATTTTCCTTCAAATACTTTTATTTTGAGAGCAGATACTTGAAATAATGTTGTTACTTGTTTAACCTTTTACTTGTGAATGTTGTTTCTGCCTTGTTAGGCTGTGATGAATGAAAGAGGCCTTGAATTTTGATTTTCATTGATCTCTAGTTTTGTAATGAATACATTTCGCATTTGATTAGCTTAGCGTAGTAGTTTTAAAAAAATAAAAAACCTTTTATTTACTTGTTTCGCAGTATAAATTAGTAATAATACGGTTGTTTCCAACTAGTCAAATTCAATACTTTTATCCAAATGTTAAAAACGATACTTTTCTATGAAAATTGTATGAAACATTGAATTATGACGTCATAGCATTTTTGCGTCAAATAGTTTACTTATTTTTAAAAATTAGCTAAAAAATATCTAAAACTTAGTGTATCGATCGATCGATGAGTAAAAGTATAGTTATTTTTCAATATTTTATCGTATTAAAACGTCGAATTAATTTATTTTTGACCTAGGAAACTACCCAATTGGTTTGGAGCAGAATATGACTTAGTATTTACATTATTATCATGTTTTCCAGACCATAGCACATTCATAATTCAAATAATTTTCTACCATATTGTGCAATAGTCCTACTATATTTAGCGATAATTGGCGGCTGAGTCTCCATGTCATGTATATGTATTTTGTAATTTTTAGTTCGTGCGTGCTAAAACCGTGTTTTTTCAGCTATTATTTTTTATGATGTCATCTGTCTAGTGTGTAATTGGTCTAGGTAGCCTAGCTTAACTCAGGGTAGTTTAATTACCAACATGCCAGACACAAATTCACTGTTCAACATAGCAAAGCCCTCGTTAGTCGACGTCTACACGACGGATAACTTATCACTTACATTCTAAGGTTTCTTAAGACTTTGGTTTAGCCTAATGGAATTTTCACAAATTTTTTCATCACAAAACAAAAAGCTCAATATTATAGGTCGTATGGCTGGCACCATTATATGGCCTTATTTTGGGGTGTGGGGGTGAGGCAAGAGGGAGTATCAGACTCTTACTGACAAAAACCCACCCCGTTCCTTCTCAAGCTTCAGGCTAGGCAGCTAGCAGGTACCTAGCTTCATTGTTGAGCTTAGGATACCTCTAAATACCTCTATACTAGAGACAGTCAAAGACGGAGTGCTGTAAGAAATATGTATCTGTTCTTAATGATTTTAATTATACATGGAAAATCAGGAACTGGACTGCCAGACTAGTCGGTTAGAAAAGATCAGCATCCAGTGGTTGTGTCATTTAATAATTAAATACTAAGACAGACGGATAAATACGTAGTGCTGTAAAAAATATAGACGTCCTCTAAATAACTTTTAGTATCCATAGACAATCGACTGGAAACTTAGCTATAAAAACATTCTAATAGTTCTTTTTATAAGGTGCATTGTAAAAAAAAAACAACAGACTATAATTTTAATCAAGCGCGATCAAAGTTCTATGCACGTTTTCAAAGCACATCTTTATGTCGATAAATATCATATATTGGAGTTCAATTTGCTTTGAAGTCCAACGAAGCTTGCCGTTAAAGTTTTAATGAAATTGTTTTTTCAGTGTGTAGCGTAGCGTAGGAAATGATTGATTTAATTTGTTATTTTACTAGGGTTGGTTGTTGTGATTGATTTTCTATTAACATTCTAATAAATAAATAAATAAACATTCTTGGGATTATAGGGTTAATTTTTTTTTATAACCTCATGCCATTAAGAAGAAGATGAGTAAGGAGAAGAGGATGTTAGAGGATGCTATGGTTGATTTGAACACTCTTAAGATTATTGAAAAAACGTTTTTTTTTTTTTTGTAATCTCATGCCATTATTAATGTCTCAATAATATATAGCATAACATAACGAAACCAATCGGACAATTTATAAATTGAGAAAAGAAGACTGACCGATAGACTGACACTTTATATCTTTAGAAATTTGTTTTCAGAAGTGCCTGTAATGGTCTAATTAAAATAAAAAAAATGACTTTTGACTTTGACCTAATTAAAATTATTAATCGTGAAAAATAAATAATGACAAGAAACAAGATAATGACAATCCTTCCGATCAATGCACGGATAAACAAAAATACCAACTTATCCAACAAACTTCAACATCAATATTTTTTCCAGTATATTTTATTGTCAATATCACCCCTAATTTCTCTAGAATTTTCCTTTCGACACAGTCTCATATAATTTTATGTCCAACCACCATAAAGTCATGTTACATTTAGGCATAAAACGTAAAGCCTACTTTGATACCATGTTAGGACCGTAGTAAGGACGGGGAATGAATAGGACCTCCCAAGGAAATGAGAGCTCTGTTGACATGTACCGAGGTCTTAGATAGGGACAATAAAACCAAATACGTATTTGACCTTATTACTTGACTGTGATGAGGGAGCTATGGTTTCGGGCGAATGCTTTAAGTTGGATCGTGAAAAATAAGTAATGTGAAAATTAAAAAAAACAATTTATGTTGTACAGGCTATAAGTGGACTAAGAACAGGTGTAACATAACATTAAAGACATTGTTTCACGTTATTAATAATGTAGATTTTTATTAAAATTTTATTGTATTCGTATAACGCCGTCAATTTTTGGTTCCATTGTAATTTTCCTTTGTTCTATGTTTATGTTTACATACAGAGAGTTTTGTGTAGGTAAACTGTTAAAAATATATAAAGGTACATAATCTGTGCCACGGTCATACAATTTTAAAGAATGTATTTTATGTATATTGTTGATGTACCTTATTGTTATAAAGGCACGGCATTAGAAATGATTTTTTTATTCAGGAAAGCTTTTTGTATTGTAAGGAGTATGATTATGAAATTACTTCTCCCGGCCTTGGTAAGGAGACACGGAGTGTCAGACTCTTACTTACAAAAAATAGTATAAGCAAACTAAACTAAAGTCGGCAGGTCACATTTGTAATGTGTTCTGGAATGGAGAAATTGGAAAAGAGTAACCAATTTTAATTTCTAAAAGACTTAATTAATACTCGTAAACTAGGTACGACAATTAGCTTTGAACGGGCGGGGCTTTACAGGGGCGTAGTACTAATATATGCAAGAATAATATTCACAAAATAAATATCATTCACCATAGTATTAAATTCAAAAGATAACAAATGAGTAACGTATTAATACACTTCAGATTTCAGTCATGTAGGTCACTGAACTTCGCGAAAATGTTGTTGAGAATATAAATAACAATATTCTTCGTTATATTTGAATAGAAAAATTAACCTTATACACGGTTACTAAGCCTCCAAATTTGCAAACACACAACCATGTTAAAAGTTTATGTGACATAAAAGATTTGATGATGAAAATCAACTGATGAAGTTACAAAATCCTACATAATGCCAACAAAGTTTAACATGGATAGCAAAATTCTTTTGCAATCTTATTAGAAACTTTTCGTACGGCGTTTGAGCAAGTAACATGTGTGGGAGAGCCAAGCTTTGGCATGAATGGATCGGCTCGACCGGAGTGATACCACCGCGAAAAACCGCGAAAACAAATACTACGTTGCGTTTCGCTGTATGAGTGAGGTTACCGGAGGCTAAATCCTTCTCCTCCCTCCTTCCCTCCCCAATCCTTAAGTATCCTGTTATTGCCGCCTTTGGAAAAACAGAAGTAAAAACAAATGACATGTCAATTACGTCACGCTTAAAATGACCAGGACCGAAATACATTGTGTTCTCTTTCTAAATTCAAATTATTGCCGCTTTTGGAATAATGCAGAAGTAAAAACAAATGACATGCCAATATATTTATATATAGGTACATATACATGTCATGTTACACTCATGATTACCAAGACCGATGTTTTTTTTTTCTTTTTCTAAATTCAAATATTTTTGCACCTAATTTGGTATATTGGTTCGAGATGTATCACCCAAATCAATGGAGTGCATTGAATAATTATAAACGTTGTTATATATAAAAAGATATACAAGATACATCCACGAAATAATATAAAGACTTGGGCGAAGAAGGGGCGAGCTGTTAGTTGTTTTACCAAAAGCTACTATATTATTATTATTGGTAGAACCTCAATAACATTACCAGCTCCAATTTGAAGCGTCATACGAACAAAATCCTGCTAGGGTAACCACAATTTTGCGTCTGATCTTATCCGCCTCATTCCGGACCGGCGACCGCTGATGTGTCCACGAGATTGGATCGAGTAAGGACAGTTCATGCACATTTTCCTAATGTATCATTTCCCCAGGGATCGTTTGACAACCGATTTGATATCACACGTTTCCCGAAAACCGATCCGATCCGGTTTACGACCGGTTTTCAAAAGGAATTTCGGACCTGATTCTCGGTATATGTAGTTGAGTTTTGGTTGAAATTTGCGGTAAAACCTCAAACGTTGACATAATATATGTATTACAAAAACACAGAATTTACCCTAATACTCATCACAAGGTACATAGTATAAAAAACAGAGCCGCTCTGTCCCTATCCCTATGAATGCTTAAATTTTGAATCGGGTTTCCAAATAGATACTCGTAAAATGATTGAAGAGAAAAATGTTTATACGTATAACACCATTATACATGTTTGTTTACATACACTTTATAACGAGCAAATAGCTTCACTAAGAGGACTGACCGACAGACTAACACTTTTGTTTGACGCTCAAGAGTGCCTGTTAGGGTAATTAAAATAAATGGTTTTGACTTTGACTGTGGTGTTAAATAGTGCTGAAATTTAGTATGACCACTGCCCCCGTGCGAACCCAGGTCGGGTACTTAATTGTTTTCTAAACAACTGCGGAATATTTATGTAAATACTACTGCGGAATATATTTTTATATTTTCTTTATTTTTTTTCTTCGTGAACATATTAATTAACGCAATAATTGCTTTTTATTTGTCAATGTTTTTTATTTATTATTTATAATCATAACACATACAGCAAATAGGAAAACAAATACAGAAATAAAGGCACTTTAAAGGTTTATTTACTTCTAAAAAAAAATAAAAAAAAAATATTCGACAGGTCTCTTAAAAACTGTTAAGCTGCTTTGTCATTTATTTTTTCAAACTCTCTCCATATATCTTTTACCTACTCAGTTACACATTACTAGATGTTACAGCCGGGGTTGCGGGGTAAGCACAATGAGGTACCGCGACCTCGGCACAGAGCAGGAGAAGGAACAGGGGGGTTTTTAGTCAGTAAGAGTCTGACACTCTCTCCTGCCCAGCCCTGGGCGGGAGAAGTCATTTGATGATTTTCCCCTCACAAAAAAAAAAATATGTTGCCAAAATTGTTTTTCGTCAAAAAGTATACCGAGTAGTTTTCGTTGATAAATTTGTTCTGTGGAATTCGGCAGCCTACCTCGGCAGTAACAGCCTCTAAGCGCTAATGATAATATTATATACTAGCTACTCTCTAGCGGTTTTACTTGCTGCTGGGCTCCCACAGATTGTAGCGGGATGTTTCAACCTATAGTCTTCCTCAGTAAAAGGATAAACAAATACAAAAAGAATTGTTCAAATCGAACCAGTACTTAGTTTCGTAGATTAGCGCGTTCAAACTAGCGGTTTTACTTGCTGCTGGGCTCCCACAGATTGTAGCGGGATGTTTCAACCTATAGTCTTCCTCAGTAAAAGGATTAACAAATACAAAAAGAATTGTTCAAATCGAACCAGTACTTAGTTTCGTAGATTAGCGCGTTCAAACTAGCGGTTTTACTTGCTGCTGGGCTCCCACAGATTGTAGCGGGATGTTTCAACCTATAGTCTTCCTCAGTAAAAGGATTAACAAATAAAAAAGAATTGTTCAAATCGAACCAGTACTTAGTTTCGTAGATTAGCGCGTTCAAACTAGCGGTTTTACTTGCTGCTGGGCTCCCACAGATTGTAGCGGGATGTTTCAACCTATAGTCTTCCTCAGTAAAAGGATAAACAAATACAAAAAGAATTGTTCAAATCGAACCAGTACTTAGTTTCGTAGATTAGCGCGTTCAAACAAACAAATTCTTTAGTTTTATAATATTAAATAATAAGTTTAGATAGTGAGAGTGAGAGTAGATTTAGTTAAGTGTGGGAGAGCCCAGCTTCGGCACGAATGGGTCCGCTCGACCGGAGTGATACCACGGCCTCACAGAATACCGGCGTGAAGCAACCCACAGCGTTGTGTTTCGCCGTGTGAGTGAGGTTATCGGAGGCCCAATCCCTCCCCTACCCCTATCCCTTCCCAATCCTTATATCCGCAACACCTATCCCCAAAAGGCCGACAACGCACTCGTAACTCTATTGGTGTTGCGGGTGTTCATGGGCGGCGCCGATTGCTTACCATCAGGTAATGCGTCTGCTCGTTTGCCGAGTTATCCCATAAAAAAAATACAGCTAATAACAAACATAAATTATTATCTTAGTTTTTCGCACAAAAACTTATTTGGAAATCATTTGTGAATGTCACTGCGAAATAAACCAACAATGCAAAAGCTCAGAATGCGAAACGCTAAAGCAAAAACCAGTTAACGTGATCTCTTTAACTGTTTGTACACCAGTAAAATTAATATCAAGTTATACTGGGCGTTAAAGTTTATAGCATAGTTGCTGTTCTAGTCGTTTGAAATTATGTTGGAGTCGGTTTTCCGGCTCAAGGGATGCTAATGTCACTGGACATTTAGCCCTGGAGTGTTTTAAATATATACGAGTATAAAACACAAAATATTTTATGCTTGAAGCATTGTGTTGGTGTATTATTTTCCAATTAACTATGTACGTCAGGGGTCAAAAATGCAATTACACTCTACCAATTTTAAAATGACTAAAATTTCTTTGTAATAAAAGTTCAATGGTTCACAGCCAGTTTATTCATTAATTTAGATTCTATGCTATAAATTAAAGCAGTCGTCAACCACTGACTCTATTCTACAAAGATATTTTGGTCATTTTAAAATTGGTAGAGTGCAATTGCATTTTTGACACCTGACTGTACGTTTGTTGAACTTTGTTATTTATAAAATCTAAGACATCTTTTACGGAGGCGTGAATCGTTGCGCGGCGCCTCGCGTCACCGCCTTAGTATAACATGAACTTCTAAATTCTTGTATCATCATGAAAATTGACAATGTTACGTAGACGGCTGGTGTAAGTAAATCGTATATTATAGTGTACCATCAAACTGGTTTGATGATGGTATTGAAAGGTGACAAATGCTACGTAATGAACCATAGACTACTTTGTTGATAAACAGCCGGGGTTGCTACTAATGAACTGTAAATATTTGCCTAGCAATTGTTTTTTATCTGTTTTATAGTAATAACTAGCTATTCTTGCACGCTTTCACCCGCTGCTCGGCTCCATTTAATAGTGGCGTGATGTTTTATAGCCTACTAGCTGCCCGCCCCCGCTTCGCACGGGTCCAAGTATCTCGCTGTCAAAGGGTCGCTTTTTCCTAATCTTCCCCTCTACTTTTCTAATATTTTCTTTGATAAGAACCTTCTCCTGACAATAACAAAAACAACAAAAAAAGAATTAGCTAAATTGGTTCAGGCGTTATTGAGTTATGCGCTTACAACACATTTTGCGATCCATTTTTATATATAAGACTAGCGGCCCGCCCCCGCTTCGCACGGGTCCAACTATATCGCTATCAAAGGGTCACTTTTTCCTAATCTTCCCCTCTAGTTTTCTTATATTTTCTTTCATAAGAACCTTCTCCTGACAATAACAAACACAACAAAAAAACGCTTACCAACACATTTTGCTATCCATTTTTATATATAAGAAGATAACACTCGGGAATATGGTAGTTATCTACCAGTGAAAGAATTTTGGAAATCCGACGAGCGGTTCCACAGATTACCCCCTACATACAAACTTACAAACACACAAACATACAAACTTACAATGTTTCCTTTTAATATTAGTATAGATTATAATAATACATATAAATGAATCGTTCATAATGTGTTGGTAATCACATACTGAACAACGCATCGACCAATTTTTGCCAATTATTTTTTGTTATTGTCAGGAAAAAGTTCTTATAAGAGAAAATGTTAAAAGTGTAGAGGATTAAATCGCAAAAAAATAACCATGAAAATAGTTCGGCTCCCGTACGAAGCCGAAGCCGCTAGTTTCTTATAAACACAGTGTAAAATGAAACTTAAGTTTTCAAAAGTAGAATTGAAAATTACAAATTTACCTTTTATAAAGACTGCATTTTGCTGTGTGTATTTACTAATTAAATCTCTCTATAATTATAAGTATTAAAAGTATATCCGCATTCACAATAGATACCACAAACTATAAGAGCTTAAAAGAACTGTCTGTACGCGTCAGTAGTGTTTGTTTAAGCATAGAACTCACCTAGGTAAGCTAACAAGTTGTGTGCCCAGCTGCATAAATATGCTGTGCATATGTACACGGCCTTAGGTGCGGTAGTCTTATTGGAAAATATGTGTTGATGTTTTAAAGTCAAACATTTTAGCTTATTGTATGGGTGTGGTCACGGATTTATCCTTTTGCACCGAGTCCGCCATACTATGTAGTCTTTGCATGTTGATGACTAAGGAGTTTAAGTTATTCAATTAGTTACTCTCGCACGGTTCCACCCGCTGCTCGGTTCCATTTTTGCGGTTACAAACATAGAATTTTACATACACATGACACCCAGACCCGGAACAACAATTTGTGGATCACACAAAGAGTTGTTCCGTGCGGGAATCGAACCCGCGACACGTTACACGGCAGCCACCGCACCAACCGTGGCGTCATTTAATCGTAGTATGATGTTTTATAGCCTCTAGCACTCAGGAACATTGCAGCTACCTATAAGTGAATTTTGGCAATCCGACCAGCGGTTCCAAAGATTACCCCCTACATACAAACTTACAAATTTTAACTCTTTATAATATTAGTATAGATATAGATAATGGAAAACAAATAGTTATAAAAAATCAATATCTTCTTCAAACGCTTAAGTGTGACAGAACCAAGCTTCGGCGCGAATGGGTCGGCTCGATCGGAGTGATACTACGGCCTCACAGACATTGGACGTGAAACTATCACAGCGTTGTGTTTCCATATGCCTAGTCCCTCCCCCTAACCCATACTTTACAAATCTTTAAATATTCGAAATCTACAACGCCTAAAAGACCAGCAACGCAATCGTAACTCCTTTGGTGTTGCGGGTCTCCATGGGCGGCGCTGATTGCTTACCATCAGGTAATCCGTCGACCCGTTTGCCGACCTACGGCATCAAAAAAATGGACGAGCGTACCTGAAGAAATTGATGCTTGTAGTTGATGAAAAATAAATACTTAGTAATACCAGAACCATGTAATTTGACACTTACAAGATCAGCGTTTATCCAGTTCGTGAAGAAGCGCCGGGGATGAAGTGAGCAATCTTACTACAACCTCTTTTCTCAAAACATGATTACACTCAGGTTGTACCATGAAGGCGTAACGTTTAATTTATTTTCAGAACGCCATAGTCATCCAAAAATTAACAGGATACAAAAGGTACTTCTAGCTCATGATAGCACGGTGGTTATAAAATGCAACAATCCTATTAATTATTTACTAACTACGCATACATCAACGACACTCCCCCAAAAAAAGTAAAAAATAAGTTTTTTTTAATGATAATAATATTGCTACAAATCTAAATAAAACTAAAATTATACGTTTGAACCAAAAAGCAAATCATTAATAACGTTACAAAATGTTTCCTGTACTGTATTATGTGTTATACTATTTGTAGATGTATATATATACCTATATCTCTCTTCCCGTTGTAACGTTATAACACAACAATGCCTTTACCGGTTTGGCAAATTTTGAATTATTTGTGAAATTGCAGAAAAGGTTTGTACGTAGATTTAAGAAAACCCTTGAAAAAGTGTAAAATCATATACCAGTATAATTATATTATTCTATATACATATACATTTTTATTTATTTTAGTGTTTTTGTTGTATTTTTTAATCTTAATTTATCTTCTCAAAGTTCTCTTCTTGTTGCACCTACCATACTCTCTCTTCATCACCCTAAGGTTGACTGGTGAGAATGCCTACGGCATTAAGTCCGCCTATGTTATGTTTTGTTGCATAAAGTTTAAATAAATAAATAAATAAAATCGTTATCCACGTGGGCGGAGTCACGGGCGATCGCTAGTATTTATATATATGTATACACTGGAACTTTCTCCTTCTCATTCATGGAATAATAAGCATAATATTATAATACGCATAATTGAGTATAGAAAACATTCAATTTCTATACTAGAATAAGTCATTAATATGTTCCTGGAATTCTGTCTAGTAACATATTTACACTAAGTATCAAAACGCTATGAACAATTTCTTCTTATTATTGTAATTGCTTCATTGAGAAGCTTTTGAGAAATAATGAATGTCAGTCATTATGTTAATTGCTCCTCCATAGAGCGCTTTATTAAAAGTACAATTGAATTTATTTTTGATTGTCGCTGATAATTGAATATTGGAGAGAAATCTCGGGATTTTTTTAAGATATTCAATTCCTTGTACAGGCATAAGTAGCGTAGGTACTTGTACTTAGCAATACAGATTCTACTTGATGCATCATTGTATCTATCTTTAGGATTCAAAAGGCTTATCAGGTAAACCTATGGACTCTTATCTATGACTACATATATTTACATATAGTAAACTAGCTACTCTCGCGCGGTTTCACCCGCTGCTCAGCTCCATTTGATCGTAGCGTGATGTTTTATAGCCTATAGCACTTCGGAACATTGTAGCTATCTATCAGTGAAAGAATTTTGGCAATCCGACTAGTGATTCCAAAGATTACTCCCTACATACAAACTTACAAGCTTACATACCTGTTTATAATATTAGTATACATGAATCGATAATTGTGTTGGTAAGCGCACATCTCAATAACAACTGTGACCAAGTTTGTCAATATTTTTTTTGTTGTATTTGATATAGCCAGATTTGTTTTTAAGAAAGAAAGGACATGGCCAAGTTTTGTATGGGCGTTTGCATAGTTATTGAATTCACTGTACATCAATGATTTTTGGTGTTTACATTCGTGAATATTATTAAATTAAATTGTAATAAATAAAACACATGAAGAACTCGTAATTATAACAAACAAGACGAAAATAGTTTCACTAAACCTTTAGTCAGATTACTGGCCATAAGTGCACGAAATAAGATTTTGCTTTTAAAAACCATGGCGTTTTAATTATTTATTTATAAAATAAAACAAAAGAATATGTATAAAGAATAATGATTTATTTATAAAGGAGAACAAATAAAACAAAACTACGTAATAATTTACTTTTATATTTTTATTATAAAACGTATTTTATTATGTTTGTGTATGGAATGTAACGTACATTCCATACACAAACACAAATATCTGTAATATATATTCTGTATAATTGGGTAGTAATATGGTAGTACTTTCCATTTGAAGCGGCCTGCTTAAAACAGGTGGTAATGGTGGTGGCTCTGGTGGGCTAACCACTTGAATATAAGGGGCTGCTGCATTGTTGTCCGAACCCAATTCCTGCATGTTATCTGAAGCTGATTCCTGCTTTCGTGTGAAGTTTCGTGATAAGTCCTGCACTGTCTGTCTATTTGCCCGCATACAGCACACATGACAAACGTAGTTGCTTCTTGAGGTCTGAAAATAAACCCCAGTTAGAATAAACACATGTTTTCAAGTTTTATGTTATTGTAAAATGAGAAGTATTATGTTACAACATGCCAACTTTAAAGAAGTCTATTCAAACATGTAAAATACATAAAGATAGATATTATAATCACACATACCTACTATGAGTACTTTTTTTATAGATTAATATAGATAAATACAAGTACATATATAAAACACTAAATAAAAAACAAAATGCTTACCACATTAATAGTATTTTGTGATATTAAGCCAGCTAGCAATGGATACTATAATGTCCATACTGACATTATAGTGTCTTATTTTCGAACCGATTTTCCACAACCAAGGCAAGCCATGTTATGCCCCAGTAGTCTCTCATGTTCACCAGCCTCAGTATTCAATAATAAGAAGCGTGGTTGACAAATGAATGTCCCCAGAGGCAACTAAAAAAAGATGCACTATTTAAAATCGCAAACCATTATAAAACATAAAAAACAGACTAAGTATTATACTATTCCGACTTCATACCTGGGTTTGAGCTATGGTTAACCAACGTGAAAGTTTTGTTTGATGATGTGCAGAAAGCGAGGATATAAGACGCCTCTGCAGACTTTGTACGCCTATTCCGCAGTTGATGCACCTCATCGTAATCCACAAAACAAATCCAAAACGCAAAACAGTTACTACAATATTATTAGCAAGGTTAACAAAAACACGCTGTCAAAAGCGTCAAACACGTTCCGTTTCGTTTAAGTTTTTTTTTTGGTGAATTGGTTAAAAATAAAACATAATATTATTATAATATGAGTATATTTTAAAATGCAACTAAAACCAATGAATACAATTTCGTATGAATAAAATGTTCCTAGTGTAATGCATTTGTCGATCATATCACACGTTTTCTACGAGTGTAGTTTAAGACATGTGGTTTGGAATTGGAACGTCTTTTTATTTATCTTTCTCTATGGACTATTATGGCGAAACTTGACAAACGATAAGTTGATTTTGTTGCATTACTTTTACATTTTTTTAATAATAATTGTCAGGTCTGGAGAGGCTAAAAACTACGTAATAATTCATATTTCTATTTGTATTTTACAGTGTATTAATTTTGTTCGTGTACGTGGAATGTACTTTTTTGGCCATGTCCTTTTAGCCAAATAAAGATGAAAATCGAGAAAACACAACTCGGAAATTTGTTAGATACCCGGGCCCTAGCGTGGGCGGGCTGCTAGTTGTCCATATAAAGAAAAAAACTTCAGCGTTCAAACAAATCATAATAAAAAATAATTATTCACTTCGACAGTTATTACACCATAATTCCGAACTTTAACTCTCGTTACCACCTTTTACAAAGCAAAACTTAGCGAAAACCATCACATTTGTCAGCGAAGAACTTTTCCCATAAAAAAACTGGTTTTCGTACCAACAAAACGACCAGTATATTTATGACTAAGTTTCCAAAAATCACCTGCCTAGTCAGAGATCATAATAACTGGTCCAAGTTTTTATTGCTTTTGGCAAAGAAATACGAATTTCTTTCCCACAATAAAGATGGCAATTAACAATGAATAGACGTTAATGATATTATAACGCATTTTCTTTATATTTTCTTTTCTCTAGATTTATAAATATGGAGTTACTATTATGCTGGTATGCCATGTGAAGTATTTTGTATAGCTTCGTGCTAATAATACGTTCATCATTACCAATAAATACTCTTTAGTAAATTGAGTAGCTACTTTTCTTTATGAAATCATACCCCCAAACTAGAATATTCTCCTGAGCAGTAGCATTTGTGGATCGCATAAAGAGTTGTTGCGTGCGGGAGCCGAACACGGTACACGTTATACGGTAGCAGCCGGGTTAAGTGCAATAAAACAGCCTCGGACCAGAGCAGGAGAAGGAACGAGTTGGTTTTTAGTCAGTAAGAGTCTAACACTCCTTTTCGCCTAACCCTGGGCGGGAGAAATCACAAAAAAACAGCCGGTTGTCCAGACACCGCATTAAGCATGCAGGATCGTGCCGTCATACGTTGATTGTTTGAGGAACCAAGACCTCACCTAAGGAACAGGGGGTTTTTAGTCAGTAAGAGTCTGACACTCCCTCCCGCCCGGTCGGCCCTTAGTGTTATTTGATGATTTTCCCCTCACAAAAAAAATACGTTGATTGTTGGTATTGATTTTTTACTTTGTTATTTACAAATGTAACTCCATCTCAACCCTCAAATCCCCAATTCCCAAAATCCTGACCTGAAGCCAATACAAAAAAAAACAGGCGATGTACTTGTAACTCCTTTGTTTAGTGTCCATCGATGACGCCGTTCCCTTTGGTCTGCTCGCTCACCATCCTATCTGTTAAAATGCATTTGGTATTCTCGGTTAGAATATAATTGTATCAGAGATAGAGATTTTCTTATCAGGAGTCAGTTTCGTTCCTAAGCCAAATACAAGAGAAACTAGGGTATCTCGCCGCCCGACCAGAACCAGACCCGAGCGTACAGCGCTTAGCTTTCCGGCCTCGGCCTAAAGCAGGAGAAGGAACGGGGAGTGTTCTAGTCAGTAAGAGTGGAGTCTGCACTCCCTCACGCCTCACCCTGGGCAAGAGGAGATCATTTGAAAATTTTACTCTCACAAAAAATAAACAAAAAGAGGCTTATAAACTTTGTGCTAAGTACCTACGTTCATTGTGATCATATTTTAAGGCAATTTTTTTGTCGACAACTTCTTCTTTTTCTCGAAGAATATTATTTCACTTATCCAAGTAAGTATAATATAAATGTAAGTATGACTGCATGGTTAGTGCAGCAACTGGCTGGCGTGCAATGTGTCGCGGGTTCGATTCCCGCACGGAACAACACTTTGTGTGATCCACAAATTGTTGTTTCGGGTCTGGGTGTTTGTATATTTGTAAACGCACCCACAACACAGGAGAAAATCCTAAAGTGGGGCAACGTTTTTTTATACAACAACAATATAAAATAAGGAAATAGCTTGTATGTCTGCCCGAGTGTCCTGTCACTTGCAAAACCTTCTCGTGTTCCCTAAGTAACACGATTTTTCAAACGAATAAATAATGTTTGCACTTCATTTTGTTTATTCCTAAATATAAATCGTGTCTTATTCCATACGTACTTACATATTATATATTGTATGCATATATGACCTTAACACATTTTGGTTTTACAGAAGTACTCAGGAGCTTGTTTCCTCATTCTTTTCTTGGGCATTGTTTTTTTTTGCTTACGTCGTGGGCTTTAAAAATACGCTATACAACCTTTTTTAATTGGTAATATAAATCGTAACCACACTGAATGTATTGATCATATCTTCTTGTCAATCAATTACATTTGACAGCTTTCATTCTAATCGTTTTAGGCTAAGTAATGTTGTGTTGCTTATTGCTAAAATGGGATCCCTCGGACATGAAGAGGGTTTTCGCCCGACGTACAATGTTCCTAAGACACTACCTTCACTAAGTGCCGGAGAGCCATCGACAGCAGCAGCTCCTCTTGATCAAAATGCGAACGTACCATTCAGGACAAAGTTTATGCGATTTTTCTACAACAAGCAAACTGGACAAATTCTTGGGAGAACCTGTAAGAGCTGGGTCTGCATCCTCGCGTATTCAATCATTTATCTTCTATTCCTGATCACCTTTACACTCATAGTTCTATATTCTTCCTTAGAAATACTTAAAGTTCTGATCGACTTTAAAAACATTGACAAATTTTCATCATTCTCATATTCAGAACCAATTGTAGGGCTGACAGCAGCTCCAACATCTGAACATAATTCGCCATTGATTTGGTACAAAAACGGAGAAAGTAATGGCTATAAGAAGTATGTTGAAGCACTTGACAAATTACTTTCAAAAAATAGAAGGAAGAGAGAAATAAGTAATCTGGGGCCATGTGGAGAACGCCCTTACGGTTATGGAGAAGAGCCATGTGTTATCATAAGAATAAATAGGCGTTTGAACTGGGCAGGTCACCCTTTACAGTTTAATTCTACGATAACGAAGAGTGCGCCGGCGGACGTCCAAGCTTGGATGAAGGCTGATAGGACAAAGTTGTGGTTGCAATGTGAAGGCTACCACTCTTATGATAAGGAACATATTGGGAAAATAAAATACTACCCAGATCCACCCGGTATTGATGCAAATGTTTTCCCTCTGCGCAAAGACGAGAAATCTCCTTTGGTCGCTATTCAGATATCCAAGTTTACAATTGGAATTTCGTTGGCTATACAGTGTGCGTTGTGGTACGACGCTGGTCCATCAACGATTGGATTTGTACTTTATGTGGCTCCAGGAGAAAGAAAAGTGTATAGTTTAAAAGAATAATGTATACAGGAAATGATATTATAAGTAAAAGGGTATAGATAGATTTCATAAACAACATTCGATTTTCAAAAACGGCACACTTATGCACATATGAATAAATCGTATAATACACGTCAAAGTGGGATGGCATGATTCAATAATCGCGAGTGAAAAAGAAATAAATATGAAAAAGTGTGTCTAGTTAGCCATATTTTAATATAATTATCACTTGCTGAGTGCTTGTAACCTATCTACACCTTTTTACTTAAAATATCATTGTATACAGGTGTAACGTTATAAAGTGACTACATTAAGTTGAATAAAGTTTTTTAAAGTTAAACATGTTAGTTTATAATATGTTTTTTATAGTTTTATAAAAATCATGAAAAAATTGCGTGGTTTTGATTTGGAATGTTATTGCTTTTTTTTAGTTACCCCACACTAGAATCTTCTTCAGCGTCCTGTGCGCGTTTACAAACATACAATTTCACATATGACACACAGATCCGTAACTCGTAAGTCACACAAAGATGTCCCGTGCCGGAATCGAGACCGTGATGCACGCGTTGCATGGCAGTCGGTGGCCCAGCCACGGTCCTCCAATTTTAGCGACCCTAACGAACAGCAAATTCTTTTTTATATAAAACTATTTAAATTTAAACAGGCTTTTTCAAACCACATCACAAATTAAACATATCTAATGCATCGTATTTCAATTCTCTTTCCATAGCCGTTAGGGTAAATACAAAAAAACAAATACAAATCACGTGGATAAACATTGGAAGAGGGGATAAATATTTAGAGGGCTTGTCCAGTGGTGTGTGTTCTGCAATCTGTTTTCTATATCTCCATGTAATAGTTTTTGGAGTGGAAAGATAATAGTCGGTACAATATCCGGACCTCTATGTCTATTGTTTACATTTCGTCCAAAAAGATAAATATTAATGAAGGTTTTTGTTATTGTTTCACGCAATCGAGGTAATCGAACTATGCGGTATTAAATTTCTGTGTAACCTTTTTTCACAATTACAATGGTAATTGTATTTTTTTTTACTTTAAATTTTTTTTTACTGATTGCCTTTTCGCCATCGGTATCGATCACTTATCACCACCTGGTAGTTATTTTAAAAATATATTATTTAATGTACAGAATTGACCTCTTTACAGATTTATTATAAGTATAATGCAGATATCATTGATTTGACCTTAGTATATCTCAAAACTTACGTGTTTCATGTAGTAGGACTGAGAGTATTGTTTAATACCGGGCACCTTTCTAGACTTTACTGAAAACCTCAAATCCATTTATGTGTTGTACTTTTTCCAAATAATATCATAGTTTACTTTTTTTACCTGCCAGTCTTCTTTGTGACCAACGAGATAGTCAACATAAAAATGAAATGAATGTTGTTTTCGTAATTAGTAAATTGTTAACAGTTTGCAGGTCAAGAAGGCCCTGATTTTAATTAAGTTACTATCATAGGTCCAAAATCACAATAGAACAAGAAAAAGTACAGAATTATGTCGGGTTCAGATGACTGGAATATAACGTGAATCTATTTATGTATTGTACACCGTCAACTGTTAAATGTGGTGGTGGCCCGGAGGTTAAGGCGCCTGCTTCTCATGCATGAGGGTGTCAGTTCGGAACCTGGCATGTACCAATGTGACTTTTTCCGAGTTATATGTACTTTCTATGATTATTTAGACACCACTGACATACGGTGAAGGAAAACATCGTGAGGAAACCTGGACTTATAATTTCTAATTATAAGTTTGAAATCGCCAACCCGCATTGAGCAAGCGTGGTGATTAATGCTCTAACCTTCTCCGTGTGAGAAGAGGCCTTTGATCAGCATTGGGCACTTATAGGCTGATGATGATGATGACACTGTCAACCAAATTCTTTGATATACAGATAAAATAAAACAAATATTGATTCAAAGTTACACAATTTGATGTAATGCAGTGTGTGTTTAATGATTGTTACACAAAATAATCCACTTTTTAATGAATGCATATTTTGCGTTAGTCGGTAGCAATGTGGCCTACAAATAGTTGCTATTTTTGTACAAAATCAGTGTCTATTTGCTTGCTTCTGCATACCATATATCATGGTTGACAGTTCGTTTCTACAGGATCGAAAGTCCAAGCAACCGAATCCAATATCAATCACAAATTCACAGTATACCTGACAATAGAAATTAAACATCCAAATGGACATATATGTAGGTACGATATCACCAGAATGTCTATACCTCTCAAATCGAACGTCTCAATCATATCTGGTGAAGTTGTGGAGTTTTAGAGGCCAAGATATGATGGTAGGTCGCCAAGTCTTAATGAGAGATTTGTAGATAAGTTGGATAGGAAGAAGTAGTTTTCTTGGAACATGTGTTTTAATCTAAATTATTTAGGACTACTGACGATAGATCATCTGAAAGTATAAACCTGATAAGGTAATTAATTATAAAGTGAAAGTTTCCATAGAAGAATGGTTGAAATGTGGTGACTGGGTTCTCATCTTAAAAGAATGTGGATGAGAGTGTTTCTCCTTCAACCTACTACCTCATCCACCCTAAGGTCACGATGGAACATACGGTGGCGGTGTGGCCTGCTTGGGCTGAGCACCACCGTGTCCTCAGGGAAGTGAGGTGATCTGTAAGATGTAAGAGTCAGACACTCTCTCTCGCCGTACCCTGGGCGGGAGAAGCCATTTGATAATTTTCCCCTAACAAAAAAAAACATACCACCTCACACAAGTATTGTTTCACATCAATATTGTGTGACGCTGTAGTATTACTCCGGATGTGCCGGCCTATTATCCCATTTTAAACGAAAATTAAAATAAAAGTGTGGGAGAGCCATGCTTCGGCACGAATGGGTCGGCTCGACCGGATTGATACCACGGCCTCACAGAAAACCGGCGTGAAAAAACCACAGCATTGTGTTTCGCCGTGTGAGTGAAGTTACCGGAGGCCCAAACCTTCCCCTCCCCCAATCCCTCCTCAATCTCTAAATCTCCAAATCCCTAATCCCTAAAAGGTCGGCAACGCACTCGTAACTCCTCCGTTGCGAGTGTGCATGGGCGGCGCTGATTGCTTACCATCATACCATCAGATAATCCATCCGCTCGTTTGTCGAAATATTACATAAAAAAAAACCTAATATATCGAAACATACAAAGTCGTGGCAAAAGCTAGCCCGTCAACAAGTACATACTTATAAGAAGCATCAAGATAATTTGATTCGTTATGCCCTCCATGTCTCATCTAATTTTGTTCGCTGTAGGGAGCACGATTCAATTACCAACATTGTAAACGATTACCACAAATGGACTCCCATCTAGAGCACGACCTTTTCTATTTTGACCTTTGTGATGTTAGGATTATTTATACTTAGGTACTTACTTGAAGAGTTTGTTTGTTTTGTTCGGTTGAATGCGATAGTTTCTTAAAATGATGGCTCTAATTAAAATTATTAACTTAAACCCTCATATTATATAGTGTTTGTTTACGTCAAAAATCATTTATTTCAATTAGACCCTTACAGGCACTTTTGAACATCAAACAAAATTTTGAAGATATAGTGCCAGTCTGTCGGTCAGTCCTCTTAGTGAAGCTATTTGCTCGTTCCAAAGTGTATATTCCGATGGAGAAGAACGAGCAAGAAACTCCATGGTTACTCTTTTTAAATCAGTGTCACATACAGCTATTCCTTTTACAAACAGTTGGTTCAACTATGTGAGAACAGTGTAACACTAATTTTTATTTAAATATAAAAAGAGATATGTATGTTTAATATACATAGTCTGGCCATAAATACTGTTACAATTAAAAATAAACAAAATATTACATTTGAATTGGGAATCTGTCATTTTCATATAATTTTTTATTGGCGCCAATAAATTATTCAATATTTTGCGATATTAAAATGGAGTGGGGTGATAAAGAGAACCGAATCGCTGTGATTGCATTACACAAAGTGGGTATGGAGCCAAATGCAATTTTTAAAACTCTCCACACACTTGGCATTAGTCAAATGTTTGTGTACCGGGCTATTAATAGGTACAATGAGACCTCCTCTGTTTGTGACAGAAAAAGATCTGGCCGTCCACGTAGTGTTCGTACGAAAAAGGTGGTCAAAGCAGTAAGGGAAAGAATTCGAAGAAATCCTGTCCGAAAGGATTTCTCGGGAGATGAAGATAGCAAAGAGATATGTATGGAAATACTGTATAGAAGATACTGTAGAGGGCTTGTAAACAAAACTGCGATGCGATGTTGAAAAGGACATCCTACTCGTAAATTGCAAAGGGTTCGATTCTTTCACCGTGATTCGTTAAATGGATTACGCAGTGTTGATCCAGGTATGGGTGGCTTGTGTGTGTGTAATTTTTTGTTTACAAAGGCACCCACAGTGGTACTCCCTCATAGTTGAGTGAATCGTTGCGCCTGTGTAAAATACCTGCAATATATATAAAAAAAATCTTCGCTTCAGCTTTAATGAAAAATGGTACAACACGAAAAGACGTCGTTTAGCGAAAGATAGAAAAATTTGAATTAAAAAGTTTAAAAATAATTAATTTGTTCAGTTATGAATATCAAATATTGTTTATTTTGCTTTAAGGCGGACCCTTTAAAATAATTGATTGCATTTGATAAGTGACCATTTCCTTATAAAGCGTCAGAATACAAGCGGCTTTTTATTTCGGGGATAATCATCAAATGATTTCGTCATCCGCGGGTCAGGCAAGTAGGAGTGTCAGACTGTAACTGAATAAGCCCCGTTCCCTCTCCTTCTCTAGGTCGAGGCCGTGGTATCTTATTGCACTTACGCCGCATACACCTATAGGTACCCGTCTGTGGTGGTATATTGGCTCTTTTTCTACCTTTACCCGCCGTCTCTCGATCCCCGACGCCCAGAGTGTCACCTACCTACTGCGGCAGCGGGGGCGTGAGGAGGATGATAGCTCTCTCACGCGTTCCGCGTTCTTTTCAAGCATATAGAAATGCTTCATAGGAAGAGAAGCTGCTTTCCTTTCCAGTTCCCAGACTAAAACCGGGCGTGAGAAGTAGCCGCCGTATCACTTCCCTGAGGACAAAGGCGGCGGTAGGGATATTTGAGGCTACATTTACGTTATTGTGCTGCGACTAATTTTAATATAAGTAATAAAATTCTACTGCTATCTTAAACTTTACTATGATACAAATTTGGGAAAAATAAAAACCACATAATAATATTTACGCAATAATTTATTTTAATACGCTAATAATTCAATGATTACTTATTTTTATTTCACACTATTCTTTTAAGTAGTGAAGACAAAAACATTCCTTCGTCCTCTATCCCTTGAAAATAACATTCAAACTCACTGAATTAGCGACGCGTACGCGTTACATTTAGTTCATCTCCTTAACATTCTATTACAAAGGAAATATCTTTAAAATATATTTACAGCGTTTTTAATTTAAAACCATATTCTGAACGTAATAAAGCTATTTTTAAACTTTCATTTTACGATTGGACTTTTTGGTTTTGTAACATCTTAAAATTAAATACAAAATATTAATAGAATTGTTGGTGTATTATTATTTTAAGCTTTATTTGTATTGCCATAGAAATCATAATAATACGTACTGGCTGTTTTTATTATGAGGCTCATATCTTTACATAGGTACTTAATAAATTTCCAACAATTTCAATTAAGTATTTGTAATTTACTCAGCTTTTTCATACTTCTAGTATCAATACAAAAAACATGTACCAACACAAATAAACATGGATGCCAATTTAAAGCTAGTGTCCAAATTATTTTAAATAACGATTAAAAATGATTTGATAAATAAAATTCATCATAATCCCAATCGCAAAATAAAATGTACGTATTGTTAAACAATTTTTGTTTATTATATGTATTTTATTCTGTATGTATTGGCACTAGCTAGTACTATCACAATGGACCTTGCAGAAGAATTAATTTGTAAGTTCTCGTCATAATCGAGGTTTGCTACATAACATGTAGATGGCACTAGTAAGCAACGAAATAATAATATAAGCCGATGTAAAAACTCCATTGCAGATAAAATAATTAAGTAAAGTAAGAGTATTTTTACGTAGAATATTGAGTCTGTTTGTATTTCACAAATCTAACCGACCATAAAAAATGCTTTCAGCTACCATAGGTCAGAAATTGTGATGCAGGGCTATTTAATTACAATTATCATAAAATTCAAGCAAGCTATATATTTATTATTCGAATAAAATACAATCCATAATACCATTTAGTACCATCGAAGAAAATTATTAAATTTTATTTTACAATTGACAATCGGATCTAATCTATACAGAAGCGGTAATATTTTATTAATAATGTCAATTTTATTCAGCTATACAATTCCCGTTTAGTTTTCAGCAATATTCATTGTAGGCTTTATCAAAAATAGAAGGATTAGAGTAATATATATCACAAAATATATTCATTGTTACAACGATATTCCTTTGTTTTCAATACCAAACTTAACGCCAACGTTGTGTCACTAAAACATTATTGGTAAACGATTCACTGAAGTGGTACAAAATAATTAAGTGCATCGTGAAATGGCATTGAAAACAAAAGTTAACAATAGGCCTGACAGCACACACTGGACCACTGAAGAAGAGGTATTCAATTGAACTCACTCAGTTATAGAAATAGATAAGAAAGCTAGTAACATGCAACTCTCAACCAACGAAACTATTGCTAGCGTGCACGTCTAAAATATTCATAGAAAAATTAATTAAAATGTGACCGAAAAAAGTGAAGCGACGCAACAATAAAAACAAGCCACATTGGACATCATACAAACAACATTTCTTATACAATAACCAGCGATATAGCTCCGAAACACTTAAATTCAGTCGATAAAATCCTAGTATATACGTACGATGTATATATTACAGCATGCTCCGATACAATAACAGCTAATGACACATTTATTTATACGTAATATGTAATAAAATATGTTTATCCAACAATAACCAGATAGACTTTGTAAACAGCTAAACAATGAAAAATATTAAAGAGTAAATAGAATAGGATTAAGCTTATTGAAGATAGTGACTCTGAATATAGACTTTATGAGAAATGAGTTAGAAACTTTGTACAAACATTTGTTTAGAATTAAGATCGTCGTTTTCGTAAAAACGATCCTAACACAACTACGTACTATGAAATAAATGACAATGAAGGAAATGTTAAAGATATTGAATATAAGGAAATCTTTATAAATGATTCGATTAGTCTACACCTAAAGTCACCTATTACAAAAATGAATACATCTATAAATAATATTTTTACTCTTAATAATGGACGAACACATATACCATTCGAGCGAATGCAGTCTACTTAGACGATCATAATTAAGTCATTGCTTTCGTGTGAACTTATCTTATAAAACGACGTAAATGCAACTTCTAAAACACATTAAGTGCACTTCCACACGCGGTTCTTAACAATATCGTGTAAGATCAAACGCACCATACAAGTTGGACATAGATTCTGGACAATAATCACAGAAAATTCGTTTTATGTAAGGCAGTGCACGAAATGCGTGTAATGTTCAAATTAAAAATCCTTAAAACTACACACGCAAAACAGGGCTTTTGGGAGGGGAAACGCAAACTGTAATTTACTAAGAAATATGAAGTTACGGTAACTTGTCCAACGATTCTTCTGAGATCACACATCTGCTTTCCTTTTTTTTAAACGATAAATCACATTTTTGTAGGCTTCACTAGAATTATCGCAATCACTTAAGTATACAAAAGTCACTTGTCCTCCGTCAATGCGTCATCGTCCTGACTTCAAGTCTTAAAGCATATACTTCTGTTTCACTAACACTAACTAGGATTTGGCTATTCAGGATCTCCCAGACCAAGACTCAGTATGTAGGCCACAAGAACAGGTACAGTATGAAAAACATTTCAATGCTACATATCTCACTCCTTTCTGGATTTCGTCTGATCGAAAAAGATTCCTACAACCCTTATCGATTGCATTTGATTTTATTTACATTTCATTTTAAAGAAGCTGTAAGAATCTTTTTCGACTTTGATACTATCTAGTTCTATGTTCCAAAGTATCGAAAAATTGATAAGCGTCAGAATTTTATTCTGTACAAAAGTGGTTTTGTTTCTATTAAATCAATAAATTATGTCTTAAGTGAGGCCTTTAAGAGTTAGAATTATACACCCTTGCCAAAATCAAGTTGAATTCCTCGTATACCCCAAGTAGCCAGAACAGGCCTCATATGTAGAGGCATGTTAGGATAGACAAGCCTAACACTATGAAGAAATTAGGTGATCCAATAAAGCCTTTGTTCCATTCACAGTCAAGATCTCTTGATAACACCTGAAAAGTAAATGAAGTCATTAGAGAAGAAACAGATTAAAGGAACGTAAATCACCTCATAGTATTATCAATCGAGATTTGTTTTTACTTTAAATAGCAAATAGAACCATCTAACAACATGATAATGTGAAGACCAACTCACGTCAGCGAATGTTCTATTGTCATATCCGGGGCACGTTGCAAATCGTACATCGTCACGAGTTGACACGCAATTAAATGGGCTGTCGCAAAGGTACTGTCTTCTTTTACGGTCCCACGCTTTTATCCAACTGAAAAGAGTCAAGAATTTAATACGAGTTAGTTGTAATATCTCACAATGAAGATTTAGTAGATAACAAAGAATTCAATTACTGCTTACCCGATACCACAGTCACAAGTTAAAGGATTGCCAGCAACCAGTATGTCTTGCAGGAAAACAGTATTGGGGACATGTGGCCATGGTCTTTGAGAAGGGTTTGGTACCCTTACTATGTAGTTATCTCTTAGGTCCAGCGTCAAATTGGTAACGCGGCCTGGTCTCCAGAACACTTCGCTTGCTATTTCTTCTACGCTGGTATTGAAGACCGTCAATCGGAGTACTTTAGATTGAACACCCTGTAGAACATATGTAAAATTTGTTAATTACGAACGTTAATTTCGAATCGGAGTTTTGCCTCATTCAGATGCTTTAGAGACGTCGCCAACGGGTTTGATACTTGGGTTTGTTGAATTAGGCAGACTGTTACATAGCCATTTTAAGCCGTCAAAAATTTATAGGTACATCGTAATGGCATTCTTGAAGCTCGCATTTGTACAAAAGTCAAAGGTCCAGAAATACTTACGCTCAATAGATACTGCGTCAAATACCTAAGGTATCGTCCTGTGATAGTTATATTATTGAGTTTCAGTGGTAGTGGTCCATACATCTCTTTACCAAACTCCACTGAATCATAATCAGTTTCAATCAAAAGGTTCTCCAAGCCAGCGTTGTATGACAACATTTTTGGTACGTTAAACTCTCTCACGTTGGAGTAAGCTGTTATTTTGAGTGTGCGCAGACCATACATTTTACTGAAGACACCGTGCTAAAAATATAAAGAATGATTATGTAATTTACAATAAGAAGGAAATTCGTATTTTTATAATCAATTAAACACGGATAAGATAAACAATCTTTTCCACATCTAAAATAACGTTTAAATCGTTCTAAATAAAAAAAAAGTTCCTCAGAACTTTAGGTTTCCATTGATTAATTTAAACACGATAGCTTAAATAGATATTAAAAGCAAATGCTTACTGACCTCAAGTATTCTCAGTCTCAATTTAGTAACATCCAGATATTCCAAACGAGGGGATACTCCATACAGACTGGTGTTCATCAGGGCAGTAATGGGGTTGCCAGACAGAGACAACCAGCGAAGGTCACTCAATGAATGCGTCGCCTGAAAGAGGAAGAAACGTATTATTTAAAATCAATAGACTTTCAGGTAACTCTCAGGTGGGATACCAAGACCCGTCGATCGGAGTGATACTAAGGCTTCACAGAAAACTGGCATGAAATATTATACCTCCTCTCACAAAACGTAATGTTAACGGTAGTGTATATAGTACATAGGGACCGCGCCGATAGCTTACCTTATGGGGCCCGTCTTCTTCACTTATTCAATCCCTTTTGTTACTTTTTATAAGAACATTGTAATAGTAAAGCAATAATAAAAAAAAATTGTAAGTACTTACGACAGGTACTGCAGTCAGGTCATTGTATGACAAGTCTAGTGCCCTTAGACGTGTAAGGTTTGCTGTTATTTCTGGAGGAATCGAAGGTAGGTTATTGAATGATAGGTCCAAACTCTTTAATTTGCTCAAAGACATTGAGGGTACCTGAAATACGAAATGAAAGTTGGATTTACTTTAAGATTTTAATTACCAACAGAAAATTGTTGGTGCTGAATCTTCCTAGTTAGCGTGGCCTACATGTTGTCTCTTATGGCTTTCAAAAACTAATCATCATCATCAAACAATTTGTTAACAAAGATGAATTGTTAAGTAATTTTAAAAATCATTAATAAAAAATATGCATTTTGACTTACAGAAATTAGGCTGACATTTTTTAGCCCCAAATGAGACAATTTTCTTTCCAATCCTTTGAAAATTGTAGTTCCTCGGTCACCAGAGTTGAAAGGTGTATTGTTACTCAAATCCAACCAGCGGAGTTTAGGCAAAGCTGAGAAGGACCCGCCTTCGATTCGTACAAGATGATTGTTTGATAAATCCAACCACGCTAGAGACTGAAAGTTTTAAGAAATTTGTTAGAGTAAGTTGATCCATATTGAAGACATGAAATAGTTAAGAAATGATATATCCAATAAAATAGTAGATTCATTTACGTCAGAGTAGAAAAAAGTTATATATGATAAATAATAAAACTGAAAGGTTAAGATAAAATATTATAAAATAAATAACGAAAAAAACATAATGCTGAAACTTTATCGATGCACACGAGTAACACTGAAAATAAAATTGTATGAGCAAGCAAAACAGCGTAAAATGTTGTAATACAAATAAAAAACATTATAAAGAAAACCAATAAGCTGTATGGTGCAAAGAGTGACTTAGTACAATGTTTACAAGGTTAGTAATGGCATGATCTAATTTGCAATCTACCTTGTACAAAATATTCTGCGGGTATTGTTTTTTTTGGTGGAACACTCTGGTGTGATCTCGTCTAGCCGTGTGGTACATGTATTCGTCACTGTAGTCCGGCTCCTCGGGCCAGTAATCGCTCAACTGATCAGGGCTCTGGCGACACATGCATGACAGGACAACACATTAGCATACCTACTCACACACTGGCAAAAACTACGACAAAACTGTTAGATAAAGATGGAGATATGAACATGTAAAATAACAGAATTAAAATTAAGAATTTTGTAATGTAGGATGGCAAACATTTATGGACGGGACTGGAGAGAGGGATCAAAGGAAAATAGGAAATTATATTTCTTAAGGAACAGTGGAAGGAATTTGTGTCAATCATAAGTAACGTGGTATATGAGTATTTCCCGAACACATGTTCATGTCCCTTTAATTCCGCATTAGTAATCAAATACCCAAATATACAAGATCAACAGTCATTTATCAACTGACACGTTGCATATCAAATGCTGATACTGTCATCGAGCGGTTAGTTGTCAAAAACTCAAACAAATGCAAATGGATTGTAGGTTATTTTTAGGAATACATTTTGAATTGTACTCACCCGGAATCTTTGGACCAAATCTCCTAAAGCAACAGCTGGTATGGTGTTACCACTGAGATCCAGTTCTACCAAGTTTGCTGATGCAGCAGGCGATAGGCAGTTGGTTGGAATTCTTGATAATCCATTGTCAGATAAGTCTAGCCTAAGAACACAACAAAGATTTCATTATTATTTTTTCACATACAGATATCTTTTTCAATTGGTTGTTCAGTCATAAGTATGAATGCTGAACTGATGTGTTTGTGACGAAATTTATTGTAATCGTAGTCAGCGAAAACTGGACTTACTCTGATACTTCATAGCTAATTATAAACATTAAAACATTCGGAACATTATAGAATCCCGACAGGTTTAAAGTTACATACCTTTCTAAAGCCGGTGATGGAATAAGGTTATCCGCCAAATTCTTGATATGATTGTCCGATAAGTCCACTGATGTTAGCTTTTGCATGTCGTGGAATATTTCCACAGGAAGATCGATCAAATGGTTGTGAGACAAGTTTATTATCTGAAACAGGAAATAAGATGTGCCATTTTATGATAAAAAAACTATTTTAAAGAAATTATGTTTATCGTGTGCTTTGGTAACATTGAGATGCACGGAATCACCCTTTCACGTAAGAACAGAATTGCTTAACATTTTTGTAATAATATTAGCAATCCTTTTTAACCGACTTTAAAAAAGGAGGAGGTTCTCAATTTGATTGTATTTTTTTATTTTTTTTTATGTTTGTTACTTCAGATCTCCGTTGTTTATGAATGGGGATTTGCAAAATTTTTTTAAAGTTACTTTTGCTTCCGATCAACCTGTCTCAAAGTCATGCCTATGTTGTCCAGTGGTCGTATTGTAGTTGATATGATGACTAATTATAGCACCATTTTAGTGTCTAACTTAAATACAATATTTTTCCCAAAATACCTGTAAGTTCTTAACTCTCTTGAAGCAATCGTATTCCATGTGGTAAATGTAATTGTGTGAAAGATCCAAATATTGCAGCATATGCATAGAGCCGAACACTTCTCGAGTAATGTTTCTGAGTTTGTTGTGTGACAGATGCAGTTCTGTCAGCGTTAAATCAGCATGCCTGAAATATTTAGAGAAATTTGAGTAAAGATTTCATAGAAAACGTGACCTGGAGGTAAAGGCACCTGTTTACCACTTGAACACCAGACGTTCTTTTTAAGTGATTTCTGTTTATAGTCACCGCTGTCAAAGGTCCACATAATTTCTTATTATAAGTTTGAAATTGCCAATGTTAATCCTGAACAATCGTGACGATTAATGCTCATTCCTCTTCTGTACAAATAGAAAGAACCTCAACAGTCAGTAACTAAACGTTGATAGAAAAATATTGGACTGAATATGACTTTAAGGTAGAATTATTATAAAACACTCACCTGAAGTAATACGGTGCAATATAAGTGATATTGTTATGCGAGAAATCCAACACTCTGATATTCACTGAGACTGTTCCGAGACCTGGAAATATCGTTTTATTTATTGGAAAATGACCGTCCATGCCAGCTGTGTATAAAAAAATAAATATTTCTATGGTTAATTTTAATAAAGCATCATAAATATCATATACCTTGTGTTAGTACAAGTTCTTCCTCAATGTCAGTGATTAAGCCTGTGCAAAAAGCGAAGAGGAGAAAGCAAAAAATAATATTAGAAGCATGAATAGAAAGAAGTTAGAATAGAAAATAGAAGAATATATTGTAATGGTTAAAACAGAGCAAAACAAATTAAAAAAGAAATGTTAGTCTAAAACAAATAAGAAAGAAGCGTACTTTCATACATACTGATGTTTGATGAAAAATCTTGAGATCCGAAATGAAATGATAGATAGGAGAGAGACAGAGGAGATTAATGACAGAAAATTAGTAAAAGAAAATAAATATTGAAAAAATGCAAGACAACATTGAACTCATAGAATAAATTAATTAATACTTACTTTGAGCTTTTGGTGGTGGATAAAGATTCGATGTGTAGAAACTAGGAGCATTAGAATCAGTCAACGTAATGATCCTATTGTAAGAAGCGTTGACTTTCAAAGCAGTAGCCGATCCGACTTGGTCAAATATTGAAAATTTGAACGTGTCCAGGTTATTAAATGATATGTCCAACCTGAAATATACGAAACAACCTAACTTATTAACCTTTCAATCGTAGAAATGCGAGACACAATAGAAGCAAAATGTTCACTTGGGGTTTGTTGAATGCTTTTCAAGATACATTACAAATAATATGGGTAAACTATAAAAATCCACATGGATTACTGAATTGTGACGTCATTATTTTTTGCGTATAATGTAACACTTTACAGTTAAGTCAAGCAAGGAGATTATCGTAACTTGTAGATATTTTGAGAAATTTATATTATATTATTATTTTAGACTGAGTCATCATCCTAAATAAATCTCTTATATTATGGACACACGCATTAATAATACTCAAATGGAAATAGATTGAACCTGGAATAAATTATGCAAATGAGAATATACCTACTCGTACATATTATGTAATATTTACAAAAGCATTTTAAAATTACAATCCGTACAGGTAGCAACACACACTAAACCTAAGACAAAATAGTCATGATGGTGGACATTCTTCTTTATAGCTTGCATTTAAAGTTCTGTATTAGAATCGATCTTGACCGTCACCAGCAGCCTGAAGCTTTAGAAATTGACGAGAAAAGCGAGGCTAATCATGAATGAGCATTTCAAAACAACATTCTTGATTTGCTTGGCTTTGTTGTCAATTCAAGAAACTTCTGTTGTCAAGGGAGGACTCAGCTAATGGTTAGTATGGATACTCTTCTTTCTTCGGTGCTTAAAACTATGCTGTGAAAGGTGAGGGAGTGTTATAGAAAGGACTTGCAGTCAATCTGATTTTGATATGTTGCTGTGCTTAAGGTATTAAGATTAGCATTATCACATATCTGGCAAAAAGGATATTTACATATTTGGGTACCTGTCGTAGTCAAAAACAAATGCAGTAAAAAAATGTTATTGTTATTGTGAATACCGTAAGACATGAAATTAAAAGAAAATAACAACTTACTCATATTATGAATTAATTATGAAAGTTCTACTTGTTTCAAGTCACTAGAGGACTCTTTTCTTCAACTGCTTTTCTTTGTTGATTCACGTGAGAGAATAGTTCGTTATGCAACTAGTATTACCAATAAAATAAAAAAATATAATCCCAATTTCAATAATTAATTTTACGAACGATACCTTACGAACTTTTTAATTACCTAACTATAATATACCAACACATTTTTAAGAAATCGTAATTATGCATGTTTTTGATGCAGAGAAATGTAACACACCATAACGTATTAGTTGAAAGGTATAGTTAAGGCTTTAACATTTCGAAAAAAGGATTGCATTTGACTAGTTGAAAAGTAGGTACCCAATTGAATTAACATTACTACAGATAGCTGCAGATCAAGCTACCCCAAACTATCATTGTTATATCTTCGATAACCTATCAAATAAAACAAGCTTGAAAATCACACATGTTAGTACAAGAACCCATTTCACATAAATTAAAACAGTCTAGCTGTAACTATTCTGAATAAACTTCGAGACTTAACATTACTTACTCAGTCAAAGCAGGTATATTCTGGAAAGCTTCTTCGCTTATTTCATAGATCCTGTTCCCTCTTAAGTTAATGACCTTCAAATTATCGAGACTGGTAAACGCTCTTCTCTGAATGAGTTCTATCAAATTGTCTTCAATTAACACTTCTTGTAACTCCTTCAGTCCTACGAACGCGTGCATCACAATTTGTCGAATTTGGTTCACGTTTAAGCAGATGCTTTCTAGCTGTGTGTGGATGTCACCCTGGAAGAAGAATGAGATTCTTTATGAAAATTTTGTACATGCAAACAATATTAATCAGTTTGCTTATAAATAAGTGTCGGAAAGCCATGGTTTGGCATTAATATAGGTTGGCACGACTGAAGTGAAACCAGCTTGAAATAACCACAGCGTTGTGTTTCGCCATGTGAGTTACGTTACTAAAGGCCTAATTTCTCCCCTACCCCAATCCATTCTCCACAACCCTTAACCCCAAATGGTCGGCAACACTCCTGTAACTCCTCTATAGTTGCGGGTGTCCATGGGTGCCGCTGATTGCTTACCATCAGGTAAGCTGTTGGTGTAAAAAAGTACATGTTTTTCATTATCCATTGTTTAATAGTCATCGTCGTCCTTTTCTAATTTCGTCCTAAAACTAACCTGCAACGTTCCTTTAGAAAAGTGTTCTATATAGTTGTCCTGTAAGTTCAGTCGTTTCAGTTTGTACAGGAAATGGAACGATGTATCTGGTACATTCTTCAGCTTGTTGTTGCTCAGATCGAGGTACTGCAGTTCTATGAGTGCCTTCAGAGGTTCGAACGGCAACAGTTTTACTGTATCCGCCAAACCGTTCGCCATTTTTAATGTTGTTAGACTGTGGAGCTGGAAATAGAGAACAAAATATTAATTTTGTTGATATTTTATCTTGAAGTTTTGACTACTAGATGTAACTTCATTTAACACTAGTACTAAACGAAATTAAAAATCAACGAAATCATTTCTTTTCGAAAACAAAATTCCTAAGTTGTAAGATCACATGGAAAATCGCTAGACATGAAAATGTTCCTTAATAAATAAAGGTGCTATTAATTACCAACTAGCTAAAGAAAGAGTAAATATTATACTTAAGAAATGACAAAATTAAATTATTTGTTAATATATTTGGTGTACTAACCTCTGCAAAAGCAAATGGGTCAATAAACTCGATGTTGTTTTCTGACAAGTCCAAAGTTTTAATAGTTCTGACGTGTTGGAAGGCACTGGATTCTATTCTCGTCACGGTGCTTCCATATATTTTCAGGTCTTCTAATTCCACACCAAAGTCTAGGAAATCTTCTGTTCTGATGCTTTGTCTTAGCAGTTTGCTTAGCGATAAGAACCGTAGAGATCTCATTCTGGAAAATACAAAGGCAATTTTGGATTTATTTTGATCTATGATTGCATATGTTTTGTAGTATATTGTTCAATATTTTTCATGCTGACACTATTTGTAGTAAATCTAAACCTTATCCGTATTGTATATACAGAAGTTTAATAAGCCCCAAAGTTAAAAGATGGCCTCCTATAGATGGTTCGATTGTATTAGACGCGTCTTGTTAAACATAAATTTGCGTTATGAATACGATCTGGTTTCGAGATCCCCTTCCCACATGTCTCGGTATGTAAAACAATATTATAAACAGGACATTCAAAAAAAAAACAAGAACTTTTCCCGTAGGAGTATTTGTGTGCGCATATTACACCTCACCTACTCTTAGTAACTATAAATACAATAAATTGATAGTTATAGAAAACATACGCTTAAGTTATAAATTCTTGACTGAAAGTAAGTCGTAAGGTTATTCATTACCGAGCAAGATATTCTGTCCTGTTCTGCAACAAACACCTCCTGTAGTATAAAATAAGTTCCACCTTTGACAATTTTACGTAGGCATCTAATCTACATGCTATTGCAAGATTCAATAACAATAAGCCTTTTAGAAGTTGTAGTTGAGATGCGTAGATATTATTTTGTACTCCGTTTAAGCTCTGAATGCTGAATAAATATAGAATCTATTTAAATAATAAACCTAGTTTACCTCCTAAAATCTTGCAAGTTCATTTCGATGGAGCTAGCGCTGCTGATGTCCAGGTAGAACAGTTTGTATTGGAAGTTATTGAACGACTGCATACCGTAGTCCGATGTTGGCGTCGATGTGAGAAGATTTATATCGACCTGAAATAAACCAAGTTTAAGTATTTAGAACTTTTTTCTCATCTAAAAGCAAACATTAGTTTTTCAAGGTCAAACAACGAAAAGTTGTAAATGTGCCATTAATTTAATGTTTGCTTTCAGGATAAATACTTAAACCAACACCACGCACCTTAAAGCGGTACATCAATTATTATAACAATGAAACAATGAATTTATTTTTGCAAATAGGCCATAAAACGGCACTTTTAAACGTCAATTTATATGTAAAAAACTAGATGAAGCCGGCATTTCCTATCTGACTACTCTGAGAAGAAATGCCGAAACAAACTCAGAGGTCAGTCTCTTTTCAAGTCCAGACAATGTAAAAATAACATAATGTGAGAGAACCGTGCAAGTTGATTCTGTAGTGGTCTTTCGATGAAAGAACCACACCAGTTTAAGTGGACCCGTTCTGAAGACAGGCACGCAAGTGTCAGTTTGCAACCAGCATAGCAAGTGCTGCTGAGTTGTCCGACGAACAATACCGATCTAAAGAACATTTGGTTGGGTCGCGCAAGTACTCAAACTGTCAGAACGCAGATAACTGGTAGTCCAAAAGCGCGGCAAGTCTCACACACACATAATAATAATGTCAATAAATAATTATAAAAATAATAAATGAAATAAAAAATGTCAAATAAAAAAAAATGTCACGATAATGTCGTTGTTAAAAAAAAAAATAATAAACGTAATGTCAAATTGTATATAAAAAGCGTAACTTATGTTACAAACATGTCAACATGACCTGTGCAGAAGTTACAGCGGCTCATTCCCAAGCCTGACTATCTTCTAAGTAGTCTTTTATTTTATAAAATGCTTTACAGTAAATTTTAGCCTTTATTACACTTTAAAATTATTGAGGCTCAAATTTTGAATATCCCTAGGAATTTTATTGTAAAAGCGTATACATTGACATCTAAACGAACTACTTATTTTCTGAAGCCTGGAGGCGGGGACAACATATTTGTTTTCCCCCTCGTTTTAATATTATGTATATCACTATGCTTCTTAAATAAGCTTTTGTTTTTATGAGCGTGAATTACATTTTCATAAATATATTGTGAGGCAACCGTCATTATCTTAGTTTCCTTAAATAATTCTCTGAGCGAATGCCTCGGACTAAGATTTATAGATTGATCGAATAGCCTTTTTCTGCAGAACAAAAATAGACTGAATGTCAGCAGCATTCCCCCACAATAAAATACCGTATGACATGATGCTGTGGAAATAACTAAAATAAACTAACCGCGCTGTATCTACATCTGTTAAATTTCTAATTTTTTTAACGGCATATGCTGCAGAACTGAGCTTCTTCGACAAGCCATCTATATGTGGGCCTCACTGGAGCTTAGCTATAATTCCTCATCAAAGCAGTGAAAGCATTAACTTATATAAAATATAGGTAACACCTCGAAGAAACAATGGCACTCACCTTATTTTCCCTTAGATTTAAGAACCTCAAAGAATCCAACTTGTTCAACATAAACTTGGAGATCATGGTGAGGTTGTTCTCCGACAGATCAAGGCTTTGAAGACTGTTTTCCAGACCGGCGAAGGCAGCTGGAGACAGTTCCGCGAGACTGCAGTCGCGAAGCGAGAGCGTTTTGATTTTTGCATTTCTGAAGGCATCTTCCTGTAAAGGGTAATTTGAGAGAATGTCAGGTCAAGGACAAATATAATTAAGTTTGTCGACAAATGGTGAAAGGTAAATAATTCGCTGACTGCCAGTCACCGGTAGACGACGTGGAGTTTAAAGTATTAATAGAATAGAATATGTTTGGAAAAGTGTTTCAAATGTCAACGATATTCAATAGATTTTTATCATTTTATCATTATTACGGAATGCTTAGTATTCTCTTAAGTGTAATTCTACTGTTATAGTGTAATGCACATTGTTCTCCTAATTAAAGTATAACACTTTAATTAGGAGAACAATGTCCTAATTAAAGTATAACACTTTAATTAGGAGAACAATGTGCAAAACCTAATACAAAAATTAAAGTTCCATGCAACTATGACTATTATAAACCTAACGAAGTAATGATTATCGTTAGCTCAATTTAATCATTTAAAAAGACGACAACAGGTGCTACTTTGTAAAAACCTTGAGAAAAGTGTTTTTACGAAGATATATAAATATTTTACGATACACAGCCACCCTTTAAAGCTAACCAGAAGATCAATGATACAATAAAACAAGGGAGCGAATATTTTTACGATCACGAACCTCTTCACGTTTTAAGGCACATACTGTTTTATGAGGAACGTACACGTTACCCGTTAATGTCTTCGTTTTATTGGGTGATATGTCTTGGAATATTCCTAGAGTTAATAAAAATATATCTAGCTGAAGGTTCCATTTTGAGACAATTAGTTTTTAATAGGTATATGAAATTATTTTCTGTACCTATGATTGCAATGGAAGGAATTGGTTCCTGGTCCTGACATTTCTCTTTGTATGAGAAAACAAATATAGTATAGGCATACGATAATAACTGCAAAAATTAATTCAAGAATTTAATGTTCTATCAAGGTATGTACTTACTCTCAAAGCATAGATCGAATTGCCGTCCAAAGAAGTCGAGTTCAAAACATTAAAATATTGGAAGGATCCAGGATACAATATTTTGATGAGATTGTTGTCCAACCTGAAAACAGTTAAAGAAGTATATGAGAACTAGTTGTTTAGTTCTTAGAAACAAAAATGGAACTATAGATTTTAGATACTGATGAAAGAAAGTATATGAGAACTAGTTGTTCATTTCTAAGAAACAAATATGGATGTTAGATTTAATGATGACATAAAAAATGTCAAGAATTCAAATGCTGTTGAATTTCAATAGTTACTTACATTAATAAACTAAACTGCTAAAATTGAGTTCGGATTTCAAATTTAAAACAACTAAATAGTAACTTTAACTTCCTCCTGATTGATTTCAATATTATTGTGTATAATTGCCGGCAAATAGTCATTCGAGTAAATAGTAAAGAGAAGAAAACAAAATAACTTACTTCAAAGAATCCAAGGACAATTTGATTCCATTCAGATCATGTGCTGGTGGAACTTGCTTGATCAGATTATTTGAAAGATCCAGGAACCTCAACTGACGCAATGGCGACAACTCTTCGTACGGTATGTAAGCCAGTTGATTATCACTGAGAAGCAACTGAAATAAATAATTGTGAAATGTTTTTAAAACGCGAGACATAAAAGTTGAGAAATTCAGTATAAATAGGTTGATTAGTAACATCAAAATTGTTTTTTTTCTTTCTGTTAATAATTTCAATAAAACATTGTTACCGAACTTTTTCCAAACTGCTAGAAATACCATTAGTGGCAACAACGTTTCCTAGCTTATTTCGTTATACCTATGTTGTTATTAATTAGCTTAACCCTTGTTTAGACCTATTGTAAGCTCACCACCCTTGCAGGTGATTGGTAGAGAATGCTCGGCATTCAGTCCACCTTTCTTTGTATATACATGAAATAAAAAACACAAAGGTACCACGGTCTATTTAACTAACGACCACTGCAAAACTCTCAGAAGCATAACGCGTGTGTTGTGACTAATAAAAACATTCTTGACGTCCATAATTTACGCTCGGAACTAATTAATTACAACTTACTCTATTCAATCTGCTCATCCCATCTCGGAAGACGCCACTATCGATAACCGACAGATGGTTTCCATGAAGGTCCAGAGTTTCAAGTATCGGTAGACTGGAGAAAGCGTCCAGAGGAAGGTTTGCTATCGAATTGTCAGCCAGTATCAAAGTCGTTAGAGTGTGTTCCAACCCTCGCCAGTTGTCCCCGGATATATCTGTTATCTCGTTTCCTGAAAACGTGAAACAGGCGTAATTAGCCTTGTAGAGAAACGTAAAAAGCTTTTTAAAAAGTTTTTTTAGCCTACAACAGTAAAGCCAAAATCTAAATATGAAATTTTAGGTATGATAACTCATTTCGGCAGTTCAATGTTACGGAGATCGTCTAACAATTATAAGAAGTGCGTAAAGAACTAGGATGTTTTCGATGTAAAATGTTTAAAAGGTTAAAAAACGTTTATTTATAGGAAACAAAAGAACAAGTTCGTTCACCCCATCAGAAATCGATAGGTATTCGAATTTTAATTAAGATCTTTACAATAACGATAAGAATTTACGGTTAGGTCTCTGAACTCATTTGAAGGTTAAGTACTTAATAATAAATCACGCGTCTACTTCACAAGGTAAAAGGCTTTCTTGAATCTCTTTCTAAGTGATTCCATTTTGTTCAGTACATTTGAAATAAATCACCACCTCTGCACGAAATATTATACACATCAACTACCAAATGCAATGCAACAATTTTTCATCCGACACTGGCAAACCCTGTAAAATATCGCTGCACTTCCAAATTTCGAACAGAAATATGTTCATCGAAATTTTTATCCAACATCACTAGAGCCGGTCCAAAATTTACACTAAAACTTAAATTGGAGTGGAAACTCTAAACATAAATCACCTGTCAGATCCAGTTGTCTCAGCTTCTGCAAGTATCTCAGGGCCCTGCTGGGTACAGACGTCAATTTGTCGTGTCGTAGTTCCAATTCCCAGAGTGTATTGTCGAGGCCATAGAACGCTTCTTCATGGATACTCTCCAGCGGGTTCTCGTTAATTGCAAGCCGGTACAAGCCTGGAATTAATCGGCTATGTTAGATTATGTGAGAATAATGGGCTTCGATACTAGCTTCCAGGATATTTTCGCGTGTTAATTAAGTCTTTACGTGAGCTTCAAAGCATATTTCGTTAATTACTGCTGTTGCTTTATTTGAAGGTTACTTCAGACATATTAGATTTAGAATTTAAATAAGAAATTACAAAGTGGTATATAGTTAACCATTTGCTTAGTGGCCTTTTTTCAACTAGGTTGAAAGAACTAGGAGTCTTATTTTAATGGACTGTAAGTGAATACTTAATGAATAATGGCTGACCTAAGGGTTAAACGAATTCCTTCGAAAGACCAGCTGTTCAACTTTTACCCACTTAAAATATATTCTCTGTAACCCTGTAACCTATAGCGTCTAGAAATATACGCCTTTTTTAAAACAAACAGCGCAGTGCTGTTAACATAACATTAAATTAACAAACTTAAAATCACTTTTATACCGATTCTTAAAATCTGCTTCCTCTACTCTTAGCTCATCACAATAGACAGATTTAAGCGTATCAGGCTCAACGTCACACATTCAACGGGTTTACTTATTTACTAGTACGAAACGCTGAGTGGAGGGATTAGACGACAGACCTGCCCTTATTATATTTACTGTGTCACTCGCAAGCAGCGCTTACTCAGTCAGACAACAGAATTTATGTTCGTAATATCAAATATACATGTTTCGTCGTCATCTTGTAGGCATTTTGCAGTCGCTTTTATTAATTTCCTTATGATTATGGCAAGAGGTATGGCAGTCCCAAATAAATTATCTTTCTTATGGGATATGTCACCTTATGATAAGCAATCGGCTCTAATCTAGGATACCTGCAACGTCGAAGACTTACAAGTGCGTTGGGGGTTAGGAATTTGACGATTTCGGTAACCTTACTCACACAGCGAACCACAACGTAAGCATTGTTCTATGAGGCCAGCGTATAGCCTCATAGAACATTTGTAAACTAAAATGTTGATGATTAAATTTGACCTTCCACATACATATTCGTGAATAGTGTCTGGTCAATGTTCTTCCACCTTTACTAGTACAAGAAAGGAGTTAAACAACCTTTGAATTTTGTCTATAAAGCGTATCCTGATTACTTGTTGTATTATTAATAAATTCTATCGTAGGTAAAAGATATTTTAAAAGAAAAACGGTTACTGAAGCAATTTTCGTTCATAGTTCAACACAGGTCAACGTTAAACAAAAGTTCAACTACATGAGTTTGTGTTTGAAATGCTAGCTTTCCAAGTATTATAACAATGTTGTTGGCCTTTTGTAACACAATTTGTGAAGAATTGTTATCTTTGAACCAAAGCTATTATAAGCTATAAATTGATGTTTGATCCTCAGTGCTATTTTATTATACACTACCAAAATAATAGAAAAACAAGCGCTTAGCCAGCGGCTTCACCATGCAGTACCAGGTATACAGAGGCTACGTTTTGCCTAACCTATATCTTAGGCATGCCTATTTTTTATATCACTTACCAAATAGATATGAAGTAGTTACTAAAAATGATTCTGAAAAACTAACCTGTAGCTTGGAAGAACTGTGGCTCCAGATCCCTGATCTGATTCCCAGTCAGCTGCAGCATGAAGACCTTGGAACTGTTGATCGTTGCCGGCACCTTCAGGATCGGGACGTGGTTGCAAGTCACAATGCCAAGGTCGCCAGCTGGCTTCGAACATGTGCATAATGCTTGAAACAAGCATGGTGGGTGTTTGGAGTCTATGTGGAGCTAGAAGAAAAGAAAGTCCAAATTAATGATGAGGTATTGCAGTCAATTGCGCAAGAGATGAACTTAAGTTCATCTTCAAACTGCAAAGTGTTATGTGTACAAAAATTTAAGCTAAAACGGGAACATACCCAAATGTAACCCACACAGATATAAATAGTAAAGTAACTCAAAGAGGTTTCTTTAAATTTATACTGAAAGAAATAGACTAGTGCTTTTACCAAACTAATTACAAGCACTCTAACAAAATTCTAAATGAGATTTGACGATAACAATAAATTAGCAAAGATATTAGGACCAGATATTAAAACTAATTTCGAGACAATAGTAAACTTTAAATAAAACCCAATTCCATTAAGGCTATCTAAAAAGAAAACAGATTGCCATCCGTCTTTTAAAGAGCCAAGTTAAATGGCCGCTATGTCTTAAACTTGAGATGAACGATCCATAATTTGTAGAAGACGTTGTTTGAGGATTAAAAGCGAACGATGATAACCAGTACAAAAGATTCACTTTATTAAAGAAACTTGTCTAGTCATCAATCAGGAGTATTTGTTATTGTTTGAAGATTGGCGCTTTGTTGGTTGATTTTGTATGATCTGGAGTTTGAAGTCAATTTGCTCGAGTGTCTGTTGCGTGGATCGTGATTGGAATTTTGCTGTCTATTTCAATTTTTTTTAAGAAAAATAAGACAATCAGGTTGGCATGGAATGTATCTACGGTGCCATGTGGGTCCTTTATTTATATTTTCATGTAAAAAATGGCAGCTCCTTGAAATCCTTTGGTACTTTTCTACCTACAAATCGGGGTGGACATTCAGGGAAATTATTAGGAAAACTATTCGAAGTATGTCTAATAATTAGAAAAATAACGCACAGATGCGCTATTTTATACTCATCCAGTTTATAAACAGTGGCAAAAAATGAATCAACCCATACAAAGCCAACAGAATGGATATACGTTCCGTATGTTCCTTGTTTTGGTTTTTATACATATTGCGGTATCCGGTAAGTAATAGCGGGTTTAGGGGCGTGAGGATCCCAAAAACCCTCCTCTCTGAGTTTTCGCATCAATTTAGGGCAACATAACATATGTACTGTTTAGCAAATCGGTTTCGTTCATAATTTGGAAGGATCTGCTGAGTACGTTACATACTTTTTGGAACTCCTGCTCAACTCCTTATTCAAGTTTTTTTGCTGCCTTTGAAATGTTAATGTTCAGTAAATTTTTGGAATTATTTCATAGGCAGTTATCATTGGTGGTCTAAATAAAGAATCTGTATACACTTTAATTATTACGTTTCGGCTTACTCACGTAATTGTTTGACGAGATAATCGACTAGTTTCAAGCCATGCTAGAGGCCCATATATTCATGAGCAGCATTCCGTAACACGTGACGCGGCGACTGTCGCAATGCTAAGCCTCTAGCATGGCTTGAAACTAGTCGAGTATCTCGTCAAATAATTACGTGAGTAAGCCGAAAACATAAAAAAAATATTTAGTATTTCTTACAAAACTTGTGATAAAAATTTGTATTCACGTCTGTAATTATAGAATTGACTTGGTACGAATGGTACGCAACCTTAAAATCCAATAATGAATCTAATTACGGCCTACTGACTCATGAAGGCCGTTTCTGAGCCCCGTAATTTTGCTAAATATGTGAGATTTTATAGAACCTTTTTAAGAAACAGCTTACTCTTATTTATTAAAGAAACGGACGACAGAAAGTATTTGATGTAATGACATAAGAAATTCTTTTGTTATAATCTCTTGAATTACATTTGGGAGAAAATAATAATTGAACTAATTAATATGGCAGTTTCTAACAAGCCCAAAAGTCAATATTTTTATCCAATTGTCAATACGAAACTTTTTCACGTTTTGCTATTATTATTTTTTTGCTTCTCTTTTTTTCATATTCTCAAAAAATAATAATGAATTTCTATGTTTTTTTTAATGCAACTCTCAAACGTTCTATGCATTTATACGACAACTAGCATGTACTTATTTCTAGAAAAGTTGCTACACAAAAACAAAAAACAGATCAATTGACATGGCTCTCATAAGCTAAAAAAATAATGGCGTTGTCAAATTGGTTTCTTATGTCGCATTGTGATAGTAAACAGTGTAATTTTTATCACATTTTGTGTAAGTATATGCCTCCATTAATCCAATTACGTGTTTAACATTTTGCTATAGAAGTTGTAATGATTACTCGGTTTATGTCCAGCCTTGATCGTTTGGCACCGAGACGCTGCGGCAATTAAATTATATTGATCTTCTAATGTTCGACAATTACGTAAAGCCGTCTCCATGTCTTCTGTGCTAGATTCGGTATAAAAAAAGTATTACGCTTGACTAAAGAAAAAAAAACAATGATAGCGGAGAGGATTGAATTAAGGTTTTTTTTTTAATTTAACAAGCTTTAACTGTCTAATTTTGTATTAAACAGTACTCGAAATGATTCTAATAAAATTAAGATATTTAGTTTCCTAAGTCAAAAGCAAATTACTTTGATTTTTAGTTTTTTTTTGTGAAAATTTATAATCTAAATTTGGTTAAAATTGGTATGTAGTTAGGTGATACTTACTCTGGATTAACATATAGGCTACTTTTTATATGCGATTCCACTTATACCAGAATCGATCCAGAAAAACATATTGTCATGACGTGTTAAGAAAAAAAAAAAGAAAAAAAAACATTTTATTGGTAAATGGCTGACAAAGGCACTGTCTGTTTATGATGGGTACTTCTAAATCTTCTAATAGCCTGTTCTTAATGTGGGGACTAGTTCGAGTATTTAAGCGTATCTCACATAATAGATTAATGTCGTTGACCTGTGACACTCCAGACATTGATTGAGTTAAATGTTAGTCAGTGTCTACTCGGCTTTTACTCACACATTAAATGATATTAACTCAGGACAACTAGAATAGTATTTATAAAGCTATTAACAATTAGACAAAGAACTACCCGATCGAGTGATATTATTAAAGTGAAATCAAAGAAATTTTAATCCTTTTTATGGGTCAAATTGCGCTTAAAGAGGGAATATCTAATAGAATGCGATCAGCCTATAAACACCAGCAATGCCGGAAGAGAAACAAGTGCGATGCCGGACTTTAAAAGGAAATTAAGAAGGAATCTTTAGAAAATAAGAAGAAAGAGAAAGAAGAGACAAAATTGCGAAATCCTCTTAAGCAAACGTCGTGATGAATGATCACTAAATTTTTATTCAAAAGTGGCTTAAGTTCAGTCATTCGTTATCCCCCCTTTTTTATGCAACGAACTGACGGATTACCTGATGGTAAGCATTCAGCGCCGCCCATGGACAAGCGTAATAAGGTACCACGGCCTTGGTCTAAAGCAGGTGATGCAACGGAAGGGGTTTTCAAACTCTTCCTTAACCTGGGCGAGATGTTTCCCTCAAAACAAAAGTTTAAGATGTATGGAGCTGGAAGGTGCAAACGCAAAGAACCGCGACCCGGCTCGAACCAAGATAAGGAGTGGGGTGGTTTTAATCCGTAATAGTTTGACACTCTACCTCTCACCCAAGACGGGTATCGCCCATTGAGTCATCTCAAAAAAGGATTTGGATAAATGTGTATGTTTGAAAACACATGATCGTGACACCGGAAAAAACATCAGAGTTGAGATGACGGTTTTTCTAAAAGAAGAAATAAAAATAAATCATAAGACTAAATACCTATAAATTCCTATAAAAGCATCCATTCATTTCTTTCATTACGTCACAAAGGTGTATCGTGTATAGAATGTGTATCTAATTTCCTGTTCTCATTCCATCGTATTATTGGAAAGGGGAGGGATATCAAAAGCCTCAAAGCCGGCTTGCATAGACACTTGAAACTACATGAGGGGTTGCAGCTCATATTGAGATTATCGAGTGTTTGTGGACTTTGTCCATTAGTGAATAATAGCTTTGTTGCAGTTTCACAAATTTTAATGAGAGAAAAGAGATAGAGATAGATAAGCTTATAATGAGAAAGAGAGAGACAGAAGAGTATTACAATAAACTTTATGTCTTATATTATTATGTTGATTGAGTCTGCTTTTGAGAATGCGATAAACTACATATGAACCTCAAACAATATAAAAATTATTAGGTACTTGCTAAAGAAAATATAATAACACCAGCAGATTTAACAGACCTCTGAATTAAATATTGCTCACGACTTTCCGGCGGGATTTTGGTAATCATAATCTAAGTTATTCAAGACTCTTAGGTCCAAAGTTCAAGATCAAGGGTCCCAGAACTACGTGGTTTAAAGTTATTTAGTCCTGAATAAGCTCTCATGAGGTACATAATAGAATGATGTGTTTTACCTTTATTTTTATTTGGTTTGAGACATACTCAGTTGTGGCATCTTACGCGAATAAGAGCTCTATTGTAATTTATCCCTTTTAAAAAAATATTTAGGTGTCATTTCTGGCTATAAGCATCTTACAATCTATAAAGGTACTGAAAATAAAAAATATGTATGTACTTAAATTCTTATTAAGGAATCTTTTAAAACGTATCCTACCTAATCTACAAAGAGGGTTAAAGCTGAAAATGTCACTATAAACCTGCTTACGACCGTTGGATTTAATGAGACACCGACTGTAAACTATAATTATTAATACAGTAAACAAAGAAATTATTCATTCCTATAAAGTAAACTTAATTTATTTCGTAAGTCATTTAGACAAAAAAAAAACATGTACATTATTGTGAGAATTAGGTATGTAAATAAAAAAACACACTAAAACTATTTAAACACAACAAAATACAGTCGCCGTTGTGTCGCCGCAATATCCGAGATTGGATCTTATCGACATAATATTCATAAAGCATCGTCCTCAGACTGGTTGAGACGGCTAAAGTAGATTTTCCCTTATCAAATTTTCTAGACCGGGATTGAAATTACGTTACATAAATACGATGGCCCGGCCCCGATCGCATCGAGCTCTTGTACCGACATAGCGGACGATATGCGAGAGTATCATTCGCATTTTCGTTGAAAAGGATCCTATATATTATTTTCTGTAGTAGGGTTTTTTAACAATTTTCCTTCTTGTTAGGATTTGAGAGATGATGAGTACTTCCATAAATAGGGTTTGGAAATGAGGTAGATATTTTGTGGATTAATACCTTTTTGATATGCTTTTTGTAAAGACTTTTTTTAGTCAAGTATTTGATATGAAACTTTAGCTTCAATGTTAGAGTCAGGTAAGTGTTAATTTTTGAAATTCTGTATAACACTATGGAGTTAGAAATATGGCATTAGGTTAGCCAGAAATGGTAGTTTCCTCATTTATTATGTTTTAGTGAGGTTATTGAACCAGAACAGCTACCTTACAACGTTTTCGTTTAACTCTTTTTGTTTTTAAAACAGAAATTATTTATAAGTAATAAATCTGAGTGATAAATCGCAACAGATTTAGTCGACTCTGATTAAGACTCGTTGCCAACGCCTATGTATAGTTGAAAAAGGCAAATAGATCTAAAGGCAGATGTACGGTGAGTAGGTAGATGATATATTCCATTTTGTAGTCTCTGCAGACATGCTAAAAGTTATTTTACTATGGTATACGGTGCAAGAGCTTAAATTTCATCCCAACACTGACTTTTAAAGACCGATAGCATATCATGTGAGGCATAATGGATATGGATACAGTATTAAAGCTAGCTTCTATCCTAAATCGACCAAACTTCAAAGCCTGTGGTTTATGTCTAACTTCTACGTGTAATAAACCACTTTGCTAATACCTCCTTCAGCTCCAGAACGCATAACTGTAACAACTTTACCGCGCTTCCCAAATCGAGCAACTTTGACGTATTCTGTTGGTGACAAATATTGGCTTGGCTTTTGGTATGTTGGTGATGTGGTGCATATAGCCAATACGAACATATGCACCATAGGTTAGTGTTTTTGGAGTTTCTTGTTACTTATTTAACTTATTTTAAGTATGTTGTGAATATAACGCACGCAAAATAGCCTTGAATTGGAGATTTTCGCAGCAGCATAGACGTAGCAGATTGTAATGGGTAGATAATATGCTCCACTGGTTGAAACAATAATATAATGTAACATTTAAATACTACTAAACATAAAGTAAATAAGTGCTTTCGTTATGTTATTTCTCTATTTCTACATATTTTTTGTATACACGCAAATAAATTTTCTAGTGATAATAATCCTATTATTACGAAGCCTCTAATACAATGTAATAATAATTCACTCTGTATAATTCAACCTTGTTCGTTTAAAAATGTAACCAACATTTGCAATTTCGCAAAACTTTATCCAACACACATCTGACACATGCAATAGAAGTCCCCAAAGTTTGCAGCTCGAATGTTATTATGCAAAGCAGAGCCAATCCGAGTTGCAAACCGCAAGAAGCATCCTCCTTCGTCTCAAAGGTTTACTAGTCATCTAGAGTTCAAACAACTGGGTAGTTTTCTTCAGTAAAGTTTACATAAACCTGAACAAGATATTCTAACTTTGATATTGAAGTAAAGTTTCAGTTTTTATGTGCGTTACTGATTCAAAATTAATGTAGTTTTCGAAAACACACACTAACAGATTGTATGCATATAAAGTGAATTTTCCAATTAAGTTAAAATTGTTGCCGATTCTGCATTGGCAATTTCGGACACTAACGTTGAAAGTCCATTAGTGATAATTAACCATTCGAATAATACCTATAATTACTAAATGTTGGTGTCATTATTTTATCAATAGTATACCAATGTGAAGTTTCTCATTACTTTATATCAAATAGCTATTCTCGCGCGGTTTCACCCGCTGCTCGGCTCCATTTAATCGTAGCGTGATGTTTTATAGCCTATAGCACTCAGGAACATTGTAACTATCTATCAGTAAAAGAATTTTGGTAATCCAACCAGCGGTTCGAAAGATTACCCCCTACATACAAACTTATAAATTTCACCTTTTTATAATATTAATATAGATATAGTGTGTGACTTGAAGTATTTGCATGGACTTAAATCCAATTGAAATCTCTTCATAGAGCAAAATTATGACTTTATTTTTTGGAATGAGGGTTTTAAAAAAATCACTCATAGCCTAATTAAATCTGAATTTATTATGATCGTCAGCGGCTTTAGTTGAGTTTTCATAGCTTTTATTATAGTCTTACTATCATTTAGCCAGCTCTTGAACAAACCAGTAAGTACATAAAGATTTTCAACCTTATAACGTTGCAATAAAGTTTAAAAAAATATAGAAGTTATATATTTTAGTGTAGTTTTATGTGCTTTCGTCTGTACACAAAGTAATTTTATTATCATTTTGGGTATTTCAAAGCCAGTTAAGATTTCATCCGGCAATTCCCTTACACAAAGGGTCCATCAAAATCGTTAGTGCTTCATTATTGAAGCAAAGAGGATCTTTGAGTGAGTAACCTTGATATTGCTTATTTAAGGATACAAGACTCTATTCTGAATGGCTTAGAGTTTATTGTAAAAGTTCGCTTCTAAACTAATACCAACCAACGAACAAAAGTTCTTTTATAGTGCTTTTCCTTCCACTCGAGTAAAATGTAAAAAATAATTTTCCTTAAAACGACTCATTAATATTTATGGGGATGCCAGGAGTAATCTTTTTAGTATAAGAGTTATTTTCATGGATTTAAAGGCAGCATCAAAAAGTGTAATAATACGAAATACTGGTGCTTTGATGATTATCAAAAACCGAAAAATTCACAGCAAAGTAAAGTAACTTTCACATATAAGTTTTCTTCAAAGACATAAGATGAATGAAGAGGATAATAAAAGTAAATTGACTGTAAAACATAAGCGAAGTATCCTGACAGTTCAGGTCGTAACTATAAGTCCCAATAATCGCTTGAAACTAATCGGATTACTACGTCAAACACTTATGTAATAAATAGTTAAAGCCAAAGAGTTTGTTTATTATTACTTGTTAACTTCAACGCACTGATCTTGGGAACAACTGGTTCGAACTTAACAATTATTTTCGGGTTGTATAGTCCAATTATCGACGAAGGGTATAGGCTAAAAACCCTACGATCAAGCCCAATAACGAGTAAAACTGCGCGGTAGTAACTGAAGCTAATTTTAATATGTCCGAAGAAAATCAAAATACAAATGTAATAAATGAATGTGTGTGATGTACTTACTTCCAACGCTCTCGACAGTGATGCCCATATCATGAGCAGCAGCGTCACCACCACTAGCGCATACCCGAACTTAATAAACGCCATCAAACTCTGTAACAATAACAAAACAACAATTTAATACCAAGATACAATTAATCCTATTACGAAGAAATCTAATATTTCATAAAATACAACCATACTTGAACGTACACTATAAAATGGAAAATTCGATTCTATTGCATTTATAAATTATATTCATTTATAAATGGCTTACGAAGCAGGATATTATTAATCTTTTAGAAACGTTAATACATCACAAGTAATAACAAAGAAGTAGGATAATAACTACATAGACTAAAACAAAGTTACTTTCTCTGTCCCTATATTCCTATGTACGCTTAAATCATAAGAAATACGCAACGTATTTTTATGCGGTTTTCTTTTATAATATAGATAGAGCGGTTGAAGAGGAAAATTTACATGTATCATAACATCCATTAGATAGTATAGAAAATCAGTATCAACTTTTCACATATACGAAGCCAATCAAATTACCTCATTTCATGAATGATATTTGTACCTCATTAGCCAACCCCAACTGGCAACTGGCACCCAACTGGCCATACCGAAACATCTAAAACGTTTAATTTGTTTGGGAATGTTTTAAAATCATCAAGTGTCTCCTGAATTCTTACTGACTAAAACTATAATATACATAGTAAAATGGGAAGTTTTTTCTATGGCGTCTCAAGCCTCTAAGTATCCACTGCTTTGAATATTAATGAGCTAATTTGCTAAAGACAGATTTTCAATTTCGAACTTATAATTATAAATTGTAAGTTCAGCTCTTCTGCACGATGATTTCCTCCATCGCATGCCAGTGATGTCAAAATAATCTTAGAAAGCAATGATATTATAAGTAAAATGGTGTAGAAAGGCTACATAAACAACATTCGATTTTTAAAAACGGCACACTGATGCATACATGATCAATTCGTATGATTAGACGTCAAAATGGGATGGCATGATTCAATAATCGCGAGTGAAAAAGAGACAAATATGAAAAAGTGTAGCTAGTTAGCCACATTTTAATGTATTACTTGCTGAGCGCTTATGATTTATCTACACCTTTTTACTTATAATATTCTTGTTAGAAAGTACCTACATGGAAAAATATCGCAATGGTACTTGCCAAGTTTCGAAGTAATTCTAGGCCACCTGTACGTCATTATTCAGTTTGTATATATCATCAATATGTAAATCTACAGCAAATCTCACAAGATTAACATTTTCCTAAAGGGAAGATATTAAAATCTCGTCCTCTACCTGTAAGATTATCCGTCCCGGCGCTCACTTAAAATTCTCTCCGAATAATTGACGGAACAATTCTCCGGGGTCTGTATGAGAATTGGATATTACGATGAGAATAAATATATCTTATTATACCTGTCTTATCTGTCAGATAGTAAGTTTAATAGATGATTAATCTTCGTTATTAAATTTGTCACTATCTATGTAACTATTCGTTTGTTTAATAGAAAACATAACTTACTCATAAAAGAGGGTATTTCAAAATTGAACCTTAATGTTGAAGCATGATTTTTCAGATTCAAATACCTTCCTTTGTAAGTTAGGCCTCTTTTTTATTACGCATACGTATTTTTGAAAGAAAATATGATAAATTAATATAGAACGTTATTTTTGTACGGACTGTATGCCACATACCGACATAAGTACATACATATATTGGGTATTTATACACAGACAGTGGTCTCAGGCTCTAAGTTTTTAACATTTCAATCGAAGTAATTCGAGACACAAAAGAAGAACAAGCGAACGCTGCTTTCGCTCACGGGTTTGGTGAATTCATTGAGGTGTTTCGACATCTTCACATTATTATGGGAGTTACAAAACGATTATTATTTGTTGGAAAGATATCTAATTGGGTAGTTCCTAATAGAACATTTTTTTTGAATTTAGTACCTTTGGGGTTGTTGTTGTTGTAACGATAAATAACTTACTAATTTCTTGAAAAAAATACGAATATGAAGTAATTGAAAAGCCAATAATGTATAGTTCCATTATTATTAATAAGGTTATTGTATTGAAAAGGCCAAATAATCTATTTGAGACTGAAAGTGTGGTAAAAACAAATATAATAAGTACCATGTTTGTGACTAAAAAAGTGGTAAAAACAAATAGAATAAGTACCAATAACGACAGTAGAATTAATAATAGCATTCGTTTCGCTATAGGCAAAGAATTAATTAAACGAATCCACAACCCACGGTTGGATTACAGCTGATGCAAAAGGTTTTAATGGAAATTCGTTAGTAACCACAAATAGCCACGATGTTTGGCTTAAAATTATTGCAATTATTGCTTGTATTTTATTTTAATTTTAATAATTAAAGGGAGGTTATTATAGTAACAGCTTGTGCTATTGGGTAGCCACCCATTAATAAATTATTAGCTGTTAAATTATTAATAGCTTGAATTTCTATGATACATTTATAATAAAAACCGAGTAGTACTGAAACTATTATAATTATGGTAGATTTTAATATATTTTTATGAACTATGTAGTTGAAAAGGTCCATAAAGTAAACAGTGTGATTAATACTTATATGATCCTTTTGAAAGCAGATGTACTTATGAAATGTAGACAGAGAAACGCACTTTTCAGAACTGACTTTACCGGATAATTTCGAAATATAATCTACGAGAAAATTCAAAAATGCAGTAAACTTAAATTATCCATTTGAAAACATTACCTACACTGAAGTCGATGATATTAATGAAGAAAAGAAAATTAACGCAGGAACATAAGTAACAAAACGAAAGTTTTGAGACTAAACAATTCACCATCAATTTTCTTGATTGAGGTAAATACATAGGGATGAAACAAGGAAAACACCCTCGATTTTCCTCCGAACGAACTATCTCTTTAATTTACTATTAATGACGTCATAACGAACAAGACAAGTAAGAAAGAAAACAAGCATTTGGAATCGTATATTCGCTTTGAAAGTTTTTCGCCTTTTTCGATGAAAGATGGAAGAAAAACATTTTGATAACATGAAGTGAGTTCAACACTAGCACCAATAGTTTATGAAGGAGGTGAGAAGCATTATGCAAGGTGAGTGTTGGTGATATCATCAGAATCTTCTAAATATGGATTCAATTTCGTTGGTTGATGGGGAATTATGTTTGGACAAAATGTCACTGGGGTTTTTCGAATCTAGAACAACTAACAGTATGACATTAACCCAATCCCGGAAGGGGTAGATAATAGATTTGTACCACGCCTAGGTTACGTCAATTATGTCATTAGTTTTATTCTAATTGAGGTCGGGACACGTAATTGTTGTTAATATATTTTAATGTAAAACAAATGCAGTGATGCTTACAGAGTGGCAATAATTGGACACAAAAAGCTGTTGATTGAGTTTAGTGATGTTAAGAAGCCTTTGTCCAATAGCGAAAGAGAAATGATGTATCTATGTTACATTTATGGCTGTATTATCAAGGTTTATGCCTGCAAAATGTAATCCAAATCCTAAATCTAAACAAATATTTTCAAATTCCAAAAGTTCTAACTCGGTATAGACGCCTCAGATTTTCTACCACAACCTCTTTTGTATTTGCATAATATATTCAGATACCCATTAGCACCGAAACAGTTTGGAGCCAAAGTATTTGAATGAGGCGCTGCTGCTATCGATCTTCCAGATTTGATGAATAACGAGGTTATCCTTCGAATAAGTCCCGATTTTAAACGATTTACTGATATTGCTTCCGTCTGCAAGCTCCCAGCCAAAATTATATCTTGTAATGAAAATAAAAAACCGGCCAAGTGCGAGTCGGGCTCGCGCACAAAGGGTTCCGTAGCAGCAAATATAATAAACTTATTATGTCAATGCACAATGCATTTAAGGTACATTACTGGATAAGGATTAATGGCGTATTGCTTGAATAAGCTAATATTTCTCGTAAAAAGTACCTACATTATAAAGATTTTATATCATCGCGGATTTTTAAAGGTGTACAATACTGTAGTATATTTTTTGATCTATCTTATAAGGTTCAGCCATCGTTTTCAGTGTAAGCACAATAACTTAACCAAAATTACAGTTAAATCAACCTATCTCAAAAACTATAAGAGATACTTTGATCAAACCAAAAATCGTTGAAAGAGTTAATTAGCATGCATCACCTCTATTTTTTTTTAGAATTTTATACCCCGTAGTTATAAAAATAGAGGGGGGGGACATACTTTTTACGACTTTGAGAGCTGATATCTCAAAAACCGTTCACTTTAAGAAAAATGTTTTTTAGAAAACTTTATATCATTTTAAAAGACCTTTCCATTGATACCCCACACGGGTATGTACATCGAAAAAAAAATTTTCATCCCTCAGTTACATGTATGGGGGGCCCCACCCCCAATTCTTTTTTTTACTATTTAGTGTCATAATTTTGTAGCGGTTCATACAACACATATTCCCATCAAATTTCATCACTGTAGTACTTATAGTTTCCGAGTAAATCGGCTGTGACAGACGGACAGACGGACAGACGGACAGACGGACAGACGGACATGACGAAACTATAAGGGTTCCGTTTTTGCCATTTTGGCTACGGAACCCTAAAAATATATGGTATAAAAATAATGGTATACCAATGTGTATTCATCGTTTTATAATGAACTATCCTAACCCACCCTGGGTTCTCTAACTTTAAACCTTCCTCTTTAGTCACTAATTGTAAAAACACTTCACCAAAATTCATTGCGTACCTAGTTTTAAAGATTTAAACACACGGGTACCAGGGCTATATAGTGATGTCGAAAGAATTCTTTTTATTTTTCTTTGTTTTGGTGGTAAGCAAAGTTTTTTATCTATATAATTATTTTATTCATTAATGATATAGTTTGACATAGTATGAGAGTGGTGTCAACTAAAATTTAAGTCCCAAAGCTCTTTTTCGGAGAGAACGTTTGTTACGTTAGTTAACTAAATTGTAGGTCAATCTTTGATCTAATAGCAAGGACAAAGGTCCAATTAGTGAAATGGATAAAGAATTGCTGTTTGTTGATTTTACTGTACCACTGCTAGCAGCACCAAGTTCAACTTTATTTCCCTCATCTCCTCTATCAGATAAAATAATATTACAAATGTACGTTTATGGCTTGATATTATGTAGTTGTGTGTGAGTTTCGAATATAGTTTCTAACAGTGTATACGGTATTACCATTGTTCTCTGCAGCACAATTTATAGGAATATACCTGCAGCTGTAATAAATATCTACCACAACTGTAAACTCCAACTATGGATCTAACCCGATATGCAAACCATAAGCCCAGTATAACTCACAATTTTCCTCCAGACGTGCCGAATAATATTTTAATACTTCACCGAGCCGTTTATTGATCTTTTTTGAAGAAGAGGCCCTCCCGGCACATTTTCCTTTCTTATAATAACTGAAAAGAACTTTTTTGTTACCAAAAAGGTTTTTACACGATCAAGATTATCTGCGATTTAAACATTTCTTGGAAGATTTCAATGTAAGTGAAGATAATGGAGATGTAAATAAAGTTGCTTCGAGCAAAAGAGTAGTTGCTTTGGATATTAGTAATATCAAGAAATTTATACAAGCAATCGCTGACTTTGACTTTAAACAAGTGACTGCAAAATATGACTTCCTAAGTAATAATGTTGTACTTAGGTTCTTGTATTAGTGTTAAATTAATATTTTTTTTAATAATGATAGTTTTAATCAAACTTTTGTAAGTGTTTTAAATAATGCGACTTCATTCCAATGGTAATTTTGGGAAATGTAACAGATAAGTAAGTTTAGCATTTTTTTTCTGAGGTGTCTTTAACTTTGCTTGGTGCTTCCAAAATAATATGGTGGCCACTCATAGAAACTTCTTTGGATAATTCAAAGCAAAAAAAAAAATCATTGATTAAATTATGGATATCCAAATTATACATCCATTCAGTCAGAGCTGATTAGAGTCAGAAAATCTTTAACAGCTATGTTTATGTCAAAATATTTGTAAACAATTTCAATTTTACATCGTTATATATATATTACAAACTGAATCGTTTTCAATTTTTAGGTAATATCTACCTAACTAAAGTGATTTAGAAGCCACGTCTAAAAACCGTTGGAAAAAGTTTGAAATATAAACCTTCAAAAAAATTCGGGAGTTAATATCGAGGGTTTGATTTTTGTTGTTTTTTCCGTATACTGCATTGCAAAACCCGAGTTCCTGTGACATCGTGTTCATAGAAATATATTTCAACGACCGTGTCCGCTTTGGTTTACACACCTATTATGTTTAGAAAATCCTTTGAAATTGCTTTTTGTTGTTTTAGCTGCGGGCGTAAAATATGGAAAATTTGATTGAAATAATTTTGGTTATAGGTAAGTACTCCTATTTTGTAGCTCTGGAATTGACATCGTAATTTTTTCTCCAAAATACTTGCCCTACCTTTTAAAGGAGTCTGAGTCGTGGGTGCGTTTACAAACATACTATGTCAGATGTAAATACATCGTTAGAAATTAATAATAGTTCTATTTCTTCAAACAGTTTCTATATCAAGTAAATGTTAGTAAAACTAATTCAGAACTGTGTCGTAATTCGACAAAAGTCTAACTTTACATCACTATCCTTTTTTAATGTGATAGGACGCAGATGCATGGCTCTCACCCTTGAAACTTCAACTTTAACCAACTGTGACTTTATGCTTACTATGCATACAAATATAGTAGGTATTTCGTTGCATAATCCATCGTCCTACTTCATTCATAAAATTGCGTACACCTAAAACACTTCATCAATATGTAGCTGCATATTCGATATCCCGTATGAATAATTTTCCGTACATTTTCCAAAATAAGCTACTTCCATTTGGAATTCCACGTGCATATGCCTTATTTCCGTCAACAGGCGACCAATTGTGACTCCAGCAAGAAATTTTGTTATGCACACAGCCCCAGTGACATCGACTTTCAGCCTTATACGTAAAACGTAAGGTTCAGAGTTGCACGTGAAATTATTAGAGCATTTACCAATGCGGCCGACACGATTCAATATAGTTATTTGTTGTGGAAATCGAGGCGTGTGCTGCGGTCGCCATATTTTCCATTTCCTCTGGGAATGTTGGAAAATATTACTCGTGTCTTAAAAATTACTACTGATTCCAGCCAAGTCCACTACCATTGGAGATATATGGGTCACTACAGGCCGCTGGGAAATGTTTTAGAATTTTAATGCGACTTCTTGAGTAATGGGTACTAATGTTCTGACCATTGGCTAAAGTACTACTTTAAAAATTGTATGTTATCCAGTTTATTCAGATTTATGGTGTCTATACTGCTTTTATTTAGATGGTTATTTTTATTCGTGTTGCTCTGCACTTAAATGGTGTCAGATTATGTCATACGATATCAATAATTATTGTGTAAAATTTTCTACGAACGGTTTTACGTTTAAATACAATTTTTATAAGTGTCAATACATGCCTTATTAGCATTGAAATGTCACAAATCAAAGAATAAAAGCTACAAGGAAACCGAACAACTATACTATCATAAAACCAAAAAAAAACTGGCCACTAAAACTACACTACATAAATACAAGCCAGAATTTCAACCTACTCTTACTAATCTTTAATAGAAATTAAACCTTACCAATCAATGATAAAGTTGAAAACCATAATAGCATCTACATCTACAAAACAATAAAAGGGCTTCCAAGCTAAAATTGAGCCTAAGATAGCAAATCTTTCACCATACACTCACCATGGTGCTTCAAGTAAGTGCTTTCCCCCATAAAACACACATTTGGGTCGTTCAGAGATAGTTTGTATTTCAATTCAGTTGCACCTTATTCAATGTTGTGAACTGCAATGAATGAAATTACATTTTAAATCATATTCTGTTAATATTACATTTCATAATCAAATACCTATCTACGGACAACCTCTTTTGATTTGTCACCTCTTTATTGGAATATTCATATTTTAATAGAAGCTTTAGAAGTAAAATTTTGATCTCGAAGTGATTTCTTTTCTATTTTTTTGAAAGGGCTTATGAATGACTGATCTCCTCTAGACGCGAGCGGGAGTGTCGCCTTCACGCATCACACCCAAACCCGGAACAACAATTCGTGGATCACATGTGAAGTGTGTTCTTCTTGTGTGTGGAATCGACTTCTTGTTTGTTTTGTGTGGAATTGGCGGAAGCACGTCAGCGGGTTGCCCAGGACCCCAAACAATCGATATTTCTATTATAGTTTAGGATAAAAGATATTATTCGTTCTTCACGATTGTTTTCTCACCGTGCCTTAAAGGTACAATAGGCATGAAGTCATTTTTAAATATTTTTAATTTCCTAATACTGACGACTAAACCAAGGTACATTGATTTGGAATATTATGTGACGTCACAATTCACTGAAAGGTGAAATAATGACCTTCCTCCCCCATCTAAAAATGGTGCCTAATATTTTTTTTTTAATTTAATTCAAGAAGTAAATTGGTTTTAAATTTTTCTAAGTTTTCGAGCTTGCTTCCACTACAACAAAATTATGATATTATACGTACGTTTTAAAATTGCTATGGCATAATTTAGCGTCTGGCAATATTTAAAAACTTTGGAAGTGGATTTTTTACGACCTATTTCCTATCACGAATCCAATATAAAGCTCTTTTTTCAATTTTTAAATTATATTATTTAATACAAAAAAATACAGATTTACAAACATACCAAACTGTAATGTCAGTTTGACGTTGGATGACATTTTGACGGTTGGATTTATTTCATCTGTTTATTTCGTACAAATATATGAATAATGTTTTATTATTAATTATTTCATTAATAAATGTTTACTTTGAAACAGATTGTGCATTACTTGCTCATTTTATTCATTATTTATATTCAAACGTATTTAAAACCGCAAATTTAATTTCATTTCCAGTAAGTATTGCAAATATTTAAACATTAATTGTACTGTAAATTACTTCATCTATAGAATTTCAAACCAAAATTTAACGGAAAATGGAAATGTATGCTTCAAAAGTAAATTCTAGTGTCAAAATGACACTCTTAAACAAGTAAAGTATTCCTCATCATCATCATGTTCAGCCTATATGTGACCAGAGCTGAGCAAAGGTGTCTACTCGGTGTATGGAGAGGGTTCGAGTATTAATCACCACGCTTGTTCAAGGCGGATTGGCGATTACCTATAACTAGAAGTCATTAAGAAGCTTAGTTTTTTTGCTATGATTACCTCTTATATCTAAAATTAATAACGGTACTTTGTAGGTTATGTTTTTCTATCGACAACCAAATACATCTCCTTATTACAGTCACATAGCATTTTATTCCCCTCACTATTTACCTACAATATCGTGTAGGTCATTCCTAAGCTTAGTAGGATTGGGTAGTTGCCTCAGTGAAAAAAAAAACAAATAATTTCAACTTGTAAAACCATAAAAAATCTAAAAAATAAACACATTTTTGCTCATTTATTTTACGGGACACTTGATATTCCTATTTTTTAAATTTAAAATAAGATTGTTCTATTTGACATATAGAATATGACGTCACATGCAAAGTGCCATTTCATAAAGAATTGACGTTTTAGACGTTTTTGAAAAAAGAATTGGGTTGGCTGGTTGGAAACTATAATATCTATTGTTACCATTTTCTACCTGCAAGGTTACTATAACTTTTCCAACATTTGTTACCATTTTCAACCACCGGTCGGGTTATTCTCTTCAAAATTTCAATGGACTGAATTTTTGGAGCGAGTCGCCGTCATGTGGTCGTTATAAAAAGGTGCTTCAAGTACAACATGGCGGAAACTGTACGGTACTGACATTGTTATTTTATATCATGTCGACGTGACATTTTGGGGTTGAAAATAGTTTTAGGTTATTATGGCTGGGCATAAAAAATGTAATAAGAAAACTGAAGGAACACCTAAATTGATATTTTTTACCTATTTCTGGAGTGTCTGTGATCGTAATCATCAGCCCTGCTTTCGATATATTCCTAAGTTTGGCAGCCGGCTTATGGATCAGATTTTTATAATCAGCACTTGTTTTTTTTTTTGTCTAAAGAGCCTTTTGATTGAATGTGTGACAGCTAAGCAACTTTTGGTAGATTACACGTACAATTTTGTAGACCAAAAGTTGCTTAATTTTGAGCAACTATAATAATAAATTCCACTATGAATAAAGGCGTAGGCGATTCACCTGTCACACGATATTTTTAGACATGGCAACAAAACTGGCTAAAGTGTATTACCGTTTTCTTCAGGAAAAAGGAGCGCGTTTCGAATACAAAACGAAAACGTTAACGTTAAAAACTAGTCCGTATTTTGTTACGAATGTAACGCAAACCAGTGTGTCGTGCAAAAACTGCACAATGCCTACGTCAACAATTTACTATAATAGAAGCAATTACGTCTAATTCAAGGGCATAGTTATTTAATAAAATTGCAATATGAAGTTGCATTTAAATCTACACACCTATAAAAATACTACTGTATTATACCTGTTTATACTTAGGCAAGTATATAAGCACCTATATACGAGTTTATGTTCAATACACTGGAGTTTTAATTTTCAATTTAGCAAATCCAATTACACTGTTCTCACATAATTGAACTATCTAAATTATGTAACAATGCATTGTGAAAAGTGATTGAAAAAGAGTAGCCATGGAGGTTTTTGCTCGTTCTCCTCCATAGGAATCTACACTTTGGAACGATCGAATAGCTTCACAAGAGGACAGACGGACAGACTGACACATATAAAGTTAAACCTTATGGTATCTTTTTTGCTTGACGTTCAAAAGTGCCTGTTGTGGTCTACTTGAAATAAAGAATTTGATTGATTGATTGATTGATATGGAAAATCCATACTTTTCCAGATTATAAAAAGTTATGACATTTTATTTTCAAATAACTGTTCGGAACCGTTTTTTTATGTTATGTTAATAGTTCGGCAAACGAGCAGACGGATTACCTGATGGTAAGCAATCAGCGCCGCCCATGGACACCCGCAACAAAGGAGTTACAAGTGCGTAGCCAATCTTTTGGGAATTAGGGATTTGGAGATTTAGGGATTGGGGAGGGATTAGAGAAGCGGAAGGATTGGGTCTCCGGTAACCTCACTCACACGACGAAACACAACGATGTGGTTGTTTCACGCCGGTTTTCTGTGAAGCCGTGGTATCACTCCGTAAAAAAGATGTACCTCAGTTTACCTCGAATACCCTGATCGTGATAGGTAGAATGTGGAAGTAAAAAAAGGTCTGTGATTAAATAAACTTACTACGGAAATGATTCTATTACGGATCATTAAGTGCAATAGCAATCACTGACCCAATTGCAATCAATTGGTCATTATGTCATTTGTTGTTCCATTGTGTGTTGAATATTAATGACGTCTGTACTTATAGAGAAATTGCTAACTAGATTCTATTTAGACATTTACTTAATTAGGTATCAATATTTTATTGTATGTAGAAAAAATTCTGCTGAATTACATTTTATACGACCTTGCCTTGTTGTGTTTTTTATTTGCAAACAGATACATAAAATCATTTAAAAAGGTTTTATATTGTGTTTGTAGAATTAAAAATGTTGTTAAAGGAGTATTTGTACAATATTAAATTGGATGTCCGGAAGACAGCGTTTTTTTATTTAGTTATTTCTAAAGACAAATTTAATATAAAACGATAATTTATTTAAAATATAATAAAGTTAAGTATAGAGTAGAGAAACTATACGATATAAACGGATATAAATTACTAAAATGTCATTAGTGTACTCGTAAATTATTACATACATAAAATATCTTGGATTTTCATTAAATTTTGTTTATTTTTTTATTTCCAAACAAATGTCTGTTCAAAATTATTTTTCAGTTTATTACCAGCCAGCACTTGTCTGTTATTTTTATCTTGAATAATGTTAAAATTAGTAAGTAGTAAATACTCTTTTGTGGCATAATTTTATGTTCGCAGAGGGGTGAGCGTCCTTTGTTGTCTCGGGAGACAAAGGACTGCTATCGATTCTTACACCGGACGAAATAAAATTTGAATTTTGTTTGCATTGCCTTATTTTTCTGAATTTTTCTTTCATTATTTGATAATTTTTCTATAATGACAAAGAGTAATATAATGTAATAGTTGACATACTTGATTAATTGATATACAACATTAAATAATATATGTATACCTACATATTTTTTTTACTTTTCACAGATCACAAATGCAATCAAAAAAACAAGCTTTTACCCAACTATACACAGTAACAGTAGAGAAGGCAATAACCACACACAAACTAAATCAATACCCGAATATTGGAAGACCTATCCAACCAAAAAGTGGAGGCCATCCATCCAAATCAATCCAATTTATCCTTTAATTAAATTAAACCGGTTAAAACTTGCCGTTGACGTGGCCTAGGCCCAACGAAGCCAACGGAGGCCTTACTAAATCCGGATTAGTACGTCACAATCGGAAATTAGGTCGTTCCAAAGACTCCGACATCGATTTCGTTTTAACTCAACGTGCATGTTCTGTGTGTCAATTGAATTGAATTTTCTCTTAGTTCTAAGGCGCCTTAGTTTGTTTTTTCTTTCTTTCAACGTAGGTAGGTGTTAGTGTTTTGTTAAGAGCAATCTATCTTCGTGTGAATTTTTGCTATTGTTATATGGAAAAGAATGAAACATGAAAATGAGTGATGTATCAACAAGTTTTCATCAGAGGATCGAGAGGACAAGGTATAAATAAGTAGAAACCACCGTATTTTTTAATGGTGGATGGGTGATTTTAAACTTATACTTTAAACTTATAAGTTACGTTTAACTCTAGGACTACTATGACGTTATTCGACATTAAAGTATATTATTACATTTTTATTATGGAATATGGCGGCAATACAACGGATGGTGCACCTGGAGGTAAGTAATTATGGCACCGCCCCTGGACACCCGCAACAAAAGAACAGTTGCAAAAGTGCGTTAAAGAGGGAACATGGAGGATATAATATTGGATAAACACAACGCAATTATAGTTACACGCCGGTTTTTTTACTATTATTTTTGCTATCTTTTACTTTTCAGGCACTTGAATCTATATCAAGGTATAGATTCAAGTGTACAGTTATATTATGATAATATAATTTTAATAATAATTTTATCAAAAATAAATAATATTTTCTGTGAAACATTAAATAATTATTGTTAATTTTACCGGCTTACTCACTATTGGATGCAATAATGCTACTCATGAATATGTCACCCATCATATATCTTGAATTTAGTTATATATAAACTAGTTATGTCACTAAATGGTAACGCGAGCAAGGCAAAACATAATAATTAATTCTCATATAGTGTTGACTCAAGTTTTAGTTGGTAAAGGTATATTAATTTTATCCCAACAGATCCCAACTGCCCCAAAATGATTAGTAGCCAAAGTCTTCGTTTTGACAGCTACGAATTACCCCGTAATTTTCCGAGAAACTTGAGGAAAACTCAATTACTTAAGCTCCAAGTTCACGTACAAAATCCAATCCTTAAAAGGCCAAGGTAGAATTATGTAAGAGAAAAAAAAAAGATTGTAAAAAAGGTTGCACATTATGCGCAAACTGGAGCAAAAAAGAATTAGCTCGGCGGTTCACGTGTCACCCTGACCTACAAGTTTCAAGGCAACGAAAATTGTTTGCCAAGATTTACATCGTGCCTCGGCTTTTTCCAGCTTACGTACGGAACCACGGAGCGCTTATTCGTTGCTCAGAATAGCTTACTTTACTCGGTGTGGCGATTAAATTGGGTCACTTTTCTCGAATCGGTGATAAAGATGATACGATTTACGCAAACGTGCGATTCGGGGTGTTGCGATTTTTGACACGATTTTTCGCTTTCGGGATTTTTTGTCTGTTTGCGAAGAGAAATATAGTAACAAAATAGTATAAAACAAAGTCTCCTTTTGTGTACCTTTATCCCTATGTACGTTTGAATCTTTAAAACAACGCAACGGATTTGAATACGGTTTTGTAAATGTATAAAGTTATTAAAGAGGAAGGTTTATATGTGTGATAACATCTATTAAATAGTGGAGAAATTGAGTACCAACATTGCAACCGTGCGAAGCAGAGGCGGGCCGCTAGTAGCAGTAGTATATTTAATTTATTCAGCTATATTAAGAAAACAGCCTAACATAATCAATTGTGTATAAGATTGAATGAGATATGGAATAAATGTTTTAATAGCCAATAATGTAACACAATGACGCTATTTCCTCTCGTCCCGATGGTTCCCGACCTTAATAAAAGGCTTCAACCCGATTACGAGATCAGCCGTGCGCTTAATTAAACGTGTATCCCATAAATAAAATGTTATATGTTCTTAAATATACTATTTGTTACGTGAGTTAGACATAAAACATAAATAATCTTCTTTATATATAAAAATATCGTGTCACGTGTTTGTCCGCGATGGACTCCTAAACTACTAAACCGATTTTAAATTTGATTTACATTCCGTGTGCATTTTAATCCAACTTGAAAGATAGGATAGCTTACATCTCAATTTGTAGTCACATGAAAGTGGTTTTTGGCACTGTGTCTGCTAGTTTAGAAAATCATCCATTAACACATTCAGTGCCCCCGACGCGTATGTGCGTGCGAGGAAACGCACATACGCGTCGGGGGCACTGAATGTGTTAACTTCTCCTGCCCTGGGTGAGAGAGAGAGAGAGAGAGAGAGAGAGAGAGAGAGAGAGAGAGAGAGAGAGAGAGAGAGAGAGAGAGAGAGAGAAAGAGAGAGAGCGAGAGTATCAGACTCTTACTGACTAAAAATCAAGCCGTCTCATCTCGCCGCGGTGAGGCATTTATGACAACACAACAACAAAACGGGATTGCTTGTCATCAGGAAATCCGTCTGCACGTTTGTAGTCCTAGGTATCACATAAATTATTTTTTATCCAAACTAATATTATTAATGCGAAAGTAAATCTGACTGTCTGTCTTTTCTTCACGCCTAAACTACTGAACCGATTTCTGTGAAATTTGGTACATACATAGTTTGGAACTCGAGAAAGGACATAGGATAGTTTTTATACCAACAATCTGCAGGAAGTGACAATTCTACACGAACAGATTCGCGAGCAAAAGCTAGTTTATCTATATTATTTATAATGTTATATTTTATTTCATAAAGTTTTTAGTAATTTCTTTTTAAGGATCTAAAACATAGGTAACTAATTACAAAGTATTCCATGAATCGTCTACGTCCATATCATATCCAAAAAGAGTGTCAAAAAAACTTGACTGGAACTAAAAATATATATCTCCTGCATAACAATATATCAGCTACCAATTTCACCAACTCAGTACTAACGTTAACACAAGTGATTACCCCGGCTTTGTCCGTAGCTTTCTTTCTTTTCGCCCTAATCCCGGGTTTTTACCGAAGCCCTATTGATCCTTACTAAATAGGCAACGAGACACTACGGTCTCAGGTCTACATATTACGGCTTCTACCAACAAGAAGAAACATCGAATATTCCCTTACGACTTTGTTATTGGGATGTCATATTTTTGTCTTGGTGGTTAAAGTCATGGAGATTTTTCACAGTAACTTTTTTTTTATGTAATAGTTCGCCAAACGAGTAGACGGATAATCAGATGGTAAGCAATCAGCGCCGCCCATGGACAGCCGCAACGGAGGAGTTACGAGTGCGTTGCCGACCTTTTAGGGATTAGGAATTTGGAGATTCCGGGATTGAGGAGGGATTGGGGGAGGGGAGGGACTGCCTCTGGTAACCTCACTCACATGGCGAAACGCAACGCTGTGGTTGTTTCACGCCGGGTTTCTGTGAGGCCGCAGTGGTATCACTCCGGTCGAGCCGACCGATTCGTGCCGAAGCATGGCTCTCCCACACTTAAAGCTTTTGCCAACTTTAATCGTAGAACCAGAATGAAAAGAAGCCTCTGTTAATCCATACTAATCTATTTTTAAGTTAAATCAAAAAATCTACCCAACCTTACAAACTTACGCTTTTTAAATGGTACTAGTCATACCTAGATGACTAAGGAAATCATCGTGAGAAAACCTTGATGCAATTATTTCTTGTTCAACTAATTAAATTATTAAGAATACAAAACAATTTATTTGGACACTATTTCGTCTGGTAGTAGGTAAGTGATAACGCGGCTTACGATAGATCACGCCTACCTATAAGCTGTATAGATCCTTGAAGGCGCCTAGGTTAACCCTTCGGGGAACACACACTCTAGCAAAGAGATCCACTCCTTAACAGTCCTAATGAAAAATCTTAAGGCAAAATGTTTCGTAAATTTTATTGTCACGCACATTTTAATTTTAATATTTGGTAAATTAATAATAGTATCTAATAACAGAAAAAGCGTACACATATAATTTATAATGAAATTCGTTAACAACACTGGGTATTAATCGATGCGTAAAACTGGTGTTTAAAACCGTTAATCAGCGCTTTTTCATGTTACGCAACGGCATATAAATAACAGTTTAATTAAAGCATAACTGCTTAATTAGTAAAATGAAATTATTACTGTTTTCATAAAATATTGATGTTAAAATAATAATTATGGGATTTACATGTCCCAAAGTACAGGAGAATTTGGTGTTAAAGTATATTAGGTAAGTAAATAAAAAATAGGAACAAGATTTAAAGAAAAATATTATCAATAGAATAATAATATTATTAGGTAATATATAAACGATCCTGTGTCGTGTGTCACACAATGCTGCTCATGAATGTGAGCCCCTAGCATTGTTTGAAACTAGTCGAGTTCCTTGTCAATCAGCTACGTTAGTAAGCCTTTAAATATAATAATGAAATAAAAAAACTTTACGAGATTTTTAATACGATAGTTGTATCTATTTTCTGTTTTCAAATAAATCAATAGGTACATGGTTTCTATGATAATCTTCGATATTACTGCATAGTTGCATAGGGATCCAAGCTTTGCTATCTGCACGCGAATTCAACATTAGGGACAGTAGACTTCGAAAATCTACATTCTGAACCTATTTTAACGACTTTTGTACAACTTTGCGAATTTATGCCAGGTAGGTAAAGTTCAAACAAAGTGGGTCAAGTTTGACTTAGCCGCAAACGCGGAAGGTAATTTTGGTGTTCAATAGATTTTTTCCGTCGTCCCTACTCGAACGTGAGCCAATTTCAAATCAAAGCAACTTTCCAACAAAGAGAAATGAACTTTATAGTATAAAAATAAAGTTTAATTTCCAGTACCTATTAAGTTGTAAGTAAGAGCCCGGATTTTATTCCATTAGGATGTTAGTTAACAATCTATTAAATGTTGTTTTGCTAACTTTGTAGGGTCTTTTAGGTCGAGTTTGGCTTGGCAGTGTTTTCGAATTCCCTATATTTTATCACTTGTTTCAATCGGGAAAGGAATACGTAGCCTAGTTCGTTTTACAATATGGAGGCTGTGTCATATGGGGAGTGCGGAAAACACGTGTATAGTGTCACAAGGCATAAACCTTTTGTGGTAGATATTAGAGATAGAAAAAGCGGTAACTTTTTCTTCTTGTTCATAACAGTTTCCATTTTTATCACTATCAAAATATTCTGTAGTGTAATAGTAATCGGATAGGCATTCTTGAAAGCATTTCTACTACTAGTTTGAGTGGCGTTTGAATCAGTCTTGCAGAGTAGGGGACGAAGGGATGTAAAGTCTTTTATAAGTCATTGCCATTTAAGTGTGTTTTGCATAGGAAAATAATGAGGGAATAATCAGTAAATACTTAGACATACAATTAAAATCTGGGAGAGTAATCTTTGGACCGATTTTGTTGACTCAAACAAAATGATACACAAAGTGTAGCATTGTGGTGTTTCGTCGTATGTGTGAGGTTACCGGAGGCCCCTTTGTTCCTCTCCCAATTCCCAACGCCCAATTGGTCCAAATACTTTACAATCCCCGAAAGGACGAGAACTATCTTTTAACAAGTCTGGTGTTGTAAAAGTCCTTAAGCGTCTCTGAACGCTAACCATCATTTCAAATGTTCCTTTTGCCGCCTTATATCATAAAAAAGCCTATGAAAGATAAAACACAACATATCCTGCCAAACCTTTTCAGAAACCCTAGATACATATAATGTTACCCAAATATGTACAAATGAGTTCGTAATTAGTTTTTGTTTGTTGAACCAAAACTCTTTGTTGGCTTCCGATTTCTTATTAAAATTTAAATCAACTCCTAGAGAGAGTTAAGAATTATTTTATTTATTTGTATTATTACACCTGTATAAGTCGAAATTTAGATTAAGAACTTTCTGACTCAGTCCTTGATTAAAATACGGCGCGGAAAGAAGTGGTGGGTGGTGGAAGTGTTTTTAGTGGGATTTATCGGCAAACGAGCAGACGGACCATTTGATTGTGAGCTATCCGCGTATCCTACCTATACCCAGATTTGTAGGTGTTGTGCCGGCTTTTTAGGGTTTAGGAATTTGGGAAGGGAGAGAGATGGAGGATGGGACTTCGATTACCTTACTCTTGCACCGAAATACAACGAAACCACTGTTTCACGCCGGCTTTCCGTGACTCCTAACGGCCTTGCGTTCAGCACGACTAGGCGCCAATCGTGCTAAAGCACGGCTAGGCTAAACACAAACGCAAATGCTTTAAAAATCAATTAATATTGCGATGGTTAAATAGATACGTGATTTTTAGATTCCTACATAACTTCCAATTGTCACACTCCTAGATTTTTTTCGAATACGTTGTGGGCATTATTGATTCTTAACCACATTAGTCTTAAAATTTTAATTTCCATGAAACGAATGCCAACTGTCCTATACAACTTATAATAGGAGACAATGCATTGGTTAGAGTATTTGTAAGACATTATTACGGTTAAAACTTACCAGAAGCAAACTTCTGTACGCGGTTATTTAGTCAGCAGTAAAACTCAATAAACTTTTACAGTTTAAAACTAAACCCAACACTTTAATGATAGTCTATCAACTAAATAATACCTCATCAAACATTCGAGCTACTTAACAAACTGCTGAGACACATCAAAAGCTTACTTTTTAATTTTAATTTATTTAGCCCAAACTCTCAAGTTTTGGGACGAGGCCGAAGGTATATTATGTGTGGGTAATAATTGCTGTAACTCTTGACATTTAAGTTTGGAACTCGCCCTCCGTTCGTTAACAAATGATTTTAATTTGATAACAAATTGTTAAATTAGTTGTAGACTGAATTTTGCGAGCATGGAATTAATTGATTATTTGTAGGGTTTTATTGGCTCATAAATGTCAAAATTCTGTGTTGTAGATTGATGGATGGTGAAGCTAAGAATAAGAATACGATATTGTGTGTATCGCTCCATATTTTAATTGGTACAGAATTACAATTGCGATAAGGCAAAAGTAAAGAAATGTTCTTTTTCGGATTCTTTGCCTAAACATTAGTGTTACACTGTTCTCACATATCAGAACCGACTAAATGATGTTACAAAGAAATGAATTGTAAAACTGATTGAAAAAGAGTAACCATGAAGTTTCTTGCTCGTTCTTCTCCATAGGAAACTACACTTTGGAACAAGCTTCACTAGAGGACAGACGGACAGACTGACAAGCTTATAGTTAAAGCTATTGAAATACTTTTTATCTTTTTTTGTGTGTGTGTGCTTACTGTGGTCTAATTGAAACAAATGATTTTAACTTTGACTTTGTTAAGAAAACTTGACGGCATTCTGTTTATTGTCAGAAAAAAACTAATTTCAAAGACTTTTGATGACACGTTTTAAGATGGTGATCTAGCATCTTCGATTGATCTTGAATGGTAGAAATATCTAACAAGTTATTCATAGTCAAATACACAAATAATAAAACACTAGTTAACTATGTAATGTAAGTCTTCTTGCCTAATTTGCACCACGCAGTGTATGCGCAAGAATGTGCCGGCCGTGGACCCGGCCAGGAGCAGAAAAACGAACGGGGTGGCTTTTAGCGGTGTCAGTAATAGTCTGACCATTCCTCTGGCTCCACACAGGGCGAATTAAGCCATTTCATGATTTTCCCATCACAAAAAGGCCTCTGAAGAACATAACAATGCATACATACTAGTTACATAAACATAGTTAAATAAGAACCTAGATAAACATATGTTGTAGTACACACTTATTACAAGACAATTACTGAGTAATGACACTATATTCTAAGAAATACCTAAGCAAACTAACTGTAGTTGTATGTGAACCTACATAGAACATTATAATACATATGTAAGTAAGAACATACTTATTTGAAATGCTATAATTTGTAAAATGTGTGCAAAATTTGCTAACGTGGGCTAATTTGGATGACAACGAATTCATGTAAACAGAATTAATGTACTTTAAAAATTATGTTATTTTATGTTATAGTCTATGCAAGCTTCAAAAAGTATTTATGCGATATCTTTTGATTAAATTGTACTATTTCAAACCTTGACCTTGAAGTGATATTTGACATACCTACAAGCGAAATATTATATTTAGATATTGTGTTCTACACGACACCTAGAAAACGAATATTTTTTGCTTGACAAGTTTTAAGTAACTTTTTTTGTTCGGAAAAAACCTAGTGTTCATGGGACAGAAGAAAAGCTGCGGTAGCAGGATTACCAGCAAAAGTTACAAGTGTTTTAAAAGATGATAACAAAATGACACCTAAATATAAAGTCTTTAATTCTGAAATGCTTAATAAAAAGAAAAAGAAGACACGTATTCCAGTTCACATCCAAGTAGGCAGTAAAGTAGCTTAAAAGACTGTAGGTTAAGTTGAAAAGTCCGCCTATGATCGTGAGTGCCACAAAGTGTTCGGAAAATGTAAAATGTATAAGACTACGAAATACGAATGGAACGATATATTCCTTAAAATTTCTCTCATTTCTAGCTTTCAAAAGAAAACCTTTGTAGAATTTTGGAGAGTTTTTCCGTGCACATGAAGTAAGTGCTGGAAGGTAAACTTGCATGTCTGAGTAACTTTTGGTTATTTTTTGTTTGCATTTGATATTTCACTTGATGTTTGAAAAGGCATGTAAGAAATTGTAGACTTCAAAATACTTTTTAATCTTTTTCTTTTTGAGGAAGAAATCTTTAGTTTGCTTCTCAAACAGTGTCAGACTCTTATTGAGTAAAGATCTCCTCACTCTTTCTCCTGCTCCGAGCTGAGTTTACGATATAAATTATTGGGCTTATACCCTCAACACTCACTGACTGAACAGAATATCTACTGGTTTAAATATAAAGTGTGGTTTGTAGTTGTAGCGTTTGAATAGGACGTTGCTGTGTGGATGATTGCAGATTAAAAATTAATTATAGATCCTATTGTGTATGATTAAGCAAATAACCCAATAATTAAATCGATAAAAAGCATTTCAAGTTGAAAATTGACATTAAAACTCAACGCTTTATTAAAATCGATTTTAAATGCGATCATTGAACTTGATTCAATAATCGTTTTATAGAGTACTTATAGAAAATCGGATGTGCTGAGCACGTATCCGATTTAATCGGGCCACGGCACTGCAGTGTCTTCATTTCCGTGACACTGATCCGTTGTAACGAGGCTAGATGCCAAGATTTTTTTGCTTTTTTTATTTTAAGAAGAATTCTTTGTAGTTTTTATGCTTAGTTTCAGATGTGGTATTCGCATTATAAAAATAGGCGTTACTTAAAATGTAATTAAATCGTACCGGGGATGTCCAGCGCATTAATATACCTAACTAACAGTCTCACACTCTCTCTTGCCCTCAAGTGAGCGAGAGAAAGGAGTAGATGATTTTTTCCCCTCAATAAATACACCATTATTCATAAGTAGTTATATCTTGTTAATAAATGCTGGTAGTACAACACAGATACCCATCATGAGATTCTGATCTCTCTTATTGTATGTTCATTGCCATTGTCCCTTTCCATTGTTTTTACATTTTAATCTGACCATCCAAACTTTAAATCACAACAACTTATGTGTATCCCGAACCCATCATAATAGCCATCTTTATGTGAAACTGATTTAGAAAGAGTAACCATGGAGTTTCTTGCTCGTTCTTCGTCATTGGAATCTACACTTTGGAACGAGCAAATAGCTTCACTAAGGACTGACCATCTCATCTATAAATTTAGTTTGACGTTCAAAAGTACCTATAAGGGTCTAATTGAAATAAATGATTTTTGACTTTCGTCATCCATGCAGACAGATCACCTGATGTTAAGTGATCAGCGTCGCTCATGGACGCTAACTTCACACGTGACGACGTGTGAAGTTACAGGCATGTTTCCGGCCTTTCAAAAAGGATCACACACATTTCTTGACGGTTACAATTATCATCATCAGGTTAAAGGCCTGTTCTAACCCAGAGAAGGTACTAGCTCTAATCACCATGCTCGCTCAAATGAACTCTACGAACGGAACGGAATAATTAAAGATTAGACGTTTCTCGATTCCTTACCATGTTTCCTTCACTTCATGTTTACGATACAATAACTGAACATAAAAAAAATCCATGTGCTGGCAGCAACATGACTCCGAAAATTGCCTATTAAGCGGTTCAATTTCACAAAAAGTAATTATGCTTAAATAATTTCACTGCTATTGTTCATTCGGGGATAATTTGAATTTGACCTCTCATGGGCGCAGTCAGGCCTGGCTGGCAATCACAGCTAATAAATAGGTTTAAAGCCGGTCACATACTTGTTTTATAGACAAAGATATCGTGGGATGCAATGCGACAAAACAATATGATTTCAAATACATAATGGCCGGGAAGACACTTTTAATTCTGGTCCTCTGGTGTTGCAGGTGGCGAATATTAGTGTTACCTACTCAGTTTTTACATAACAAAACTGATTTAATAATGTACCTAATAAAGAATTGGATTGTAAACCTTATTGAAAAATTGGAACCATCGAGTGTCTTACTCGATCTTCTACATAGGACTTTGAAACGAGCAAATATCTTCACCAGGGCGTAGACCGACAGAATGGCACTACTTTTTAACTGATAGTTTGACATTTAAAAGTGGTTTTTTAATGGTGTAACTGAAATAAATTATTTGACTTTGACTTTGACTTTGGCGCTACTAATAGCTTACCATTAGTCGTGAAAAAGTTTTCTCATATCATCATTTATGAATCCCATGTAATACTGGCCAAATACACTGAAACCGTCCAGACTTTTTGTTATTACTGAGACATTTTCAAATAACGAAAAAAAACAAATCCTTTTTCCGAGAACCGCCACACGTGCCATAACTAAAACAGACAGGCAGAGATTTGAAAATAGAACACCTATTTTAAAATTCAGAATGATTGATAAGGATCTTAACATTTCTTATGTAAAAAGCTTTGTGATAAGGGTTATGTTATGGTAGCAATTCACATTATTTTAGTTTTAGATAACATTATAAATATTATACTTTCTGTTTTAATCAAAAATATTTTGCTAATCTTTTTACCTTTACATAAGTTTTATACATAAACATGTTTATTAAGTGACCCACCCAGGTTTTGTATGAGTGCAAAGAGGTCTAAACTATTTAATAGATGTTTTTATACATCAAAACTTTCTGTTCAATCACTCTATCTATTATTTTCCATAATTTTTGATGACCACAGTACAAACACAAAATCTGTTGCGTAGTTTTATAGACTTAAGCATACAAATGGATAAAGGGACAGAGAAAGCGACTTTGTTTCATACTATGTAGTAGTTCAGTATTTACATCAAAAAAAATACATTACCAGAGGAGCTGAGGACAGTAATAAAAACAATATGAAACATTTAGCTACGCATCAATCACGTACAATAATACTCAATATTGTCAACCAATATAAAAAATGACAATCACAACAAAGAGTGGTTACATAATGAACATAAAATACAACTGTCGGAACATCCTGTAGTTCAATTGATACGACTGCACCTAGTTGCAATCGCTTCAATTGGATGTCGGGACCTTGACACGGCTGCGTTGGTCAATATATTATGCGCTCACACGTTCGTGTATTACAATATAATGTTGTCGTAAACATTCATAATCATTAATTATTTTGTACTCACAAAGACATAATAATACTACAAATTGAATCTATATAAAAATCAATGCCACTATTCGTTGTACCTAATGTTATAACTCAACAATGCCTTTACCATTTTGACTAATTTTGGTCTTGAATTAGTCGTGGAAGGCAGAGAAGGTTTGTAAGCAGAGAAATTTTAAAAAATCTAGAAAAGTGTGAAATCGCCATCCACGACGGCGGAGCCACGGGCGACCGCTAGTATTACAATAAGGGTCTACATATTACATTGTCGTCGTGGTGGCCCAGACGTTCAGGCTCTATTCTTCGAGTACCTGAACTGGTAAGTACCAGTGTAAGTTTTCCCAAGCTTTGTAAGATTATAAGACGCCACTGACATACAGTGAAGGTCGTGAAAAACATCGTGAGGAAACCTGGTCTAATCATTTCTAATTCTAAATTTAAAATTGCCCATCCGACTAGAGTAAGCGTGGTATTAATGTACGATAAGAAGTCCTTCGTGTGAGAAAAGGCCTTTGCTCAGTAGTGGGCTCTTAAAGTTGATGATGTGACCTACATATTTTTCTAAGAGGCATGGGAGCGCTAGCCTGACCTTGATCATGGTGTATTATGAAATTATGAACTAATATAGCACGAATATTGGGGTAATCTTAATTATTTTTTGGCACAACACCTACTATCCTTTTGAATGTTATTAGTAGATTCTTCTACTTAATCTGGCTACTGAGAACAACAAAATGATATATATAGAACACGATATTTAGTTATACACCAATTGTCAAAGTTATTAAACTAATGTTTATAGTAAATAATTCCAGTGTCATACCAGTAGCTAGGGGTCTACACCGCAAATACCACTAATGAACCAGTTGCTTTATGTAAAAGCGAAATAGATCGCTTGTTCGAGAAAAGCGCTATTGGAATTTCTGCTATGAAAATCCTGGTTATAAATTTGTACTAAATTAGGGTCAGAATTTGTAATTTCAGTTGAAAATTATCGGTGCTAAATAATGTAGGTACTACGGTGAATAGCAATTCGAGTATCGCTTTTCGTGTAAAATTTATAATTCATTTCGTCCCAATCCGGTTTCTTATTACGCCAATCAATTATTTATTGTTATTGAAAAACAAATCCTCATCGAGGACTCTATGCACTAAAAGGAGTTATTACTTGTAAATAATAGAAGCGTAATAAACACCTCTATTCCCCAGAGAATAAAGACCAATTGCTAAGTTAGCGTAAAACTTATTACAGCGAAAATTGGAGCAGCTGCCCACAAACTATTTGAAGTAGTGGCTGTTGGCATTTGTATACATTTTCTTGGAGAAAATGCGCAGTGACTAGGCGTACCAGGAGCTCATAAATTGTAGAAGGCTGGAAGATATACGATTGCTAACGATGGAATTTACTTTTAAGAAAACATTTCTATGTAGGTACACTTGTTATTATAAACGCTGAGAAACTGAGAGGCTGCTCATTTTGCCCAGCGAAAATTACCACTAGTGACGGTATATGGAGGTAATTTACGAATATCGGAGCTAGTTCAGCCCTTCGGGATGTTGGGGTTAGGTCCTAATGACCAAGAGGATCCTTTACGGTGTGGTAAACTTCGTGTGCTTAGTTTGAAGACTTGGACCTTAGAATATTTGTCATGGAATATCACCCCATAAAGATTAGTACATCGTTGTCATTTTGGGTTTAATCATAATCATTAGGTATACGTAATTACATTTATATATGTCACATTAAATAAAAATCCAGCAATATACTATATTTAAAATTAAATTCAAATATTATTAAGTGGCCAAGAGAGCGTAAATGTACGAACGGGCCCCAAAAGTGTTGTTGGTCTGTAACTTTGGTCATACTAATCAACATTTTTAGACCAAATTCTGTAAACAAATCAACTTTATTATAAGAAGGCGCTACACGCTGTGTAGCGTCTTCTTATTATCTATTCATGCTGTGGACGCAAATGCACTATCCATTACCTTTATGAAGTTATCCAGATTTCCCTCGCTTTTACTAAAATGCGAGCTTCTAAAATTGCAGTAATGTATTAGGCAGAGGCATGTTGCCAGGACTTTTACGAGCACAACCTCTTATTTCTGCGGGAAAACAAACTGCCGATATTACAGGTATGATTATTTCATTTCCAACAGCAAACAGACCTCGCGTTCCCCAAATTACATTCATCCATCACATTGAAAACGCAATAAAGAGCTCAAATCAGTCAGAAAATAATACCTAATTAACATAGTTAGACTTTTTGAGGTTAGAATGTAAAGAATTTTAAATGACCTGAAATTGGGTAATGACTGAAACGGGGTGATAAAAATGATTTATTTGACGGTGATTAAGGGAGACAAGTAAACGGTTTATTTCGTCATTAAAGGAAGGTGTCTTCTTGACGGTAATATTTTATTATTTCATGCTCCACTTTAACGAGGTGAGGTTTACGCGATGTCAAAGTTAAGTGCAGCGCTTTCTCTGTTGTTTATTTTATCATGTTCGCTACGTGGAACAGTTCGCCGAGATTTCCGAGCGCTGGTTCGTTAGCTTGCCAATCGATATTTATATTTACTCTAGCACAGACATTATCATAACGTTTGTGCCTCTTCATATTTACTCTAATATTCAGTCGTGTTTGACTTCGTCAATTTTAGCTTTGATAAATAAATTTTCTGTTTCAAAATGGATATTTTAATACTACACGGTTAGATGAAGCTTTTGTGAAAAAAACACATTGTGATTATCGTCATGTGTGTAGTGATTACTTTCACAGTGGAGAATAGTTTTATGGCTTTTTATTTTTTGGAATATGATCCTTTAGCACATGTAAAACATTGTTTACCTACTAACGGTTGGAAAATCATTCTCTTTTACACAGATGGTAAGCAATCAGCGTCACCCATGGACACCCGCTACATAAGATGAGTGAGGAGGCGGTTGACAGCCTTTTGGAGTTTAGGGTTTCGGAGATTTAGGGATTAGGTGAAAGGAAAGAATTGGGCCTCTGGTAACCTTAACCACGCGGCGAAACACAACACTGTTTTGTTTCACGAATGTTTACTGAGGAGATGTAGTGTTACCTCGATTGAGCCGACCTGTTCGTGCCGAAGTTTGGCTCTCAACACTTGTTTAATATATTTTATACCTAAATCTTAGGAATAGTGTTAGACTAAATTCGTGACCTTACTAAATTGTTTGCTCCTAGGTAATCCTGTAGAATGGTTTGGACAATGTAATTAAAACCTTCATATTATACGAAGATGAATCCAGTTTGAAACTGAAGAGACTATGAGGCTGATTTTAGCTTTGATGTAAGTAATGTTAACATCTTAAATAATTACTGCTGAAGTAATTAACGTAATTACGTGATTGTAGGCAAATGTTTCAGGATTCTTGTATGTGCTAAATCTCGTTTAATTAATGTTGAAATTTAAGTAGACGTGTTTTGTTAAGTTAAATTGTTGTATCTCGACTTTCGAGTAGTTAGTTAAGTTATAATGTTTGTTAAGGTAAGTCGTCGCGTAACATATTGAGGGTTTGATAAGCTCAATTTTTTTGTTTCTGGTCTAGGGCCCACTGCCCTTTGGGATTAGACACACGAAGGAAAATTGCTTAAAGATTGTACTTAAATGTGTTACAAGACGCAAGTTTTAGGCATGGAAAAAATCAACGCCTGATGGCATAAATAATTGATGATTTAACTTAAACACTAATGTTCTCCCTGTCAGAAGAGGTTTTTACTCAACTAGGAACACTTCTAAGATGATGATGACTTCATACACACAACGTGAGACAAAGAAGTAATAACACATAGATATGTCACGTTTTTACTGTATCGCAAGTATTGTTCTCAAAGCAAATACATTATTTAACAGATTTCTGCTAAAATTCTACATATAAAATAACGTAGTTATGTTCGACCTTTAAATTCCTGTCTATGACTCAACTTAGTACGGCAGAACAGAATGTTAAATCCATTCTGCAATTATCAATCCTGTACTTATGTTATTCATTCATAAGACCAAGTTTACTGTCTGTTATTTAGTATTATATTCGCTTGCATAACTTGAGAATCGGTGTATTATTATCTAAAGAAGTAAAGAGCGGTTCACTTATGGTAAGTACATTCTCATTTTACCATTAGTCAGTTGTGATACATATAGAAAGAAAATTCGAAACTCGCATTGTCAGTCTTTACGGTTTCTTATCATTACTCTTTAGGGATTATCCGTTCGGGATAAAGAAACGTTATTAACGTTTTACACATTTCATAGTTCATTATTTAATAGTTCCCCATTTTTTTTATTGGATATGATGACAAACGAGTTTATGGATCACCTGATGGAAAAGTTTTTATTACTTATAAAAGTTTTTATTACGCTAGAATAGTTATAAGTGCGGTCCTGAAAGAAATTTGGGGAATTGTAGATTTAAGGACTTAGGATTCGGAGATTGGAGATGGGAGGAGAAGGCTCAGGTAACCTATATACGGTGAAACATAGAGCAGAAGATGTTTCACGTAAATTTTTTTAAGGCTATGATAAACTCCAGTTGTATTGGCCTTATTATGGCAATGTATGGGTATCTAATATTAAAAAAACATATTTTTTTATACAATATTATTACCTACATTGCAACTTGTTGCAGATAAGCGTGTCACGATTAAAACCAGTTCATTGCATAATAACCTGTTATTTTCCGACCGCAGACTGATTATTTAACCTGTAGTTAAACTGCTACTAGGCTGGGAAGAATTTTTGTATTTATTTGTTTTATTTTCCTTGTTGAATGACTCAGAATAGAACAGGAAGTAAATCAATAACTACTAGGTGTGTATGGTAGCTTTAATTTTCATATATCCTTATATTGTTTGTACTTTACAGTTTGTATGCTTGGCTGTTGATTTACAAGTAGGTACGATACCATGAAAAACTATTTGATGACAATCAATATAACATTCTTGATATAAGTATGGTCTATATGTTTTTTTAGCTTATTTCTAATGAAAGCAGAAGATGAATAGACGCCATGATGCCATAAATGTCACATTTAAGTACTCACTGGATGCTGGTCTCTAAAAAAGGCTTATTTTAAGACTGACATTTAGGACAACAACTACAAAATTAAAAGCTACAGTTCTTTAATAGATAAAAACTAACCTTTTCAATTCTTTAAAAAAATCCATATTATAATGGTTTAGACTTAAATAATACGACTATAACAAATTAATTAAAGAAACATTCCATAACAGAATCGCCCTAGCACCACGTAAAATAACATCAATAAAACTCCCCAGTAACTTCACAAAAATAATTACTGGTAATATCCAATAAAGAACGCCATAAAACCATTCGTACACAAATATTATTATTATCGATACATTTCTACAGCTTAATTTTAACTGGCCGTCAGAGAATTAAGGTCAATTTATAGGGGTCGCTGTGACTGGAGAGGTAAAGGTTACACTATCTTAATTTAGATTACCTACTCCACTTTGGAGCTCTCCAACTCCAGTTTAATATTGACTAAGATACACATACGAATTTTTTTTTTATTATTATTATTTAATAGGTCGGCAAACGAGCAGACGGATTACCTGATGGTAAGCAATCAGCGCCGCCCATGGACACTCGCAACGGAGGAGTTACGAGTGCGTTGCCGACCTTTTAGGGATTAGGGATTTGGAGATTTAGGGATTTAGGAGGGATTGGGGGAGGGGAAGGATTGGGCCTCCGGTAACCTCACTCACACGGCGAAACACAACGCTGTGGTTATTTCACGCCGGTTTTCTGTGAGGCCGTGGTATCTCTCCGATCGAGCCGACCCATGGCTCTCCCACACTTAAGTAATTTATAGTAACAACAATAAGTTATACTAAAGTCAGTTACTTAATTTCATGTTAAGAGGTTTACTCAATACTCAAGTAAATTTAAAACCTTTTTTATGGAATAGGAGGCAAACGAGCAGTTGGCACATGATGGTAAGCAATGGCATACAACTGGCTTCTAGCAACGCTTTTTTTGTCAGGGGAAAATTATCAAATGACTTCTCCCGCCCAGGGTTAGGCGAGAGAGAGTGTCGGACTCTTACTGACTAAAAACCCCCGTTCCTTCTCCTGCTCTGGGCCGAGGCCACGGTGGCTCATTGCGCTTAACCCGCAAGCCCGGCTGTTCTAGCTACGCTTGGGGCTCAATTTTTTATAAGCAGCGTTGCGCAACACACGACTCACGCAGCGAACGACGAGCCCTTAGTCAGGTCCGCAGTCGTTATACTTATATTATTACCCTATCCTAAGTAACAAACAAACAATCCAAAATATAAGCGATGCCTATGGACTCCGTAGAAGTCTCAAATACAGTAATTTCTATTTTTCTATGTTGCAAGCCTTTTGGGAGAAGGGAGGAGCAGGTATTGGGCCTCAAGTGCCTTACTTATACGGCCGAATCAATCCCAGTACTGAGGAATAGCCTCTCGTTGTTCTCTAAAACTCAATTTCAAACTACGTGCAGACTGAAATGTTACAATAATACTTTACCCGACTGAGTCATTTAGGTTGCGCCGACTTTGAGTCCGCTGTTACACTAGCGAAATCACTCAACACACACTCAATCAATGCAGTTGAGATTGAGTTTCATTTATATTGAACTAGCTTCTACCAGCGGGTTTACCCGCGTTATCGCAAATATAGACAGTATTCCATGTGTTATTTCAGACTGCAATCTATCTCCGTGTCAAATTTCATTTAGATTCATTCAGTAGTTTTTACTTGAAAGAGTAACCATCCATACTTATAAACTTTTTTTTTTAAACTTATACCTCACACTAGGATTTTATCTAATATAATCAATTAATGGATTTCATAGAGTTGTTCCATGCAGGGATAGAAACCATCAACTCGCGAAACCATCAACGCTCATAAAAACAAAAGCTTATTTAAGAAGCATAGTGATATACATAATATTAACACGAGGGGGAAAAACAAATATGTTGTCCCTGCCTCCAGGCTTCAGAAAATAAGTAGTTCGTTAAGATGTCAATGTATCCGCTTTTACAATAAAATTCCTAGCGATATTCAAAATTTGAGCCTAAATAAATTTAAAAGTGTAATAAAGGCTAAACTTTGCTGTAAAGCATTTTATAAAATAAAAGACTACTTAGAGGATAGTCAGGCATGGGAATGAGCCGCTGTAATGTCTGCACAGGTCATGTTGACATGTTTGTAACATAAGTTACACTTTTATATACAATTTGACATTACGTTTATTTTTTTATACAATGACATAATCACCTATTGTGATATTTTATTTGACATTTTTTTATTTTATTTATTGACATTTTTATTATTTTATATTATTGTTAGTGTTAGGACCGTGTGAGACTTGCCGTGCTTTTTGATCACCAGTCATCTGCGTTCTGACAGTTTGAGTACTTGCGCGACCCACCCAAATGTTCTTTTGATCGGTATTGTTCGTCGGACAACTCAGCAGCACTAGCTATACTGGTTGCAAACTGACACTTGCGTGCCTGTCTTCAGAACGGGTCCACTTAAACTGGTGTGGTTCTTTCCTCAAAAGACCACTACAGAATGAACTTGCACGATTCTCTCACATTATGTTATTTTTACATTGTCTGGACTTAAAAAGAGACTGATTTCTGAGTTTGTTTCGGCATTTCTTCTCAGAGTAGTCAGATAGGAAATGCCGGCTTCATCTAGTTTTTCACATATAAATTGACGTGTAAAAGTGCCGTTTTATGGCCTATTTGCAAAAATAAATTCATTGTTTCATTGTTATATTGTTTCATTGTTAACTATGCGGTCAATTTACCAATTCCTTTTTTAAACAGTTTTATTTTTTAAGTAAACTTCTACACGTTGGATAGGAGCCGGTTGCCCAGAAACCGCGTCAACTATGAAGCCAATTTACCACTATAAACGTGTGAGGTCAAACCCCACTATGGTACCTACCTATCACCATCTGACTAGAATTTTAATTGAAAGTGATGTTGCAACTCACCTCACAGGCCATTTGTAACGCTCCACACATACCTCTAACAGCTACTTAGTCCAAAGGGTTAATTAATGATGAGATGGGTTCTTCTATACCAATTAAAGTCCTTTGTTTTACGAAAGCTGATGGCCCAAGGGATTATGAGTGAGTTTCGTTTGTTTTGATTTAATATTGTGTTTGAAATGAAATGTGTTTCGATTTTGTATTGTTATAATCCTAAATGATATCACCGTCATTCGGGATTGCAGGTTAAGCGCAATAATGTACCATAGCTTCAGTACCGGAGCCGGATAAGGAACGGGGTGGATTTTAGTCAGTTTTTTTTCTCTTACTGACTACAAACCCCCCTGTTTCTTCTCCTGCTCTGTGCCGAGGTCGTGGTGCCTCATTGCGCTTACCCCGCAACCCCGGAGTCAGTAAGAGTCTGATACTCCCTTTTGCCCAAACCAGGGCTCTATATCAGTGATGATTTTTCATTCACGACAAAAAAGTCAACGTAAATGTAAGTTTGCTTTTTTGAATAATTATCACGTCTAAACTGATATGAAAGCATAAAATTGCAGTTTTGTGTAGAAGTTGGAATCTTCTTTTTCAAGTATATTTTGAATGCGGTGATACAGAGTTAAATGGATAAAGACTGAGCAGCAACACTGTCTGATCAACCTGAACTGCTATATCATACCTGCTTGCCAAGCGTGGAAATTCCAAAAACCCCTTTTACTTATTGGAACTCTTTTGTCAAAAAGAGGACAATCGTAGGTTTTTGATTTTATTTCAGTTAAATGGTTATTATTTTCAAACGTTTTGGAGATTTATTCAATATCTGTTTTATTTTTAAAGCCTAATATTGCGAGCTCTCTCTTGTGCGCTATATGCTCGGTACATATGAAGCAGTGAAACGAATGAATTTCGTACCTAACTTCGGTCATTGGCTTCAATGCGACTGTACAAACATAAAAGGGAGCTAACTAATGAAATGGCATTCAATGTGGACACAACAAATCAATTTGGTGAACTGTGTACCCAATGTCTACATACGTTATAGTTCCAAATTTGAACAAGAGAAATCGCTCACAGCTCAATTCGAAATTTAAATTATATTTATAAAAAAAGTGGAATTTTTCAGAAACAGCCAATCGCATCTCTACTCTTTTGTGCATAGATAAAATAAATGGCTTGTCAACGCCGTAACATTAGGACGATTTGGCGCGCTTTTGTCAAATGACAGCCAGTACTTGACAATAAAAACTTCAGGAGCCATAATAATATTTTAAGTTTGCCATTAGAAAGTCACTTTCTAACATAAATAACGTAATTCTTTTTAATCTATAAAATACTAAATACAATAATTCTATGTGTCGCATTAGAATACAGACTTGGAAATTGTTCCCATAAACGATTTTTTTATGGTCGGTCGGTCGGTCGGTATGGAAGTCGGCAAACGAGCAGACGGATTACCTGATGGTAAGCAATCAGCGCCGCCAATGAACACCCGCAACACCAAAGGAGTTACGAGTGCGTTGCCGGCCTTTTGGGGATAGGGGTTGCGGATATAAGGATCTGGAAGGGAATTGAAGGGATAGGGGAAGGGGCAGGATTGGGCCTCCGGTAACCTTACTCACACGGCGAAACACAACGGTATATCTAGAAAAAACCAATACTTACCACAGTACAGTTCGAAAACTTACTATACTTTATATGAACAGAGCAACATCTAAGACTGAATATTTTATTGAAGGATAGCTTCACAAAGCCTAGGGTATTTTTTAAAGGTCGAATTCGTAAAAAATGTAAGGAACGTGCGCAATTTAAATTGCAATAAAACCGCTTGAAACGTGGCGGTAATGTGAATACCCGTAGGTATATATATACCTAAGTATTGTATTAATATTTTTGCTTTATTCAAGATTTATTGCAATGTTAATGCCTCATTAGTAACTAGAAATGATTTGACGAATAAAACATATTATGTAAGAGTTATTTTAATTTGATCCCCGATTTAAGGACGCCGCTAACAGGCACTAACAGAAAGGTTGAGATTTATCAGAAAGCGTACAGACTCAAAAATATTTCGAATTATTGTGTTAATTTTATCATGAATCATCAACTTAATATACTTACGTTTACACCGAAATGGTTTGTCATTGATATACCTACCTACATGTGAATGAATGATTTCCTACACAAACAGTTCTTGACCACATGATGAGGACAGTAGGATTCCTATTAATCATCGCGTTCGGTACTAGGACGTCATAACCAAGATGGTTGACTCACTATAATTCAGTTACGCAAGATGACAAACAGCTCTATGGTACATAACATGTTTTTCCTCTATTAGCGGGCAGGCGCCAACGTGTACGAATATGTATGTAGGTATTTACTTAGTAAAGTCATCTTTACGCCAGTATTACAGACACAATGATGAATTAAAACTTGGCGGTCGTATAACTTACCTACTAAAAATATATAAACATAGAAAACGTAAATATATAAATAGTGATATTTTTTTTCGAAATGGAGTTACAAAAATGTCATTATTTAAGCAAACATATCAAAGAACAGGTGCTTTTTGGGGTGATAACGGATGATATTTGACATAAATTTAACAAAAGCCAGGGATTGGTGCATGCCCATTCACAATTATGTTTTTAAAATATGATTTTGAAAAACAAAACAACATCAGTACACACAAACCAAAAAAAAATATATATATATGTTAAGTAATAAGTTACTAATAGGTATGCTGAATCACTCGGGAGAATAATAATAAAATATGTTAAATAACCCTACCTGTTGTTCATACAGGTAGATTCTTGGCAAAGTCCCATAGACAATTCGACAAGAAGACAAACTTGATTAAGCGATTATGCCCGCTAAGCACTTAAGGTAGGTACCTACTGCATTTTAAAATATCAAAATATATTATCTTACTATCCTTCTAATATTATAAATGTGTAAAAACTTGAGAGAATTTATGAATGTATGTTTGTTATTATTTTACGCAAAAACAACTAGACCAATTTGGTTGAAATTTGGTATGTAGATAAGTGATAGCCTTTTTTGTGAGGGGAAAATCATCAAATGACTTCTCCCGCCCAGAGTCGGGCGGCAGGGAGTGTCAGACTCTTACTGACTAAAAACCTCCCCGTTTCTTCTCCTGCTCTAGGCCGAGGTCGCGGTGGTTCTCAAGTAAGTGTAAATAATATTTTACTCGAATAAACTTTATTTAGTTTAAAAGATTCTCATGACTGACGTCAGACAATTTAACTGGATACGTATTAAGGACAACATACCTAATATATTGTGTTCATTTATAAATACACAAAATATACGTCATATCATTTATTTAGTAAACCACTATAAGCACGTATTTTGTTTTTAGAATTCTTAGTAATATGGTTTTAACTACAAATAGGTACCAAAGGTTCCAAGCTGACGAATGACAACACACTGAGTAAATATTAATAGTGCTATAGCGACATCTATCGCAATACAACAATAACAACAGTAACAATCACGTGCAAGATTCTACATCGCGGTATAAGAGTTCTCAACGCAATTAGAACCGATACAAAATCCCGACAACAACCGTCGGGCAGTAACCCACCAGATGTATCACCCATTAATGGAGGATGAGATACTTTCCACCCTGTTCTCTCATATCTCTAAAGTCCATACAAAAGAAAGCCCATACAAATAATGGCTTTTTAACCAAGGAATCGTTACCAAGACCCAATACCAGGTAGTCTTAATGAGATGTGTAAAATATTAAAAATCAATAATGTGTCAAAGACTCTAACCTCAGTAGGCCATGTCGAACGAAGTGTCACGGTCTCACAGAAAACGACAACCGTTGTTTGAGTGAGTTGCGATGTGTGAGTATTCGTAGAGATTCAGAGGATTGGATGTCTAGGCTTTTTCTGGTAATCTTATCTCCGTTCGTCTCCAATCCTAAAATCCCAAAAGACAACGCAATTGCAACTCTTCAAGCGTTGTCATTAGGTCCTCAAGCATACTTGTCTAGCGTCCAAAAAAATCCATATTTTTTATACAGATGTTTATTGTGAACCTTATAATCAATTACCTTAACCTCATGACATAAACGTGACGCTATATTTAGTTTCCTAGTAATTTAATTAGTTTAGTTACTCTTAGGTGTGGCTTACCGCTATTTGGTATATTTATAGATTCATTAGATAGTCCCATCTTGTCATATGAACTAGCAGATTCATAAGGTTTGAATTATGATGTATATTTTTCATCTATTTTCATTGAAAAGTTTTGATCGATTGCCTTTTCTTTCTAAGGGTGAGTTGCACCATTTAACTTTAACGATAACATAGCTGTTATCAGCTGTCAAATCGTCGAACTGACCAATAGGAGGCCGTTTCATGGCTTCCTATGGTTATGGTTTGGTTAAAGTTAAATGGTGCAACTCACCCTAAGTAAATAACAATATAAATGATAGCATAGATATTACGCTGAAAGACAGACAATGAAACAAATGCTTTCAGGTTTACATTTTGCGAAGTATGTATTTTCTAGCAATTAGAGTCATCTAACGTAACAAAATTATATGTATATCTATATTTTTTTATTTATTATTCATAAAAAAATGAATATCGAAATACTTAAACTTACAGAATTACCTGCCACATGAGATGTGGTAGAGGACTGCCTCTGCTGCTTACTAGGTAATGCAGCAAGGTAAAAAGAAGTTATGAGTATGAAGGTAAACGTTTATATCAAATTATACTGAAATAAAATATTAAATTATCATAGACAAAATCAGTATAACATTCTATATCGCTTTTACTGTTTAAAGTCATGCCTCATGACTTTATCAGAAAGTTTAACTGTACAATACAAATCTTGCAACTGCATATAAGTCCAAAAAATGTTGTACTTAACCCTTTTTGTAATACTCTTTTTATAGACGATGTAACTTCCATTAATGTCTTTAAATTCTTGTTGAGTATCTTAACTTTTTATCTACCTCATATAGTCAATTCTATCATGTTCCTCAACATTGTCCCGATTTGTTCAATCACAACAGAAGGTTATCGTCACGTGTGGCTGCGCTTCAGTGCCGTCAATCAGTCACAAACACGGACATCCAGAATATAGCTTTAATTGTATAATAGTGTTCTAGATATTCCCCTGTAGATTCGTCAATAGCAACAAAATGTGTTTGGAAAATTCTCTGTAAGCAATGCTATTGAGTCGGTAATAGCACGTATTTTATGGCAGTAGGCTAACGTCACATTTTAAAGATTTCTAATATGGAATGCGTAAAAAATCAGGCTAGGCCCTTTTTGATGTTTCAATCTGAGTCCCCGTGCTCGGCACTCGGCAGTAAAGTTACGCTTTTTCAACTAACGAGGTTAATCTACATAATATATATTTATTAGGTATTGTTAAGCTGAAAAGTTTATTTATTTAAACGCGTGAAAAGTTTATTTATTTGAACGCGCTTCTCAGCGATTGCTCCTTCGAACCTAACAACTCCTTTGTGTTGGATAGTTCATTTATCAAGTAAGTCTATAGGCAGTAAAACATCACGCTATGACCAATAGGAACTAACAACAGCAGTATGAAAAGCGCTGCGCTGGAGTAGACAGCAAAATTTTCTCCTCTTATATGTTATGAACATTTCAATACGATGGCAATCAATTTTTAAAAACATTTCCTAATAGGACTTGTCGTTGAAAAACCGACCTAAATCCAACACTTATTATTCTCATATTACATTGACCGATTACCGTATGTCCTTCACAAGGCAATATAGGGTTAATTATAACAGAATTAAAGGGTATTTTTCCATGTTGGTTGACTTAGTAATAATCCAGGTAACTTGATACATTTGTCGCACGCAACGCACGTACAACCCGGAACTAAATAATAACAACTTTAATTGTAGAAATTAGTTTTAATGAAGTCGTTTTGTAAACAATGAACATAGTGACCTAGGAATATATGATTAGGTATCAATTTTAATCATTATAACATGACACTGAATAAACACATCACAATGCGATGCTTCATAATATGTGTCAATAAGAGCCAGTATTGTATATCAGCGACCATTTTCGATAGCCCTAAAATTTCCAATTAAACTTGTTGTTGTTTTCTTAGGGGGAATATCATCATAATTATGAATTCTCCCGCCCAGGGTTTTTTTATTTAATAGGTCGGCAAACGACCAGACGGATTACCTGATGGTAAGCAATCAGCGCCGCCCATGTACACTCGCAACGGAGGAGTTACGAGTGCGTTGCCGACCTTTTAGGGATTAGGGATTTGGAGATTTAGGAATTTAGGAGGAATTGGGGGAGGGAAAGGATTGGGCCTCCGGTAATCTCACCCACACGGCGAAACACAACGCTGTGGTTATTTCACGACGGTTTTCTGTGAGGCCGTGGTATCACACCGGTCGAGCCGACCAATTCGTGCCGAAGCATGGCTCTCCCACACTTAAAGCGAGGGGCGAGGAGGGTCAGATTCACCACTCCACCCCGTACCTTCTCCAGCTCCGTGTCGATGGCCGATATGTTAAAATTGCGCTACCATCTGCAATCCTGGGTGACTCAAACTTGATGTGGAACGCAAATAGAAGTAGAGCATCCCTTTAGTAGCTTAAAAGCATTTGATTAAGAAGACTATACTAACTTCGAATGAAGTCATTATAAAACATTGAGGTCAGACATCACATAACACTTTATTCTGCGAAGTCATATAGGGAGGTAGACAATTGAACATTTAACTACTTTTATCATTTACGTATTCGTTTCTTGTAACAGCAACAGTTATGTATGAAGTATGAAGCAAGCTTTTGTGTATGATGGGGGAAAAGCATCCAATCACGACCAGGGTCGGACGAGAGAGAGTGTTAGAAGTGATAGAAGATCACAATATCAGAACCTCTTATCCACTGGTGTATTTAAAACTAGCCTACTAAAAAATAGTGTGATCTGTATGGCTCCTATTGTTTACAATAAAATTCCTGACCAACTTAAAAACTTACCTATACTGCAATTTAAAAAAAATGTTTTAGAGAATTAATTACTTGTACATAAATGTTATTACTCTGTACAGGATTTTCTTAATGATAGACTATAACTTTAATAACCTAATTATAAAATTCTTAAAAACCTAATTGTAAGCTTTATATTTTCATGCCAACTGGGCCGAATGTACAAGGCTCTGTCATAACATATTGTACCATCCTATTCTTATGTACCTACATTCTAGCAAATAAAGATATATTATATTATTATTAGACACTAACTGACTAAAAACCTTCCCGTTTCTTCTCTTGGTCTGAGCCGGGACATCATTGGCCCCAGTGGGTGGTTATCACAAGTGATCTTCATCCTATGGCAGCGTAGTTTTAGTGTGCGTGACAACACATCCATTAGTATTGTTCCCTTCACTTTACCTCTAAATCGCTATGACATTGACAGGTTTTGCAAAATAATAGACGATATAATAATACGTGATCTCCGTTAAGCAAAAAATCTTATTCAACCCCTCAACCAAATACTACATCACAATTGGAAATGATAGTAACAATGTTATACGCTACAATAGACCTTATCTAGGTTTTGTTAAAGGCTAGGATTCTAAAGACTAGGATCAAAGGGCTTACGAATAATAGCACTCACCAACCGCAAAAACGTTCAAAATTAATTTGCTTTAACCAGAACAATAACAGAAGTTCGAAATAAACATAAATTCAAGTGAAAATTCACGGTTTTCAGTTCCACACATTACAACAGAGGATTTATTCAAGAGCGAACAATTCCAACTTTTCTTTGGCACTCGTTTGTTTTTTAGGGTTCCACTGTCGAAAGGTTCATACACGAAACCTCGCTGGATTTTTTTGTATGTACGGAAAATCCATAATACTTTATGAATATATCATGAGCCTAATGTCATTCTATGCAACATAATTCAAATTTTATTTACGGAAGGCCAAAACTTTAAATTTATATTATTTCAGTGGTCTAACAATTAATTAAATACCATTACTTTCATAATCATTACTACATTAACCAATTGGAATAATAAATGGTATGCTTCTATTTCTTATGTCAACAAATAAAAAAGTAATCGCATCTTCACTTTGAAACAACCAACTAGGCGAATGGTCGACAGGCTGCCACTTTTCTTGAAATATTTTGTTTGACGCCTCCATTATATTGATCTAATTGTAATAAATGATTTCACATTGACGTTGAAAACAAAAGACAAAAAGATATTAGGTATTTGAACCATTTTGAAAATGGTTGACTGCGGAACCATTTACGCATGTTTTTGTCTCGCTCTTTCCAGTCTTGTTTGAGCGGACTTTCTTATCTTTTTTCTTTTTCACTCCTTATGAACTCTTCGTTTATTGTTTCATTCCAATTTACGTTTTGCTTTTTTTATTCGACAAGTTTTCGTTGAGAACATTTGAGAATCGGATCTCAGAAATTAAGTTTCCACTGTTTTACTTCTGCATAATATTTGGAGGGTATTTATTGGATTTTTATAAACTGCGTTTGTTTTCAGTTACGATAAGTTTTGTGGTGGACCAATTAGTTCCGGTGTTGCGTGACTTGGGCTTCATTTTATGTGAAACTTGTAACGACTCATAGTTTTATGAAATGTGTGCTATTTGCTTGTAAACCTTTGGTCTAGACTTTCCTAAGAACCGAGTAATCACATAATAAGTAGGTTTCTTTAATCAGTACGGGAATATTATAATTTTTTTCCATTAAAGCACGGAGTTTTCCGATTATCCGTTAGCATTTATTTTTTGCTACGCACGAGTGCCATGCTGATACCAAATTTCACTAGGTACCATTTAATGGATGTTATTATACACATGTATAAAACTTGTTGTCCTCTTCTTCTTCAATCACTCTATCTATCAGAAAAATATGTTGCGTAACGTTAAGATTTAAGCACATATAGGGATATAGAGACAAAGACAGCGATCTTGTTTTTTACTATATAGTGACCAAAATGACATTTATACTGCGATACAATTTATTAAAAAAAAACAACTACTTGAATCAACAAACTATGTGATACATTACATTAAAAATACAAACTAATAACACATCATGAATCGCCATTTTCTTTCAAAGCATGTCATGACGTCATCACAGAATGGCGCTATTGAATGAAACTCTCAACAACCTACGGAAGTAGCTTCAGAAACATTTTCTTGGTAAATGAACAGTTTAATGCCATCAATAGACAAGGCTTCAGCTTTTGTACCATCTAATGGTATGGCTGACTTGTTTCTTTGTAGCTGTTAGGATTAAGCAAAAATAAACAAACCTCTTTTCCAGAACGCTTTGCTGTCTTTATCAATAAATATTTTATCAGCTTTTGACAACCCTTATGAAGTTTATTTTATAATAGTTAATTCATTTTTCTGAAATTACTTTCAGATATAAAATCTCTTTTTTTTAATAGTAAATTTAGTGACACATACTCAATTTGTCGATTGTGCTACGCTGCTCATGAATAAGAGCCCCGTTTTGTCTTGAAACTAGTAGAGTTTTTCTCAAGTAGGTAAGTTAAAGATTGATTGAAGATATTATTAACTTTGCTAGCTTTACTAGCCTAAGGGGATGCCAAATGAAAAACTTATTACCTATTGAATGTTATCAGATTTTAGTATAATATGGATTTCATCACAAATACTTCAAAATAATTCTCAAAAGGTACACAGGTACTAGTCTACCATAGCTGGCCGCCCGACCAGAACCAGACCCGAGCGTAAGGCTACCGTTCCGCGCTCGCCTCAAAGAGCCAATAGACCACCACAGACGGAGCCCTATAGGCCTGATGTTCAGCCGGGGTTGCGGGTTAAGCGCAATGAGTCACCGCGGCCTCGGCCCAGCGCAGGAGAAGGAACGGGGGTTTTTAGTCAGTAAGAGTCTGACACTGTCTCTCGCCTTACCCTGGGCGGGAGAAGACATTTGATGATTTTCCCCTGACAAAAAATAGGTACTAGTCTACCATATCCATATACATTTTTCTACGCCCAAAAATGAAGACGATCATCAAACTTATAAATTACTAGCTACTGTCGCGCGGTTTCACCTGCTGCTCTGCTATTTGATCGTAGCGTGATGTTTTATAGCCTATAGCACTCAGGAACATTGTAGCTATCTATCAGTGAAAGAATTTTGGCAATCCGACCAGCGGTTCTAAAGATTACCCCCTACATACAAACTTATAACAAATAGATTGAGCTTCGAATAACAACATGATGTTTTCTAATAAACAGACAGATAAACGAGTTTTCGACAAGGCATTACATAAACAAGCTTTTCGGTAGCCAGCCGGAAGGGTCACGAATTGACAATCCCTCCGAGACTGTTCCCAGACGAAATAGAAAAATATCTTCTTAAATAGATTTTATTGGAATTCTTTTACGAGTAGGTACTACTGTAGTAAAGTTGTTTTTTTTTATTGTGGAACCAAAGCTTTGTATTAGACTAGCGTTGGAAATTGCTAACCTCAGGTAGTATTTCAGGAATGCTTGAAAGTTAAGTTTAACGTACTTATTTTCATTAAAAAAAAGTAGATAATGGTGTATGATTGTAGGACAAAAAGCCCCATATATAGTCGTTTAAACAGAAATACAAATACTTTAGTAGTATCCGAAATTCTGTAATGTAAATTTTTGTTGTTTTTTTTTTTGAATATTCAGGTGTTTCTGAACTGGACGCATACTATTGTCTACAAGGCTTAAATTAGAAACAAATAAAGAGAAAATCGTAAAAAGTTCAATATCTCTTAAAAAGGTCAACAAAATTACTCTAAATTCATAATTATAATTAATGTAATCGTCACATCTAGCCACGTCGTCGACCCGGAACTAATAAACATGAATGAATTTATCTGAGAAATAACTTTGAGTGGTCAAATGTATAGGTAAAACAATGGATATAATATATTTTTTATAAAAGTATTTTTTAATTTTAACCAACTTTATAATTGTTTAAATCTATGTCTTTCGGCTCCTTAGCGATACAGGTGGTTGAAAATTCCCCAATAAAGCCTAGTTCTTTCAGAAAAATATGGGAAAATCACGAAAAACAAGATGCGTTTTCAAAATAAAAAATCTAGAATAGGAACTACATTGATTCCAGTTAAATGTAAAGAAATACACGCATAGCAATGTACCACAAATCGGCCCAAAGCAGGAGAAGGAACGGGGTGATTTTTTAATCAGTAAGTGTCAGACAGTACTACATAGGGCGGGATTTTAAACCTCATACCTACAAGCCTACCTCAACAATAATGTTCTAAAATCAAATCAAACAAAAAAAAACACAATCAAAATGTTTGATACTTCTTCGAAACACAACGCACGAGTGCATAAAACCTGTTTGCTTAGAACGTGCGCTTACGTAAGCCCCGTTAAGGTCGACCAGTCAGCAACCAAACAATTACGACCTCTATTTTTATGATTTAAGGTCCAATTTACGTTTGTAGTATTATTTAGTAGTATTTTAACGGCGTTTACGTGAGTCAGTGGGCTCATGTTATGTATGCCAATCGTATTTGGAAGAATGTTGTGGTGCGTCGAAAGAGTGAAAGTGAGAGTTCGTTTATGTGGATAGATGTGTGTGTTTAAATCTGTATTAATTGATTAGATATATACTGCGTTTAAGATTTTTTGGATTCATTCTATATCTTTAATCTTTTCCTTCAACTTACAATAATACATGATGTGTCAGTTCTTTTCTCGTTACGTTTGTCCCAATAAGTTATGATAGTCATACTGGTATATTTTTATTTCTGTTTGACCTGACGAATAAAAAAAATTTTAGTGTAAATTGTGATTCTTTATTTTTATTTTCTCTCATATTGTTTCATTCCGTAATTACTTTTGTTATTCGTTCAGTTTAATGCCCAGTGAAGTATTTACCATTGGATGCCGTGTATTCAATTGTATTTCAGATTTATGTAGGCACTTTAAGTATACACATATTTAAATATTGTCTAAGTTAAGCCAATTGTCTTAGTCTGTAGTCTGACACTGTACGTATTGAAATAAAATAAAAATAAATATTGAAAGTCAACCTTTTTCATTTGCTCTCCCCATAAAGAATTCCTGACATACTCAGTATGTACATATCATTTTACGCCAAAGTACGAAAACTTTGTCAACTTTCAAATCTTGGCGTACCTACTCATACTTTCTCCTTGGTAAGATTGAGAAGTTTTAGGAAAAGTGAAATATGTTTTTTTTTTCACAAAGGAAAAACAAATAGTCTTATTTGATAGACGTAACTTTGTGCTTGAATTGTCTTTAGGGATAAATATGCGGAACCCTTAGCAGGTTTTGTAATTTAGTAAAAAAACATAGTAAAGTTGTAGAATTACTTATTTTAAAGATACCAAAATTTTATTAAAATAAAGTTAGAACTAAAGGCATTTGGTGCAAAATTAGTTCCAATTTACAAAACGCCAGAGTGATCTTTTACCCCAAAATCGAATCCTATTTATCCATATTCGAAATTCGAATCCCAACTTAAAAAACATACCGCCATTATTCTACGATCCAAGAAAGAGAGAGCGATAAAACGTTTTTCCTTGTCTTACTCGACCGTACTTGTGTTCGAATGGATTTCTTTTGTTCATCAATAAGGCAGAAGTACTATCGACAAGTCTGAGGGTGGCAAAAATGTATTGAAATCATTTTTTATGACAATGGTACGTATGCCTACTTAATTTATTACGAACTTCTCAAATCGATGAGTGTTTTATTGAATTCTTGAGTGATATTAAAAAAGAAATCGAACGTTGTTTATGTGTTAGTAAGCTTTCTTGCTCGGCATAATATAATAGGTATGGGACTTACTCCTTAAGACAAAATAAATTGTTTCAAATATTTTATGCAATAAACTATTAAAAAATAATTATTACTTGATTATAATATTTTATGATATTTTTCCACACATTATAGCAATTTTTTAAGCTATTTTTGATAATATAAAACGAGACATCACACACAAGCTACAGTGCCGTACAAAACTGTCAAATTTGACGTTTCGTAAAAATGATTTGTTGTCAAACCCGTTGTCAAGCGTATTACGTAAGTCAGTGAGAAAAGAGGATGTTCGTGTAGACAAGGAAGGAACACAAAGGCAGTTCCGTTATTACCTAGTCAATTTTTATAGAGGATGAACCTAATGCCAAAATTGGTTCATAAGCATTGGCCAACACAACAAGAACCCACACAGTTCATCATTTATGTTTTCGATTTTAAAAGAAAGTATGGCCTTGTGTAGAAATCCCTATTTAGTAATTTGCACTTTTTAACTTTTGATCATATCATCATCACTGAGAAGACGTCAATATGATTTTAATATCTCCCTTTTTGTTATATTTTTTTTATTTGATAGCGCGGCAAACGAGCAACCTTGTTACCTGATGGTAAGCAATCAGCGTCGCCCATGGAAACCGCAACGACGGAGGAGTTACGAGTGCGTTGTCGACATTTTGGGGATTATGGATTTGGAGATTTTGGGAAAAGAAACGGATTAGGGTAGGGGAAGGATTGGGCCTCCGGTTACTTCACTCACACGACGAAACACAACTTTTTGGTTATTTCATGCCGGTTTTCTATGAGGCCGTGGTATCACTCCGGTCGAGCCGACCCTTTCGTGCCGAAGCATGTCTCTCCCACATTTCTCATCCTGTCATATTTTGCCAAGATAATTTAAAATATTTATAACTTATACAGTAAACGAAGATTCTATAGTTAGCGACATCTTAGCATTCATTTCTATTTTTGAAAAAATCTTCTCATTTTATTTCTATTTATAGCTTTACGAATGTATAGAATTTCCCGTTACTTTATTTTTTTTTCATTCTTGCCTTTCATAAATACTTCACTAATATTATAAAGAAGAAAGGATCAAGTTTGTTGATGTTCCTTTTCGTAGCGTAGAGCAATTTTGTGGTATTATTTTTGTTTTTCGAGATAGAATTCTGCAAAACATTGAAAGTAAATTAAGAAGTACTTAACAGCTATTCAATAAATCCGTCGTAAAAATAGAAAATTTATATTATTTTTATTAGAATTGTGTAGGTAGAGCCGTCTCATCTACTCAATATGAAAAATAATTAAATCATTTTCCACATCGCTCGCTCGACGAGACTCGCACGTGAACTTTTTTCGATTTAGATTTCAATTCCGGATTACAATTAGAACTTAAATTTTCCGGGGAAAAAATTTAATTGGAACCCTCAGCTAGGGGTGGCAATTTACTGACATTTTATTTTTTTTAGCTTTTGATGTTTTAACTGTGTCAAAGGTCGAGTGGTTAGAAGTGCGGTTCGATAAAGTGTCGGGTTCTATCCCTGGACAAGGAACAGTTGATTAGGTTTTCTGGTGAAAAAATCAATGACGAATTTGTTCTTGGGAACGAAAATATACCTATCTGTTACATTTAATTATTATAGTTGATATAGAAAAAATAACCTCTTTCTTTCAGTAAAAATATAGCTAAAATAGCTTATTTGAGAGAATAAATTGGATATACCAAATGTGTAAAAGTATATACATACTTAGCCGTTCTGCATACATACATACATATACGAACCCAATCCTCAAACAAAACGAACTAGAAGAAATATTCAAAATCACGTACTCGCTACCCACATACACTCACTTCACGTGAAAGCAAAGTGTTGTAACCGACATATTCTTATATATTGAGTGACAGGATAAAATAACTTATCACAAGAGCAAAAAGGCGGAAATTCTATATCATGACGTTGGCGTATAAGTCCTTTTGTTAGGCTAAGATTGGCGAATCACATTCATTTATATTTTATCGTCTATTGATACGAATTTCGACGTAAAGAGCCGGTGTAAGTACTTCTATGATTGTATCAGGAACAATGAAATGTCAATATGAATTGCAAAGGTCAAAACCTGATTATTTGAGTATACTTATCATCTCTCTCGATCTGATAATGCAACTTTCAAAAAGAATGTGTTAAATTAAACTTGAAATATTAATTTCTTGCTACAAAACCCACGCAACTGCAACCGCTGCTTTGCGATATAAGGCAAACAAAACCGGCGTGAAACTACCACAGCACAGCATTGTGTTTTGCCGTGTGAGTGAGGTTACCGGAGGCCCAATCTGTCCCCTTCCCCAATCCCTTCCCAGTCTGTAAATCTCGAAATCCTTACCAATCCCTAAAAGGTCGGCAACGCACTCGTAACTCCTCCGTTGCGGGTATCCATGGGCGGCGCTGATTGCTTATCATCAGGTAATCTGGATGCTCGTTTGCCGACCTATCACATAAAAAAAAGCAGCAAGCGTGTATTAACGACGTTGTGCAGCCGACTTTGGTCGTAGTCACAGTGAGCTGCATAAGAAGCCTCCCGTTGAGACTTGAAACTAGTATAGATTTTCTCGGTTAATTTACTTGGTTAAGTCATTATTTGGCTATTACACACTACATCGCTTAATACTTACAATTTTCTTATAAGTTTTCTTTTATAAATTTAATTGGTTTATAGATCTAGAGGTATAAAATAAACATTAATTCAATCAATTTAATATTAAATTCAAATTTCAACGGTCCAAGAGTTCCTCACACCATTCGAACTCACTGGATCGACCACAGTCCGCAACTAATACCCTTAACAGGCGACCTTTGCTCTCTACACTGAATCATATTTAATTCATTTCAATGCACTTATAACCGGCGCTTCGCCGGCAGATGGTCCACGCGACCCGTTGCACCAATAAAGCGGGTTTATTTAATCATTCACACCTGCTTTATTAAGACATAATGTAATTACGTTTGTTATTTCCTGTTGGTTTACGATAAGAGTCTACCTACATAGAACTACAATTATATTTTTATTAGAAGTATCAATACTATATACGGTTGTTTCCAACTAGTCAAATTCAATACTTTTATCCAAATGTCAAAAACGATACTTTTCTATCAAAATTGTATGAAACATTGAATTATGACGTCATAGCTATTTGCGTTAAATAGCTTACTTATTTTTAAAAAAATTGCTAAAAAATATCTAAAACTTAGTGTATCGATCGATCGATGAATAAAAGTATAGTTATTTTTCAATATTTTATCGTATTAAAACGTCGAATTAATTTATTGTTGACCTAGAAAACTACCCAATTGTAAAGGAGGTGAGATTATTATTAAATATAGTCTAAGTGATAACCTATTCTTTATTTTGAATTTAGAAACTATAAAATACTGCATCCTCTATTTCAACAGTATAAGACACATACCGAGTTTAAGATCAAAAAAACTTTGAATGATTTCTGAAAATTTGTATCTTATTTAATAAGTGTGAACGTAGCATAAAAGCTAATAAATAAATTTAAATAAAATAATGTACTGAGATTGATATTAGTCAAAAATATACATGGAGTACTTTTAATTCCTAATAAGGAATGAGGGTGAAACAGCTGGCAAAAGCTAGTTCTTTGTGTGTTTAAACAGACAACAGTTGTTTTTTTTGAAATGGCAATTGAAAAAAAAACTTCTCTCGCACAGGGTAAGGCTAGAGGTCGAGTGGTCAGAAATGCGTTTCGATAAAGTGTCGGGTTCTATCCCTGGCCAAGGAACAGTTGATTGGGTTTTCGGTAAAAAAAATCAATGGTGAATTTCTTCTTGGGCACGAAAATATACCTATCTGTTACGTTTAATTATTATTGTTGATAGAGAAAAAATACCTCTTTCTTTCAATGGAAATATAGCTAACATCAACAAATAATACATGGGGTAAGTACTTTTAATGCCTAATAAGGAATAAGGGTGAAGCTGCTGGCAAAAGCTAGTTCCTTGAATTTTTTGTTTTTTTTTAGAATGGGAAATCATAAAAAATCTTCTCTCGGTAAGGGTAAGGCTAGAGGGAGTGTCAGACTCTTACGGACTAAAAATCACCCCGTTCCTTTGCCTGTTCCAAACAAGCTGCGGTACATCATTGCACTGTTTTAAATTGATCCTAGCATTTACATAACATAGCTAGAAAGATGTCCCGCTCTTGTCAGCTATATTTTCGTCGCTCCAGTAACGAGGCAGTATTATCAAGATTTTAATGCATGTTGCAATTACACTCGACACTCGCACAATGCTCGAATTACGGTCAAATTGAGTTTAAACTCACAACCTGTAGTACACGTCGAGTAAAATTAAGTTTTGTATATTTAACTTTTGTATGTGAGATTACTTTTATACAAGGCTTGTTCCAGGTCGGCTGTCAGAGCTGTAAATAGGTTTAAAACTGTCAGCTTGATCAGTGATCTTGAAGTAACAAATAGTTGTGTTTCAATTTTGTTAATTTAATTTAGTAGCTTCCGCCTGCAGCTTCACTCGCGTGGTATGTTGATAAAAATGCCTATATGTCAATCTAGGGTATCACTTATCTACATACTAAATTTCAACCAAATCGGTCCAGTTTTTTTCGCGTGAAATTTTAACAAACATACTTCCATACATTCTCATAAATTTTCACATTTAAAATATAAAACAAGACAGTAGGATAGATATGAATATCTACACCTCCCTCTACAAATGGATATTATAACACATAAATAATTGGTTAATGCGAACCAGCGGTTTCTGACGCTAGTACAATCAAACAAACGAACAAAGTCTTTAGATTTATCCAAACTAATAAGTATTATAAATGCGAAAGTAACTCTGTCTGTCTGTCTGTATCTGTGTTCTTCACGCCTAAATTACTGAACCTTTTTGTATGAAACTTGGTACAGACATAGTTTGGAGCTCGAGAAAGGACATAGGATAGTTTTTACACCAAAAGTCAGCAGGAAGTTACTATTGCAAACAAAGTCGCGGGCAAAAGCTAGAAGTATTATAATAAATTATCAGCCTATTATAACACTGCATCAGGAAACAACTAGTAAGTACCTACTTTATTCGCACGATCAGAATTCCGAGCAGATATAACAATAGACACTTTTTCTTTTCCAAACAATATGGCTGCCGTTCTGATACTGCCAGTGTCAGAACTTTTTGCATTCCTATTACGAAATGTGTGATTTGCCTCCCATTGTTACCTAACAGCTTTTAACCTAATTTTTTAATTATGTTTGAACAAAAATCGTCCCTTGTTATGCATTACAATTATTTTGAGGGATTCATGCCTTGTTGGTTACGCGAAGGTCATTCGCTAAATTGACTTTTGAAAGTCTTACACAACATAAGGACATTATAAAACAAAGTCGCTTTCTCTGACCCTATATATGCTTAAATCTTTAAAACTACGCAACTAATTTTGATACAGCTAATTAATAGATAGAGTGATTTAAGGGGAAGGTTTATATACATATATGACTATATTAAATTCCAAACTCCATTAAATAGTGGAGATATTTAGTATTAGCATTGCATCTGTGCGAAGCCTGAGCGGGTCGTCAGTTGTGTTATTAAGACTTTCTTAATAGAAAGTCAAAATCAAAGATTTTAGATTAATAAACTGCGCAGTCAAAAGCCTAAGTAGATCAAAAGGCGTGTTTACATTTTCTTGTAAAAATATTAATTAAATTCAGTAGGCACTTCAAACTCAATTTATCCCAAGGGAAATTCTTCCTTGAAGTTATCACAAACAAAATCTAAACGTGTTTTTTTTAATTCAGAACAAGTAAAGTAAAATACAATATAATAAAATTATTCTTTAGTTTAAGACCTTTTTTACATATCTATACATATAATAAATCTGTAGAAAAGTAATTTTTGTACATTGAATAAATTGAAGAAAAAAATAGCCAGCGTGTTAAAGGATAACTAACCGAACCCATTTTCGTAATTTTTGTCATTTTTGTCTGTTTGTCTGTTTGTCTGTTTATATGTTTGTTTGTGCGCGCATCACGTAAAATCTACGAATTCAATGCAGACAATGCTTATATACCAAAATTCTACACAACTTGAGGTATAACTTAGTTTTTGTTTCATCGAAATCGGTTCACTCTATCACAAGATATGATTAATTTAGTGAGTCAAGAAGTGAAATATTACAACACGCATTTCCGTATAGGTAGTACTTGCAACGACACCTTAAGACAAAAAATAGAACTAATGTTGAAAGTTGATATCTTTATTCGATAGATAGCGTTGTGCAAATACGTCATGATTAATAATTATTAATGATTATATTAATGATTAAATGATTAATTAAGACAATATTGCGAGGATTTTTCATTTTCAACTCAAAGTTTTGATTTTTCTACTTACAAAGGAGAAAGTTTTCGGTTCAACTCTGTGTTTTATGTATAGCGTCGAGTGGCAAAAGCGTGGTTTACCCTATGCGCACATTCTTTTGTGGCTGGACGAAAAAATTCGTCCCGACGCTATAGACAGTGTCATAAGTGCAGAATTTCCAGACCATAGCGCAGATCCGATTTAACATGACATAACCACCTTGCTCGCATTTTTTCGCTTTTGCGAAAGAGACAATTTCGCCAAGTCTCTGTTGTACAATGAAGTGCCACATTATTATACTTACTACAAGCAGCAAGGTGTTTTTAAACGCAGGAGACGTGGAACTGCTGTAGAAGGTGAGCCGTATACACGGTGCACCCAAATAATGCAGTGTTATTATTTACGCCTTCTTCTTCACATAGTGCGAGGGCCTACTTCTTTTACTGATTTCCGCAAAGTGGACGATATAGAATATCCCTCATTTCAGGCTGCTTGCCGCGCACAGCCTTTATTATATGGTGATCAGCATTGGGATGATGCTTTAGCCGAAGCATGCGTCAGCGATAGTCCACATCGTCTTCGTCATTTGTTTGTTTTATTGACATTTTGTGGCCTATCGGACGCTGGGCAGTTGTGGCAAAGATATAAAGCCGCGTTTGCCGAAGATTTTTTTAGACAGGAAAATTGTAATAGAGAAACTTCTGACCAAGTACGGGAAAACTGCTATAATAAGTCTTGGCTAGCTATACAAGATATAGTTATAACTATAGGAGGTAACCTTCTTAGTCAATACGGCTTGCCAACGCCGACAGCTGGTGGGGAACCAATTAATAGGGAGTGTGCATCGGAAATAAATTACAACCCTGAGGAGTTATCAGAAATAGGGCTAAATGGCTGTTCAAATTTGACGTCAGAACAGCGTCAAATACTTGATAGAGTATATGCTGTAGTATAGAAAATTCTTTAGGGGAAATATTGTTTTTAGATGCACCTGGTGGAACAGGTAAAACTTTCCTCACCAAAGTTATCTTGGCTCAAATAAGGAGCCAAAACAAAATTGCCCTTGCGGTGGCCTCCTCAGGAATTGCAGCCACTTTATTACCAGGAGGAAAAACTGCAAATAAAACATTTAAAATACCAATCGACTTGGAGCGCACAGAAAACCCTGTTTGCAACATCTCTCGCAATAGTGATAAAGTTATGGAAGCTGTAGATAGAACGTTGCGAGATATAAGACAAAATGACCGACCGATGGGCTTAATGGTGCTATTCTGTAGAGACTTTAGACAGACACTCCCTATAATACCCAGAGGAACGAGGGCCGATGAAATAGGTGCATGTTTAAAGAGCTCTTTTTTATGGCGTAGTATCATATCATCCAATTTGAGCTTTAATATGCGAGCATATTTGGGAGGTGACGCAAACACGCAGGTCTTCTCAAATTTACTACTTCAAATTGGTAATGGTACATACAAGACTCAAAAAGCTAGGTGTTAAAGTAACTTTAGTCGAGAGCCTGTGTTCTTCTGTTGCCTCACAGCAAGAACTCATTTCTTCTGTATACGGAGATCCATCAGAAATCTCGAACCATGACACTGCTTGGCTATGCCAACGAGCTACTTTGGCACCTCGCAATGACCAAGCAGCAGCAATCAATTCTCAAATATTGGTACACGTTTCTGGAGAAAGTAGGGAATATTCATCTATTAACACGGTTTTGGAAGAAGGAGATGCCACCCACTATCCAATAGAGTTTTAGAGTTTTTTTTGTATATGCCCGGAGCATGTAATTCCACCGCTAATATAGTATAGGTATAGGGAAGCATTAACGTAATCAGCTATACCAATATTACTAAATAAATATATACTACAGTCAGGACCTTAAATAGCAAAAAAAAATTTTCTTTCTTGAGTGGAGTTTATATGTGTATAGCCTACTGTTATATAATCGATGTTGTTTTGTTTTCGACAACCACGCGAACGAAGTCACGGGCACAGCTAGTCCTATAATATAAACATTACAAAGCCACATTGTCTACGCTTAGTAAGCGGATTAGAGAAATTTGAAAACACAGTTAAAATAAATCTTAAATAAAAAAATGCATTGTGTTTAATAAGTGTATAAAAATAGATATATAAAGTTAGTAAAAGAAAAACTTAAACAGTTTCCATAGAATCAAGTATGCGTCAACAACAAGTTACCTTTAGGTACCTATAGAACATAGATATATTTTTTGTATGGTAATCTGCCGATCATTCATAATGTTATTAATAGAAATGACGAAAATCACCGAAATGTTTTAAAACTATACTGTCCTAGATATACGTAGGATTTCCGACTTTATTATAAGATATTTCAATGTAGGAGGACTATGTTTGAAGACATTTAGGACAGCTTAACTGGAGTGATAACAAGGCATCGCAGAGAACAGGCGTAAAATAACGTTTTCCATGTGTATGCGAGTTCAATAGTCATAATTCCAAAACCTTAATCCCCAAAAAGCAGGCTATGCAGCTGCAAGTCCTTCAATACTTCTGACCTCTGAGTTTGTTTCGGCATTTCTTCTCAGAGTAGTCAGATAGGAAATGCCGGCTTCGTCTAGTTTTTCACATATAAATTGTCGTGTAAAAGTGCCGTTTTATGGCCTATTTGCAAAAATAAATTCATTGTTTCAATAACCTGGATGTCTATTGTCAGCACGAATTGCCATTCATGACCAACTATTAGGTGATCCGTATTTATCGGCCCATGCCATGAAAAAGTCGATCGGGTTAAACATTGATCAAATTTGAGAGCTTCGCTATACTTAGCTTGATGTACTGTTTCTATACATAGTAAAACTATATACGTTAGTAGAAACAATATACATACACATATGTACATTGCTTTATATGTGATAGACTCTAGAATAGACATATTTGGAACACAGTCCAAATATAGATTGTCATTTGAACAATAGAGAGAAATGGAATTTTATATTTGATACTCTAAAACTAAAATGTTATTTACGATTTTATTGTGAAAGTCTCAAATTTGAAAATAGAACTTTTGTGACATGCTGACGTCATATAGAAATGTGACAAGTATATTCTGTCAAAGAGCCTATTTACTGACAAAGGGCATATTTATATTAACTTTCTGTATTTATCGATCGAATCGTTTACTCTGTTTTGAAGAAGATGCGATCTTTTAAGCAATCTTGTCGTTTAATTTTTTTATCGGTGTATTATCGTCAAGTTTTATCACCAAAATAGTTGTTACAGCAATTATTGCTGCTATACGCTAATTAATTAGTTATAATGACAGCTCAGCTCGTTAGCGGTGATCGGTGACGTGTTTATGACATGAGTCATCAGCGTCACTCTGGTATAACAGAAGTCGGTATAGACTCAAACATAGGTATTATTATAATGTTTGTTCTTTTCCTTTTCACGGGATCCCGGACCATTCGGAAGGCGTACGAGTGGTCGAAGCCAAATCACAGAGGCCCGTTAAACAAATTTTAGCTTATAATTATAGCTTAGGAATAAAGCTTTATTAAGACTAAATAATGTAAATGAATATAAGTAAAATAAATAATGTTTAGTTTACTTATAGTATAAATTGTTGATACCAAAATAAAATAAATACGAAATTCATAATAGAACTTCAAATATTTTTTTAAAGTTTATTTTTCCGATACTTTTACTAGGGAAAACAAACCAAAACAAAAATTTTTTCATTGCATTCACTTCGTCTTGTTTATTTTTCATTCGTTTAAATATGGAAAAGGAATACAATACAAAAGCCAAACGGTGTATACCTAAAACGTCCTACCATACATTAACCCACTGTGTAATCCTTACTGCCTAATTAGAATTACATATTATTTTGTGGGTCAAGGAAACAGAATTATGAATAAGTATTGTCAACTTATTTCGTTCCAAAGAGGTTAGTTGACAGTCAGTGCCAAAGTACATGTAGGTACTCAACACAATCGACCTACACTTAGTGTTGGGCTCACTAGATGGCGCTTATTTCAAAAAGATGTCAGATTATCCATTCCTTGAAGCAGGGAACAATCAAAATTTTAACAGTCACAGTAGCTTTACCACATTTAGACAAAACCACAACAATACAAATACTGATCAAAGTCGTTTAGTGTTTTTGTAAATTTATCAGGTAAGAATTTTTTAATCCTTTTATTTTGGAAAAACACTCTTCACATAACTAGAGAAAAGTGAATATAAATTGCGTTGTTTATGTGCACTTCGATCTCCTCGATAATGGAATCTGATGACGTAATTAAAGTACGTACGAACCTAAGTTGACATTCAGTACCAAAGTACCAGTTGTTACCTATCGTTTGATGATATATATACCTATATATACAGTGTTAATCTATCTATGAGGTGAGGTCGTGGTATCACTCCGTTCAAGCCAGCCCATTGAAGCCGAAGCTTGGTTCTCACACACATCTACAAAGTGTTACTTAAGCAGAGTTAGACATAACTGGCTTCGCCCCGCGGCTGATAAATATCAGCCTAGGTTTAATTCAGGGTGACCTATCTGCATATCGAATTTCAACCAAACCACTCTAGCAAAGAATAAAAAACATATCTACATCCATAACTTCTCACAGGCTTTCACATTTATAAAATTAATAGGGTGATGATGATAATGGGATAGAAGAAACAATTCTTGTACATTTAGTTGCAAGTTCGAAGTAATATCCCTTACTTATTATTAATCAAGTAGGTAATTCATAAAAATAATTAATCCCTTGCCGGCCAGCTTCCAGCCAGAATTGAAGGCAACTGATGTTCATTACGGTCCATTATACCATGCATACAATACGCTAACATAATTGCAGTTATTGAGCATTTTACTATCCCAACTGATTAAAAAAGAGTACCTAACCATGGAGTTTCTTGCTCGTTCTTCTCCATAGGAATCTACACTTTGGAATGAGCAAATAGCTTCACTAGAGGACAGACGGACAGACTGACACGCCTAAATTTAAAGCTCTTTAAATACTTTTTTTGCTTGACGTTCAAAATTGTCTACTGTAATCTTACTTAATTGAAATAAATGATTTTGACGTTGACTTTGGCCCATATTCAACAAAACCTATAGGTACAGATAGCCATAGATACTGCTCCCGACCCCGGAACTCGAGATGCAGTTATCTCACGTGCAATCAGTCTATCAATGACAAATTACTTGAACATCTGCTGATTAGATATTCTCAAGTCATCAGCTTGGTTAAGCTTAATTAAAAAAAAAACGGAAAATGAGCTATTGTTAGACACATCCAACCCCAGAGGAAAAAAATGCTTTGCTGTCCTTTTGGTAATTACTGTGCCTTGAAAACTCAAAATATAGAAACAAAGTAATAATTCATTAAAACTATAAAATTTTCAACGGTATTATAAATAGAAAAAGATTATAAGATAGATATAGATATACATATAGAAACTACATATTATAAGTAGACACGTCTAAGTATTAATTCCAGTTTATCATAGTCGCGTTTTATATGCGCTTTCCACACATCCAGGGGTCAAATAATAGTGGTTATTAAGCATGTCTACACACTTTAGTGTTAAAATCATGGAAACTACTAAACCGCTTTTTCGTTTTAAAACTTAATATATCTTGATAATATGGGTATTTGGAACCGCTGATCGGATTTCCAAAAGTCTTTCACTGATACACTCGTAGCAACAACGTTCCATAAAACATCACCCTATGACCAATAGGAACCGAGTGAAACCGGACAAAGTAGCTAGTAATAAATAAAATAAAATCGGGACGGTAGTTTTTAATGTTTTTTTTTTTACTTGAATATTTGTAATAAAACCTCATAAAGTTGATAATACTAAGCACTAACCAGTGTTACGTCTTTGTTACTAAAAACATGTCATGGTTGTTGATAATTAACTTGAGAACAGGTTATCAACTAACATATTATTAAATATTGTTTTGTCTAGTAAAGTAATTATGTGTTTTTCTTTAATTAAAGATGATTGGGTATATACAAGAGAAATGAAAATATAAATGGGAAATTTTGTGCTGGGTATTTCTGATGTAGATAAAGAATGTTTTTCCTGGTGTGTCATGAACCTTATATTACGTACATAGTTATATGTTTGCCTTCACTGCTGTATACCTAGTATAAATATGCAAAGATATCCACAAGATCTCGGAAACGGCTCCAACTATTTCGATGAAATTTTATACGTAAACGGTTTCGGTTTCGAAAAATCAATTTAAATATTTTTAATTTCCCGAGAGTCGAGCTCCTGTATCCCAAAAATCCTAATCCTCAAAAGGTCAGCAACGCACTCGTAATGCCTCTGAGGTTGCGGGTGTCAGGAGCTGGTTATTTACCATCAGGTAATCCGTCAGCTCGATAATCCAAGTTAGTAGGTATTCTATACCTACTGTAACTACAAAGAGGAAAGCATTGATTGATTTGTTGGTTCGAATGGAATAGGATCCTTTAATTTTGGTAAGTTACACTGTCCCAAGTGAACATCCAAACTTCCAAACTAATATTATCAATGCAAGTCTGTTGTGTGTCTTTTCTTCACGCCTAAACTTCTGAACCGATTTCTGTGAAATTGGTACAGACGTACTTTGAAACTCGAGAAAGGACGTAAGATAAGTTTTTATACCAAAAATCAGCAGGAAGTCACTATTCCACGCCAACGGAATCTATCTATCTAGTACCTTATATTAATTGTTCTACAAGACAGACAACCGTCAGTACAAAGCGGCTAAATAAATTACTCGGGATCGCGTCATGAATCACACATGATTAACAATTTCTTCCAGCCCCTAATATAAATCGATTAACAAGTAAATTAGACACGAACATTAGGACATGTGTTTGTGACGTATTACCAGTGCCTATGAAACAATGGTGATAAAATCATTATTCATTAGACTAGACTTTAGGTACTTGTAATAAATATGTCTACTAGTATATAGAAAAATTTTTGGTGCTTCCCTTAATGCATACAGAAACCAAGTCCGTAAGATCAGCACATAATAGTGCGTGCAGGTTGTGGGTGATATTAGAATTATTAGTGTGGTAGAACTTGTATGTTCCGTGCAGTGCCAGTATTATATTGGCTTTGTAAGCTGTAGGAAAGTGTAATAAGCAATGATAATGATATTGGTATTAATAATTGAGAGTACTTAGTTTAAATTTAAAAGTTGTCATCCATGTATTTTGTAAATGTTGTGTTTGTCAATTAATATAATTAATACACAAAGGCTGTTTTTAACACCTGTGCTTGTATACCTGATTGTAATTTTTTTTGTGTAATAATTGTAGACTAACCAATAAATAATTAAACAAGATTCCATCAGCCTTCATGGCTCGGCCTGGAGAACTCCAAGAAAAAAATGGAAAGGTTTTTTTTTCATTTCACCCCTCCTAAGACAGGACTGCCTTGCAAACATCCATCCACCATAAAGACCCGCCTCCCCTTCCCTCTAAAAATGCACGTCGATAACGATTAGAAGCGTGTAAAGTTAAAATTTACAGATTTAATTATAAAATTAGTTACAGATCGACCTAATAACATAATAAATAAAAAGAAATCATTTTTCCTGGTTGGTACGACGGTGAATTTTGTTTTAATACTGTGGTTTCCAACTAATCAAATTCAATAATAGATAATTTTCTATGACATTTGTATGAAACTCGAAAATTATGACTTCATAGTATTTTTGCGTCAAATAACTTACTTATTTCTTAAAAACTAGCTAAACAACAATATCGAAATTTTTTGAAACTTTTCAATATTTTATTGTATTGAATTAAAACGTCGAATTAATTTATTTTTGACCTAGAAAACTTTCCATTTCCATTTTATAGATTTTATAACAAAGTTCGTTACAAGTCAACCTTATAAAATCATTTAAAAAAAAAAAAACATTTTTCCTGCCAATACTGCGACGACGATATTTTTTTCAATTACTGATGTAGCTGGCTGGGTGTATGCAAAAAAAGAATATTCAAAAAAGTACAGCCAGCTTTGATCGACGTCCGTTCTGACGGGGCTTCTCTAATCTCATTTGAATTTGGTCATCCGAGGCACGTGTATCTACTGGGTCAGTAAAAACTAGTGATCCCTGCCATTTTCAGCATCACAAGTTTTGCTCCCTGAAGTTGGGTGCTAAGGTGCACCAACATTTAGTTTTTCTTTTTAATTCATTAAACCCCAAACGAAACGTTTTGTTCTTCTATAGTGTCCACAATTATCTTAATAAAAGTTTGCCCTACACTACGATTTACATTACATACAATATCACATAATACATAAAAGCCACTCAGACTCGAAACAACTATTTATGGATCACACAGTGTTGTTCCGTGCGGGAACCGAACCCATGTTCATTAAACGGACTTCTCCTGATCTGTTCCAACGAGGAAATCTAATAATTATACTATACTCTGGTCTTCTAATTAATAGCCAAGTAAAGTCATAAAACTGTGGAACAATACCACTCCTATTTTAAATTTCAAATTCAAAATTGGAACTACGTACTTACTTAAAAAGTAACAAAGAAGTATTTATGCACAACGATGCTCTCTGTATTGAACCGAATATTTTTAAATCACAAATACCCACATAGAAAATTTATCAATCCACTTATTGCCTCTTCGAATAAAATAATAAGTACCCGAAATTTCAATACAAAATCTGTTTCAATATAATGGAACAAAATACCTCAAATCATCTTCAACCAATGAACCGGATAACTTGAGAACGAATGCCCCACTCCCATCACTTGAGCATACAATGTCAACATTCATTCATTACGCAACAAGACCTCGCCAAGAAAAATCGCTGCGTTTCTAAAACCGGTTCTTTTGGTATACATTATATACTCTATTGTGTACGTCATAGAGGTGAATATTGATTGTGATTGTAAGTAGGACTGGAGTAAGTTCTCTTTAAGTTATTACGACATTGTGCTAATGTTATATGGGAAACGGACCTCTGTATGGTTTCTATGGTGTTAGAGTATTTTTTTTTAATTTACACGGTGTTTCGAATACTTTTTTTTCGTATATATATTTTGAGCACACATACATAGCTGTGTTGAAGTTAAATTCCGTTTCATCGTATAAGTAAAATCACATTATTTTGTTTGGTAAAACGAAATACCTAAATTTAGGAGGTATCTTATGAGTTATTAATATATATATTACAGCAAAAAAATATAACACTATTTACATTGCTATAAAAACAATGTTATTTTACAAATAAATACAATACAATAGAAAAATAACGAACACACATATTAAAATTGAATATAAAATAAAATGTTCCTTACAATTTAACACAAAAAATATTATTAAACCTCACCTTTGATTGAAGATGGTCATAAATAAAATTCAGTAGTCTCCAAAACTACTCATTATCGAGCGAAAATGCACCAACCGCCCATGAACTTGACGTAAATTCGTTGCTATAGTAATGCTCTCCCAGGGAAAACGACCCCTAGCGAATTCACATCCAAAATACGCAATTCATAAAACAGAATATTTGTTTTAAAAAAAAAACGTAAAAATAAAACTGAGCACTTTTAACAAAACAAAGGCACCTCTATTTCGAATAAATATACACAATTCGAATAAATTTTGAAATTCGAACGCTTATTTTTTTTAAGCGCGTAACGGACGCGCGTCTTCGCGGCGGTACGGAGCGCACTACGTAAATGTCAGCACAATCGGCACATGTGCGGGCCGTAGTAAGGCTATGTGCACCACGCAAGCAATTTTCCGCGCTTATTTTTTATAAATACGTGTCGTCTTTGCATACTTGCTTCTTATAGTGAATAGTAGTTGTAATTATTCATTTTGTATAATCATAAAATATTATATTTTAATTTACTGACGAATAATTTGCGTTTTAACATTGTTATTTTTAATATGTTTTGGGTTATTTATTATCAAAAGGGAATATTTTTCTGTATTCTTGATATTTTATAACTTGTTTAAAAAGTGATTCCGTCTGGAAATCAAATCAGATGATTAGTATTCCGATATCGGTGCGCGTACGATAAAAGTGAAAGTAAATGTGTTGTGTCATTCATAAACGTGGACGGTTGCCCAGTAACCTGTCGGCCAAAAGTGAATCTGAACTGGCTTTATTATACGAAACTGTGTGAGATCGTACAATTTGATGTTTTTAGTTAAAAATACTGGAAAGTTTTAGGTTTATATTTTTAATCCCATCTACTTAAATATTATTTTTGTGGTATCCTACTGAGAATAAAAACACATTAATTCATTAAACCACAAGCGAGCGCCGGCGTTCGCGTACCTATTGTTCTTGTAATGTAGCTTGAATTACCACGATCGAAAATATAATCATAAAATTTTGTAACCAGTTTCGATTATTAATGTCATTTCCAATGAACATTTCGTTTTGTTGATACTAAAAATAGTAAAAACATTAATGATATTAACGCAACAATTTGTTGTCTAATTAATGATTTACCAAATATAAAATCACGATACGAAGACTAAAAGTTTACATATACTTACCAAAAACGAACGCAAGAAAAACCCCTCCATCGTGGACGCAGCTCAATAAAGTGCGAGTGAGACAGCATTCCAGCCGGGGTTGTACATCCGCTTTTCTCGGCGTTATGTAAGCTACGGCCCTGGAGCTGAGCAACCTCCCTTCCCGCCACCCCCCTCAGCCGGGGGAGACGGTACGCTGGGGTGAAGGTATCCCCACGATATGAGCGTCAGTTTTGCCTGATGATGGCGTCAGTAATTCTTGATGTTTCACGTTTGATGAAAAGGGTGATTCGGTTTTTCGGGATAGGGATTATTGGCTCAGATGATTTGTTGCTGTTATAAATTGGGATGTTTTGATTTTTTATTTCGTAATGTTAATAAAGAGTTTGTTTGATGTATTGACATATTATACTAATTTTATTTGACATTTCAATCGTGATACTTCTAGACACAATAGAAGATTAGTATGCATGAGAACGCCGGCGTTCGCCTAGGGGTTGATGAATTAAACTAGTTTGTCATTCATTATCAAACTTAATAGGAACACGAAAAACAAAGCTGATGAAGAATAGCTCTTATGCATTATACCGGAGGATGAAAAAAGTTCATCAAACATTTCTCGCCGCCGACAATGAGCTCACACAAGTACCTTTAATCACGTGGAACAAAAACCACATGGTGTTGTAAATACTGTAACACACACAACACAGGTTACGAAGTTCGTGTTGGAACACGTAGGGCACACTCCTACTAAATGTACGCTTTGAATTAAGGATGCCACAATTTCCAACTGTAACCGAATGGTTGTGCAAAAAAAGAAATTCAATATTCGTCAATTTCCGGACTTTAGGACGTGTAGAATCGAAATCAATCGAATTGTTTGTGTTATGACTTTTAGTATGTTCTTCTTGTGTTTTTTTTTTTTGTTTTCTATTATTATAAAATTAAGTTTTGGAAAGCGGCTTCGCCCACGATGTCAGGATGAAAATTTTGCCTATGTGTTATTCCAGGATGTAATTTCTCTTAATATTAATTTTCGGTTAGGTTTTAGGTAAAAGCATAACGATGGTCCATCTATCCATAGCTATTACTACTAATAAATACATAGTAAATACGAATGTATTTGTTAGTTAATGTAGGATATAGTAGACAGTTAGACAGACTCTAACCTTTTTTTCTAGACCAATAAATTAGAGTGAGGGAATATATGCTTAACTTTTGCATAAATAATAAATATCCCTAGAAATATAACAAAACTTACTATGTACCCCGGATTTAAATAAAATAACAATTTAAAATAAAACTATAATTTTATTTCAACGCACAATTTATCCGTCAGTATCACGCTCAAAATTTCGCATATAAACGCCGAAATATTCGCAAACCCTCCCTGCTACGTCCGAACTGGGTTAACGGAATTTGAACCTCCGTGGTAACTGAAATAAAACTCATTAAGTCGCCAATTTGTTTATCAATTTCGCTGGGACATTCTCTTTTATTTTACAGCATGTTGACACCCCTTGTTTTTCAGACAATTTATCTTCGTTTGAATTTCGTATTGTTAGCTTACCTCGTGTATTGAAAAGGAACATTGTTTTGAACGCGTTTTAATCATAGTCGGTTTCATACGTTGATTGAAGATTAAAAATCGAATCGATAATCATATAAAATCGAACTTTGATTTAAACGTCTATTGCAAAATAATATTTAAAAAAAAACTCTAAACAAATTTAACACATTTTTTTCTTCATATTTTTTTTTGTTTTGTAGCACAGTTTGTCTTGTCTTGAGCCGGGGTTGCGTGTAAGAGCAAAAAAATGTACCGCCGACTTGGAGTAAGAAGAAATGGATTTCTTTTCAGTCAGTAAAAATCTGTTACTCCTTTTCGCTTAATTCTTTATTATTTTTGGTGCTTTGTTTTAAAATTTATAAATTTTGTTGTTGTCAATATAGTCGACATCATTAAAATATTCCCCTCAAACGTGTCATATAGGATGTTGACAGCATTTAATTGTAGTTACAAGATACCTTAGGAAAGTGGGTCAATTAAGACCAAGTTCCACTGTACTTTTTATTTATACAAGGTACAACAATTTTGTTTGGTTTTGTTTCATGCTTTCACTCTAATCAGGAAGTTGTTGAGAGATCATATTTCCCCCTTCAAAAAAGGGGTCTACAAATACAAGTTCCATATTTCGATGTTATTTTAATCAATAAATGGGTAAGGGTTGAATAGATAATGAAGGTAATTTTGTAAAATACGTGTGTTGTTGAAAATATAGGAAAAATAAGGAAAATGTTAAGGTTTGATAAAACAACATCGCATACATTAGATAATTGTTTTTCTTAGTATATATTTTACACAAATCACCAGAACACGAGGCAAATTGCCAAAATTTGATACTTTCTAAGCTTATTTAGACGCTACAGACATACGGTGTTTTTTTTTTTTGTTTTTTTGATTTTTTTTCGTTGGGGGAAAATTATTAATTGACTTATCCCGCCCGGAGTCGGGCAGGAGAGAGAGTGTCAGACTTTTACTGACAAAAAACCCCCGTTCCTTCTTCTGTTCTGAGCCGAGGCCGTGGTGCTTCATTGCGCTTACCCCGCAACCCCGACTGAAGACATACGATGTACGGAAACATCATGAGCAAATTTTAAATTTTAAATCACACTTATTTCACTAAATGTCCGTATCGTGTTCCGTATGCGAAAAAGCATTTTTGTTTAGCAATGGGCACTATTTTTTTAATTATTACCTGTGTCTGGTAATAGGCATTTTTTTATTTCTCTCGACGATGATACGACTGTTACTGACTAAGAACCACCCCGTTTCAATAGATCTTCGCAGACACATTTGATTTTATCCTCAAAAAAAAAACTGTCAAGTAAATAATTGTTCAGTTCGAATTTGTAGTTCTGGAAATAAGGACTTTAAAACAGACAAACAAACTCTTCATCTTTATAATATAAGTATAGATAATACAGATAGTATACAAGAAAGGTTGTATTCTAAGAAGACTTATTCTAAAATACAATCTTGGTCTGTATGAGTACACAATTATCACGTAAAAACTAGTATAAAATGACCTTATGAAGTACAGAAACACCATATAAAGCTAGACCATGATAAACTGGTTATCCTACCTTTCAGCGTACTGATTAAGAACGTCAAGCACCGCCAAAGTTATACCGTAATTCCAAAATGGAGCGGTTCTGTAACGTGTAATTTCATAATTAATTACAAATGTATGCTTGTAAACAACACAGCCGTGGTTACAACGCGGTTATAGAGTTACGAACGAGGCACCCAAAATTCGCTAAGGAATTCTCTATTAGACAAAATCAGTATAGTGTTAGTTATAAATAACTATTTTGTTGCTATATTTACATTACAATGTGTTAATACATCGGGCAAAATATTAATTGAATTATTGTGTTTTGGTAACGACTTACTCATATAATTGTTTGACGAGGAACTCGACTCGTTTCAAGCCACGTTAGGGGCTCATATTCACGAGCGGCGTTAATCGAAACACGACGCCGCGAACGTCTCGAAACCAATTCCGAAAAACCGTGGGAGAGCCATGCTTCGGCACGAATGGGACGGCTCGACCGGAGTAATACCACGGCCTTACAGAAAAACTGACGTGAAGCAGCGCTTTAGTTGTGTTTCGTCAAGTGAGTGAGGGCACCGGAGGCCCAACCTCCCCCCCCCCTTCCCATCCAATGCCGCAGTTGAATCGTAACTTTTTACCCCAGGAGGGTACCAACTGCGCTAGCACTGGAGAATCCCTCTCTGGACGTCCACGCTCAGGGCTCAACCACCCTGATCGTGGACGTTCAGGCCGCCCCACGTCGTACTCTGGGGGGGGGGGGGGGGGGCAAAACTGCGCGCTCTCGAGGCAAGAGCAATACAACTTTGGCGGCCCCTGCCACGTTGAACGTGAACTTCTGCAACATCAGGGGATTACACACTAACCTCGATGCTGTTCATCACCACCTTCAGACAGCAAAGCCGGCCTTGCTCTTTTTGACTGAGACGCAGATATCGTCTCCGTTGGACACAGCTTACCTTACCTACCCTGGGTATGGACTAGAACATACCTTCCTGCCCAGGGCCGGGGTGTGCGTATACGTCAGGGACGATATCAGCTCTCGTCGCCTCAGAAATCTTGAAGGTCGGGACCTTTCCATCTTATGGCTACGTGTAGACAGCGACGACCACCCTCGCATCTACGCATGCTTTTATAGGTCCCATAGCGGTGATAGCGAGACTGACCGACTTATGGAACACATCCAGATGGCTGTAGATTTACTGCAACGGCAGATACCCTCAGCGGAGGTCGTCATACTTGGTGATTTTAATGCCCATAACGCCGACTGGCTTGGCTCTAGTAGGACGGACCACGCGGGGAGATCTGTCCACGACTTTGCCCTTGCTTCTGGCCTAACACAACTGGTTACTGTGCCCACACGAATCCCAGATGTGGAGGGCCAGAGGCCTTCACTGTTGGACCTTCTGCTGACCTCTCATCCGGACGGCTATAACATCACAATTGAAGCTCCTATTGGCTCATCAGACCACTGTCTCGTCCGGAGTATGGTGCCTTGTGCGTGCACGTCGCGTGTCAAAGTTGCTCGCGGTCGCCGAGTGTGGCACTACAGGTCAGCAGATTGGGATGGGATGAGATCCTTTTTTTCATCCTACCCTTGGAGACGAGTTTGCTTCTCGCAGGATGATCCCAACGCCGCTGCTGTCTCTGTTGCTGATGTGGTGCTGCAGGGGATGGAACTGTTCGTTCCGTCCTCTGTGGTCCCCGTCGGTGGCAGATATCAGCCTTGGTTCGGCTCTGCTTCTAGAAAAGCTTCATGCAAGAAGCAAAAGGCTTACCGATCCTGGGCTGATGCGGTGGCGGCACGGGATGTAAATACCAGCGCGCTAAAAAAGGAGTATAATTTTGCCTCCAGGTCCTTCAAAAAAGTCATAGCGGGGGCCAAGTCAAAACATATCGGTAGAATTGGGGAGAGTCTTGAGCGCCTTCCGTCAGGAACTCGTGCGTTCTGGTCTCTCGCCAAAGCTATCGAAGGCAGTTTCTGCAGACCATCATTCCCACCTCTGCACATGGGGAGAGAATCGTTGGCACACGACGCAAAGGAAAAAGCCCAGCTTTTAGGTAAATTCTTTGCGTCAAATTCGACATTGGACGACGGGGGACATGAGCCGCCGGTTCTGCCGTGGTGCGGGTGTAATATGCCGGATATTCGGTTTCACCAGCGCTCGGTACGATTGGCGCTCATGTCTCTTGACGTCCATAAGTCAAGTGGGCCTGACGGAATCCCACCCATTGTGTTAAGGATGTGCGCTCCAGAGTTGGCACCAGTCTTAACACGTCTTTTTCGGCTCTCATACTCTTCAGGCGTAGTCCCGAAGGTATGGAAGACAGCTCTGGTCCACCCGATCCCTAAAAAAGGTGATCGCGCAAACCCGTCTAATTACAGACCGATAGCCATAACTTCCCTCTTCTCGAAAATAATGGAGTCCTCCATTAACTGCCAGCTCCTTCGGTACTTGGAGGATCATCAGCTTCTTAGTGACCGACAGTACGGTTTTCGTAAGGGTCGGTCCGCTGGTGATCTTCCAGTTTATCTGACACACCGTTGGGCACAGGCGATCGAGTCCAAGGGGGAGGCTATGGCAGTCGGTTTGGATGTAGCGAAGGCCTTTGATCGGGTTTGGCATAAAGGGCTTCTTGCGAAACTACCTTCCTATGGGCTTCCCGAGAAACTGTGTGAATGGGTTTCCAGCTTCCTTGCAGACAGGAGCATAATGGTCGCGGTCGACGGTGAGTGCTCTGACTGCTTGCCTGTTAACGCTGGTGTCCCTCAAGGCTGCGTACTATCGCCCACTCTGTTCCTCCTCCATATCAATGATATGTTGCAAATTAGTGGAATTCATTGTTATGCGGATGACAGCACGGGTGATGCCTTTTACGCCGGCCGTAATAACATTTCTCGGGAAAATGTCATCGAGAGTCGAAACAGGCTTGTGTCTGAAATCGAGACTTCTTTAGAGAGAATCTCAGATTGGGGTAGACTTAACTTGGTCCAATTTAACCCCGCAAAGACACAGGTCTGCGTGTTTACAGCAAAAAAATTGCCGTTGGTCGTATCCCCTCAATTTCAGAGCACCCCCCTCACAGCCTCGGCCGGTATTGGGATACTTGGCGTCGACATATCGAGCGAAGTCCAGTTTCGCGGTCATCTAGAGGGTAAGGCCAAGTTAGCCTCGAAGAAGCTTGGTATGCTCAATAGATCGAGGCATTATTTCACCCCGGAGCATCGCCTGCTACTTTACAAGGCGCAAGTTCGGCCCAATATGGAATACTGTTCTCATCTTTGGGCGGGGGCACCCCAGTACCAGCTTCTCCCTCTGGATCGCATTCAACGACGAGCTGTCCGAATTGTCGACTGCCCTGTTGTCTCGGATCGGCTGGACTCTTTGGCACTGCGTAGGGATGTAGCCTCGCTATGTATTCTCTATCGCATCTATCACGGGGAGTGTTCTGAGGAATTGTTTGGTTTGATCCCCGCCGCATCTTTTCGCCATCGTTCCACGCGAAAAGTTTTTCATCCCCATCACATAGATGGTTGGCAGTCAACAACTGTGCGTTTCACCCGAAACTTTCTGCCCCGCACAACAAAACTTTGGAATGATCTTCCGGCGGCGGTATTTCCGAACCGATACGACCTTCAAACCTTCAAGAAACGAGCATATTCCTTCTTAAAAGGCCGGCAACGCACCTGTGACTCCTCTGGTGTTGCGGATGTCCATGGGCGGCGCCGATCGCTTTCCATCAGGTGATCCGTCTGCTCGTTTGCCACCTATTCCATAAAAAAAAAAATTGATTGCACGGTTTGCGCGGTGGCTAGGCTAGGTACTGGCTGCCGTGCAACGTGTCGCGGGTTCGATTCCCGCACGCAACAATTCTTTAATGTAATCCACAAATTATTGTTTCGGGTCACCGGGAAATTATTGTATGTTTGTAAACGCACCCACGACACAGAAGAAAATCCTAGTGTGGGTCAACCTTTTAAATAATCATGTATCTATAAAAAGGATTACGACGGGGTATAAAAAATCTGTTTAATTTTGTCCGCCGTATTTTTTAGTCCTCAAATCCGAATCCCTTAAATGACCTTCAACTTACTTGCACCTCCCGTGTTGTGGTTTGCCATGGGCAACGGGGATTGTTCACTATCAAGTTACACTGAGTATTCAATTATTTGACAAAGGGCTGATTTTTCAATAGTCAGATAAATGTTTTCTGAGGAATAAAATTGTTGCTGTCACTGTCTTATACAAACATTCTGACGCGACAGCATCATAATTATTTCCCAGATAACTTTTATCTAACCATCTTAGCACCTAGTTATTAAGACCTTAATTTACCGAAAAAAGAATTCTATGACAGTATTATAAAGAGAAAAAGCTTTGATTGTTTGTTTGTTTTAATTGAATAACAGTCCTGGAAGTAAGTTTTCTTTATTAATGGAAAACTACACTATTTCAGGTAAAAATATTTTATAAATTACACAGCGAAACTTCTCCCAGAATAACTAATAAATAAGTAACTTTGTTAAATGACAATTAATAAACTTGTGTAGTCGACATCATTAAAATATTCCCCTCAAACGTGACAGATAGGATGTTGACTGCAATTAATTGTAGTTACAAGATACACCTAGGAAAGTGGGTCAATTAAGAGTTCCACTGTACATTTTATTTAGTTTTAAAAAAACGTTTGAAAATAACTGAAAACTTATGGTTAAATTTATATATATTTCGGTTCGTGTTCTCACTCTGTTTCTTGGAGGGAAACGCGGGTATGTTCTGTGAGATACAAAATTTGTTTAATTTTTCTAGTGAGGATAGTCATCAAATGACATGTATTTGCACCTGGCTGCGGCGAGATGCATCTTTTTTCAATAATGAGAAAATTACCCCTCCATCTCTTTTCCTTCATTTTTTTCAATGCTGATTTCTGAAAAGAGTTCTGAATTTTATTTATACCATAAAATAGCGAAATGTAATACTTGGAGTGTGTTAATAAAACATGTACATAATATTGTAAAACGTTAAAACTATTCGTAAATAGTGATTCTCAACTATATACATATGTACATATATCATGGCCCATTTCACTTTGTATACATATTATAGGTATACGTAGCATCAAACCTGCATTGGATTACTACGCTCCAAATACACAGACGCATTCTCTGATCCTTCTCTATGATAATCCGATGGACTGTAATCTGATACAAACATAGAGATGTCTGAAGCCTGATTTTGCGAGGCACACATACCTCTGCAGATTTTGAAATACAAATGGATCTTGTTAGATTTTTGAAAAATGTATCAGTTGGTAATAATTTTACGAAGTTTATAATTATTTTCGTGGTGTTTGGTGATTGGAAAGTAACTTACTCTGTAATAAGACGCAATTGTTTTGTTGTTTTTTTGTTTTTTTTTTTTTTTAATTAAAAACATTATTTTACTCTAGGATTTCTTACCTGTGATGTGGGTGCGTTATAAACATACAATGCCACATAAATATCACATCCAAATCCAAAACCTTGTTGATTACACAAAGAGTTGTTCCGTGCGAGAATCGACTCACTCGCACTGCAGCCGGTTGCCCAGCCACCGCATCAACTGTTTAGTCTCAGTATGTATTACTAGTTTGTCTTCACCTGTAGTACTAGAGTAAAGAGTACGTTTTATTCCAGACTATAATCTGTATCTGTGCCAAATTTCATTCGGATCCGTTCAGCAGTTTTTACGAGAAAAGTAACAAACATCCACAAACTAATAAAATATTAAGTAAGATTGCGAAATTATATTACAAGTTCATTAATCACAGAAAGTGCATACCTAGCTATTAATCATTATAAATGTAAGTTGAATCCTCGGCTCGGTTGGCGGAATGTGACATAAGTTAAAATCGATACGATTGAATGTTTTACAATTTCTTCGCGAATCGAGTTGTCTGATTAAGCGAGCAGCGCGCAACGACCAACTTCTGTATTAGGGGTGGCATTACTGAAACAACAGCTACAAAATGTATTATTTCATAGAATAGTGCTTTATTTAATAAGTAGTGTCCTAATGTAGTTTCACAGTATCACAGAGTGTTCTGAGTCTTAAGGAACGGACGCCAAATGTAAACCTCACTGAGCAAAACTTACAACAACAACAGCGTGAGCAAGTCATGCACTCTGTGCTTCAGCCATAAGTGCTCCTGTTGAGTCAAGACCATAGAGATATAAGAAAAGAGTTTGTTTTTTATATTTCTGTGGTCAAGACCTCTTCTCGCACGGAAATGATTTGGGGCACTGAGTGATCAACACGCTTGCTCAAGATAGATAAGCGATTACAAACCTTATAGGTCATTCGAAATTTAAATTCAGATTTCCTAATGATGGTTTCCTTTGCCATTTGTCAGTGGCTTCTATATAAACTTAGAAGATAATACCTATGCCGGACGCTCTAAAGACTAACAATTAGCGACCAATCAAACTAAAAGTTCACATTACCTACCTTTTTTTAAACCTCGAGTAAAATAATTTTCTTTTCAACCCTAAGCAACATCCGTAAAGTTGGTTGACAAAGCGCGCTGTATTACAGCGCCTGTATTAACTTTGCAATTACGTTTGAAAACTTCTACAGTTGTGCCGCTTATGATGTTAAACTCTATTCATTGTATCCGACAGTTAGTTAATAGACGGCTTAAACGGTCCCATTAGCTTGCTACATTATTTACTAATATATTCCGTGTATTAAGTTACATAGCGTCTTTTATTCCCTGAAGGTATTTTACATGTAAGTATATTTAATATTAGACTCAATTTTTATATAGGTAAAAAATGATTTTATGAGCTTATGTCTGTACTGAGCTTAAACTAATTTATTTTTTGTATTTCATTTTATATTATAGGGCGGGAAACAACTGTGCAGATTCTCTGATGATAAGCAATCGGCGATCAACTGACAGCCGAAATACCAAAAGAGTAACAGAATTTTTGGTAGTTACAGTTTTGTGGATGGTTGATAGATAAAGAATTGGGGATGGTGGGGGTAAGGATAGCGACACCGGAGATCTTACACACATGGCCGAAATCCAACTCAAGTCCGGGGTTGCGGGGTAAGCGCAATAAGATGGCCCCGGCCTAGAGCAGGAGAATTAACGGGGGAGGGAGAGGGGGGATTAATCAGTAAGAGTATGACACTCCATCACGCCATACTTTAGGCAAAAGAAAAAGATAACTCAAGTATTTTTTCGAACCAGTTTTCTGTGAGGCCATGATGACTGGCCGGCCTATGCCGAAGCCTGACTCATCAAATAGATAGTACTTTAAGAAGCTTCTATCTGAGTTTCTTTAAAATATCTATCTTACGTGTAGACTACCTGTTTTCCTATTAACAATTGAACTCCTTTGTGTCAAAAAAGGCTATAAGCGACAGTTTTGTATATATTTTGACAGAATAAAAACACACCTCTTTCATATTTTCTTTGGTTGTCAGATCAATGCGGCTGATAAGCGTCCCGTGCAAAATGTACAGAAACAGGATATTATACTCCAGTACCCTTGCAAATGATATACTATATATGTTACGAAATATAATAAATGTATTACAATATAACATAGGTTTAAACATAAAAAGGAAAAACTCTTTCTATATTTTTTAGAAATTCGAGTAATCTGGCTTGCTTTTGTAGGTTGATTTCTGATTTTATAGTAAGTATAACTCGTAACTAGTTTCTGCCAAGGTAAAAATCGTTTACATTCCTTCTGAAGATTTTATATGAAAGAGTTTTTTTGTGCGATAGGACGACAAACGAGCATACGGATAACCTGATGGTAAGCAATCAGCGCCGCCCGTGGACACCCGCAAAACGGAGAAGTTACGAGTGTGTAACCGACCTTTTGGGATAAGGGATTTGGAGATTTTTGAATTGGAAAGGAATTAGGGATGGGGGAGTATTAACCTCACTCATGCGGTGAAACTCAACGCTGTGGTTGTTTAACGACCGTTTATCTGTGAAGCCGTGGTATCACTAAAGTCGAACCGACCCCCTGCTCTTCCTCACTTAAAATAGAGAAACAAACATCCATTCATTCTTATTTTATTTCGCATTTATAATTTTAGCAGAATATTTGTATCTTGCAGTTCACCTTTCAGGTATGTTCCGTTGAATTTTCGTTCTCCTAAGAACAGTTAGCATCTAACATCTATGTATGTTTATATGTAACCGAAATGCACGTAGCCAACATTAATTAGAAATGTAATAATGATTTCAATTGTAACTTGCGAACTAGTTAAATTAACAAACTCCAGATCCTGGCACGTGTTGGGAACTAAAATATATTATCCAGGCTTGTAACCAACTGCACATGCGACTTTGTCTGCTTGATATTATTCCTAAGCCGAGTGTACTGTAGGTGATTAGTTAAAAGTTATTAATTTATATAATTACTATGATTAAATCTTTAATACATTCTGATAATGCGAGAAGGTTGTTTCGACTTTATGGCCCTGATCCATTGATCTCGTTTAAATGTAACTTGTGTTAGGGTACGATGGGACTGACATACGCTGTGCGGTATAAAAGTCCCTAATTATTTAAAGAAATAAAAAAATATATCTTTAATACTACGCAACGTGTTTTGATTTCATGCGGTTTTTAATAAATAGAGTGATTGAAGAGGAAGTTATAATTACATCCATTATAAATGGTGGAGAAAAATTGTATCAGCATTACGTTTCGTCGGTTCCGTCGCGCCCAATGTTGATGAAAAGAAAAATATGTATCCTATACATAAATATGTGAAAAATAACATACTAGGTGTCACAATAAACAGCATTCACACATATTTGTCACTGAGTGAGTATTACTAAGTTCTTTATTTATTTATTTAACACCTTATGTACATAAGAATACAAAGGTGGATTTAAGGCCCTAAGGCATTCTTTACCAGTCAACCTCAAGAGTGATGCAGAGATGTGTTAACAATAGGTTCTAAACAAGCACACAAATTATGAATAAGCATAGGTACATAAGTATAGGTATATGCAACATATACATATAATACAAAACTTTGCCTTTTCGGAAATAAAAAGTTCATGTTCAGTTCATAATTAAATGCACAAACATACGGATTTCTAGCATTTCAACTAAGACCAGATCCAGGAATGTTTTGTAGACTGAAATATATTATCTTATTACGTAACTGCAAACACTAAACTTAGTGTGAACTGTTTAGTTCTTGTTAATTGCAGAATATAAATGAAATTGAATTTTTGATTGTAGATATTTAATTAGAAATTTTATTACAAACATATTTTTTATTTTTTATTTAATATACACAATGAGATGAAGTTGGTACAAAGGGTGAACTTAATGCGATATGGCATTCTTTAATAGGCAACCAACAATATACATTACTAGCTACTCGCGCGCGGTTTCACCCGTTGCTCGACTCCATTTGATTGTAGCGTGACATTTTAAAGCCTATAGCACTCAGGAACTTTCTTGTAGCTATCTATCAATGAATTAATTTTGGGAATCCAACCAGCGGTTCCAAAGATTACCATTTACATACAAACTTACAAATTTTACCTCTTTATAATATTAATATAGATTTATTGTAAATTTTGTTTTACCACAAGCAGTTAAATAGAAGTAAGTTAATTCCAATAAGTCTTCATTTTTAAATAAGCCATTTCCATTCCATTTAATTAGACTAAGTAAAATATATTTGGTGTTACGGATGAGAGCACAATAATTTATCGCTACCCTGGCCTGGGACAGGAAAAGGAACGCTGTGGTTTTTAGGCAGTAAGAGTCTAAAACTGTCCCCACCCACGGCTAGAAAAGTCATTTGATGATTTTCGCCCACAACAAAAAGTAATACGACAATAATCCTTAACGTTTAGTATACCTTGATTTATAACCACGGTGGTACATTAAATTTGCTTAAGAAAACAGGATTTTTATTAAAAGGTACTTTCTTTAAAACAATTGAAAAATGATCAATTAGGAATAAAGGATTAAAGGCTATTATTACACTGGGATAGAGGAACATTAAATCTTCAGCGAAAACCCAAGTAACCCTGTTTTATAAGTTTTTAACGTATCAGAGAAAAGCTGTGACAAGCTACGGAACTTTGCGACTTGGCTAGAAGTTTAACTTCAACCGCTCTGTAGACGGAAAATGACCGATTTATTCTAACAAGCGATTACGGGACAAAAAGTCGATTCAATTTTCTTTTTTTTTTGCATTTTCTTTATTACAATCTTACCTCTATTATTAGATTTTTCTATACTAATATTATAAAGAGGTAAAATTTGTTAGTTTGTATGTAATGTACAATGTTCCTGAGTGCATAAAACATTACGCTCCGCTCAAATGGAGACGAGCAGCGGGTGAAACTGCGTGAGAGTAACTAGTATGATATAGGTACTGAGGATTATAAGTGTGGACAGAACTATAAATATAAGCAGAATGTGAGTAAGAAATTAGCGAGTTTTAAAAGGCTTCGAAAAGTTTACTAATATCTACATAATATATCAAAAAAGATAGACCTACATAATATTGAGGCTTTTATTATCTTGGCATTCTTTGTAAACCCGTAGGCCTGTATTCTCTCCAGCTGTATCTGATGAAGCTACTGTTTTTTGAATCCTTTGAAATATACTTGGGTTTCACGTTCTGGTTATTAAGTCGAGGCCACACTTCGACGTGTGGGAGAACCATGCTTCGGCACGAATGGGCTGGCTCGACCAGAATAATACCACGGCATCACAGAAAACCGGCGAGAAGCAACCACAGTGTTGTGTTTCGCCGTATGAGTCTGGCCTTGACGTTCAAAAGTGCCTACTGTGGTCTAATTGAAATAAATATGATTTTTGACTTTTTTTTGAGTGACGTTACCGGAGGCCCAATCCCTTCCCTCCTCCTAGATTTCAAAACCCAAATCCGCAAAAATAACACAAACCCCCGCGTGAGTGAGGTTACCGGAGGGAGGCCCAATCCTTCCCCTTCACCCATCTATTCTTTGCTAATCCTTAAATATCCGAAACCATTAGCACTAAAAGACAGGCAACGCAATGGTAACTCCTTAGGCACTTCGGGTATCCATGGGTGGAGACGATTGCATACAATCAGGTAATCCGTATGCTCGTTTGCTGTCCAATCACATAAGAAAACGTTCTCAATGCACTCCACGAAACGGCTGTAGTTTTTAATCGTTTAATTATTTTTTATATTAATACGCCTTTTATAGTCAATTACATTAACACCTACTTACAAAAAAAAAAAACAATATAAAATAACGATAAAATTTTGTTTGCGCAAAACGTCAGGCATGTTTCAATTCATCTACGAATATATCACTGTTTGGGTGAGCTTCCAAGAGGCTGTTCAACGCGGAAAGAACGCGAGGAATTAGGGTTGAGGCACGTGCTACCGTGCGGCTCGTAGGTACAGCAAGCAGACGATGCTTCCGGCCGCTGAGATAATTATATTGGTGAAGACGAGTCAGCTCATTGATCACTAGCTTCTGTTGAAAGTCCTATTATTAAAAGTCCTCACTATCGGTTTTGTTACGCGCCTCATTTCAATACAGTGTAATATTACATAGGTTACTTAAACAGCACTGCGTTCCCGCCATAGTACGGATTCTTAGATCAATTCGAACTTTGTTAACATTTAAAACCAGTAGATACCAACCTACTTTAACAGCACCAAACGTTATTAAGAAACTTTGATTGCTCTCAACTCAATTTTAAGATCAATTTCCTGCAGTTCGTAGTTGCCTGGTACCTGGTACCTTATATCCTAGATTAGATTTAGTTTCCACGCCTTATTCTATCTTGTCTTAAACTTAATATTAGGTAAAGGTGAAGGTTTAATATACCAAATAAAAAATGCTTAACAAAATTGTATTTGTCACTTCTTAATATAATAAAATAATACGTATTCATTAATATATACACGTGTGTCTTATTTATTCATTCTTTATTGTACACAGTATTTAAAAATCTACAAAGAACAGGCTTACAGCTTCAGAGTGTACAAATGGGCGGTCTTATCACACAGGGTGATTTCTTTCAGACAACCTTTGGATGGATATTTAAAAAAAATCTGGGAAAGGGCAGTCTGGCGGACAATGAATCGGTAATAAATACCTACTCATATATATTATATACTATTTTCATAGTTTACATACAAACCGTACATGCATATCTGTTATTTGTAAATTATGAAAACCAATTATCCACAGTTGTAAGTCAAGAGAGCCCTTATTAAATACTTTATTACACCTTTTACTATTACATGACAATAAATGGTGAGAAAATATTTTATATTCAAACTCTACAGCTGTGATTTTTAAAACGTAAGCCTTATAGTATTGACTGAATAATAATTAGATAGGTATTTGATTAGTGAACAAAACTCTATTTATACCATTTTAAAAGAAATTGTTGTCATAAAAGTTAGCTAATATAGCTTACCTGACCAAAAGAGGTCTTTTTATAAGAGTGGTACATGAGTAGACGGATCACCTCACAGGCCGTGGAATCTCACAACATTAGAAGCGTTTCAAGCGACCTTTGGGGAGGAAAGTTGGCGCAATTTTATCTACTATTTACACGCCACGTTTAAATCAAATGTACAAATTAATTTATTTCCAATTTTTGTCTAGAAATTCAGTATGTTAAAATTTGTCTTTTTTATTTTGTCTTTAAAAAAACGTTGCCCCACACTTGGATTTTCTCCTGTGTTGTGGGTGCGTTTACAAACATACAATTTCACATACACATGACACCCAGACCCGAAACAACAATTTGTGGATCACACAAAGAGTTGTTCCGTGCGGGAATCGAACCCGTGACCCACCAACCAGCGCGGTGAGCCACCGCGCCAACCGTGCAGTCGAAATAAAGTGCAGTAAAAATAAAAAGATTTAATACGGTTGTGACTCAAAATATTACGTCACTAGTCACTGAAATATCTAATCAGACAAACTAGGGACCAAACGATCTCCTTCGAAACAAAATATCTGTAAAAACCTTTTTGACACAGAATATATCTAATATTGTCAGCATAGACCGATGTCAAAGCTTTATTTTATTACCACATCAGCGCGTCAGGACAACGTTATTCCATTTATATTTCGAATGATTTGTGTCCAAAGACAAAATTGTTCGTAACTCGTATCCACGTATCGTGGAGTACCTATCAATATTTATTTTTATAGAATATGAAACTAAAATGGCAATGTTCGAATTTTAAAAATGGGCGTTCTAATTAAAGATATTTTTTTTTTAATTGCAACGTATGGTCTATTGGTTTAGGTAATTAAGTGAATGTAAAAAATCTTAGCATGTCTTTTTATTTAAAAGTTCTCTAAAAGTTGTATATAAAAATGTTTATAATCCGGTTTTAACTTAAATCGATGTCAGCTACTAAACTAAATTGAAATAATTAAAGATATTGATACCAAGATAAACCATACAGGCGATTAAACTGCCTTACACCGTTCGAAATTTAAATTCAAGCGCGAATTCGAAGCCGTTAATTAAAAAAATTTAATCTAAACCCTTCTTAGTAATGTAATACAATTCGATTGTAATATTAAAGATCGAAATTCCTATCCATTCCAATACTGAGAAATACAAAATTGAAAAGCTCAGTTTCGCTTTGTTCTATTTAAAGATTTCATTTACGACATTGTCCTCACTAATCTATGTAAAAAATTTGTACGTATTGAGAATATGCTGACACTAAAAAAGTAAGCTTACGATACCTACAGCATAAATGACGAAAATTCGTTCAAAAAAACGTAATATATTCAAATGAAAATAGCAAAAGAAATTGGGTAAAATACTATGCATATAATAGTCCAAAATTCCAGTCCGCTGTAAGGGGACTACAATCCCCAAAAGGACATAAACAGACCCGGATTTGGCCTGATTGCAACAGGTCTTAATTCCCCATGGGCCTCAAATACCGCAGGACGGGCCTTGTATCTTTAGAGGCGTTCTATTATCTTTTTTTTTGTTTGATGTCGACTTCACTCCCGTTTTTACGTTCGTTTTGGGAAAAGATTGACTGAATGAACGAATGAATGATTTTTCTTGAAAGGTGAAATATATCGCTTTGGAGATGCCGACCACGTTTCCGTATTCTGTAATAAAATAGAAAGTTCAATTTACCTTTGTAGTTACTGACAGATTTTATGTTGTTTTCTAAATAAGTTACTTGATAGGTTTTGCGTCTTTTTCACTATCTACATTCATATAAGTACCCATAAACGTATTTATACAAATTATTTATGTTCTAAATTCGAATTTTTCAAGTACATACTGGCTACACAGACATTTTGGAACAGGCCCTTAAAATTTAAAAACATGTCAAATATAGAAAAATTAAACTAAAATTAAAAATGGCTGAAAGACTGATGATACTTACACAAGCAGAAACCCTAAAATTACTTTGGTCGACCTTGGATTATACAATGTTGAACTTAGGTATGTCTCACACAATTTAATAGGACAGGTATAAGATTGTTTATAAGATTAAGTACATAACATAAATACCTAATCAGGGGTTTTACTTTGTGTATCGAGAGATTGAGATTCGTCTTTCAAGAAAGGAGATCTATTGATCATCGATAGATTTCACAACATAATTATAGTTACGTGGGTATTAACGCGGAAAATTATACAGGTCGTGATCACAAGCAGACTCAACTTAGTTCAAAAGTTAGTATCGATAGATGTCGTATTTATAATCCCATCATTTTCCCAATAGTAATTTCTCACAAAAAACCAAGTTAGAAATAAATCAATTCATCTGAATTGCTACAGCAGTTCCCGAGTTAAGCGCTTAGCAACAAAACCGTCAATTTTGTTTTTATTTATAATCGTTTCTATAAGTCAACTTGAACAAACGTTACGTAATTCAGCAGTAACAAGCCGACTAAACCTGAAACCTTATAAAACATGTCCGTAGGAAACGGCGTGCAAATTGAGTTAGTGAGAAGCCACACTTACGAGTATGTATCGGAACCACTTCACTGTTGTACAAAATACTGAAGTGGCTTGTACTAGTAAATTGTATATCCGTTTTTTTTTCTCTGATAGGTCGGCGATCAGCTCTGCCCATGGACATCCGCAACAACAAAGGAGTTAGGAGTGCGTTGCCGAAAATTTTGGGTATTAGGGATTTGGAGATTAAGGGATTGGGGGAAGGGAAGCCTCACTTACCGGAGGTCCAATCCTCTCACACGGCGAAACACAACGCTGTAGCTGTTTCACGCCGGTTTGGACGAGCCAACCCATTCGTGCGCGTCAATCACAGTATCAGTAGAGAGGGTGGGGCGGGAGAGAGATAGACAATGAGTGAGAGAGAGATATAATAGCAAGCAAGCATGCAAAGCAGCAAAACAAAGCAAATTTAACAGTTACTGTTTAATTTACCTAATCTTTTTTGCACTTAAATAATTTTCCATCCAGTTACTAAACTTGTTGTTATTTCCTTCCATAAAATACCGAAAAAACCAAAGCCGCATTTGGTATTGTACTTTTTTACCTAGCTTGTAACATATCGTATCGAGGCAAAATTCCAACCAAATGATTGCCAGCACCAGCACTCAAAATACTCTTTTATTCCATTTTCAAATTTATCATCTCCATGTAAAGTTAAAATTCTAATGACAGACTAGAGCAGATTGACATGATGTCTATACTGTTCGTACAACTACAAATCAAGGAAAACTTTAACCACTATATGATATGTCATTATTCACAATCATCAATAATTGCAAACACAATAATTAAATATTAGTCATTCCACCACCACCACGGATAGGGTTTACCTCACATCGTCATCAGCCTTTAAGTGACCTCTTTAAGAAAAGGCCTCTTCTCACACGGAGACGGTGCGAGCATTAATTACCGAACTTGCTCAATTGCTCAAGCGGATTGTCTATTTCAAACTTAGGTATAATTAGAAAATTTTTCCTTACAATATTTTGTTTCACCGAATCTCAGTGGTATCTAAATAATCATAGAAAGTCATCATCATCAGCCTATAAGTGCCCACTGCTGAGTAAAGGCCTCTTCTCACGCGGAGAAGGTTGAGCAATAATCACCACGCTTGCTCAATGCGCGTTAGCGATTTCAAACTTATAATTAGGAATAATAAGTCCAGGTTTTCTCACGATGTTTAGCTTCACCGTATGTCAGTGGTGGCTAAATTATCATAGAAAGTTCGTACGTATAACTAGGAAAAAGTCACATTTGCTACTTGTCAGATTTCAAACCGTCCTTCATAAGACACAGGACTTTAGTTTTGGCAAAATATTTTAGGAAAGTTTAACAAAAACTGGACGTTATTTCCTAAAATTCAATTCGAGCTAACGCATTCTTGAAAAAAAGAATCAAGTTCAAGCGTCCTAGTGTCTTTTCCATAATTCCTATACATCTATGTTTTTCCTAGACTTTACAATACGTATAGGTAAATACTAGGTATACCTACATATAGCTCAGTCGTCTATAGTCTATAGGATTGACCGATTATGAGTTCACGAGTCTATCCGTTTAAGTTCAGTCTAGTTTTTCTGTCTGGGTTAGAAATTCCAGGTCGGAGATTAAAGTTGGATTTTTATAAAAAGACGATGAAGTTTGCCTTGGCGTTCATATCCGGACTTAACTGTTTAAACTTTGTTGCAGTGCGTTGTAAGAAAGTGCTCGCAAATTTATATCATCTATAGTATAATCTAATTAAAATCTGGGTGTCTTTAAGGCCCGAGTTAATGAATATTCACTCGTATATGAAGTAACTTATTTTGGAAATACTTACCAAATATTCTTCCGAAAGCTAGGCCCATGTGGTCTATATAGGAGGAACATACAAAATAATGATGTTTAAGCTGTGTTTTTGTATTGTGTTAGAGAAAAAAAAAACACAAATATAGGTGATAAATATACATATCTAAGTACATCAACCATCAAACAATCAAACTTAAAAATCAATACTCAAAACAATAAAAGAAAAAACAATACAGATACGCTCAAAAAACAAAACACGCGCGCGCCAATCCCCGGTGACTCAGTAATTAATAGGTCCATTTAAAACCAGCTGATCGCTCCGATGTTGCGTTCGTGTTCCTTCCTGTGCCATTATCTTATTACACTATTATCCACTTGGGTCACAATTAACAGAGGTCAAAGGTTCAATCGAGAACACCCATTGTAAGATAGGAAGTGTTCTCTTCTTAGAATTGGATCTCCTTTAGCTTTGAAGACGTTTATTCAAGTATGGGAGAGCCAAGCTTCGGCACGAATGGGTCGGCTTGACCGGAGTAATACCACGGCCTCATAGGAAACCGTTGTGAAGCAACCGCAATGTTTTGTTTCTCCGTGTGAATGAGGTTATCGAAGGCCCAACCCCCTCTATCCCCAAACAGCTTATCGTGAAAATGTCGGCAACGCACTAGTAACTCCTTAGTTGTTCCGCGCAATGCTTACCATCAGGTAATCGTTTGCCATACTATGGCATAAAAAATCGAATTAATGTTTTGTTAGATATAGTGATCCTTATCTAATAAAGGATTGACTGGATACCAAGGTATTGGATTTGTTTATTGACATTGTTTATTGTTTATTGACACGATACGAGAAAAACTCGTGTGAAGAGAAAGACACACATAATAAAGAATTTGAACGACTTATTAAAAACAAAAGTTGTCTCGTGTTATAGGTGTGAATGCGTGGCGTCAAATATTTTCAGCAGTTGATATTATTTATACTAATCTATACTAATATTATAAAGAGGTAAAATTTGTAAGTTTGTATGTAGGGGGTAATCTTTGGAACCACTGGTCGATTTCCCATAAATCGTTCACTTATTGATAGCTAGAATGTTGTTAAAACATCACGGTGCAATCAAATGGAGCCGAGCAGCGAGTGAAACCGCGCGGGAATAGCTAGTATTATAAGAAGGTAAAATTTGTAAGTTTGTATGTGGGAGGTAATCTTTGGAACCGCTGGTCGGATTTACAAAGTTCTTTCACTGATAGATAGCTACAATGTTCCTGAGTGCTATAGACTATAAAACATCATGCTACGATTAAAAGGAGCCGAGTAGCGGGAAAACCGCGCGAGAGTAGTTAGTCTCGTATAAATACCAAACAATAGCCAATGCTGTCACAAAATAGACTACAAGTTACAAGTAAGCTTATATAGATTAAATAACTCAAAGTCTATAAGGAAAATCTGGGTATTGAGTCTTGAGTCTCGTAAAAGCTCGCTTTGATGTTGGTACATCAAGGACGAAGGGTGTTCGTTTTGTTGACTCATAAACCGAATGTTTATATACTCTGATTGAACGGTTTCATCAGAACAGATTTATTGATGATCGAGTTTATAATGCAAAATAAACGTAACGGATGTTTCATTTTAAAAGGGATGGGATAATAAAAAAATGTTTTCGCATTTTGTTTGTGTAGAAAATTTTTGTTTCGAAAAAAGGTTTGTATCGTGTTTCATTACGAATGGAGAAGCGCGATAGGAGTGATACGATGGCCTCATGCAAGACCGTCGTGACATAACGTATACGTTATTTTTTTCTAAATAAATAATAATTAGTTTTTTTATGATTATATTGATTGTTAATAACAATTTGGTTTAAGAAAATTTGGAGCTGGGCCACTTGTATTAAATACAAGTGTACAAAGTTGTACAAAGTTATAAATACATCTATCTTCTATCCCGAAAGTTAAGGCGCCCACTTCTCATGCATGAAGATGTAGGTTCTAAACCTGGCTAGCACCAATGTGACTTTTCCGAGTATTATGTGACTTCTATGGTTATTTAGACACCACTGACCTACAGTAAAAGAAAACATCGTGAAGAAACCTGAAATTTGCAACTATCAGTTTGAAATCGCCATTCCGCCTTGAGCAAGCGTTGTGATTAATGCTCAAACCTTCCTGTCAGAAGAAGCCTTTGCTCTGCAGTGGGCACTTATAGGCTGATGATATGATACACTTCAATGAAAGAAACCAGCCATTATGATTTATTACTCTTTAAGCACCTTTGAAAGACGTTAATGTTTTTCAACTATGTTGCTCACATAATGTTTCACACATGTGAGATCACCTTGCGAGGTCAGTTGACTCATGTAAGTCGGCGTCGCGACCGATAGGTCAGTCGGCCATCTGTCTATGGCTTCCGATGTCAAACTGATTACATCTATGACGTCATACCGTGGTACAGTTTTTTTTACTTAGTGTTTGGGTTTACATGCATTGTATTACTAAAATTGAATTCAGTCTTAGTGCCACCATATTAGATTTTGTGCCGGCAGACGGTATGTAATCAGCTCCGCCAACTCCGGATGAACATCCGCAAAAACGGAGGAGTTGAGAGTGCTTTGCTGACCTTTTGGGGATCTAGGTTTTGTAGATTTAGGGATTGGGAGATGGGAAGGACTAGGCCTCCGGTAACCTCACTCACACAGTGAAACACAATGCTGTGGTTTTTTCACGCCAGCTGTATGTGAGGCCGTAGTACCACTCCGGTTCTGCCGACCCATTCGTGCTAAGACATGGCTGTCGCACAATGGCATGGTTGTCTCACACTTAAATTACTTAAACAAAGTTATTTACTCTTTGATACATATTGGATTAGATAGGTTTATCGGTCGAACAGTGAGTGTGAAAAAGTGGATGAGGAGCTTCAGGTTAGTTCCAAAAGATCGTATACTTAAATATCCGAAGACGCGATAAGAATTCTGTGCAAGATTGACACGACACCTTGCGAAAACAAATCGGTGCGAATTTTATTTCGCACTGCCGTCGTTTTATTACATGTACTTATACGACAATGCTTATACGCTTATACGACAATTTATAACAGTATAATAATTGTAGCCACAGCTATTTTTGTCAAATAACACAATTAAATGTCAGCTATTTTTGTCTATTAAGCTAAAAATATCCGACTTATACGGTCTCTAGGCTCGTAATTAACTTGGTTACTGACAAGCTATTTATATTTCACGTAAAATAATAAAATGTGATACATATAAGATAGTCGTTTCGGTCTAATTTTTCGATTGAAATATAATAAATTTTTAGAGCCGACAGATTACCTGATGGTAAGCAATCAGGGCCGCCCATAGAGCCCGTAACGGAGGAGTTACGAGTGCGTTGCCAACCTTTGGGGGATTAGAGATTAGGAGATTTTAGCATTGGAGGAGGGGAAGCATTGGGCCTCGGGTAACCTCAATCTCACGGCGAAACAAAACGCTGTGGGTGTTTCACGCCTGTTTTCTGTGAGGCCGTGGTATCATTCCGGTCGAGCCGGCCCATTCGTGTCGAAGCTTCGCTGTCTCACACTTGACATAGCCTACCCAAATTTATAGATTAGGTAATTCTTGTCTTAAAACTATTCATACCATACTGGCTAATTATTTTCGTCTACGACATGCAGTACTTAATACTTATAGTGCAGTATATGCAGATCCGGAAGATGTAAATTGATGGAGTTAATTAGAGATCAACGCCCATACGGTCAGAGGTCTCAACTATTAGATACATTGTTCCTGTGGTGTAATTATCAATGTAACAGATATGCTAGTAGTATTTGTTTCTGTACAACAATACATGCTTACAAGGATAACACAAAATAATGCCATTAAAAATGCCACCGGAGGCCCAATCTTTCCTCTCACCCAATCCCAAAATATGAAATCCCTTATCCCTAAAAGGTTAGTAACGCACTCGTAACTCCTCTGTTTGGTGCAAGTGTCCATGTGCGGCGCTGTCCATTAGCTGGTTTGCCGTCGTACCACATATGAAAATACAAAAAAAAAATTAAAAAATACTTCGTAGAGACATTCTATAGGTAGGTACCACGTATTCCCTTTTTCTGTTTTTTCGACCGTCGTTTACCTTTGATGCATTTGATACACACGTCAGTTTCACGTTTATAAACATTCACGTGTTCATGGCAAAATAATACATAGGAGCATATAAAACGGCTTTAATTTGAAATCAAAACACGTAACACTTAACTGAATCTTCATTTTCGTAGGAATAAAGCATTAAAAGAAAAGGTTTACATATTCAAGTTTCATCATCATTACCATCAGCCGATTAATTTATCACCACGCTTGTTCAAGGCAACTTGAAATAGAATTTTTTTAATAAACCGTTTTATAACCTTATGCAGTTGAAGCTGACGTTTTAATCTCCGAACATAGATTGTAATTAAGGTTTATGTAGCTATCATGAATAATCTTATCATGCATGCATGCGTGTAAAGAATAGGCTTATTCTATTTATTTATTTAATAATTTTTGTACACACAGTAAGTTGGACAAGAAAAATAATACAACAATTAGGTACAAAGGCACAGCTTATTTCTTCAGAAATCTCTTCCAGCAGGCCCGTTATGGGAGAGTTAGAATAAAAAGTTGTTCTAATATGGCAATAACACGCATATCCTTCACAGTTTCAGACTACATTCTTCTTCTTTTCTTCCTCTGGTAAACTGTTAAAGATTAACAAATATTAGTCTATTTTGCTTTGGGGAGTTGGTCGGCAAACGAAACAGCTTACTGAATGGTAAGAAATCGACGCCACCCATGTACAATCGACTCAAAAGGAATAATAATTGCGTTACCGAGCTTTCCAAGGTTTTTAGAGATTAGATGATATTCGACATCGAATGTTATTGGGCTTTTTTTGTGAGGGGAAAATCATCAAATGACTTCTCCCGCCCAGGGCCGGGCGGGAGGAAGTGTCAGACTCTTACTGACTAAAAACCCCCCTGTTCCTTCTCCTGCTCTGGGCCGAGGTCGCGGTGCCTCATTGCGCTTACCCCGCAACCCCGGCTGAACACCAGCCCTTTAGGGCCCCGTCTGTGGTGATCTGTTGGCTCTTTGAGGCGCGCGCGGAACGCTACGTCGTAGTCGTACGCTCGGGCCTGGTTCTGGTCGAGCGGCGAGCTGCCCTTACTCGCCGACCGCAGGCCCGTGCTTACGGTGGCCGGAGATCGTCCCTTGAATGTTATTGGGCTGATATGTCGATTGTGCACTGGTAACCTACAATTACACGGAGAAACTCGACGTAAGTTTTGTTTAACAACGTAAGTCTGTGTAGCCACTTAATTCTAGTCAGTTCATTCGTGCTGGCATTTCGTGCTTTTGACGTGTAAAAGTGCCGTTTTATGGCCTATTTGCAAAAATAATTTCATTGTTCCATTGTTTGTTTCACTGATGTAAAGCTCTCTGACTGCTGCAAGAGACGACTGCAGGTTGGCACGTTGGCTGGGCAACTAGCTGCCACCCAACGTGTCGCGGGTTGGATAACCGCATGGAACCACTCTTTGTATGATCCACAAATTGTTGTTCCGGGTCTGGGTGTGATGTGTATATGAAATTGTATGTTTGTACGCACACACGACACAGGAGAAAATCCTAGTGCGGGGCAACGTCCTTAAGAAAGACTAGCTACTTACAGCTACTTAGCTTACAGCACTCAGGAACATTATAGCTATCTATCAGTGAAAGAATTTTGGCAATCCGACCAGCGGTTCCAAAGATTACCCCCTACATACAAACTTACAAATTTTACCTCTTTATATTATAATAAAGAAGTAAAATATATAGTATAGAAATTAGTATAGAAAAACGGGAAGAAATCTTCTCTTCAGTAAAAAGTCTCTCTTTCGTGTGAAAATAAGTACCTCATATTGATCTTCCATACAGCTAACAGCACATACTTATAAATCCACAACATTAATGCGTTAGATTTTGCCACGTATCCATGTCAAATCGGGTTTACCCTAGTTCCGTCAAGAAAAACCATTTGCAAGGCTTCATTCTCTGGAACTTGATTAGCTGTAATTATATCGACCTAATTATTGTAGTGCCAACTGACCTTATGATAAAGGATACACTATACATATAGTAAAAATATATCGCCCCTTATTACAAAACAAGATTTCCCCCTTATTTTAAAGAAAATTCATCTTTCGTCAAGGTTTAAAACGTTGAGCCAGGTTTTTTATTTTGAACCTAATTCTCAGATTCCCATTGATCCAGTTTTTGTATTTCAAATATAATGTGAATTTGAAATACAAAAACTGGATCAATGGATTAGACTTAGCCGATCAATTTTGGGCTCATTAGATTTTAAAATTTTTCCCCCTCCCCATTCCTTCAAAATTCATCCACATAGCTGGCCATTCACTCATAACTCCATTGCTGTTGCTTGCCTCTATGGGTGCCGCCGATTGCTTACCATCAGGTAATCTGTAAGCTTGTTTACCGACCTATCCCATAAAAAACATCCAAGATCATATAGGGCATCAGTCATCAGTAACATTTGCAAAAACAAGTTTCACCAACAAAACTGTCATAACATGTCTATCAACAAACCCAATATGAAAATTGAGCTTATTACCTCGTCAAACAAAAGCGAAATTCAATTACAAACATTTGCCACTAGATTTTGGAACCGAATTATCCACAGGACAGGTGACATGCTGTAATGAGTCGGTTGAGTATCGATTTTTATCCGAACACAGGTGCTCATATTAGTTATGTGTTGTGAGTCAGGCAGGAAGAATTCGTATTTTTAACACGTACCTACTCACATACAATGCATGGTTGTTCGATGTTTATTAATAATCGATTCGATTTCGTCCGAGAGGATAAGTAGGAAAAAATAGGTATATAAAATATTTTTTTTCTATTTTTTACTGAATTGTAAGTACTGTTTCTTACCTACTCAATGGGGCGATGACACCGAGTCAAACACATATCTTCTTGATAATGAAACATTTTTTTCATTATCTTCATCAACTAGTTTCCGTCCAGCACCAGGCACCAGGCATATGCCTCTCTAATTGCACGCCACTGTGATGAGCTCGATGTTCAATAGTGCTCATTGCATGAGACGCAGTGGCTAGGCAGCCAGACGACTAAAGAAATTTTAAATAAGACTTCTAAATTTCTCTTAGATGGCTTACAAAAAAAATACTTACACTAAGTTTAAAATTAAATTAATCAATGACAATATTATTATTAAAACCATTTTTTTTGTCACCCAGCATTGGCATTCATTCCTGCATAGCATGGCATTCTTATTCGGTACTGTGGATGCCATTATATTATTATGATTGACTTTAAATAGATGTGAACTTTGCAGTATGAGTGCCCTTTTATAAGTTTCTTCAGAAGATCAAAAGTTTTTATTTGTGTTCAAACGATATATAGCTCCAACTTACATAAATCTAGCACAATATGAATTCAGTCTAATAAATTGACTATAGGTTTGCTATCCCTATTTCTGAGTAACATTGTGGTGAAGTACTAGATAAATGAAGAGCCAAGACAAATGAAGGCCGACCAGTCTCGAGGAAATTATTCAGCTGGCTCCGTAACCACGATGAAATTAATCAGAAAAGGAAATGTGGAGCAACCATAGTAGCTACGTTGTTAGTTTTCTTGAGAGAACTAGAAGAATACTTTATTAATGTAGTGAAACTTACGAAATTTTAAGTGTAGGAGGGCCATGCTTAGGTACGAATGGGTCGGCTCGACTAGAGTGATCCCACGGTCACACAGAAAACCGGCGTAAAACAACCGCAGCGTTGTGTTTTGCCGTATGTGTGCGGTTACTGGAGGCCCAATCCTTTCCCTCCCCCAATCCCTAATCCCCAAAAGGTCGGCAACGCACACGTAACTCCTCTGTTGTTGCGGGTGATCATGGGCGGCGCTGATTTTTACCATCAGGTAATTCGTCTGCTCATTTTTTTTATTTAAATTGTGTGTAGAAGTACGAAAAATGTAATAGACTGATTCGTCTGCCTAGGCGATACACATTTATTTCTCTTATCATCATTAAAAAATAGATACATCAATAAAAGAAAGAAACGCTAACACTGAGACAAGATTGCGTCTGTCGATCAAGGGTTCTTGGGTAGGTACCTAACGTACTTATCTATTATTTTTGTTAATAGGATAGCATCTGAAACGAGCCCATCGATTACCCGACGACGAGTATACCGCGCCGCCCATAGACACTCATCCAAAGGAGTCACAAGTACGTTGCCAGCCTATTGGTGGCAAAGAGGAGTTGCAGGTGCAAGCTTAATAATATACCTTGGCCCTAGCCCGGTGCAGCAAAAGGAATACTGTGTTTTGTAGTCACCCAGGGCGGGATAAATCTATTGCTGATTATTTTGCTCCCTAAAAAAATGGGGTCTTAAGGACATGCACACTTACACATTAGAAGAATTATAAACGCGTTGCTTGTCTTTTAGAGATAAGTGATTTGAGGATTAGAGGATTTAGGAATGTGGGACAAGATCGGAGCTTTTAGCCTACGGTCAAAAATTCTTCTAGTAGCAAGGATTCTGAAATTCAACCTTCCTTTTAATGAGAAATACGTATCTTCACTTCTATCTAATTCTTTGGAGAAAAATCGTTACCTCATGTTTTACGTATGCTCTCAGTAGCCCTTCGACCGACAAAAGGTGTGATGTATTATGAACATTATGTTTATCAACATATGAGTCATATTCATTCGATATGCTGTTTTGGTAATTAACACTTGACTGAATCACGCACACGCCTGTTACGTTGTACAGATTGTTATTTAAACGATAATTATCACCTTCAGGCGTTGTAGGAGTAAGTTTGTAGCTCAACCAGAGACCAGGTGATAAGTTTAGGTATTATTATTTTGTACCTTATTATAATATAGACAGACTTGTATTTTGAGTGGTCGAAAGAACGAAAAATTCGTATTTACCACAAAGACCTCTTCAGCAAAATACGTCTAACTTTTAAATGAACCCGATTCACTCCATTTCATCTCCCCGTCAGTACAAGAGTAATTACTGCCTTGATAGAAGTAAATCCACGCAAAAAGCAACTCTAAGTTTACTAAAACTCAAAGGTTTCTAAAATTAGAAAAGGTAAGAGCAACGTCGGCTACCATAAAGTAAAATTTCGCTTGAAAAAATTCCGAGTACTCATTTTATTACTGAGACTTCCAAGTGAAATAATATTCCTTTAAAAAAAGCGTAAAGTACACGGTAAATGCTTGAAGTTTGCTTGGAGGCTGGAGCTAAAGTCTAGCTACATTTTAAGGCATTTTGCATATAATTTGTGCTTGCGACGTTGCCCGTTGTAAAGTAGAATGCTAAACAAATTAAATCTGCAGAGGAAAGCCGGTAGGTCGAGTGTTTTAAATTAATTTGTAACTGTTTGAACTTCGTCGGGTCGTTTGTGTACCTAACACAATTATTCTGTTACTAGGTATCCACATACATAGCTCGAAACAAGAAGATAAAAGGAAATCCTCTGTACCTAAACAAATTTTATGGAACAATTTTTTATGAAGCTTTTGAGTACTTTCAGTACATAATTGAAGTAAATGTCTCAGACCTATATTGATTTTTCAAATAAGTATATTAAACATTTTAACATCCATCTGCGTCTTCTTTTTTATGTGATAAGAACGGCATCGAGCAGACTGATTACGTAATGGTAAGCGCGTTACCGGCGTTTTAGGAATTAGAACCTCCAAAAGGTTTAGGAATTGGAAAGGGATCGGGTGAAGGAGGATTCCTCCGGTCCCCTCATTCACTCTTCATCAAAAACCTCCTCTCAAAAACTAAAGCCTTCCTTCCCCCCGTAGTCTTCAGCGCCGAATGACATCTCACCACATGCAACCAAATGGATCTCCAAGTCTGCTGACGTTGTAGGCTTGTAGGCTGTTGTACCTACCACCACGTTTTACCTAACATGTAAAGATCAGATCTTTCATCAAAATATCAGATCATCTTTACTTTTCTTGGTGGGTTTTAGTCAGCAACTGACTCTCCCACTCACCTAACTAAGGAGCGTTTAGGAGTTTTTACCTAAAAAGGGGGGCTAAAGGCATACGAGCAGATGGACCAGCTACACACGAAGAAGCTTCTACAAACTATTATTTTCACATTTGTTCGGTTAAGTTGCTAGCATTCGTAATACATGACACAATCGCATATTTAATGACGCTCACACAAAGTGCCGGCAGCCAGCCTTTTACGTTCCAGCATTCATTTCATTTGAGATTAAAAATGTCTATACTTTAAAACTTTATGTAGGTTCTCTCGCGGACAGTTCGGTGGAATGGAGTGTGAACTTACTGAGTTTTATTTTAAAACGGTTGTCAGCTTGCTACTAAGTATGGAGCAGTGGAGCTGCATTAATAAAGTTGGTAGGTTTTTTAGGAGTGCTAAGAGACCATTTACCCCCTTAGCGCCGCCGATAGACAGCCATAACACCCAAGGAGTTACAAGTGAGTCGGCCTTTTGGTGTTGTTAGGCAGGATGATTAGAAATTGGGTTCACACTCACTCATACGGTAAAATGTAACGCAAACGTAGTTTCAGTATTTCTATGAGGCCCTGATATCACTTCAGTTGAGCCAGTCCATTGATGCCAAACAGCTTGTCGACACTTACAAAGTGAGTAGGTAATGTACCTGTATAAAACTAAAGGTGTTTTTTGCGGCTAACGAATGAAGTAATAAGTAACTACTAAGTACTCGATACTTGCTAACTTTGTCTTGACAAATAATGGTTTACAATGACAATATATGATTAAAAAATATAGCTAAGTACATTCCTCTAGTTTACAGAAGGATCTAAAACGTGTCTATTTAGTTCGTGGTTTTAGTTTCTGCGAGCGCCTCAAAGAACCGATTCACCACTAGAGATGGGCCTAATAGGGCTGATGTTCAGCTAAGATCCGACCTGGAGCAGGAAAAGGAACGTCGTAGTTTGTAATCATTAACGTTCACTCCCTCTCGGCTCACCCAGGGTCAAGTTGAAAGAAGTCAATTCATTACTTTACCCTCAAAAATTAAAAAAGACAGACGTAGTACCAATAACTATCTACATAAAACAAAAGAAACGCGTATTCAACCACAATTAACTTCATTCAACTGATATAAATTAATACACTCTCGACAGGTCTAAATAAAACAATGAATGCCGAACTATAGACAAAGGCTATGTGATATCTTCAGTGCTGTGAGTCAAATGGTTCTGGTGAATTTCAAACTACACACATTTTGAGTACAGTCAATCGTATTCGTGTTTAGACATACCTAGGTAGATTTTCAGCCGGGGTTGCGGTTCAAGCGTGTTATGGAGAAGGAAAGGGTTTTTTTGTGAGGGGAAAATCATCAAATACGTTCTCCAGCCCAAGGAGACAGGGAGTGTCAGACTGGTACTGACTAACCCCCCTTCTCCCGTTCCTTCCCCTGCTCGGGGCCGGGGTTACGGTGCCTCATTGCTCTTACCCCGCAGCCTCGGCTGAACATCAGCTGAATAGGGCTTTGTCTGTGGTGGTCTAATGGCTTTTTGAGGCGCGTGCGAAACGCTAAGCGCCGTTCGCTCGGGTCTAGTTCTGGTCGAGCGGCGAGTTTCCCTTACTCGCCGTCCACAGACCCGCGCTTACGATGGCCGGAGATCATTGGGTTAAATTAAGAACTTTGGGTACCTGCAAGAGAAATTGTTTTAAAATTGACCAAGCACTTACGTCAGTGGCTGTATTGACAGACCGGCTCTAAATCAAGCTGGCAAATACCAGTGTAAGCTGACCGTCAACCATGCGAAAAGACCGTACAAATCAAGACCATAATAAGCTAGTTTTCATACCTGGATGAGTAGCCGTTTGTACTTATTGGTTGATTTCGAATACTTAATACAGAACTCGGCAATTTAGGCGATTTCATTTCGATAATCAACTCTACGTTTTGTGAACTAAAGATAATGTATCTCTTCAACAACAACAACAATAGAGGTAACAATTATTTTTTTATAGTATTTATTATTATTTCAAAACATGAGACACTTAAACGATTTCTTTATATTTTACGGCGAAACACAACGTAAGTGTTGATTCACGCCGGTTTTCTGCGAGGCCGTGGTATCACTTCTATTCCGGAGTGTATTCTATGCCTGTGCCAAATTTCATTCAGATCCGTCCACCCATTTTGTCGTAATTGAGGAACAGACATCCAAACATCGTATCTTTTGCATTTATAATATGAATAATATTATTATAAATAGCGTATAGTTACACACATACAGTATATTATTATTAATACATTAGCACATAATACAGTTGCATTCAGAACAATTGTATATAGGTACAAACAAATTAATAATTAATTCACACATGTATTGTATGTACGTTGGTCCGACGCAATGGTTTTGATCATTAAAATTTCAGCGCACACTTTATTACTGAAGACTGGTAATGCTGCGAGCGTAGGCTGTAAGCGCGGATTTCAGAAATATTTTCAGCTACGCGAACTGAATTTTAAGTATGTAACGGTCCTGGTTGCACAGAGATTTAGGCGCCAGCTTCTCATGCATTAGGATGCTGGTTTAAAACCAGTTAAGCACCAGTACCTGATTTTCCGAATTATATGTTGTTTCTAAGAATATTTCAGACCTCTGTATCCTTTGTGTTTTTTAACTGATGGTAAGCAATCAACGCCGCCCGTGAACACCGGCAACAATGGAGGAGTTACGAGTAGGTACGTTGCCGACCTTTTGCGGACTAGTCATTTGGAGATTTTGTGAGTGGGGAGGGGGTTGAAGAGGGGAAGGATGGGGCCTCCGGTAACCTCACTCACACGGCAAAACGCAACGCTGTTGTTGTTTCAAGGCGATTTTTTGTGAGGCTGTTACTCTTCCACGCTTAAAAGTTATGTGTAAAAACGCCGTGTGGTGGTGAACATATTTATAATGAAATGTAATGTAAGTGGCGTAAAATGCTGATGTGCGAAATGTGCGGTTGCACCGTACAGCTTTTTTATAAAAATTTTGAAGGTTAAGATTGTAGTTTTTTAATTGGATATTACTCGTATAACTTACTTCTGTTCTTCAAATTATATCTTCTGATTTATTTCATAGTTGGCTCCTAGACAGTTTTCCGTGTCGCTGGGAGGCGCTGAACTATTTCGGCTCATAGGAGTTGCAGCGGTTTTGGAAAGTTGAGGTGGGATTGTCAAAATTTCAAACGAATTCGTGACTACTTGACGAAAGACACAGTTTTATCGTTATAAAAATCAACTGCATCTGCTTTGATCCCAATTAAATTTGTAAACAATTACGACTTTCTTTTGTTTCCCAGATCAACATTTTGATTAAGTAGCAAAATATTCAAAAATTTATTTCAGAATTTACCTAGTCACAGATTATAAAACATCCAAAATTCTACCCAAGGACTAGGTAGGTTACATTGCTACACACTTTTAATTCTACTCAAACTTACGTAGCAGCATGCATTTGCAAAACCCAGCACCATCGCCATTAAGATGAATATTACAGCGTTACAAAAAAGTGGCAAATAAAGTTATTTTTACAGAAATGTTGCTGCATGACGGCTCGGCAGGGTTGGGTTGTAACAATCTGGTAAAATGAGGTCGCTGGAAGAGCTCAGCGGCCGTATTCAACCTGCCCGTTAATTAGTTTGTATTCTTAACCGTGGAATGCGTTTGGGGCAACTGTTTATGTCTCGGGCCGCGTAGCGTACGTATTGTTTTGTTTCGAAGTTTCGCTGGAGCGCTGGTGTACTTTTAAGGGTGTATTTGAAATGTTTTTGTGAATGAAGAGAAATGTAATAGATAGTATGAGTATGCTCAATTGATCACATTGTTTAGTTTTTTTATAAGACACAGATTGAAAGCGTAAACGTGTGTGACAGTAAATAATAAATGGTGTATAAGACAACTAGCTTTAGAATAGTGACTTGCTGCAGATTTTTGGCATACAAACTATCCTATGTCCTTTCTCGAGTTCCAAACTATGTCTGTACCAAATTTCACAGAAATCGGTTAAGTAGTTTAGGCGTGAAGAAAAGACAGATAGACAGAGGTTTTTTTTCGTAATAGATCGGCAAACGCGCAGACGGATTACCTGATGGTAAGTAATCAGCGCCGCACATGGACACCGGCAACGTAGGAGTTACGAGAGTGCGTTGTCGACCTTTTAGGGATTAGGGATTTGGAGATTTAGGGATTGAGGAGGGATTGGGGGTGGAGAAGTATTGGGCCTCCGGTAACCTCACTCACACGGCGAAACACAACGCTGAGTTTGTTTCACGCCGGTTTTCTGTGAGGCCGTGGTATCACTCCGGTCGAGCCGACCCATTCGTGCCGAAGCATGGCTCTCCCACACTTAAAAAAGTTACTTTCGCATTTATGATATTAGTTTGGAATACTTTGGACAACTAACAATGTGCCTATAGTAAAATTGCCATCACGATGTTTTTCAATCTTTACTGTTAAATAACAAATCAAAAAGCTGATCTACTCAACAAAGAGTCGCTGAATAATATTTGAATTTCGAAAAGGTAAATTAATGAATCAAATAAAACTTTTTTCACCAACCTGACTACAGCGGGCTTAACGACTGCCTGTCCTAAACAAATCTCGAAATTCGGGGACTAAAGGTCACTGTCAAAAGGACCGACGAAATTATTGATTCGGTTTAAGGTTGAAAAAAAATAACGTCTTCAAATGTCTCGATAGAACAACCATTCTACCTCCCCAAGTAACAGGATTGCTGATTTTGGTAAATAAATTGAGTTTTTCGAATGGCAAAATATCGGAGTGCTACTAAATTGGAAAGGAGAATCAATTAAAAAAGGATGAAAGTACGTCTGCAGATTACTATTTGAAATGAGAATTTCAATCGTCTCTTATTCTGCAATCCGTCTTGCACTTCGTACGACAACGGTTGAACGTGTTTTAAGACTCTTTATTATTATTTTTATAGGTTGGTGAAAGACCATATGAATTACGAGATAATTAGCGCAACCCACAACACCAGAGGAGTTACGACTGTGTTGCCGGCATTTTGGGGATTAGGGTTACAGAGACTTAGGGATTGGGGAGACTTAGGGACTTAGGGTTTTTTTTTATTCCTAACGAGTTGACAGACATAGAGGTTCGATCTTATGACATTAATATTAGAAGTCCTGCATATTAGGGGCGGAACTGTGACACGCTTAGCAGAATTTTGTGTTCTTATTTCTAACTTTCGAAAAACTGAAGAGTCTATTAATAGAAACTCTAGACACAAATACAGGTTATGATTTTTAAATCGCTTGAAATCTTTATGTATTTTATTATGACAGTAGTAGTATACATAGATAGACGATTGGATCCTAAAGAGAATTGTATCCAACCATATATTTTTTGGAGAAGGCCTTGACAGAAGCCTTGTAATGTTATTAAATTTGTAGCCTTGAAATTACTAGACATACTTGAAACAAGGTCCTGTTACTGCTGCTAATTAGTTGGACAGATAATATAATTGTTAACAGACACGTGTATATGGCTTCGGACAGCCGATTTACCGGATCATTGCTTTTAGGGCATCCACTTCAAGGTCGATAATTGAGTGTATTGATCTAATGAAGATGATTTAGTTGTTGATAGTGATAGGAACCGTGTTACATAATATGACGTGTTACTATGTAAGTGTGGGAGACCAAAGCTTCCGCACTAATGGGTCTGCTCGACCAGAGTGACACCGCTACGGCCTCACACAAAACCGGAGGAAAACAACCACAGCGTTGTATTTCGACGTGTGATCCATTCCTCCCCAATTCCTTCTGGAACCTTAATCACAAAAAAAAAAGTATTCACAGCTCCTCTTGTGTTGTACTTTGCCCTAAAAAGAATCAATTCATGAACTTTCTTTGCCTCTTCAGTTAATGAAAACCCCGTGAACGATGAAGCACCACGTGTTGTCCGTTAGGTATACCTACTTTGCTCATAATGTTCATATTTTTTTTAATTACGCGCGCAATGACTGGTCTTCTGCAGCGATGTACCACCAACGCTGGATACGCCGCCCGACGCCCGGCGTGTGCTAAGGTGAACGAGGCCTTATAGTTGGACATACCTAATATACAGGTACTTACAGTATAGGATTGAACTTAGTGCCAAAATTCCACCTAGATATACCTATAAGTAAGCACTAGACTGAGTATCAACAAAGCAACTTTGACATGACAATGATTAATGCATTATCTAATTAACATTTAACATCTGTTCACGGTCAGCTAGCCAATCGTATGATTAGTTGAAACCTAATTAAGTAAGTACCTGTGTCTAAGTGAAAGTCTTTTTATATAAATCATGTAAAATGTTTTTAAAAACATTTGATTCCTCGATATGTGTATTTAGGTATCCCACCTTTTAAACTAATTCAGTCAAGTACATGTGTATTTTATATGTTTATATGTTGGTCTGGGTCGTTGACTTTCATTAGATATTTACCTAGCTATGCATTGTATTTTCCGATCTTAAAATTTAGTACTTGTAAAAATAAGAAACAATAGGTGAATAAAATTTAATATTAAGTAAGTAGGTATCTATACTTATAGCTTAAAATCTACGAACAAAATTGCGATGTGTGTGTTTTTTATAGTATGCCATGCCATTTAGGCAGAATGTTTACGGGTCAAATAAAATTGTAACACCTTTGTTTGTAAAATTACCTACATTTTATGCAAATAAATAAATCTATTCTATTCTATTTTATTCTACATATTATTTAATACTGTTTTATTTCATCGATTCGTTACGAATGGGACATGAAAGGCGAAAAGTGAGTGTAGTTACTATAACAGCTATACTTTTACACAGCACACGTCAGTACAAGAGCCGTCACTGTTGATTCACCTACATTAAAGTATCTTCTTCAAAGGGATCGCTATTTTTACACAACCAATTGTTATAACATTGTGGAAAAGCACATGCAGCTATACAAACTGAGATATATATTTTATCCAATTTCCACTTTATCGTTTAACAGTAAAGTTAAAAATGTATTGTACCAAATTGAAGGGGTATTTTGACCTGCTGGTGTATACAATGTGAACTAATAATGCACTGTGATACTGACCGGGGTTCGGCCTAATAAATCGGAACGAGATTGTCCAAACATTCCCTGAATAGCTTCACAATATGATTGAGTAATAAGAAGATAATTATTGCACGTGGCCCCTTCAGTAAACATTATGGTTTGGTGTAAACTGTTTGTGTTCAAGTGAACTCGCGCACACAATGTTCGTTACGTTAATTTTATGTTAATTGGGGGAGTTGTTGGTGCGTACCTACGTATGTACCTATGTACCTGTTGTCTTTTCGTGTGTTGTGTTTTTAACAGACTTTTAAAAACGTACTGTAAACTTTTTTCTATTTGGATTTATGTGCAAGAATTGTAATGTTTTTTTATTGCTGTTCTGTAGCTTTGATTTTGAGAACTGATTTAATCTGATCTATTTTTTTTATTTCTTAATACCTAGGCAATGTTACTTTTAACTAAATTGTTAATTTTAAATATTATGAGAGACTCTGAATAAATTAGAAATATAAGAGACATTTAGCGCCTTTCAGATAGGTCATTTCTGGTCACTTTTTTATTATTGGTAATTCTAATTCCAAAAGAAGGGATAAGCTTTCAATGCGTTGCGGCATATCTACATGCATTAATTGCATGGGTGATTACTTTGATTAATAAAAGTATAAAATAAAATAAAAAAATGTCATAGGTACTTCATTTGTTTCGTGAAAAACTGTAATTTCATGAGTAGGTACATCATACAAGTTCCTTGAAACTTATATAGGTATGAGGCACAAAGACTAGCACATAAAAAAGGCCCTTAATATCGCAGAACATCAAAAACATATACCTACAACCAAAATAAATATTCAACATTAAATTGGAAACAATAAAATGTATTGAATTCGCGATATTATTGTCGGACGGATATTACCTACCGACCCTTTACCTACAACATAAGCAAACACGAAATTATTCGCATGGTAGCCATATTGGAAACCGGCTTACCGCTAATACTATTAACGACCACATCCATTCAGTACACAATGGTATAAGTCATCTGTAACTGTTATAGTAACCAAAATTGATGGATATGGACGTCTAAGATGTTGCTACAGTTATGTTGGTGTTCGCCGGTGATGAATACAAGTCTACAAGGTTGTAAATCGGTTGAGCGAATTATTGATAGGTTCTTCACTTCAATTTTTTTAAGTGGTAAGTCTTCAAACGAGCCTGTGGATTACCTGATGGTAAGTAATCAGCTCCGCCAACTCCGGCTGAACATCCGCAACAACGGAGGAGTTAAGAGTGCATTGCTGACCTTTTGGGGATCAGGGTTTTGGAGATTTAGGGATTGGGACATGGGAAGGCTTAGGCCTCGGGTAACCTCACTCACATAGCGAAACACAACGCTGTGGTTGTTACACGCCGGTTTTTTTGTAAGGCCGTGGTATCACTCCGGTCGAGCCGACCCAAATGATTCTCTATCAAACCAGGGTTGCAAGTGTGTGCGCAATGATATGCTGCGATATCAATAATGGAGTAGGAGAGGGAACAGGGCAGTTTTTAGTCAGTTAGAGTCGGATACTCGGTCTCGCTCCAATCAGGGCGGGATAAGTAGGTAGGTACTTGGATGATTTTTCAACAACAAGTTATGTTGATGGTCTGGATTGGGATCTGGATTGAGCTAAGTTTAGTATCCGGGTGTTATAAGTATATACACAAAACCCCGTATTTGTACCATGTTCTAATTATGCAGGTAGTTAATACAAGTCTTTTCTAAAGCTACCCTAAAACTCTAAGATCTCTTCAACTAACCATTTGATGCTGGGAAATCAACTGTGAAAAGTGTCACAGGACTAATACCCGTGCATGATTATCACCATATCTACGCGTATTTCAAATACACACTTTTATGCTCAGTGTAGTTATTTGTATGCTTGTAATTATCATTTCCACGACACATTTTTATACCATTCTCAAAAACAATATCAAATCTATCATAGTCAACTCAATCGATCAAGATTGCAAGATTTTCAATTAAAGCCGCACAAATTGACTTTGTGAGAAGCTACCTAAGTCTAATTTTACCACTTCAGACAACAACTGTACCCTCAGTAAATTCTTAAACACGTCAGCGATCGATCATAACATTTAATTGGATCAAGAGGGCACAGGAAACACCTCAGATGTTTTATGAGCAATTTTTATAATAATTCACACTATACGTCTGAAGTATGCAATACTCACCTACCACGAAATTAGTTAAGCATATGAATGGCGTAGGATGGCTATTTTTGCGTAACTGGGTTACGTGGAACGAGATCTGTAACAGTGTATTTTATAATTAACTAATAAGTAGTTTATGAGGTGTATAGGTTTTTTATAACAATAGCTTCTAAATAGTTTTCTGTAACTAGGTACCTACAGTAAAAGATAGTCACATACGATCGAGAGCTAAATAATGTAATGATTTTCTCATATAAAAAAATGGTTCAGGTTATGGTGAAGTATGATACAAATTACGCTGTCTTTTTTTCTTCTCACGGCCTTCTGATGTCCCTAAAAAGACAGTCTACTGCAATTGGAAACATAAATGAATTTTACAAGCACATGAAGTGGACTCCCACAATAGGAAGGTAGGAGAAAAACTCATTAGTGAATCGTGAAGTACTGACTGTGTCAGAAACTCGAAGATAAAATGATGGACGACATTCTTACAATGAGTCCTGTTTATGTTTCATATTACCGTACACAATGTCTTTGATCCTTTTGTTCGTTTTTCTTTCTTAGGTACTTAGGTAGTACCTTTATCTTTTTTGATAAAAAATATTGTTTTTTTTCCGTTGGTGTTCGTGAGTGGTGACATGAAGAGCCGGATGGATTCTGGGCCTTTCTCAGTTCAGGGATAACAATATTTAATTATCTCTGTCATTTATGGCCTTTTTTTGTGAGGGGAAAATCATTAAATGACTTTTACCGGCCAGGGCCGGGCGTGAGAACTCATGTAGTGTCAGACTCTTACTGACTAAAAACGCCCCTGTTCCTTCTCCTGCTATGGGCCGAGGTCGCGGTGCCTAACACAGAACATTACATCCCGTTCTATATTTAGCTACCACAGAATCTACATTTACGATATACCATAAAACACGATGACAACAATGTAACCGAATTTCAATCAATAAGTTTATTAACCTGACTTCAAAGACCGCGATTCACTTGTCTATTTATTTATTTAGAATCTCGCGTTGTAGTTTATTTTTAATTCCTTGTGATCTTTTAATTTATACGTTCGGTAATGTAATGAAGGTGTTGACGGGTAGTGCATTCGTTTGTTAGGTATGTGTATCAGCTGTTATTTAAATAAGTTTTTGAGTAGAGAAGTAGGAAAAAAGTAAGGAAAACGAAGGAGTTTGATGAATTAGTAAAAACCGCCCGTCCCTTCTCTTGATCCGAGCAGGGATTGCGATACATTATTGCGCTGGTAACCCCGGCTAGACATCGGCCCCAGTGGGGTCATCTGTGATAGTCTGATGGTGGCTAAATAGCTGGCAGATAAAATTGCATTTTTAGGTTTATTATTCAAAAGTTAGTCCTTCTATTAAACGGTCGGTTGCTAGTGATTTAATATTTTTGAGGGTCCCAGACCTAAAGGGTAAAAACGGGAACCCTATGAATAAGACTCTGCTCTTTTTCGGCAAACAAGCTCTATGAACCTTACCTCATGAACACTGGAGAGTTAAAAATTGTGGGGAATGTGGAATGCTACATTAATACAGTACACGGTTGACGCGGTGGCTGGGCAACTGGCTGCCTCGCAATGTTCGCGTATTCGATTCCCGCTCGGAACAACTCTTTGTATGATCTACAAATTGTTATTCTGGCTCTTGGTATGATTTGCAGGCGAATTTGTATGCTAGTAGAAGAAGAAAGAAAGAAGAAGAGAAGTATGCTTTGGTATATGCCCACCCCTAAATAATTCAATCCTTCATTTGAACAATGGACAAACTGTTATTTGTTTATCGGTTGAACAAAATTCTTATGACGTAAAGGATCATAATAAGGTGGGTGGACCGTGGAAGGCCATGCTCCTTTGAAGGCCGATTATAAAAAACTCATATTTATAGTCACGTGATGACAAATTCCTTCCACTCACACGAAGTTCCATCAAACTCAAAGTCACAGACGCGGCGGCGAGTCGCTCGCGTTGCTATTTTGCCAGTGAGGTCTCTCGCTTTGTAGACTTCGGACGTCGACGTCAAAATTGTAATTCGCGCGCTCAGCTAAAGGTGAGTTTTTATGTAAATAACCTATTATTATCGTATTATTTTTACTGTAAGTTGTTATATTAGGATTTTTTGTGGTACTAAAGAAAAAATATAACAATTTTGTTTGATTTTAGTTAAAATATCAATAGTGTTCCTATGAAAGCCGGTGGTTCCTTATAAGGCCAATCAAAAATTTGACGGTTGGCCTTGCTAGGGTACACGGGCCTTACCAGGAACATTTACTAATAAAATTTGAACACTTAGTTTTTACTTATTATAATAATACGCTACGGGGAAGTTGAAGCAATGTTAAATTATTATAATTTTATTATTTATAAGGATTATTCAACTTTATAATTTAGACTAAATAGTTATTTCTTTAAAATTATTCAATTACAGTTATATCTTTAAATTTCCTTTATGAGATGGTCATGTCTGTACCTAAATGTCGCTATAAGAATAAGTCGATAATTGAACAGTTGTTTAAATTTTACACGCATTATTTCAGATTACAAGAATGTCAGGATCAAAACCTAGAAAAAGGGGTAGTACATGGGATGAAGATAGTTTAAGACGTGCCATGGAAGCAGTACAAAACAAAAGAAAACAGGAAGCAAAAGATTAATAGATAAGAGAGGTGCAGAAGGTGAAGAAAAGGAATGGTACTGCCACGCATGTGGCGAGTGTAGAATCGAAGTCATGAGGCAATGCAGCGAATGTCAAAAGTGGTATCACGAGGAGTGTGTTGGTCTCACTAAAAAAGATCTCGCATTTTTATGCTCAGATTGTGATTAAAATACCCAAAGTTGTTACTTTTTTTTAGTTGATAAGTTTGATTCCGAATTTTAGTTATTACTTTCTTATATTTTCGTTTTTTAATTTTAGGTATGGTTGAGTTGAAATATTTTGACTACAAGCATGATTATGTGCCATTTATACATTCTTTATAATTAGAGAAAATAGTCTTTACCTACTGTCTATCAGGTATTTCATTAAATATAAAAAAGGATCTCATAAGATGATAATTGTTAGTTTGGCCTTCTTAAGAACATTTTGGCCTTACAAAGAACGGACCCATAAGAAGGCCATTACGGGTTTAAAAAAATATTAATTATTTTATTGTAAAACGCATTGGAAACTTATTTGTTATCGATATAATACTCACCACTATAATTTTTATTTAATTTCCATAAATATATTCTTAGTTATACGATGATGTTCAAGGAATGTTTGTTGAGTTTTTTAAAGAAAATTATAATATGTCAGGCGTTTAATTTTTCATTTAAATTAAAGAGCTTTATCTGTAGTTTTAGTAAAAGCGAATATTTTGATTATTTCAATTCTAGTTTTAAGTTGAACGACTGATTTATAATATTGGCCTTGTATGGAGCCTTGTTCCTTCCGTTTAGAAGAGCTTTATAAAAGTTAAGTTTAAGAAAAAGTGATTACATCTAGAATAAAAATAAGTATTTTTTATGATACTCAATAAAACAAAGTGTTAATTAATGATTACTTTCTTTTATTTATCCAGTAAATTAACAAATAAAATCTGTTTATTCGTTAGAGTGGCCTTACATGGTCCACCCACCTTAATTATATTTCTGTAATAAAATTATTGCACACAGTTTTCATAAACCCAAATAGAGGGTGAAATAAAAAGTTTACTGTACTTATAGTGTTGTAAGAGGAAGCGGCTGTTAATAAAACACTTATACCTAAATAAAAATATATCTTTATATTTATGCTTAAATTACTAATAATGTTTTTACAAAGTATTCATAACATTATAATGGTAGTTTATTTACTAGTTTGTTGCTTATAAACGTGTATTTGGTGACGTGATACTTTAATTCTTCAGCTATTGTAGTTACTTCTGCCACCTCTTCTGTAGGAGGATCTGAAAATAAAAGGAAGGGAACGTCAAGATCTAATAAAAATTTACATACCTGCCAAGATCAAAAACATCTTTCCTTGTCAAACCCGCGACGCGTTGCATAGTAGTTGGTTGCTCAACAGGTTATATGCAATCAATAAATAGGTAATCATCATCTATACTAATATAACAAGGCTAGAAAGTTTGTTAGTTGGAGCGCTAATCTTATGTACAGTTTGAAATTGAATAATTATTTTTGTGTTCCTTAGTCTATTTATCGAGAAAGGCAGGCTATAAAACATCAAGCTAGAAGCTACCATCAAAAGACCCGAGAAGCGAGTAAAACCGCGCTAGGTAGTGATAGATTTTTTTAATAACATAAATGACTTTATTATTACAGTACATTCATAATTATATGCATGTTATGTACATAGTTATTAGGCAATCAAGTTTACAATCTACACAATAACAGAAAATCAAAACTTAACCTCAATAGCGCCATCTATTGAGCAACGTCGTACAATGCGTAGCCTGCATACTCTAATGGAGGAAACCCTTGTATAATGGGGAAGGTGAACTTACACACTTGCCGGTGTTAAGATTAACCGATTAAAGATTAAAGGGGCGCTAGTGAGAACTTAGTGATATTTCCTAATTGAGGCTCTACAATTTTTTTTACCTGACTTCTAAGCAACAGTTTTATTTATTCAATCACGGTACACGGATAACATAACTTATGACGATCGACAAATTTATGATGTTCAGCGCTGTAATTGGCTAGTTCAAAGTTACCCGACCAATCAGAGGGCTAAACTTGGTAACGTTTAAATCGCATTAACGAAATGGAAACAAAGCAAAGAATAGTATCTACTCGTAACACTACTTAAATACTTTTTTATTAATAATGCAAGTATGCTTACCTATACTCTGCCAAACAGAAGGTGGGAAAACAGGTTGCTGGGAGAACACGTAGACCATCTTCGATTCCCTTTGTATGCCTTTGTTTGCTGCATTTTCTTTCTTTGTCATTTCAACTCGATACCAGAAGGCCGGCTTCCTAGTGTACCAAAAAATATACAAAAAAAATTAGTTTCCCTTTTGGAGGGATGACAGAACAGGGAGTAAAGTTAGCTGGTGGGCTACTGCCCAACTGTTGTTGTTGAGATTTTGTGCCTATTGTAATTGTGATTGTATTAATTCTATGTGATTAGTGCTGTTACTACATGTATGGTAGATGTCGCTACGCCCTAAGCGATAGGTGGAAACTCTCCCAGATCCTATTCGCCAGTCTTGTTATTTTAAAAGAGGTAGCAGACAAGAGTTGTAAGGAACTCAAAAATGTGTTGCAAACGGTTGATTTTCAAATGACCGCAAATGCAATTGTTGAGTAAGTGACTCAGTGTTTTTTAGTTTTGACTACGGATGGTAAGCAATCCATTGTAATTCCAACGGTTGCAGGAGTTGCTCAAAGGCTCTTGGGATTTGGGGATTAACGATTATCTGATAACCTCAATCACACGGCAAAACACCAGGCAAGCATTGCTTCTGTACGGCCGTGGTATAACTCCAGATAAGCTGGCCCATCGTACCTATGAATTATTTAGTATGAATGTTGTTAAGTACTTACTTTAAATGGTCCTGCACGATATTATTAGCGATAGGCATACTAATTTTCTGTATTGGATCGCTCATCAACTGCCCCACAGTTCTTATTGGCGACTTGTCTGACACATAGTGTTCTAACAGTCTGGACGCTATAGGTTTTAGACTGGCTGAAATATAGAATTCAGTATATTGTAGGCTTCTTAAGGTGGTAACTAATGAACTTTACTATCGCCTACATATCTTAGACCTTAAAACATTCAAGAGAAACTTACAACACAACACTCTCTCACTCACAACAAACAATCATCATCATCATCATCATCATCAGCCTATATGCCCACTGCTAAGCAAAGGGAGAAGGTTCTCACACGGAGAAGGTTTGAGCATTAATCACCACGCCTGCTTTATGCGGGTTGGCGATTTCTAACTTATGATTAGAAATTAGAAGTCCAGGTTCCGTCACGATGTTTACCTTCACCATATGTCAGTGGTGTCCAAATAATTATAGAAAGTACGTATAACTCGGAAAAAGTCACATTGGTATTTGTCAGGTTTCTAACCCACACCCTCATGCATGAGAAGCGGGCGCCTGAACCTCAAGGCCACCACGACCTTGTTCTCTAAGTATACATTTCCATTGGCGATTCTGTTCGCTTACCAAAATATATTAATGCTATAAAATAAAGTCTTACCGAAGTCAGCTCTTAGGCAGCTCTCGGCGCGATGTAGATGTTCTAAACATACATGGACTTGCGCGAATTTCATTAACAAATTCTTCCACGGACTTATGTCGATTTCATCAGTGATTAATGGTACCTATAACAAAAAAAAATCTTTTGTTAAGCACCAAAATGTAGTTATAAGAACAAGTACGTAGTCTAATCAGAAAGTATTTAGTAGATTTTCGATGGCACATGGTAACCGCTTAACGGTATACGCAGTTCCAACCAAAATCCAATAAGGAAAACTCCGAAATAAAGGGATTGTTTCAACTTTCAGAAATCGAAATAACACTCGTTTCTGCATTTCATTTGGGCTTCTGAACGTTCCACATTTACTTATGAACTAAAAAAATCACCATAAAAATTAGTAACTAGGTAAGTTTAACTGAGCTTATGTGTAATTACTTTACAGACGGGGCCCTATAGGGCTGATGTTCAGCCAGGGTTTCGGGGTAAGCACAAAGAGGCACCGCGCCCTTTTTTTAATAACAAGAAATAACATACCAATTACTAAATATAAGTAGATCTGTTTAAATGGATTCGTAATTAGAGAACGGCGCCACCCATGGGCATCCGCAAAAAGGAGTGCCTAGGAGTGCCTTGCAAGCCTTTTGGAGATTTGGGTTTGGGGGAGTGGAACGAGGACTGGGCGGTTACCTCACTCATGCGGCGAAACACAACGCTCGGTATCACTCCGGTATAGCCAGGTCGGCTCTCCGTGCTGAAGCATGCCTTTCCCAAAATGTATTATTGTTATTATCAGTATACTGACCTCATTAACATCTTTCTTCTCAGCCACAAGTCCGTGTTTCTTTAAAGAAGCGAAGTCATCCACGGTAAGTTCATTTGCGTCTTCTTCATAGAACGATTCACAATCCAAGCGTATAGAATGTTCAGCTGAGGTGAAACTCTCGAAAGGATTCAGTTGGAAATCACCTCCACTCATTGTCATATCCTGAATAGTTTGATTTATTTGTTCTATTGACTCGTGTGTTCTGCAAATATGAGGATTGAGATTTTAATAGATTCATCCTATCATAATTACCTTAAAAAATAAATATTAACACTAGGACTTACATACAAGAATAGCTACAGTCACACACACATTTATTTGACTTCTTTCCCCCTCCCTCTTCTCCCCCACCCTTTTTTTGTCAGGGGAAAATCGTGCAATGACTTCTCCCACCCAGGGTAAGGCGAGAGAGAGTGTCAGACTCTTTCTGACTAAAAACCCCCCGTTCCTTCTCCTGCTCTGGGCCGAGGCCACGGTGCCTCATTGCGCTTACCCCGCAACCCCGGCTGAACATCAGCCCTTTAGGGCCCTGTCTGTGGTGGTCAATTGGCTCTTTGTGGCGCGCGCGGAACGCTACGCGCCTTACGCTCGGGCCCCTCCCCCACCCTTAATTCTCAAATCCCCTAACCTGTAATCCCTAATAACCCACAAGAGGTCGGCAAAGCACTTGTAGTAACTTTTTTGGTACTGAATAAGTTTAGAAAAACCAAGAATACTCATAATTGTTTTACCTGGCCATGGAATTGCATCCAAGACTCCTTGCCAATAAGGTACTCTTAATTCTCATGGCCATTCTAACCCAAAATAAAATCCTTTCATACATCAAAACTAATAATGATATTATATAGGTATATAATATACAAAATGGCTTTTGCTTTCCACTCGGTGTGTGTGGGCAAAAAAAGAAAAAAAAATACTAACTAATCCTTTTTCTGTATTTACAAGTATACCCCTAATATTCTATTCTCCCGTTTCAAGATAATTAAAATCTTCCTTTAAAAACGTAAGCACAAACCTTGCATCACTGTTCCAAATACCGGCTATGAAGAAGGAATGTTCTAACAAAGACATGACTCGTGTATATTCCCACATAGTCTTCTCAGTACCAACTTGAGCGACCAATGATAACGCTTGTGGTGGACTGGACCGAAGATTCTTCAATACTTTTGCAGCTTGAGAGTGCCCTCGTGATAATTTGAGGACAAGCTTCGAAAGATACGTTTTGTTGTTGGCGTCAATCTGCATTTAAAAAAGGAATTTGTATTAAAACGATTGTTACTAGTCCTCAAAAGCAATTCTTTATTTGCATTATCATCATCAGCCTATAAGTGCCCACTGCTGAGCAAAGGCCTCTTCTCATACAGAAAAGGTTAGAGCATTAATCACCAGGCTTGCTCAATGAAGGTTGGCGATTTCAAATTTATAATTAGAAATTATAAATGCGGGTTGGCGATTTCAAATGTATAATTAGAAATTATAAGTCCAGGTTTCCTCACGATGTTTACCTTCACCGTATGTCAGTGGTGTCTAAATAATCTTAGAATATTTAGACATCACTTTATTTGCATGTTAAGGTAATATAGGTACTAGGGTCTTAAATGAAATAACAGGCACATCTTAAAGGCCTTTGCACAGGCGTTGCAAATTTGAGGATGATACTTACGAATGGTCTTATTTTTCCTGAAGATATAAACTTAAGAGCTTGGATCAGTAATGTTATTAATTCCTCAGCTGTCTCACAATCTGCAAAAAAAAACAAAGAATTGTCGCGAATGCACCATACAACGTATTTTTTATGGAATAGGAGGCAAACGAATGATTTGCGCTGCACATGGACATCTGCGGTACCAGACGAGCCACAGGCGCGTTGCCGGCGTTTTAAATCCGCTTGTTTCTTAAACTTTTGAATGTCGTATCGGTTGGGAAATACCGCCGTCGAAAGATCATTCCTATAATTTAATTAATTCGAGTTACGACGAGACGTTTCAATACAATAAAATATTGAAAAATCACTACAAACTAACTACTAAACGTTTTAGATATTTAATAACTAATTATTAAGAAAGAAGTAAGCTATTTGACCCAAAAATAATATGACGCCATAACTCAGTTTTTCATACAAATTTCATAGAAAAGTATCGTTTTTGACATTTGAATAAAAGTATTGAATTTGATTAGTTAGAAACTACCGTATTTGTCTTAACATACTTTCATAAATAAATAATTATACCAAACTCCTTAATTATGTGACTTACCTCTCAATATATCCCAGAGTTTATAAGTAAAATCGTTAGAGGACCCAATAGTGTTCATATCATTGAGACATTGACCTAGTGTAGTAGTGTCTTCCGTCACACAAATGCATCCACCGGCGGGACATTCCGCGGTATACGCATATGTCTCAGTCTCGTTCAAAAGTTCATTGACACGTTTCGAGTTGCTGTAGCGTCTTGCGCCTGGGATGTTGTTTCTGGAATTAGTTGAAGATAAGATATAGTTAGAGAGAAAAATGTCTTTAATAACCAAATTTTGGGAACTTTTTTGTTGACGTAATGTCGGGTATAAGCTTTTTTATGGGATAGGATTTTTAAGGATTAAGTGTTTGAGAGCCAAGCTTCGGCACGAATGGGTCGGGTCGACCGTGGTAATACCATGGCCTCACGGAATACCTCCGTGAAATAACTCACAGTGTTGTGTTTCACCGTGTGAGTGAGGTTACCGGACCAATCCCTTCCCTTTCCCCATCCCTTCCCATTCCTTATATCCGCAAACCCCTATCCCCAAAAGGCCGGCAACGCACACGTAACTCCTTTGGTGTTGCGGGTGTCCATGGGCGGCGCTGATTGCTTACCATCAGGTAATCCGTGTGCTAGTTTGCCGACATATACCACAAAAAAAAAATAGGACAACGAGCAATTGAATTGCCTGATGGTAAGCAATCGGCGCTGCTTGCAAACACCCTACGCCAAAGGAGTTACGAGTTCGTTGCCGGCCTTTCGGGGATAAGGGTTTCGGATGAAAGTAAAGATGGATTGGGTCTCCGGTTACCTCACACGGCAAAACACAAAGCTGTGTTTGTATCACGCTGGTATTCTTCGAGGCCGTGGTATCTCCGGTCGAGCCGGCCCATTCGTAGTGAAACATGGCTCTTTTAAAACTATAATACAACTGTTTAATTACCTGATTGAAGCTGTTTCTAGATTGACAGACGAATATCCCGCAGCAGTCATGTCGACTAGAAGCTGGTTCATATTGTGTAGTGCACACACAGAACGCCAGATGGCGTTACATGGACTTGCTAAGTGACCAACTATGATCTCTTGCTCCTGAAAGTTATACAAACTATATTATTATTCACTCTAAATTGATAGCATATATATTTAACAAAGGAAGAATCAAATTACCGTAATAATGCATAGGTATAGTAATTTAATATGTATTTCATAAATATTTTCAGTAATATTTTTTAAAAGTGAGGCATACATATAATCTAAAAACAATAACAACATCCTTAGGTTTCATGTGTATAAGTGAGGTCACCAAAGGCTCTTCTGATCCTACCTCCGCTCTAAACTCTCTAATCTAAAAATTTCTAACACCCGAAAGCCTAACGACGTTGTCTGTCGGCGGTGCCAATTGAACTTGAACCCATAAACAGCTTGAACCCATAAAAAAATGACTTGAGTATGCAACACTGAATAGGTCATCTTACAATAAAGTAAGGTTTAATCCCTAGATTTTCAATTAGACAAAAACACAAATTTTGGGTTTTACTTAAAATCAAAATAACAGTACTTACAAAATTAACTTTGCAACTGATGTAAGGTGTGTGCAGAGTTTTCCCTGACCATTCACATCTTAATTCTGTGACACCGCCATGAGGAGCATTGACCAACTCATCAGTATTATATGAAGCATATGATATACCGGAGACTAAGTACTTGCAGTCAACTAAAGTTGTAATCTGAAATATTGGGAATAAATAAAGATATTTTTTTTATTTTATTTAAAACTTCATGCACTATGGGTACATAGGCGGACTTAATGCCTTAGGCATTTCTACCAGACGAGCCTTGGGTAAGCAGAGATGAGCCAATGGTTGGTGCAAGAAGCAAGTGAATAGACTTAATTTTACATGATACATACAACATAAATTAAATTATAGTTTGTAGTTGTGCTAAAGATAAAGGATAAAGGAACTATGTAGACTGATAAAAAAGCTTTTATCCACACTTTTTAACATTGTTATAGGTTTCAAATAAATTATCATAAATCCTAACTAATATTATAAATGCGAAAGTAACTCTGTCTGTCTGTCTGTCTGTCTGTTACGCTTTCCCGCTTAAACCTCGAAACCGATTTTAATGAAATTTGGTACAGACAATCTTTAGACCCTGAGACAGAACATAGGATCGAAAAACAGGGATAAAGGGGTTGAAATAGGGGTTAAAAGTTTGTATGGGATTTCGTAATTTTTAAAGATAAAACCATAAAACTTAGTATTTAAGCACTTGATAAGAAAATATGAAATATTTGTTCTAGCATTTTTGAAATTTCGACCAGCTAGGGGGTGAAATAAGGGTTGAAAGTTAGTATGCAATTTCGTCAAATATCACGTCATAAGAAACAAAAAATCGTTTGTACTAGCATTTTGAAAATTTTATTAGTGTATATGTAGTATGGATATGTAGTGAAATAGGGGATGAATTGAAGATAAGATCCGGAACGGATTCGGAACGGGATCTACAAAGCCAACCTTTATGTAGGTAAGTATACGAAATCTTAACTATTGAACCTAGGAACATGTAATTTAGAAGTTTTGGATGTATCAAGTTACAAAATACTTTCGAAGTATAAATTCCTTTTAATAAACACTCTGCATCGCCGTCGCTGCCGTCGGCGTCGCGCACATTTGCCGAAGTGCAGCTCGGCGCTGTTGTGTGGTGGGGAAGCGCATGAATCTAACTGGTAGACATACCCGAACGGACAGACACGTGAGGACAGAGGTCGTTGTCGGGTGCGATAAGAGAAATTTGCGCTTTAGAGAATTACATTTTTCGAACCAGTAAAATTATTTTATTGTTTCGTCTAACTTTTTAAGTGTTTTTTTATTCATTGGATCTTTTATTTTTTTTTTATTACTTAATATTACTTAATATTTCTTTTAGTTCATAGTTACAACGTTATAAGTAGGTAAGATAGTTTCCGTTACTTTAAATAAATACGATTTGCATTTATTTCCTTTTTTATTCAATTAATCTAATAGCATCATACTTTTTTGCATTGGTTGTAAATGAGTACTTATGCAAGTAGGTGCAGGAAGGGTGAACAAAGCTTTTTTAATATAATAAATCTTAATCTGTACATCTGTTTTGTTCGATTCATTTCATTTTTGTTGTTCTACGATGCCTCGCAAACGAAAGTCCAATTTAGCTAAAAGCTCTAGCAGAGTTCGGGCTGCTAAACTTGCCAGATCACTGGAATGAGACTTCTCAACAGACCCAAGCTCACCAAGCCATTGATGCCGAGCGTCACGCGGCTCAAAGAGCTGCTGAGACGTCTCAACTGTCCCAAGCTCGCCAAATCATTGATGCAAAGCGTCACACGGATCAAAGAGCTGCTGAGACTTCTCAAAAGACCCAAGCTCACCAAATCTTAGATGCTGAGCGTCAAGCTTCGTACATAGCCGCAGAGACCTCCGAAGAAACACGTAGATGACGTTTAATTAATGCCGAGCGGCAAGCAGAAAGGAGACGTACGTTTACGATGAATACGTGGGAGGTATTTGCCGATGCTGCTTTTAATTATGATCTGTTACTTAATTACTTTAATCATCGATTAGTCCTCATAGGTAGAATGGCCATTAAATGCAGACACTGTGAGGCACTCAAGTGGAAAGAAGAGACCCTAGGTATGTGCTGTTCTGGAGGCAAAGTATCAGTACCAACCCTTGGTGACCCCGATTAACGACAGAAGAAAGGACAGCAATGAATCTCGGCGATTTTTCCTGTCATCATGCCTGGATTTTCACCCACATTTACGGTACAAGGGCAAGTTTATCATAGGATTGGTTCTTTGCTTTCCACAAACAATAGTCAACCAAAATTTCTACTGATTGATTTTATGGGAGACGAAAACAGCGAGGTTGACCGTTGATGGCAAAATATTGAAGGAGTCGAGAGGGACATTTTTTTAAAAATTCAAAGAATGTTACACGAACATAATAACCTCATTAACACCTTCAAAACAGCCTTAGAAAAAATGCCACGTGAAAATCACAAATTGGTAATACTCGGAGATCGTACGCCAAGCGGGGAACATGAAAGACGTTATAATGCACCCTTAATAAACGAAGTCGCTGCCATGGTGTGTGGTGAACAGTTCGCATCGCGCGATATTGTTTTTCAAACCCATGATAACACATTGATCAGGGTGTCCGACACTCACAAGTTTTATGACGCACTACAATACCCGCTTATGTTTAGCAATGAGCAAGAGGGGTACCGTTTTCAAATTCCACAAGAAGTGTGGAATTTGAATGGTACTCCTGGGCTGGCCCCTGTAAGAGTCTCTTAGACATAAGGGACCAGGATTGACAAAAACTAATTTGACGCGGGCGAAGCCGCGGGCGGAAGCTAGTTAAATATATATATCTAATACATTTTTTTTTTGGAAGGGCAAAATACTACCCAATTGTTGTTTTGGGTCTGGGTGGTGTTTTCCTTACATGATGTGTATAGATATAAAATTGTATGTTCGTAAACAATTACACATACTAGTGAACATCACTCAAAACACTCAAAAACAAATACTCACCAAATCCGCACTCAACCCCTCTAACTTAGCATATTCTTCGACTAACAGATCTAGATCAACATCATCCTGATTCATATTACCCTCATATGTTACTATTCCTCTTGCAAAGTGCGTACTATCAGATTGCACAGTTACTAATAAAGGTTTGTTATCTTCTTCTGGATTGGTTAATATCCAAAGAGGTACAGCATCTTCAGTAGTCACTTGGTCTCGGTTCTTGTTGTACAGATTTGCAATTTGTCTGAAACATTTTTTTTATTTATGAATTTAATGAAGAATGTAAAATTAAACACTTTCATTTATAGTTATATGAAATGCTTAGCAGAAATATGATTATAATGTTCCAGGCTCACTACCACATTATGAACTATAAAATCCTGCCTGCAATTTTGTACCCAAACCTTGGTATATTATACTCTTAAATATTCTTCTTGAATCATTCCTAATGTTGATAAAAAAAACTGCATTAAAACCTATCACATAGTGTTAAAAGATCTCAGCATAAATAAAATATAAGGATAGACAGGCGGGGCAATGCAACTTTGTTTTACACTATACTGTGAATAGTGATTAAAGCTACTATTGAGCAGTTTTACTAGCTGTTTGACCCCTATTAGCTGTAGAATAATGATTTATAGCTCCTATACTAGTATAAATAAATAGATGGACATACAAACCAAAAATGAATGTTTGTTCCAATTTCCAGTTGTTCGGAAGCAATTAAAAAAACAACCTCTTGAGCTTTATGAATAGTATAGTTATGAATAATGTTATTATAAACTGTATATAAAATTAATTTTATGAATGCAATGTAATTTTACAGCAAAAGCTCCATTTTTTTTTACTTATTAATTAACCACTTTTCTTCATTGATCAAAAGAGGTTTTTGTTAGTAGTAGGTATAAAATTTCTTGGATAATTTATCAAACAACTCACCTAGCTATATCCAGACTAATTGGGCTATGAGTACCTTCCTCCTTGCTCCACAGTTGAGGCTCATCAGTCATCATGGTGTCATCTAGTACTGTGTGTAGACTAAGGTCTAGCTTAAGCGGAGATCCTGTTAGCTCTAGTTCTTCTGTAAATAAAATAAATTTGTTGGAATTGGAATATTCAGTACTTATGTAGCTTTAGTTCTGTATTTGTTTTCCTATTTGCTGTCTGTGTGAAATGCTTAAGTATGTGAAATAAAGAGAGATTAAAAAAATATGTTACCTTTCTTTTTGCTCTTAAGTACATAGTTAGTAATTCCATTCTTATTGGATTCATAACAACAATAAAGAGGCAAAAAAATTACGCCTGTCTTCATTTTTCTAAACGGATAAGAAACATAGGAAAAGTCTTTTTACAATCAAAATTGATATGAGATGAAATTTTTACACACCTGCCTCATTTCGATTGTCTTTAATCGCATTTTCCGATATGTAGGTGGTTTGTTTGGCCTGTAACACAAACTCTTTCAAATTATCACGTTATTCAAGGAAGAATAAACGAAATAATGATTGCTCTTTAAGTTTTTACCTTGTTACAAACCAGCACGATATCTCTATTAGTTTTTGTGTACATTTCCACATAACTAGGGCTTTTCTGTTTTTCAATATAATATTTAGGATAACTGTCTATTACAGGTTTTAATATGATATCCATTATGAATTGAATTTAAGTGTAATTAAATAAATGTACAGAACAAACGAAAGATTATCCGTTGTTTTCGTTTCTCAATTTGAAATATTTGAATTTAGAACACTTGTCATAATGTGACATTGACATTTGGACCACAGTATTGCCAGATTGAATTTTAGCTTTATGCTTTACTTTATATCTTAATTTTGATTTAACGGAAGTCAGCTTTACGCAACGAATTACGCAAATGTTTGTTTATTACTAAAGAATAAAAAATGTTTTAATATTTAATTAGGTACTTTCAATGTACACGATTTCGTTGTTATTTCGGTTCTAATAAATTCAAAACCGTGACTTGGATATGAAGGCTGCTTAAATTCGAACATAGATGGCGTTAGCACCTACTATTCTTGGTTGAATTCATACGATACTTTTATTTCATGTTTATATCTGTTTCTCGTTTGTTTTACAAGACAACGAAATACAATATTGCGAAGCCTTGACGTACCCACCTTAGTTGTCTAACCGACTTTGAAAAAAAAAGTATTTACGACATGATCGATCGCGTTTATCTCGCTTTTTGATGAAGGTTTGAAGAAGTGTTAGGTATAATATAGTATTTCAACCGAATTAAAAAAGAGGCATTTTTTCAGCCTGTTTTTATTTACGACACTTTTTAGCAACGTTTTGTTGTGTGAAGTTGCTAGGTGTTACCTACTATGTACACAGTTATAATAGATATGAATTGGTCTGAGTTCACCACAGTTTGCACGGTTGGTGCGGTGGCTGGGCAACTGAACTGCCTGCCGTGCAACGTGTCGCGGGTTCGATTCCCGCAAGGAACAACTCTTTGTGTGATCCACAAATTGTTGTTCCGTGCCTGGGTGTCATGTGCACGTGAAATTGTATTTTTGTAACCGCACCCATGACACAGGAGAAAACCCTAGTGTGGGGCAACGATTAAAAAAAATGTATAATAGATACCTAAGTCAAAACCTCAGAAACAAAAGAAAGTAGGTACACATAAACGCTCCGGAGTTTATTAATGCTTATTACGTTCTCCGTGTGTGTGTGACAAAAAAAAGGTACCTAAGTACTTACATTCATCTGTTACACATATTTTCTATTCATATTATCATCACATCATCATCAGTCTATAAAAATAAATGCTTACCTACTGCTGAGCAAAGGCATCTTCTCGCACGGAGTCTCACGAAAAGGTTTAACCATCAACACCACCCTTACTCACGGCGTATTGGCGATTTCAAACTTATAATTGGAAATTATGAGTCCAGTTTTCGTCACGATGTTTTCCTTCATCGTAAGTCATATACATTATATGTATTATAACCATAGAAAGTAGGTACATACTTGTCTTTAACTCGGAAAACGTCAGATTGGTCCTTGTTAGGTTTGAAAACCGCACCCGCATCCATGAGAAGCGGGCGCCTTAACCTCCGGGCCACCACAACATTAGAATAAAATGAGTTTCTATCGAGACATGGTTAAAGCCGAACTTAAATCAGTCAAATCTACCAAGAAAATTCATTTCCTAGCTATAATTTAATAATTGTTCAAATATTTGAAGTAGGTAGGTACCTACCACATAATTTCTTAGATACCTAAATAGGTAACAATCAATAGTGGTATAAGTATAATGAAACAACTAAGTACCTACCTATTGCAGGATGTTAATAAATATCAAAATAAAAATAAAAACAAACAAATCAAGATGGAATCTTAAAATAAACGTAAGAGGACATAAATAATGTAAAATGATTTGGACCAATTTTGTGATTGGTTTATTGATATTGACATTACATGTTTTTTTCATCTATACGTAAATAATTTTTGGAAAGTTGTTGTTGTTGTTATAATTTTTTTAAGAATATCGTTTGATTGTATGACATTTCGTACCTATTTCTTGGTAATTTATTTCTGTTGGAATGATAATTTTATGTTATTTTGTAGATACTTACTTATAGGTAACTCGGTAGGTATAATGGTAGATATTAGTAGGATTTTTTTTGACGGCGTATAGGTAATTTGCTGTCCATTTTTAACCGACTTCAAAAAAAGGAGGAGGTTCTCAATTCGATTGTGTTTTTTTTTATGTTTGTTACCTCAGAACTCCGTTGTTTATGGACGGATTTGCAAAATTTTTTTTATGCTTGAAAGGATATATTTCCAGATTGGTCCCATTCTTTTCAAAATCGAGGTGTATGTAATGTATTCCTACTTATATGACATTGGTAACTTTTTCAAAAGAAATGTAGGAACGATATTGACTTCGTTGCCATAGCACATTATAATAAAAAAAACACTAAACGGCAAGAAATAAAAAACAATTTTTACAAAAAAAAACCGCCTTCAAAAAAAGTCAAGCGATAAAAATGCTGTAAAGAAACTTAATTTATAGGTAAACTTATTTGACATAAACATTTGCAGATATTCAAAATTTATTACTTATTTTTGGAGTCGGTGCCAGCATTTTTATTGTTGAAACTTAATGTCAGTTAGCTTTTTAATATCCGGTGCCATTTTTCATACATCATGCTCCCCTCTTTGAGAAGTGGCCTAAGAGACGCTATGACTTCCTCGGCTTGACGCAGGTGCTTAACAGGCGCGGCAGCTTTGGTAGGGTCATGTTTCGGATCCGGCGGGAGGACACACCCGGGTGTCGTCATTGTGAAGACCACTCGGAGGACACGATGGAGCATACGGTAGCGTTGCGCCCGGTAAGCATCTGCGTCAGCGGCCCTGTTGGCCCCTGTCTGAGGTTGTCCACTGGCTGTCTTAGAGGTGCACGAGGAGCGCTACGCGCCTTACGCTCAATCAGGTGACGGGCTACCCTTACTCGCCATTCGCAGAAAGCTGGAGTGTCACTTACGGCGGTGGTTGGGGCGTGAGGAGGATAACTCCCTCACACGCCCCGACTCCTTATTTGCAAGCATCACTATTTCGGCGAAGTAAGAGACGGCTTACCAGTTCCTCTTGCTCTACACCATGGTCTCGACTAAGGCTGGGCACAAGAGGACGCCGCCGCTGACCACTTATCTAAAGGCAGCTTAGTCCAAGCAGAGCATGCGATGCGATGCAATGCCATATCTACAAGAATATTAATTTATAAGCGATTATTGCTATATGTTACGTCATAACAGAAAGCTCGAGCCGTCTGCTGATTAGAGCTGCTGGTAACAAAAAGTTGCAGAGAAAGTATATTGTGTGTAATAATGCCCACTAAAATGGTGAAGAAATATAATATTAGCATTGCACCCGTGCGAGGTGGGGGCAGGTAGCCAGTTAGATAATAATATTTATGTAGTCTCAGTAAGTGCTACGGGTAGGTTGATATGTACATTGATGGGTCATCATCATCATCAGCCTATAAGTACCCCACTGCTGAGCAAAGGCCTCTTCTTATACGGGAAGCTTAGAGCATTAATCACCACGCTTGCTCAATGCGGGTTGGCGATTTCAAACTTATAATTAGAAATTATAAGTCCAGGTTTCCTCATGATCACCTTAACCGTATGTCAGTGGTGTCTAAATAATCACATTGGTACTTGCCAGGTTTCGAATCCACACCCTCATGCATGAGAAGTGGGCCTCTTAACCTACCGGCCACCACGACATTTTACATATACTGATGGGTAGCGGAAGTATTTTTAAATTTGTATTTTACTGACGTATTTTTCAAAAGCCCACACAGCACAGGCATAGAATTACTCCATACCTTTTCAAGAGCTATCGATAGTTACCGTTATTTTAAAATGAAACCACTCATATGAAGTACGACAGCAAATCATGCTACATACACCAATATAAAATGACCTTGTTACCTTGAAATTTGTTGTGAAATGTGAGGTCATGTTACAATAGACAAGTATAACTTATTTTGCGGTTGATCGTTTGTGTGATCAAGTACCGATAGGTATAGATTTAAAATGTTCGTTTGTAGTGGTGATACATGACTTAGTTGTATATGGGCGATTAGCCACACGATGGACGTTTTGTAGAACCTTTTGAAAGAGTATCAATCCATGACATTGTAATATTATATTTTACGGTCCGTTACATTTTTTCCTTTGATGTCGATAGGTATTCTAATTTTAGTTTTTATATTTGTTTGATTAAGCAGTAAGAGGTTTGGAAATTGATGCTAGGGCCAAGTACTCTTAGGTCTTCTGTGGGATGTTTGATTTAAAACATGGAAATAATTGGTAACCGGTAAAAGAAACATTCCTGTTCCTAACAACTATTGACCATCAACTAGAGAAGTTGAGACTTGCCTGAAAAAATAACCCTTTTTGAGGGAGGATTTTTTTAAATTTAGTTCTTCCTCCCTGAGTAGTGCTAGAGGACTTACTGGTACAAAACCACTCCATTCTTTCTCTTTTTCCGATGTAGGTCGTGGTACATCATTACGCTTGGCAAACCTGGACATCAGCTTTAGTAGGCCGCATGTGTGGAGGTCTGATGATTCAGACCTGAGAGAGAGACAGAGACAGAGAGTGGCTGTTCACCCGCGTCTGGCTCTGTTTAGGATTTAATGTACCCGTAAAAATTATGAAAAATATCTAGTTTTGATTCCGCGACAAAAACTCCAGGCTCATTGCAGGATGTAATCCAAACCTATGCACAAGCAGCAAAGGAACATGCATATGCACACGTGCAAAAAACGGAAAAAACATGCCACGCAATCAAACCTATATTCGACGTGTTTCACCCCTCCGTAGGGCATCTTTAGGAGTCTCCTAGGATACCATGTGGAGTCTCCTGAGGATGCCTAGAGTTTATATTAAATATACACCAAATAATTTGTTGTTAAGAGTGTAGCTTGAGCTAATATCCCTTAAAAGACCAGTAACGAATCTGCCTACGGGCTGACATTCATTATTTACCATCAGGTGATCCGTCTGTTCATTTGCCCTTTCTTTAAATGGTCTTGCGTGTTTGGTCCGTATCTGGCCTGATGGTCAGCGATGACGGGACTTACGATGGAGCACGCCTACCCAAAAGCAACCTTTGCGTAGGGAGAGGGGGATTTTGATTTTTTAGGGGGACTCTTACTAACTAAAGACCACCCCGCTCTTTCTCCTGTTCTAAGCTAGGATGCGGTACATAGCGGCGTTTAAATGTGCAATAAAAAAAATACGTGATCAATTTCAGGAACATAGGTAACTTTGAACTACAAGTGTGGGAGAGCAATGCTTTGGCACGAATGGGTCGGCTCGACCGGAGTGATACCACAGCCTCACAAAATACCAGCGTGAAACAACCACAGCGTTGTGTTTCGTCGTGTGAGTATGATTACTGGAGGCCCAAACTTTCCCCTCCTCCGATCCCTCCCCAATCCCTAAATCTCCAAAACCCTAATTCCTAAAAGGTCGGAAACGCAGTCGTAACTCCTCCGTTGTGGGTGTCCATGGGCGGCGCTAATTGCTTACCATCAGGTAATCCGTCTGTTCGTTTACCGACCCATTACATAAAAAAAAACTTAATCAGCTATACCCAATGATGTATAAACCTATAGATACGTTGTCCGCGCTCTAAAATGACAACATGAAATGAAGGCAAATTGACAACATCGCGCTTAGTTACGCACCAACCTGCCGCGCGACGCTACGTTTGTTTTTAATTTATATCGTGTGTAAACCTGTGCGAAACACAAAGAAAGCATGTCGTCGTGTGTGTTCGGACGATGTACAAATTATACTCCAAAAGTTAAAGACAAAAATGTGTCATTTCATGCGTAAGTTCACCAAACAACCTATTTTTATTTTATTTTTTTCGACGCCGGCGCCCGCCATCTTATGGCGGCCGGCGCATGAAGGTATAGTCACGTGCCGTCGGCATAACTGAAGATGTATATTTATCTCCCTCTAGCAAAGGCATTCCACTATACGATGTCATATTTTCTTTCCCTTTCTTTACTCGTAGAAGTAGTTATCTAGTATTTTCGCCGTTTTTAAGCGCCGCGATGTTGGTTCATGACGTGTCTATATATAATACGTCATTGGCTATACCATGGTGTCGACAGGATCGGTTTTAAATGCTCCCTGTAACATTTACCCCATTACAAGTTTGGTTTGCATACTACCTACTTTGTTATGAAATGTCACTACTGACGTACGTCACTTAATGGTTTCCCGCTACGCAAAAACCGCGTTAAAAATTGGGTTGATGCGTTTATAATAAATATTGAGAGGTTTCATCCTGACTACTAATTTGGGATTAATGCCTCACAGAATTCCGCATTAAGGGATTAGCTCCGATTTTTTTATCACTATTACCATAAACACTGACAGATAATGCAATAAATTATTGATAAAATTCGTATGACATTTTTTATATTAAGTTTATGGAAACATTTTAGCGGGTTTAACTAGGTTAATAGAGGGAATACAAATAACGTTTAGTCATTGATAAAGTAATGACGGAACGATAAATATGAATGATTAATGCCAATTTTGAATATTTTTGCATTTACAAGGACAAGCATTGTTGGGTAGATAGATGAGCTAAGTTAAGCTTTCTGGTAGATAACTCTGTAAACACAGTCAATGCCAGTTCTTTTTGGTCTGTTAGGCGGAGATTTTAAATGTGGAAAAACCATGCTTCATTTTTCATTCCTCGTTACCGATTCCTACAATCGTCAAATCCCTAGCCACCAAAAGGCGAAAATATACTTGCACAGCTCCCCTGGTCTTGCGTGTGCCGAATAATTACGATCAGGTGATCCGTCCGCTTGAACTATAAAGAAAGCTAAGCTATCCATTTTCTCGAATCGAATACGTTATGGAGTTTGGAACTAGCACCTAGATTCACTGGCGAACAAAGTGATGTAGATAGATTCTATCCGCTATTTCATAACTGTTTTAATGGTTTAGACAGGCAATCAAAATCAAAATCAAATGTTTATGACTTTGACCTTACTCATCTAGATATCTCCTATCTTCTGCATGCACTCTCTTTCAAAGGAGTTCCGAATGAGTTTTCTGAATATCCAGAATCTTTCAAAGGAGTTCCCGAATGAGTTTTCTGAATATCCAGAATCTGATTCACACAAGCTTATTTCAATCTAACATAATCCAAAATGAATTTAGATACTAAATTCACATTTCTGCATTAATATTAGATGGCTAATAAAATATCAGATAATACTGTTACTAATTAACGATTTCTAATTATTATCTGCACGCTGCTACAATTACTCTGTGAGGTATAAATTTCTATATTTCATTCTCGGTACTCTAAGCCACATTACGTGGGTTTTGTTCTACCAATAACTTACTCGTGACGCAGCGATAATTATTGACATTTAATAATGCAAATCTAAATATAAATAAGTACGGTAATAACCAGCATTCTTAACAATAATCAGAACAAATATTATTATAGATGTTTCATTTGTAAAGATAATCTTAAAAAAAAAATCTTTACTATGATCTTTGAATCCGATATGTTAGACGACGAATTTTGAGCAATCAGGAAAAGAGAAAGCAAGGCCAGGATTCAAATACATGCTTATTGTACCTTTGTGAGGCGCTCGCGCAATACTACACACCGTACGCTATTGTCAGGTTCTGATTGGGAGGTAAGCCACAGTTGATCGCCATCCTCAAACCTGCGCTTACGGTGGAGGAGATCATCGCTCAACCCCCGATACCTGGAGTGTCACCTACTGCGGCGACTGAGGCGAAAGGAGACACGATGGTGTTCAGCCCAAACGGGGCACACCGTATGCTCTAGCGTGTCCTCTGAGTTATCCTCACAAAGATTGTAACTAGTGTGAATTCATTAGACACAATAGAATCAACCAATACTAGAAAGTGTTTATACCAATTTACACAAAAAAATATACAAAATAATTTAACCTACTCACCTACCGTAGAAATGAATATTGTTTTTCAAACCCAAAAAATTTGCATAAGCAATAACATTTTGCCATTATCATGCAAATCTTGGCAAATAACTTGACCGTTTGATTGTGTTACATTTGATTATATTAACACAATACTCCTGAGTACCCAATCGCAAGCAAATCCTTTTACTTTAATTAGAAAAGTACAAGATTTTATTGTGTTCAGACAGTAACGACTGCTAGGGAGAATTGGGTGGCTCTTTACATTTTTCCTAATAAGAAAATATCGTCAATTTTCTTGGCTACCTGTAAGTTGTAAGCAGGTTAATGGAAAGGTTTCTCTTTTGAAAATAATTCTGTGTGGTAGGAATGGAGGTGTAGGTGGTTTATTCTCATAAAGTTTTTCTGATCTTTGTGGACTTATTAGTAGCAGAGGTCAACTTTCAGTAATACTAGACACAGAAACAATGTGCAGTTGATATAAAAGATTCAGTCGCAGAATATACAAATACTAACCTTAATCAAAGCAATAATTTTATCTTTTTGCCACCCCTCAAAGTACAAAATAACCACAACAAAACAAAAATTTTACCCTACATGGACGATTTCATTAAAAAATGGACCTTAAAAACAACCAGTTTAAAAAGCACCTTCCCTTTCCAACTAATTAAATTATGTCTGTATATTTTTTCCCAGGAAAATAAAATTAATTGTCAGTGTAAAATCTAAAAGAGTGTCACATCTTTTTCGTGTTGTGTGAGGCTTTCGAGTGTGTTATTAGGTGGCCTTTATGCAAATTATGCGAGTACGTGATGTACTGAAACCAGGAGATTTCAGTAAGCGAATGGACGAGAAAAGAAAGATGTACTTTTGTGTGAGCTGTTGTTTGTATAAATACTTGTTTGTTAATATACTTTTTACTCCAGCTTCTTTTCTATTATTTGATAATTTGTTATAATTAACGAGATTTAATAAAAAGATAGAGGCGATTATGTGAACTGTCGTTTAATGTTTTTCAGAACTAAACTTTCTGTTAGGAATCATCCTTACCACATCAGTGCGAAATAGGTATTTTTAAGCCCTTTCGAAAGCAGTTGCTGTGCACACAGATTGATGTCAACGTACTCCTAACTTGGTATTTTTGACAATGGCATTTAGCAGGGCCTGTAAAAGGACATGTATCTGAGACAAAATATGTCACATCAGATTTACTTGACCCATTTTTATGCAAAGAACAGTAATAATGGGTCTAAACAGTTTCTACTGTCAACATCAAATCTTATTTAGATATCATGTATTCTGTTAATTATTTGAATTCTGTGACAATTTCACTTGGAAGTGTAACAAATTTACTGAACTTCGCAGAGAGACAGCCGTTCCTTCGTATATCTGCTTCAACACTTGGTATAAACTAAGTTAAACATGTCATCACACAATTAGTTTCAATGCAAAAACTTCTCGTCTGTTTGTTTCCTTCGGACTTTTTAAATGTAATAATAATAATACGAGGTCGTCGACATGTGGAGTGTGGAATCTGCTCAGCTCAGCTATCAAATATTTGTGCCGATGGTTGTGTCGGCCAATGGGTTGGTCTCCAAAAGCCTCGACAACCACCTTAATAGACTGGCGTTAGAGGATAGATCAAGGGCCTGAAATAGAAGGCAGTCTAAAGGTTTCTGTCTCTTGAGCCCTACCAACCGGTAGCTATGTTCCCGCTACCGGATGGTTCTGATTTTAAAATTTATTATTATTGTTTTAGTATATCTTTTATATGTTACAACATATTAAAATATATTTTTTACAGTTGTTTAAATAAATATGTTAGAAGGGGGAAAAATAATAATGGGGATAAAAATAAACATTTGGATTATGCACAAAATATAAAACTTCTCTCTTTTCTCTCTTCTTCGACTTCGACGAGAACTTTATTTTATAAAATCATTGTAATCATTAAATGTCTCAGAGTTTGCTTTAAAGTTCAGGTTTATACATTATGTTTGAGAATTAAAACGAGCTACGAGAGAAAAGTAAAATGAAAGAAAAACAAAAATGATAAAAAATTGTACAATTAACTAGCAATTTATAAAGTTACAGAGCACATGTATTTTTAATGCATGTTTCTTTACGACATACGGAGGCAAACGATCAGTCTTATTACCTGATGGTAAGCAAACAGTGCCGCCAATGGAGAACTGCAAAACCAAAGAAGTTACGAGTGCGTTGCCAGCCTTTTGGCGATTAGGATTTCGGATTTTTAAGCATTTAGAAGAGATGGGCGAGGGGAAGAATTTGGCCTCCAGTCAGTACCTCCCTCACATAGCGAAACACGACTCTGTCTGTAGTTGATTCACGCCGGTGGACCAATAGTAAAAAATATATACTTAGCTTTATTAAACATGTTAACCTCCATGTAGGTCACCGGAGGCTCTGCCTTCAATTGTTTTCTGTCGGTAGTCAAAGGCTTGAAAGCAACGAAAATTTTAATCTAATACTAGCTTCCGCCCGCGTCTTCGCTTGCATCGTATGTTGGTAAAAAGTAGCCCATGGCCTATTTCGGAGCTTATCCTATACCTGTGTCAAATTTCATTCAGATCCATCCAGTCGTTTTGGCGCGATTGAGTAACAAACATTCGAACATAATATTAGTAAAAAATAAGATAGAAAGATTGTTTTATTCGATTCAATATTTCTTTTCTTATCTGCATTAAGTATCTATGCAGACTGTTTCATAGATTATACTCCTATTAATTGAAACTTCGGCGTGTCTATACGGCCTAGGTTATAAAGGTAATGTAATTGAATAATCCGATTATTTCGTAACTTAGCTTAGCCTTCTATTAGATTTGAGAAGGTCTATTTAATTAATTAGGACTATTCGGCCCTGTAAAGGTGTTAAGGTAATATTAGTTAACCCTATCAAAAAAGAGGATAAATTCTGGTGAGAGATTTGGGCAGATTTTTTATTCTTTTAATGTTTTGGGATTTTTTCTTAAGGTAAAAGGTATTTTGTAAGAATTCGTTTCATTATGGGAGTACTAGTTAAGTAGAGTAACTCGTTATTTTATGTGTTATGCGGAAGCTCAACATTTTGCGTTTTTTTTTTTTTTTGAGGAGTATAATCAAGCAGCATTTGGCTTGACCTGCAACCACTATTGAATATCCAAAAAGTAAAATTTGTTATCACAGTTGCTGATCAACCATACTTTTACTGACTGAATAACAGCCCTAAACAATAATTGTTACTTACTTACTTTGGACAAAAAATCCATCCTGGATGACCAGTACGACGAAAACTATGACGTCAGCATAGACGACGTCACAACTTGTACTAAAAACGAATCCGGCAAAAGTGAGCGCATATTTCGTGCATTTCTGTGTGTCTGTGTGAGGACCAAAATTTAAAGGGCTCTTGTTTTGTTACTACAGGTGTGTGTGTCTTTTTACCTTCGTAATTTATTTGACCTTTTTCCAGACTTACGTTGCAGCCTCTATGCCGACCAAACTCATTTTTATGTAAGGGACGTCTTACAACCGTGTTTCTCTAGACATGTGCCCTGTCCTCAATGAAATCGCACTCAGAGCAATTTGGAGCAAATATTTTATTCATAATGTAAGGAAATTTATTCAGAGAAAATGTGTGAAAAGCTGTTCAATGTAGGTAGGTAGTGGGTGCTACCAATATGTATACACCTTATATTAAGCTATAACACCACTTTATTATGGACTTACTTTGCGTGATCTTCCCGTATATTGAAGAGTCAGTTTATACTGGTTTACACAGCTTGATGTAGAGCCAGCCTGCATGCTCGTCGGGAGTAAAATAAAATGATAAAGCTTTTGTATAGGATAGATCGGCATATGATGGTCTGATGGAAAGTAATCATCGAGTTAGAAAGTGTGTTGCCATTTTGCTAATTGTTTCGGGGCTTAAGGATTGGAGATTTTGGCAGATATTGATTGGCGGACGATTCGGGTCTTTGGTAACCTCACTCATACGGTGAAACACAACGCGAGTTGTTTTTGTATTCTGTGTGACTGTGCCTCTGCCTATCAGTCTGGCCAAGTATTTGTTAACTTTTTTATGTAGATAACAAAACTCTAACCCATGTTTATAAAAGAACAACGTTCTTATTTCTTACCAAGTGATATTATAAGCAATGTTTTTTTCTTATAATGGCTACCAGTTGGTGTCTCTGTCCTTATACATATATATGTATACTTGTCCTTCATGATTTCTTCTATCTTTAGATTAAAGCTCACTAAGATTACTTATCTTTCGAATGCTTCAGGTGTCCATGGAAGTCTCTGATCCCTTACCATTAGCCAATCCACTACCTACACATTTCCATGAAAAAAAGGTTAAAAAAATGTACACAAATAAAACATTTTTATCGCCTTTAGCCTTTAGCTACCCACAGAACCTGTAAAGGACATTGGATCTTCTTATAATCTTGTTCCAAAGACCTCATGGTGTAACGTTCGTTACATTACATCCCTGGAGATTACCATCTCTCTTGTGGCTTGCTGTACACGGCAGCACCTATCCACTCTTCCCTAAGGTCACTGGATGCAACTAAAACGCTAACTCCAAGCGCCCGTGATTTCAAAGCGTGATTCTGCAGGTGATACAAGTAATTTCGGCGTGTTAGGCACTGACGACTTTTACAGACAGGATCGGCCCTTTCGCTATCTCACTTAGCACCCTCCTTATTGGGCATGATGCTCTCACAGAAGGGGGCAACTTCCCTCCACTCCACCTCCACTATTTTGATACATACAGCACCCTTTGTGGCCAAATCCGACCTTCACTTGGCTGCTTTTAATATCAGCACTATCCCATTACTGCACGACAAAAAAAGAATTCACTAAAGTATTAAGTATTCAGTCGATGTAACCTAAACTTCTTTATAACCGTTCCTGGCTTTAAATAAAAATGCATACAATTAAAAACGAATTTTAATAATATTCTATTAAGTTTGAAAATAAAACTACTGTCGTTTTAAAAGCAATTTTTCAGTGAATGAAACCTTTTAAGCACGTTTCCTCCTTGCATGCAAATTAATGAAGAGATTTTAATGAGCAACTTTGTAATAATTATTGAATATTATTTTAAACCCATTATGGTACTGTGTTTTCTTTTGAAATATTAATTTTGTAATTGGTACCTACCAAAAATGAAGGTGCGAATGAAAAATATTTGTTAATTTTAGCTACCTATGTATTAAGTAAATCATAAACACCTTACTAATTTACTTATAGATTAAAAGTGGGTAGAGATTAAATAAAATTAAAAAAAACATGATAAAAAATATTGCGTAATTTTTTTTAGTACCTAATATTTTTTTAATTATATTAACCATATTATATAGAAACATACACATTTTTTTCTTTATGGTCAATGTAATTCATAAAAATGCATTCCCATTCTTACACGTCGTCGTCATGAATAAAAAATACCTAATGACAAATTCTTTTTTTAATTATCCCAGGAAATACGTCAAGCCATCGGCTGAATGCCACTTACGCGTGCGTGGCTCCGCCCACAACCCGCCCAACGGTTGCCTATAAATGTTGGCGCCAGAGACTTCACATTTCACTCCTAACTTGGTGCACTTTCGCGCTCTCCGATCTTTCGAAGTTCGAAAAGTTTCGTCGACGTCTCTCCGCTGAGAAGCTAGAAGGTAAGTCTTAAAAATCGGTGGAAAAATATTTTCGGGATTTAAAATTTGAAATTGGAACACATATTTTTTTTTGTTAGGAATGTTAAAAAATACGCGAATTACAGGGTGCTTATTTATAAAATTCAAGGCACAATATTAAACAATACAAATATAATTTTTTAACATTAACGTATTTTATTAAGAATAAAATTGGACAGTAAAGTATTGGACAATTTGGATGTGATTCGTACCACGTAAAATATTACTTCATAGTTACCTAACTTTTAAAGGTTCAACTTATGCAGCAAAATGATGAAATTGTCGATTCGTTACAAAAAAACCTGCCAAAGAGTTAAGTTAATTAAAATTAATTAGCCTTGTCTTATTTCGAATATCTACTTGTTGAATGCACGAAAACATATACATAGGTATTATATGCGATAGCTCTGATATTGTAAAAATATTGAAAATATAGAGCATTGAAGGGTCTCCGCGAATCTAAATAATATCAAATTATGGTTTAAAGATAAATAAACTTTCCATCAACCCGATAAAAAAATAAGAAAATTTTAAACCCGCACTATGACTTTTTTTAGTTCAGTTATACCATTATAGGCACGGTAGATCACAAACAAAGATTTTTCGATAAAAAACTTAACAACCTGTCGGTCAGACTTGTTAGTAGACATATTTGCGCAAAGTCAGAGAGTAATTTAGGTATGAAGCTTTTTTGTAGAACATTTTCTAAATTGCAGGAAAATAAAAGAATCGAATTAAGCTCAACGGCGACGGCGAGAAAAATAAATTAGTGCACTTTAGTTTTTAAAAGGAAATTAAATATATTTACTAAATTTTTTTGCACACGTAAAAAGGGTTAAACTATTTTTAAAGGAGACTTTTAACTGAACTGTACATAAGTATCTAGAAGTAAAACATTTTATAGGAGTATTAGAGTTATGATATTATGAGGTTGACAATCTATTTCTATTTCCGATATGCAGTGAATGAAAAAATGTGAGGTATATTTTTTGGTTTGGAAAAAAACATCAAATAAATTTTCCTACTCTGAGTGGGACGACAAGTAGTGAGACGAGAGGTAGTATCGAGCTGTTCCTGACAAAAAACCCGACCCGTTTTTTCTCTTACTCCATGCCAACCAAAGTACACATAATTTCGCTTATACGCGCAACATTGGCTGGGCCTAAAAAACGCTGATGCATCTTGAGAAAGTCAAACTTCATCCGTGTATATTTTCCCTGTACTTGCCAGAGTAAGTGCGGTGATTAATGCTCCAACCTTAGTCGTATGATATCTTTAAATACTCAACAGTAGACACTCATTTTATGGCTCTGTGATTATATGATTTGTTCTTATTTTAAATCCACATATTATTCTTCAAATATTCTACGAAATAAGACTTAAACCGATTCTTTCCTGTACATCACTATCAATGTTTTGCGCTATCAAGCAAACTGTAGGAGAATAATCTCTCGAGCATTAATCTTAAGGCTTAAATAACATGCCTATGGTACGTTTATTTGCATCATGTGCAGGATCTCTTCAGGATATCATTATCATCGTTAAAGTCTTGTACAGCATTTTTTTTTAATTTGGAACGTGCCTTAAACTTCCATGTTTTTTTTTCGATAGTGTAAGTTATGAAAGAATAAGCGTACTAATTTTTATGTAGACATATGAATTTACTTAGGTTACAAAATTAAAAAGAGTATTTCATTATTTAACAATTGAATAAGTTATTTATTATTATTTATTTCTTGACATTTTAAATTTTACGACGTAAAAAAACGATCCACAAAACTATACACATAGTTTGTCTGTCGTATCAAAATTATTACTAAGTTCACTATAACATTGAAATAATAGTGTTCTTTGCTACTTAAATATTAAAAAGGAGAATTATAAATGTAACAGTATAAATAGTTAAATAGTTATGCATAGTATAAATACATACGTATATAATATAGTACCTACATAAAAAAATTAAGACGCTGAATTTTCCTGTGTCGTGGGTTTAGGTATATAGGGTAGGGTTTATATATTGTTTTTTAGAACGTTGCCCCACACGTGTTTGTTACCCTATATTAACACATCCATACGCGTCGGGGGCACTGAATGTGTTAAACCTACCATACACGCCACAGGCAGACTCGGAACAACAATTCGCGGATTATGTTCAAACTGCAAACACGGCAGGAGGTTGCCCAGCCTTTGTCAACCGTGCAAATAGTACACACAAAAGTCAAAAGTAATTAATATAAAAAAATACTGTGGTACAATTTAGGCGTAACAGATAATATCTGATAATTTAATACTTAAATTACAAAATAGTTTTGTCTAAAAAGTCACAAAAATTGGTTTTGGTCTCCTATTTCTAGAACTGTCTCGGTCAAGGGTGGAAAAATAATAGCCTTTAAAAGTAATAAAACTGTATAATGCATAAAGTATAATAATACATTCAGCTACAAGAACAAGATGAGCTTCTTATAACTAGAGCGAGCCTTTATGAACTTTCTAATCGACGATATTAAGTACCAAACTATCTTATAAAATGGAAAGATGAAGTACGAGTAGGTACATACTAAGTTCACTGTAAGGTTACATAATTGGTCTAATAATTGCAAAAATATTTGAATTGCCACAAAATGACAAACATTTTGGAGTTGAGTGAAGTCACAGTTTTGTGGATTTAATTTTTTTAGCATTTGCAATACATTCAGTTCAATGTTACTGGCATTTTTGTCAGGGGCAAATCATAAACTGACTTCTCCCGCCCAGGGTGAGGCGAAAGGGAGTGTCAGACTCTTACTGACTAAAAATCCCTGCCTTAAGCCGAGGCCACGGTGCCATGGAGTTTGGTAATTATTTCGGATGTAAGCAAAGACAATAGATTCACTTTTTATGCTATGGATCTCTTAAATTGTAATACTACTTCGCTACGGGGAATGAAACAAGTGACCAATATTAAATATAATATTTTGTAATGTTAATTGTTTCTTCTAAGAAGCAAGGCCACTTAAAAATATTGGACGTTCCAATTTCCACCTGAACATTAATCAATCGGTTTGGTGTTTTTTAATTGGAAATTGTTTCAATAATTCGTTTTTGGAATATTTTTTTTTGTGGTGAATGAGATTTCTGAGAGTAATTGCTAATTGCAAGTTAGACAGGCAATACTTTACCTGTTTAGGAAAACTAAATTCTATACGCCTAACTCTTTTTTTTTAGCGTGGGCAATTATAAGGCGACATAGTGTAAGGAAATATTTAAAAATAATTGTATATGTAATATACTTACAGTAATAGTAACCCTTGCAACGCCTTGACCGACGAGGCATCATAATAAAACGAACTAACTCATAAAAGATTTTTTTTTTTTTTTTGTGAGGGGAAAATCATCAAATGACTTCTCCCGCCCAGGGCCGGGCAGGAGGGAGTGTCAGACTCTTACTGACTAAAAACCCCCCTGTTCCTTCTCCTGCTCTGTGCCGAGGTCGCGGTACCTCATTGCGCTTACCCCGCAACCCCGGCTGAACATCAGCCCTTTAGGGCCCCGTCTGTGGTGGTCTATTGGCTCTTTGAGGCGCGCGCGGAACGCTACGCGCCGTACGCTCGGGCCTGGTTCTGGTCGGGCGGCGAGCTGCCCTTACTCGCCGACCGCAGGCCCGTACTTACGGTGGCCGGAGATCGTCCCTCGATCCCCGACGCCCGTAGTGTCGCCAGTTGCGGCTGCTGGGGCGTGAGGAGGAGGATTGCTCCCTCACGCGGGCCGCCTCTCTCTTTGCGAGCATGACTGCTTCACAAAAGGAGGAGACGGCGTCCCAGTTCCTCTCACTCCGCACCATGGCCTCGACTAAGGCCGGGCGCGAGAGGTCGCCGCCGCCGATCACTTCCCTGAGGATACGGCGGTGCTCAGCCCAGGCAGGGCATACCGCTACCGTATGCTCCACCGTATCCTCTAGGTGGTCCTCAACTCATAAAAGATGGTATTTCAATATTGCACCTTGACATTGGCACATAATTTTTAACATTCCATTACCTTATTTTTTGAGTTAGGCCTCTTTTCTATTAAGCATAGGCATGGTACGTATTCTAGACACATTTTTTCTAGAAACTGAAGAGGTGTAATCAACGTTATGTGTGTTAGATCTTGACAACTGTCATTCCACTCACTACTCGTAAAAATGTCAAATACTTTCTCGCGTAGTGATGTCACTTATTGTCGCCATCTTATTCTTTGACCAACGCGAACGTAAATGTCAGTGAAACAATAAAAAAGAATTTATTTTTGCAAATAGGTCATAAAACAGTGCAAAAATGTATTGATTTGAGCCACTCATGTCATTGTAACAACTACTGAAAGCATCTTTTTAAATTTTTCAGCTTTGAAAATAAATTCCAATTTCTCTTGCTAGCTTGATTTTGATAGTTTTTTATAATTATGCTCTGTTTTGCTAAATTGAGAAGAACGTTTGAATCAAAACATATTCTATGAAAGTAAAGGGAAATGTTGAGATTTATCAACCCTAACCGAAATGGCACTGCAAACAAATTAGAAAAGCTCAAATTTAGATATTGCATAGGTAGGCACCATTTACCTTCAAAGGAAGATTAGATATGTGCCGTTTTTCAAAAATCAAACTTAACTATTGCAAGTTAAGCCAAGTTTTTCAATAAAACTCCATATTGCGACTTCAATAAAATTATTATCTCTTCCTATTTAAAGAAATGTAAGATATTAAAACCACAGTGTCCCTTTGTACAATAAGTACTGATTAATTATTCACAATAAAACAATGTTACAAACGAGAATATATTGTGTTTGTTCGAAAAGAAAATCACATTGTTGATTTTATTAACCGAGTTCAGAAGAAGTGGGGAGGTTTTTGTTTGAGTGGTTTCTACTATTTTTCTATTTTTTTCTGCCATGAACAGTAGATTCTTGTGCTAAACAGTTATTTCATATTTGTTGCATAAGCTTATTAGCTAGACAACCAACAAAGCAGTTTCATCCAAATCCGTCATTTAGTATCGGAGATAACCGCATGTAAATAAACATACAAACAGAAATTATAATTTTTTTCTCATTTTTTATATATTACTGTTGTACTGTTCGTATCGCCCTATTTAGGTTTATTAATGAAAAATATTTAATACATTTTTTTTCTGTTTCGATGAACGTTGCGCCAAACTTGTGTTTTTTCCTATTACAAAATTACACATACAACTCACCCAGGCCAATAACAATTTGTTAATCACAAAAAGTGTTACCTATACCATTCGGAAATCGTGCCCGACACGTTTCACGGGCTAGTTTTTTCTTGTTTAATTCCTCCTATTTTGATACACCTATATCTATAAACTTCGTTATAGTATAGAGTAGGTACATTTTATTTTTAACAACGCGGGCGAAGACGAATCGGAAAGCTAAGTTAACCTACCTAATCAAATATGAAAAAAGGATCCATTGGTTGCTTATAAATATAATTGCTTATATGCCAATGTTAATTACAAAATATTACATTCTTTATTTATTCTACTTCCATTTGATTGAATGTTTAATGATTTTAATTTGTTCAAAGCAATCCTTCGTATAAAGAAATTAACTTTGCTTCATTAATGTTGTTAATTTGAAATTCTAGAATTGGTCCTATTATGTTTTGTATTAGAGTTTTATTTTATTTATAATAATGTTTGGTTTTAAAATATTTTTTATTGGAACTCGTGTGTCCATGTTAACTATAAATTCGAAAATAATATGATTAGATGGAAGAAAGGTATTTATTTTATTCATTATGATTAATTGTTAAATTCAAAGTAAGTATAACTTAGCAATCAGTTATAGGTACTTGTCGAATTGACAAAATTCACGATCTCTCAAATAGTTTCCTCAGCCAAAAATATTTTTTTCAATTTATAAAACCATAAAAATAACTTAAATTTAAATTACAATTATTTTCATTCCGAAATTTTACGATAAACTTAGAAGTCATATTTATTAGATAATTCAAGAGAAATAAATACACTGAGTGATGTAAAAAAGTTTGACGTCACAATGCTATAAATTACATACAAAATTGAATTTAACTTGTTCGAAACTCCTATCGTGTGTTCTGACGTCACTTCCTTTTTGTATCAAATAGCATAATTAGGTATTCTTTGAAAATAGGCTATAAAAAAATAAAGTGAAATTAGTTTTTTTAGTCCAAATTATTTGTTTGTAACTTAAACGAGTCCCAATTCAAAAGATTCCTAATAAAATTAAAACCAATTGTTGTCTTGGTTGACCAAGGATTTGTATTCTCACATTGATGGGACACAACTTCGCTATCTTTCATTTTTGCTCGACGCATGTCGTTATTCTTCACGGATTATCCCAGTTTATTGGGAGCTAATGTATTAGACTTTTCTATACTGCACGTACGAAATTTCACAGTCATATATACATATATGAAAGCCAAACATTATTTTCTAATTTATTTAAAAAAAGAACATAAATGATTTTTCATTTTACAAACATTAAAAAAATTAACATCAAATATTCAAATATCAACCATTTAAATATGGAATAACATTTATCCAACAGTCAACTTATTGAACAAAAATATTTGCATATGAAATCGACACATTTATTGGTTTTAAGCGTTTAACAATCGAATTAAAAACGTACGTCGAGTCCTCAATTCGTGTTTGTTCACGGAATACGCTATCATACGTACGATAGGGCACACAGAATACTTGTTTTCGACAGAACAACAAACGTTTGTTTTCGTCGATGCCCAATTAATCGAACTCACTAGAGTTTGACGCGTATTTTTATAACAATGGAGAACGAACTGAATGAGTTCAACCGTAAATGTTCCCATACTAGGTATTTAAAAAGTTAGATTTCAAATTTGAAAATCGTTCGAAAATTCTTTGTTAGCGCCGTTCGAAAATAGATTCTACCGGGTCACAGGGGATTCTTTTTTCGAAATTTCGAAACAAAGATAGTGCGATCTACTTTTTTTTTCGATAGTGTTACGCTACGCTGCTAGCGTAGTGTCAGGAATGCTTTTTGATCCGAAAAGTCTTTGAAATGTGTAAGTATTCTAGTTGCAGTTTTGGACTGACAGTCCTTTCGAAAGGTGATCTAGATTTGCCGTTGGAGTAAAGATTTTTCAAAAACGTTCGTTTTACATGTGTAACTTAAATGACATTTAAAATGTTAGTGTCAACTTCGACATACGTTTATATAAAGAGAGTGACCTTTACTTACAGTTCTGTAAAGGTTACTACTTTACTTACTTTGTTGTACTCCATAACATTTTATTTATTCTGTGCTGGTGAAATTTTGGTGCTATTTTTTCTACAAAAAAAAGAGGTAACAAAACTTTTTCTTTGCTATCAAATATTTCGACGATACCCTTTGTATAAGTAAGTACCGATAATTTGCTGTGGTTTTATTTCATACAAATGACGTTCTATATTTAAATGTGGTACATCGTGGCTGTCCGCATATTTCGAAACAAGCCCTTAATATTATAAGACGCAAGTGTAGCACCAATATAGGAGTCATAGAAACAGAAATATCATCAGGCACGAGTAATACCAACGGAGTTACTCCAAGTGCGTTGCCGGCCTATGGGGGAGGGGAGGGATTGGGCCTCCAGTATCCTCACTGACACAGCGAAATACAACTTAAGTGTTTCTGCACGCAGGGTTTGTGTGAGGCCGTGGTATCATTCCGGTCGTGCCTGGCCATTCGTTCGATTATTATTCGAAAATTCAATGATAAAAAGTAAAAACATATACAAATAAAGATATAAAGTTCCAATTAAATGGGTATTTTGAAAACCAACACTCACATAGTTGACTCCATTATTTTCCCCTAGTGTTTGGATTATTCACACGAAAGAGGATTACTTGTCTTAGTTTTTTTTTTATCGTCTGTGTTGACACTACGGGATTGCTTGAAACTTTGGCTTTGTTCTTAAGACAACTATCAATACTAGGTGATTTAAAAAGTGTTCAATATGCTCAGGTACCTTTGTATTTTTAAGGTTTCTGTAATAAATAGAATAGAAATATAAACCTACTTATGTTTAATATTTTTGTACACTAACTTTCGTGAGGCATACTTGAGTTTATTTAAATTCGTCGCATATCTTTATATTATATAATTCTGCTGTCGGTACGTGTGTATATAATTGAACTCCTACTGAACGGCTTGACCAATTTAAATGAATATTTCTTTATAAATGCGTTTGTGTGGCTCCTTGGGTAGATTTACAAATCAGCCCAGCAGATGGCGCTGATTGCTTAAAAAACATGTGTTCTTAGAAACGCCCGTAACGGTTTCGATTAACCTTTAACTTTATATTATTTACTAGCTACTCTCGCGCGGTTTCACCCGCTGCTTGGCTTCATTTAGCCGTAGCGTGATGTTTTATAGCCTATAGCACTCAGGAGCATTTTAGCTATCCATAGTGAAAGAATTTTCGAAATCTGACCAGCGGTTCCAAAGTTTACCCCCTACATACAAACTTTAACTAAAATAAAAAGTGGGTCAAAATAGATGTAACATTTTATATACTTATATGCACATATCTCTTAGGGGACGTGAAGGAAATTTACAGTATAATTCAGTAGCGAGAGCTTATACTTTTAGTTTTTTTGGAAACGGCATTTCGCAAGAGCTGGCCTTTTGACTCCTATACGAGGACACAAAAAGACTGAAGGTAGCCTTATATAGACTGACACAGTAATACTTTAAATAAACGATTACTTTAAGAAGTAGCGAGTGTGAACTAGTTAAAAAAAAAACAAATGCCTCAACCAACTTCATTAACTGCTTGTAATATTATTGGGCGGAGATTATTTAAGTTTGTAGTTTTTAAAAATTGTCATGGTAGGTACTTACATATGACGTAATAGGTCAAATACATACACGGTACTTTTTGTAATTACAACGTACAATAGACGGTGTAAAACGAACATATTAAGAAGGAACTTTATCAAACCTCTCATTAAAACTGTATGACTAATAATGTTCCCTTAAGTATTTCATAATATCGAAGTCATTATTCACACATTCAAAGAATACTAAATACAGGGTGTAAAAAGACACTTAACGAAACCGAAAGCCACGTATTCTACCCATTATTTGGATCATTTTTTTCTGTAAGACCATAGCTGGGACTCCACGGGTTCTCGAGATATTGAAGGTCAAGGATGCATTTTTAATTTTTTTTTGCGCAATCGAATTCTAAGTATCTTTTCAAAATTTTTTTCCAAACAAACATTACCATAAATAAATTACGCATTTGAAGTTACGAACAGTAATGTACGTAATAAATAAATGCAGACCCGCACAAAAAACATCGTGCATCTCAGTAGGATTTTTATTTTACAGAATTGTTTTAGTGTTGCGAAGTAAAACGTCGACCTACGTACTTATCACCATGTTTTAATGCTAAGCCCGTTTGCTTTACATTGTGCGCAATAAAATTATTATTATTTGTTGATACCTAAAAATAAAAGTCGTTTCCCAGTGATAATTTTAGCGTAAAGCTACTTAGTTAGAACTGCAGTATGCGTATAGTTAACGGCTTCGTTAAGTGTCTTTTTACACCCTGTATGTGTTTAGATTTTTTCGGTCATTCAGATCAGTCTATTCGGTATTCATTCGGTCATCAGTCAATCAGAAAATTCGGTATTAAAAAATATAAAACAAATGGATTCCAATTTTAAATTCGCACGAATACAAAACTTCTATAGTCGCACATGCAATATTAATTCACGGCGATATAATCCAAATGTGTTATTGAAACGATAGGGAAAATCTTTTTAACCTATAGCCGCTCTACAGTGGTTATGGATCTCTTCGATGGTTCTACGTCAGTAGCATTTTAGAGCGTTGTAATCAAGTCAAAGGAATTTTTGGACAGCTTTCAGTCTGAAAGCGTCAAATTTAAAACTAAAATTCTAAATGTTACTGTGTCTATTAGCACAATACTCCTTGTATTGAAGTTTTAAGTTCTAAAATTGGCTAAATTTGGGTACTAATAAATGTATTTTGTAGGCAAAAACAATACTTTACTGTCGAAATCAAGTGTGGCTGTTGAAATGTAAATTTTGAAGAACCTGGATACGGCAAAGCCATTGTTCAACTCCACTGAAGTCATACCACGATCTCTGAGAAAACTGTCGTGGAATAACGCTTGTTTTGTGTTTTCAACATTACCAGAGGACACACGGGACGCTTCTCACCTCCCTATATTCTCAAATTCTAGCTTTTAATGCCAGCAACGCACTTGTATCTCCTTGGAAGTAACTATTCCTAACTATAGGCGGTCCCGATAGCTGCTTTTTCCAGTTTTCATTTTGGCTACCGCATTCAACAGATTAGTACAATAAGGTAGTTTCCAACTAGTGAATTTCAATACTTTTATCCAAATGTCAAAATCGGTACTTTTCTATGAAATTTGTATGAAACAGTGAGTTATGACGTCATAGTATTTTTGCGTCAAATAGCTTACTTATTTCTTAATTATTAGCTACAAAATATCTAAAACTTATGTGTATCGATCGATCGATGAATTAAAGTACCTATATAGTTATTTTTCAATATTTTAGGTATTGTATTGAAACGTCGAATCAATTTATTTTTGACCTAGGAAACTACCCAATTGATAAGAAGATTAATAAAACCACCAATGAATCTAATTGAAACACACTAATCACCCACACATGGGCTAAACAATGAGAATTTGATCCAAACACAATTTAGTTTTGTTGACGTAAATTACTATTCATGGTTAACCACGACTAGTTGTTTGAATGACTAAAATGTTCTATATTATTCTCTCATTGTAAAGTAAGTTTCTTTGCTAAATTAGAATTACTTGACTTGATTACAGTATTCATGGAAGACTAGTTTTTGGCTGTTTAGCCCACAGCTTAAGAGTAAAAGTACTTGTCTGTTTTATTTATTTATTTATTTAAAGGTTCTTCACAGCTTACAAAATTACATTATTACAACTAAAACAGATACTTGATTCATTACGCCAATTATGAGGAACACGTGAAAAAGTAGTTTTTTTTAAAAAACGTTGCCCTAATATTAGGTTTGACCTCACATCCCCTAAGCAATAACGACTTGGGACATTCATAAATAGTCAAGGAAATTTTACTAAGGTTAAATTACTTTGTAGACTTTAATTGCAGTATGGGAGACAAGTACCTGGCTATTCAGCCCCCAGTATAAGAGTTAAAATATTTTGTTTTTCAAAGGACGTTGCATGCAAGCATTAAATAAAAGCAAAGAAAAATTTGTAAATACAATAATTCTTCTTGAACAGTTTACAAGCGAAGTTACAGCGTTAAAGCTACATCGTACACTTCAGAGTAAAAAGTAAACTTTCTTCGGTCAAGTAAACGCTTCGCAATTTCTCCTTAGAATAGATAAATGGTTATTTGTACTTAATGGACCACGGGTTTCAACTTTAAATAAAGCCATAAAAATATACAATTCTTTTACACAACATTTTGCATTTTAATTACGAAAATTCGTCAAATAATTAGCCGGAAAAATGCAAAAAGAGTGACAACTTTTTTCGTCATGATTTATGCAAAAAAAAAATGTAAATTGTATAAATGGATCATAATGCTGATATTGTCATTATTTGTCACGCTCCTGACGAGTGGGGTCGGGGATGGGGTCAATGCAATGTATTCAATGAAAATTATCATTTATTTCTACCCCTTTTACCATCCATTCACATTTTTCCTCGTTCTATTTATATCCATTAATCTGTTTGGTTTCAACTCATTTACTTCACTTAATATGCTTTCTAAAAATAACACGGCTTTTATATAAATAATACAATAAAATTATATTACAAACATAGTATTTTTATCACCATATAATAGTACTAAAATAATCCATTAATAAATAAATTCAAATGTTAAGATAAAAATAAAAGCCGCATGTTAAAGTGCATCGATAAGATTATTATGATAATTCACTTATCACAATTATTATTATCACGTTAATAGTCCTGTTAATATGACAGTTGAATGATTTATAACAATATTTTAACACTTAATCCTTTGTTGGTGGTTATCTAAATGCGATTTTTTGGAAAGGGGATTAGAAGTGTTTTCATACATATTAAACTATCACTATATAGCATAAAACAATGTTGCTTTCTCTGTCCCTATATTCCTGTGTATGCTTAAATCTTTAAAACAACGCAACGGATTTTGAATTTTTTTTTTATAAAAGATAGAGTGATGAAGAGGAAGTTTTATATGTATCTATAATAACCATTGAATAGAGTTATTAAGTATTAGCATATGTTACACGTGCGAATATAGTATATGTAAATATGTTGCTTGGCTACATGTCGAATGTATATTCTGAAGTCGAATGAAGTACCCACACAAAGTCCAACTGTAACACAAAACTTACAAATGCGTTCAGACAGTGACAATGTTTATTAAGTCCAACCTAAATTGCCTTAGGGAATGAACATACATATGAAGGCACCCTTTAGAAACCCGAAATATTAGCGCCACATATAATTTATGTTACTGAATTTTGAATTCAAAATGTTCGTTTCGAATTACTCATTTAAGTTTCGAACTTTCCTATAAAAATATATATCAAGGTCCAAAAAGTTAATAACGAACTATTAAGTTTGTTCTTATTCTAAGACTTTCTAGAGTAAAATACTCCAGAAAGTCGTGAACGTCAGGTTGTGTAACATGTTTTATAATTACACGACGCCATTCTTCCCGGATGACTGTCTTTTTCGAATATGACAGCTGGTTGCCGACCTTGATTTAGTCAGTCCATCTTATCTGATATCTAGAGCGTGCTTTGGTACCCAAAATGTTTCCCCTACACTACCACAGTGTCCATGAAGTCAGTATTGCGCTGTAATAAATGGCCGGAGAAACTTAGGACGCCTGCCTGAACTGTAGTCGAATAGCGCCTTTGACGTTGAGTTTCTCTGAGTGACTGTACGAAACTCTGTCCACGACAGTCCAAGCATCCAGTTCTAAGCAACATTAAGTTTATATGGAAACATGTCTAAAGTCTTTTTTGAGAATGTTCGTAGGTATTAAGTTTTTTAGTCTTTTCGATATATGACTACCAAATTTCATTAGATTTCGTTCCGTAGTTTCTATGAATTTAAATTTTAAAGTTTACATGAAAATAAGTGTGGGATAGCCAAGCTTTGACACGAATGGGTCGGCTCGACAGGCCTCACAGAAAATCGGCATGAAACAACCACAGCGTTGTGTTTCGCCGTGTGAGTGAGGTTACCGGAGGCCTAATCCTTTCCCTTCCCCGATCCCTTCCAATCCCTAAATCTCCTAAACCCTAATCCCTAAAATGTCGACAACGTACTCGTAACTCCTCCGTTGCGAGTGATTGCTTACCATCAGCCATTATAATCCGTCTGATCGTTTGCCGAACTATGTATTACATAAAAAAAAATTCGTTCCGACTAAACGCTGTTTAAAAGCAATAATTCCATTTGAAATTTAGACTTTGTCACTTTTCATTTTGTTAATAATACGACGAAGGAGGATTATTCGGATTAATATCTCAAAATGATCCTCAAAATAATATAAAAGCCTTCTCCTATACCTTGTTGAATCTTTAATTCTTCGTAATACGTTTGACATGAACAATATGAATTAAGAAAATTGTAAAGGCCAATTTGGATTGTGAGGTCGGGTATTAATTACTTGTGTAGTTTGTAATTGACTTTAATTGAAAGGGTATTTATGATAGGTTAAGCGTTCTCTAATGATTATGAGAAATGGAAATTACTTGGTCAGTGTATTTATAGAAGCCGGGGTAATGAGTGATGATGCAAAGATGTACCGGGATCTGGCCTGGGGCAGGAGAAGTAACGTAGTAGTTTTATAAAAGTCTGAAACTCACTCACGACCTTTCTCACGAGCGTTATCCTCTTCCATTAAGCATATTTATAAAAAAAACTGTTATTACATTAATGTGGAAGAACCATGCTTCAAAAAACCGGCGAGAAATAACTAAACTGTTGTGTTTCACCGTATGAGTGAGGTTATGGAGGCCCAAACCGCGTTGCTTACCATCATAATACATCTGAAAGTTTGTCGACTTAACATTTGTAAATACTAAAAAAACTAAACGGACAAAATGTACTAAAATCATACTTAAGAGTTTCAAGAAATCAAATGACGTATAAACAGAGAATTATTTAACCAAACCATGCCTTTTCATAAATTATAGGTATCTATCGATTACTTTGTCAAAACCGTAGGATGGATTTTGAGTTCGATGAACTCTGATCCACATAACGATAACCGTACCAAAAGATTTCGTTGTGACAATTTTAAAGATGAAATTCCTTAAAATTACTTTCCATGAATTCAAGATACTTATCTTTCCGATTGCAAAATCCAAAGTTCACTGGAATTTTTCTTGGATGGCACTTAATAAACAAAAACACAAATTACCACGAATAAACTTTTACTCCTTATCATCAAAACAAATCGTTTCAAACCTTTTCTTACTTAACGACGTCTTGTTTTATATTACAGAAGATATTACAATATAAACATTGAATATAATTATTATAAATATTACCTATAAAGAGAAGAATTTGTTCATTTGCTTCGAATCAGAAAAACTATTGGACTAAATTGGATAATTCTTGCACTTAGGGAAAGCGTAAGATTACTTAATAACAATAAGCATATTGGCATAGCAGAAGAGAGGAAGAAGGTTATATAACCAATTTTTGTTTCCATACCTCATCAGCCTATTAATGTACTTATACATATTTGTCACAGCCGAGCAAGCTCTTCCCACACGGAGCAAAATTTGAACATACACACCACGCTTGCTCAAAGCGAATTTAAATTATAATGAGAAATTATATATTTAGTTTTCCTCACGATGTTTTTGTCACCGTTTTTCGATGATATCTTTAAATACACTTAGAAATGTACCTAACCTACTTGCTAGATTTGGAACCCACACCAGAGTTCGTTCGTGTTTGACAGCTTTGAACCTAATCTTCTTACTTATATAATTCTCGGAATTCTCACACAGACGAAACTGAAACTAAAACCTTTGTGTCTAAGTATGTTGGTATCTATATTTCCCATTGGAAGTCAGTGAAATTCCCAATTCCCTGGATGATTTCGCTTAGCGCAAATAATAAGGGGTTTCGTAAAATTTTCCTGTCTCTTCTGCTTCATTAGAGGTATTATTAAGTAATTGTGACTAATGAACGATAGTTCGATGGCATTAGTAAATAGGTTCGTTAGTTGCTCGTGTGTGTTTTTTTTTGAGAAGAATATCATGTTATTTTTCTTCCCTCTTCCTTGGTTTCCCAACAATAAACGGTAACTAGTCAATAAAATTGAAAATACGCTCGCCTACTTCTCCAAAATCGGCCCTATTGGGCCGTAGTCTAATGACTTTTTTAAATCGCACGCAGAACTCAATGCGTCCTACGGTGGCTAGTAAGAATTTTTTAAATCTCTAATCTAGTTTTCAAGATTATTTGGCAATAGGCATGTCTAAAAGCTCAAAAATTTTTATTTTGTATACACAAACCAAATTTGAGAACGAAGAATATTAGTTACTAGCGGCTTGCGTTTCGCACCGGTTTAGTTGTTGCCCGGTTACTAAGAACCTTTTTTACTTAACCAAGATCTTCTTCTATGCTTTTAAAAAAATCTTTTATAAGAAACATCTCCTGACAATAACCATCATCATCATCAGTCACAATCACAGATTTTTAGGTAGAACTATTATTAAGTAATAATATCTGACGCTAAAGTTCCATATCTGACTAATAGCTACCATTATTTATCGTTGCAAAGGCAAAGCAAATGTTGTAAGAACCAACTGTTCTTTAAGTTAAATTACGCTTACAGCCGTTCGACTGAATTACTATTTTCACCATCCTACGCAGTTTCGGTTACAAAAACCCTCTAGTTTTAGGCCTCGTTTACACTCGGGGTTGTGCGACATGACAAGAGTTTGTAGTACATTACAGAAGCAGACTAGTGACAGACAGAAAGACGGACAGACAGCGAGAGTCTTTATTTTTTTATTTTTATTTATTGTTAAACATTACAAATTACATCATTACTACAAAATACACAAACAAAACAGACGAATAAAAAAAATAGGTATCCCATTTACACCCTTGGTACAAAACCCTTAAAAAAAAGACCATAGAGAATTACTAGCGACTGGCGCAGTCTTCACACGGGTGCCATGCTGATGATTACTAAATCTATCCACGATCTAACAGACCTTATTGTACATTTTACGCTTCCAAATGTCAAACACGTCATCTATTCAAAAACCGCATCTAATTCAGTTACTTAGTTTTAATTTTAATTAAACATAGGTACGTTCAGATATGGGGAAAGAAAGCTTTGTTTAATACTATGCTGTGATGGACGGTAGTCGGTACACAACTGGTAAATAAAAAAACTAAATATTACCAAGAAAAAATGAATGTCACGGTTTGATATTCAGAAAATAGGCTGTGCAATATTATTATATCTACACGCAGGTACACATTATACACATAAAAGGAAAAAAGAAAAATATTTACCCTATGACTTGCCAACATTGAAAAAAAAACTCAATAAATTTCTTTTTGTAAAACTGAATCAATCATTACAAATTCCATCCAGTTTAAAAGATACAAAAAGTATAAAAAAGAGAAATAAAATATGTAAAAGGTTTCAAATAAATTTTTCTTAGCAAAGGTCGCGAAAATATATTTTCTGAACAAATCCTTATTAGCCTCTTACTTCGCTTCCTTGATAACGTTTTGTTTCTTTCCATTACAAATTTCCAGTTACTTACTTGGTTTAAAATCGTCAATACAATTGTATTTTTTATATTACTTAAAAATGTCTTTTATAATCTTACTTGCTTCACGAATCCTGACTTCCTTTCTCTAATGTTGTGGAAATTTCTCAGTAATTAGTAAGAAATTTGAAATTTTGTTTGGTTTATAAAGGCAAAATGGTTTCTTGCGTGGGCCTGTAAGCTGCGAGCAAGAAAAAAAAGCGACGTACGTGTAAATACTTTTTAGTCAGTCCGTATACAAATTAAAATTGTTCGAATTTTAAAATTATAAATAATTTAAATAGTCTTCTTACAGTTTTTTTATCACAAAACTACCTATACAACTGTTTTTCATTTTACAATTCTATTTAAAAGTTATTTCAAAGTAATTATATTTGAAATTTATGTTCTTAAATTAAAATATTACCCTTTGTTTTCCCTTTTCAACAAATAACTACAATTATCAACGTATTTATGTGGAAACTTGGCAACATTATGCAGTTGACATGTTAATAAAATCTGTTAAGCTAAATTAGCGTGGGGTTGGAATACAATTTTCTTTTGATTAGTAAAATTAAAGCTATTTTGCTGTTAATTGTAACGTCTAATGCAAAATGCGTAGTAAAAATATTGGATTGTTATTCTAAATAACCGCACAAAGGTTATAAGATATTTGTTCTTCTTACTTACTTATTCAAACTCCGTTCTGCCTCAAAATGAACTACTATTTTAAAGTTCCATAGTAATCATTTAATTCCCTGCCAAATGTCGAACGTTTTTATTATTTATCTCTAAGCCAAATTTCAATGAGTAAAAAATATCCATCCATAGTCGCAAACTTTTGGGTTCATAATATTAATAGAATCTATGTTTAATACTCGTTTAGCTATTGCATAGTGAAACGTATTTGCCCTCTCCTATACTGAGAGACTACTACTTAGAACGAGTCTTATTGAAAACTAAACTTTTGAAAACATTACATCTCCAATCCAAATACCAAGTAACGAGATTGATTTAGATTTAAATTTTGTTTATTTGCAAAATTTTTATACTCATTAAACGTAAATAAGAGTTATTGGTGGACTGCCACAGACTTGAAGTTGATTCCTTAAATAGTAAAAGAGGAAAATTCTATTTATAAACCATAGCGTGGGTGATATATAAAATACTTATTCGCATCTTTGTGTACATGTCGTATAGATAAAAAAGAAATTGTTATTAAAATACTTTTTGGTCAATCTCTTATAAGTAGTTCATCGAACCAATTTTAAATTACGAACCATTGTGACAAGAAAAAAAGAAAAAATCTTGTTCGCCAATGTTCGCTGGTTGTTCGAAATTCGAAACTCAAACTGACCGAAGCCATAACTCAAACACGGTGGACATTGTGATCGGCTGACAGCAATGGGGACGAATTAAGCCTTTTTACAAAGAACTCAATTAAATAACGGTATTAATATTCAATATTTGATACTTTAATAATGTTAAGAGACATTGGTACTATAGACGCAAACACAAGGTCCAAGTAAAGAGGTTTTCTGCACTCGACATTTAATGATAATTTACCCAGTTCTTAGCAATTTCTTTCGAAACAAAATCTTTACTAAACAATAGTGTTTTCTTTTTTTTAAATCATTGCCGCGCACTAGTTCATAAACACGTTTCAGCCTCAAATTATCCTTGATTGTTTTATCTTTTACTGCACATCATTAGCCTATTAGTTCACACTGCTCAGCAGTATGAGATAGGTGATGATGTAAGCTGACCAAAGGTCTCTTTTCATACGAAGAAGGTTCGATCATTAATCATCACGCTTGTTTAAGTTCGATTGGTGATTTTAAACTTATGATTAGAAATTATACGTCCAGGTTCCTTCAGATTTTCCTCCGCAGTATATCAAGGGTGTCTAAATAATTACAGAAAGTATATATAACTCGAAAAAAGTCACATTGGTCATTTTCGTGTTTCGAACTCATACCCTCACGTACGAGAAGCGGGTGCCTTTTCGTCTGGGCCACCACGAAGATCATTTTATTATGAAAAATCTCAGTAGTACCTATCCTACCTATCTTAGAATCTAATTCATCAGGGTTCAGTACATTAAATCGGGTTAGCTTACGTCATAAATAACTCATAAAGGTGTTACAAAAAAAGTCAGATTAAAAAATCAAATATTTGTCTTTAGAACTCTTTCCTTCTTAATAAACAGAACATTTTCTTTAATGACGTGGTAAATAACCTTTTTGGAGTGGCAATGCGATACGTTTCTTACCTTCGAAAAGGTTCCTTTATCCTTCACAAGCCGAGCACCGTTTGTTGTCATGTCCGGTGACAATTTAAACTTTAAAATGTCACGTGGTTAGTGAAATTTAGATAAGGGCACGCTCTTGAGTGCATTGTTTAGTAATTTCGGGGAAACTTTCAATGTTTTGTTGAGTATCGGAGAGTTTTGAAATGGATAGTGGATGCTTGAATTGTTTATTGAGGTGTTTGGGGTTTTAAATTCTCGAAAACTATGATAAATACTTAATGATAAGTGCAAAAAAATACTGTTCTAAATAATAAAGTAGGACTGATAATTTATTTTTTATTTTATTTATGAGCAATACTCAGTGTCCTTGGCTCTTAATCCTAATGCTTAGTTAGTCGAGTTGTAACAAATGCGCCTGTAGATCAAGAGGTCTTGTATGCGATTCCAAGGTCATTCGAAGAAGGTGCTATTCAGGTGTTTACGGTTATTCGGATTTTTTTCAGCAAGAACACGGTCTGTTATTTATGTTTGGTATATGGCCATGGACTTTCTTTTACCCTTTTTACATAGGATTTTACTTACATAACTAAAATATTTAAGTTATTTTTTTGAACTGGCAACAACGCATCACGTCTACTTCGGACATCGCGGGTCCACTTAAACTGGTGTGGTTCTTTCCTCAAAAGACCACTACAGATTGAACTTGCACGGTTCTCTCACATTATGTTATTTTACATTGTCTGGACTTGAAAAGAGACTGACCTCTGAGTTTGTTTCGGCATTTCTTCTCAGAGTAGTCAGATAGGAAATACCGGCTTCATCTAGTTTTTCACATATAATTTGACGTGTAAAAGTGCCGTTTTATGGCCTTTTTGCAAAAATAAATGCATTGTTTCATTGTTTCACCCCGCCCAACCAGAAACTGACCCGAGCGTACGGCGCGTAGCGTTCCACGCACGCCTCAAAAAGCCAATAGACCACTACAGACGGGGCCCTATATCTGTAGCTGATGTTTAGCCGGGGTTGCGGGGTAAGCGCAATGAGGCATCGCAGCCTCGACAGGAGAAGGAACTGAGGGGTTTTTAGCCAGTAACAGTCTGACATCTCTCGCCTCACCCTGGGCGGGAGAAGTCATTTGATGATTTTCCACTGACAAAAAAACCCCGTCAACTGTGCAGTCAACTGTCGAAGATTAATAAAATTATACAACTTTATAACTTATTAACATATTGATAAGGACGTATATCCCATTTGTACTAATTTTCCTTGTTTCCATTATTTTTTCGTCGAAATAACCAAAACTTGAAGATTATCTTTTGTTTACTCGAAAAGTTGATAATGAGGTAAATTTCGTTTTTCTGAATCATATTACTTTTTGTGTGGGTTTGAATTATTAATTCAGTTGAATTAATATTTAATAATAATGGGACAATACTTTGTTTTGTACTAGCTTTTGCCCGCGACTTGGCTCGCGTGGAATAGTGACTTCCTGCAGTTTTTTGTTTTAAAAACTATCCTACGTCCTTTCTCGAGTTTCAAACTATGTATATGTAATAGGTTCACTAAGAGGACTGGCCGACAGACTGACACTATATCTTCAAAATTTTGTTTGACGTTCAAAAGTGCCTGTAAGGGTCTAATTGGAATAAATGATTTTTGAGTTTTTGACTTTTAATGTCTGTACCAAATTTAACACAAATAGGTTCAGTAGTTTAGGCGTGAAGAAAAGACAGATAGACAGAGTTAATTTCGCATTTATAATATTAGTTTTGATTATTATTTTGTACAAGCAAGAAGGTTTTGTGTTTAATTTCGATATTGTAAAAGTTTGTATTTAGATAATAACCGTAGTCTTTTTTCCAGACTTAAGTTTTGAATTGAGAAGATAGTAATAAAAAGCAGTGTAACTAAAGCATTGAAACGAAAAAAAAAACAATTTTAATAGTAACTATCGTGAGACATACTAAACTTATTGAAAATAATATCTTACTCACGTGAATGAGAATGAGAATAGCTCTATCACTCTCTATATCTCGCGTCACGCACGCTGCTCATGAAGAGTCCCGCTGTGACTTGAAACTAGTCGAGGTTTTCTCAATTAGCTCACGCGACTAAGCCGTTTTTAAAAAATCAATCATTTTTATTATAACTTTCGTAAGACATTATAAATTAATTATTATCTTCGGCTTACTCACGTAATAATTTGACGAGATACTCGACTAGTTTCAAGCGATGCTAGAGGCCCATATTCATGAGCACGAGTCGCGTGTGTGCAATTCATAGGTAAGCCGAAAACATAATAATGAAATCAATCATAATTTGCAAATCAAATCACCACAATTATTGTGGTCATAAATCAAAATCTAAAACACAATTTATATTTTTCTTTGCAAAATAACATTATGGCAACTCGCATTAATCTGGAAAGACAAATACACAGGCAATCCAATATTCCTTTTCCATTTTTTAACCGGACAAATATTGCTTATAGCTCAAGCCAGAGTAATTGAATATTTTAGTGGCTCTTTCTATAAAAAGGTTTAAGAGGAGGACGGCAAATATTCGCATTCAACTTTGAAAGACTGCATAATTCAATGAAAAGTGCATTTCCAGTGTTTGTCAGATAGATGAACAAATATATGGAAGATAGGCTGATGAGATTTTGCTTCTACTTTTCTTTAAGTACGAACAGTATGAAAAGATGTAAAATTTTGGATTTTTAATGTAGGGGGAACTTTGGAACTGCTGGTCGGATATCCAAAATTCTTTCACTGGTCGATAATAACAAGGTTCCTCAGTGCAATAAGCTATAAATTATACTTGAATAAGTCGAGCTATCGCTTTAACACATTCAGTGCCCCCGACGCGTATGTGCGTGCGAGGAAACGCACATACGCGTCGGGGGCACTGAATGTGTTAAACCCTGCTATTGCTTTAACGCAATTGCAAGCGCCAATCGCAGAGGATATCACAATATACGAACAAGTCCACTTGCAAATATTTGCAGGCTCTCTTTTTGTGTCTTTTTCATATGATTATTTAGGCGATAGCAAGACATCTCGACTTGAACCTTGTACCTGAACCGGATTTAAAACGATTTAATTGCATATTATAATACTTAGGTACTTGTATATTTTGTAAATTGAAATACATAGTATTTTTTATTGAAAAGAAAAACCGAACAAACCTGAACTTAAGAAAAGCTCTACTAGTTTCAAGTCATACCGGGACTGTTATTCATGAGAGGGCCGTTGCGCGACGTCGCTGCGATGCAAAATTTTGTATAAACACAATGGTTATTATTCTGAAGATTCTGATTCTAATTTGTTGTTTGTGTTATAATAAAGCCAGGCGTTTTCTATTTACCCCTTCAAAGAATCGTCTTTATGTTAAGCAAACGTACACGTTTACATCACTTGTCTTCTAAGGGTTCTACCAGAGGTGTATTTACCGTCCCCTTCATTCTTTATTCAAGACGATCTGCCCCGCGAGAATGCAGCCTTGTATTTCTTTCCAGTGGCTTCTCAGTATTTTTTGTTGAAAATAATAAAATATCATCTGCCTTAGAGGCCTTAAATGCGTCGATAAATTCATAATTTTATTTTGTCAATAATTGATATTGACACTTTCCAAATATACCTACTTACCTAATTTGTGAAATGTTCGGTACTTTATTCTTCGTCAAAATATGGTACATGTTGATTAGTAAATGTAGTTATAATAGGTATTTTGTAATATAAATGTAAATTGTCCGTGCGCTCAAATCCTAGTTTAAAATGATGTTCGTCATCTTATCCTGGAAATCTACTTATCCGCCATTCAATAGCCAAAGATAATAAAAAATAAATGGGTCAACTGGAGTAATACCCCAGCCTCAGAATCAGCGTGAAACATTTACAGCGTTGTGTTTCGCCCTGAGGGTATTGGGTAAGGTTACCGGAGGCCCAATACTTTCCCTCCCCCAATCCCTAAATCTCTAAAACTCTCATCCCCAAAATGCCGGCAACGCTCTCGTAACTCTTCTGTGTGTGTTCTCTGGCGTTGTGTAAGCGTTCCGTAGGCCGTATATTTACCCGTCACTTTGGTGAAAACTTATTCCACGTTGATGAGATTCAGACAAAATGTAGGTGTACTCTTCGTTTACATTATGTGTGACATCCAGCGTCTCCTGAGATTTTAGAACAAAAGTCTAATGTGATATATTTCACATCATTTATTAACTTGAGGGTACAATAATAAATTTATAGTCAAAACTTTGTCATAGGGTTTTGGTCCCAATAAGATTTGTCGGAATAACTCAACGTCACTTGCTTATCCCGGTGGAAAACGAATATGATGAGGTTGCTTCCTCTGTCGATTTTAGAACTTTTAGTTTGATAGTTTCTAGTCTTTATTGGTTGACGTTATCGGATTTTGAACTTTATGTTTTAGGTGATTTATATTTTAACAAGCTTGTACAAGCTTTGACATTGTCAATAGTTTTGTAAGCCGATAGGTCGGTAAACTTGCAGACGGATTTCCTGATGGTAAGCATTCGGCGCCACCCATGGGCACTCGTGACACCAGAAAAGTTACGAGAGCATTATCGGCTTTTTGAGGATAGGGATTTCGGAGATTAAGGCATTTTGTAGGGATGGGGTAATCTCACTCACATTTCAAAATATGTATAACGCTGAGGTTGTTTTATTTGAAAATAATTTTGTTACTAAAACATTAAACTTTCGTTTCTAAAACCTATTGTGATACACACATAAATTATATACAGTTTCAAAAGGTAATATTGTATAAATTACGAGTATGTATTAAGGATAAAGTTTTCTTCTTAGTCCTGCTTACGAAATTCTTTAGGGACTAGAAATTGATAAAATTTGGTAAGGTCGAAGTAATTGATTTATTATGTAATTTTGTATGACCTTCATAAGTTATTTAATTTTAAATAATAAGTGTAGGAACTTTGTTTGCCTTGAAAAACTGTTATTAATATTTGGCCATCCTTGAAGACAAAAGTTTAATTATTAGACATTTCAGTCTTTTCCCTATCCAAAAATACTCGTATTCTTACAAAGCCCAGTAGACCTACAACACATTCTATTCATTCTACAGGATTCTTTTAACAATCAACTTTTCATTTTAGATCCTCATCAACTTCAAAATGCTGAACAAGAACATTGCTATCGCCGTCGCCGTGGTTTTGGCTCTGGTCTGCCTGGCAGAGGCCAGGGAGGAAGGTCCTCATGACATGGCTGATGCTCTCCGTATGCTGCAAGAACTGGACCGCTACTATACTCAGGCTGCTAGACCAAGGTACGTTGGTTGCTAAGAAAGCTTTCCTTCTTACTGAAGATCATTTCGAATATGAAGCAGATATAGGATGACTTGAAGAAAATGATTCAAATGAAAATAAAAAGTCAGTTTTACAACAGAGTTGTTTGAACAGTGACAATTTTCATAACATCGGTTTTAAGAATTAGATTAATTATGAAGCTAAAAAGAAATGGGTCGATGAAGATAAAAAGTATTTAAAAAATTCGAGTGATGCAGTGTCAATTCCATATTTGGCTTCATTTTGAAATGGTCTCGTCTGTAGAAGTAGACGTTCGGTAACCAGCGAATGGAAATGGAAAACTAACTACTGAGAATTTCACAATGGTGGGTGATGGAGCATTTGGAGTGAAAACAATTGAAACAGGTAAAGGAAGGTGTTTTAACGTACGTATAATTAGAATTATTTATAGTATGTATTTTAAAGTTTATGAATTTTGAATGAATAACGTGTGTGACAAGGGTTCGTTCGTAAAGTAGAAAAACATAAAAGTTCTATATTTATAAAACTCGTAAAACTTCAATTCACTTTAAACAAAATAAGTTTTACTTAGTTTAACTTCACCTTGAACGGTGTCCACGATGCGAGGAGAGTGAAATCGAAAAAGTTTCTTTACAAACTTTCTGTATAAAGTAGCTTCCTTACAACTGTTGCTTTATTCAACTTTAATCCCTTGGACAAAACTCATTTTCATTAATTATATACTACAATCAATCATTAGTTCATTTTGAACTTTACCAGTGTCGTTTATCAATTCTAAAATAGCAACTGTTTGAACAAAAGGACTATCTGATTAATTTTAAACTTTTTGAAGATTGGATTAAGGAGTAGTTCCTAAAATTACTTCTTGTATAATTTGATTTATTTTCACTTTAACTAGCTACCGGTTCCAGATTGCTTCTAAATTTACCTATAGCTTTTTGACCAAAGTTATAATCTGCACTTAAAAAAATCCTGTGATCTATACTCTATTTTTGTTCACTCTAACATTTCGAGGGTTTAGTAGAAAAACTATTTGCGTCACACACTTTAATGCTTCCACCACACTTAAAATATTAAAAGAAGATTGTGAGCTATCGCAGTTTGTCATCTTTTGTAAGATTTTTAAAATTGATATTGGCTTTTACGCCACGTATAGAAGAGTTCTTGCTAACTCACGTTGATATTGATCTCATTGGTCTTCTAACCCTATTATTAAGTAGACTCCAAAGGCGTATCTTGAATTCCTAGAAACGCTATTCTTTGAATTTACATTTCATTGCCTTTTAACACGATAGTTCTGATATCAGTATGACATTTCTTTGAATTTAGAATTTAGCTTCTGGTGTATTTTAATTACGAAATTAATAATAGTTTTTTAGATTTTGGTTAGTTATGAAATTATATGAAAAAATAACCTCTTAAATTCTGGGGTTGATCCGGTACACATTGTAACAAACATGAAGCTCGTTAGATGCAACCGTAGTTTGTTATTCTTGTAGGTATAAGTCAAAATATGAAAAGAATAGTTAGTACGTTTTAGTTTCATTCCTTAATTGGATAAAGCAATACACTCGGCACGCTTTATTTTTAAAATGAGTATACACCAAAATATAATTTTGTTAACTAACTAAAATAGTTCTATAAAACTTGGTTCGTTTAAACGCTGCTGTTTTCGGTCAAAATATGGACATAAAAACGTCTATTTAAGAAGTTTTTAATGTCTACCAATTAACATCCACCTGTATCGGTTACAGCCAAAACAAATCTCCGCACTAGCCACTCAAAATTCAATCTTACTCCTTTGACTCTAAAATAGATTTAACCGCAGAACCAATTTTGTCACTGACGAATTTCCCTTTGTTGCTTGAGGTGATTTTCTGTTAGCAAAGGGCGTGACATTGCATGGGATTGCAATGGGGAAGATTGGCCATGATGTTGGGAGAAAATTGCTTACGAAGCATTGGTATTTACATACGGCTAGGCACCATTATATATAACCACTTTATCATGGTCGCGCTTTGTGTGATGTTTCCGAATTTTTAACGGTCAATGTATACTGGTTCAACGTATCTTGATGTGTGCAGACATGGTGGATAAGGTCTTTGTTAGTAAATTACAGTTTGCTTCCTCTTTGGAGTTTAGCAGTAGCCATCTTGGTTCTTGTAGCTATATGAGGCAGTAGTTTGTTACTCACAGTTTAAGACCTTGAGCTATAATTTATTGAAGGATTTCATTTGTTTTCTCTATTATTACGTGTGCTTGTTTGGAATCTGTTTCCATCCATGCAGCTTGCTTGGAATATTAGGTATAAACAAAATTAGAATTGTAATAATTTAATCATTGCATAATAATCTAAAATTAGTGTGAGTAATAAAATATCATTTTTTTATTGTTCTGCTTGATTTTGTAAAAATAGGTGTTAGGAAATTTTTGAACATTCAAAAGAAAATGCTTTTACAGTTTGATGTTAGAAAAAATAGTAAATGTCATACAACATGTCTATTTAACTGTGTCTCAATATACTTAAAGAAAACTTAATAGATGAAAATTCGCAGAAACGAAGCCTGTTTTTCGTTATACCAAGGTATTAAAAGAAGTTTTCTCAATATAAATATGTGCTTTAGTAAATAATTCAGTTTAATAGAAAGATTGGGCATTACATTCATTCAAAGAAAGAAAGAAAGTGATGTGTACCCACTCTCTAGTTTTTTTTAATGTTTTCCTTGAACTTCTTAAACATTAACTTATTTCCGAATGCCAATAGCATCAATGGGATTAAAGAGTTTTCGATGGAAATACTTTCTTTTGATGTATCTTAAATATCTCCATAATTGCTTATTAAAGTTTAAAAATTGGCAATCCACCTTTAGCAAGCTTAGCGATGAATGTTGAAACATTTTTCGTGTGAAAAGAGATATATGAGTGAACACTGTTAATTTTAAGTTTTAAAATAAAATTTCGTTAAACAGCTTACTATTTACCTATTTTTTTAATTTTAAGATTTCAAATAGTATGCTATGCTGGACATGCTTACTGTACTGTACCTACTGTATAACTGGTTGGCCAGGAGTGGGGAAGGAACGAGGTTGTATTTAGTCAGTAAAAGTCTGACACTCCTCGTTCCACTTATGAAACAATGATATGTGTAAATAATTAGTTTTTTTCTACATAAAAAATATAAACAACTACCAAGGAATCCATACATTATTCGTACGTAATTGAACCTTGTAAACACTTTACAATTAAATTTAAAGGTCCGATGACTAACATATTGTGGTACAAAGGCAAATAAGAAGATCCTTAACTAAGTTAGCACAAAGCAATCCCATTACTGCCTTGTTCATGTGGACACAATTATGGAAGTTTAGAAACACAATATTCTAAGTTGTCTAATGTCTTTGTAAGAGGTAACGGTGTAACCTGCGTCTTGTACACACAGATTTTGTGGTAGTTTGTGTTTTGTAGCTGCATTTTGAAAATCATTTCTGGTAGGTGTTTCGTTTGTCCAGACCTTATGTGGTTCTTTATTTCTTGATTGATTTTTGCAACAAAACGAAATCAATAATATTTTTATTCAGTGCTTATTAAAACAGAAGGTTTAAAATTGTTAAGCCAAATCATGTCGTGACGTTTCGATACGCTTGTCAACGAGATCGGCTTAAGGGTTCGTCACATGCCACAGTTGCTGCACAGAGCAAAATGGTGGTGTGACGACATTTCATCGAAGCCACGTCGAGTGTTTTTACCGCGAAATTCAATCACCATTAAAACAAACAAATGTTTATGAGAACAAGAGTAGTGGTGGCGGACAAGATAAAAAAGTCGCATGTTTTTAACCGACTTCAAAAAAGGAGGAGGTTCTCAATTCGACGAGTATTTTTTTGTTCTTATGCATGTACACCGATTACTCGAAGACGCCTGGACCGATTTGCAAAATTCTTTTTTTATTTGATAGTGTATACTTGCCGTTGGTCCCATTGTCATGAGGTCAGGATCTGATGATGGAATCCTGGGTCTCCATCGACTTCAAACCTATGAATAGGTAGCACATAGAATTGATAGTGTTTTATTATTAATATTAAAAGTATTAGCTTCGCGTACGTAAGAGTGGTATTAAAATATCTATTTTAATTATTTGACACTTTTTTGTTTTTGAAGTCGGTTTTTTTGTTAACGAAAAAGTTCAAGCATCTAATTCGCTTTTAAGACTGGCATTTCCGATAAGCAAAACCATCGTCACACTACTACATCCATTTCTCCAAACTATGACAAAATTTAAATGTCACTATTCTTCATGTCAACACATGATTGATATACCTCTCACTTAGAATCACCAGTCTCATGCATAACAAGTAGAATGCATTCGTCATAACAATACCGTCATGGTCAAAGTTTTGAAGACAGTTCCGCAAGTGCATGTTGGATTACATTTTCCGTCGTGTCTGTTATGTTCATTGCTCTTGTCATTATGCCCTGCCATGTGAAGATAGAAAGGTTTCTAGTTTTTGTAGCCACTTCTTTTCTTGTCGTGAGTACTGTAAGAGATGAATTTATATTTCTTTTTTCTATTTATTTAATTTTTTTTTTGGTGTCAGGCATGCGTTTGGTCGCTTTTACGCCTGGTGCAGTAATTTTTGAGTTTATGCATTAAAAAAAACATTACAATATTTTTTTTCATCTTTATTGAAATATATGTAGGTGCTTACTTATATTGGAAATGGTTAGTAATAAATTCGTCTCCTATTACAATTGCTCAAATTGTTACGTTAAAAGAACCTTGTGTTATGTTATGAGTGACATAAAAGTATCTCTGCTTTACCCTTTGGGGACAAAATAGCGAATGATATACTTACATGACACCCACAGAACTGGGTGGGTGTGACATACAACTTGGGGTCTCTAAGAATGGACACCCTACGGTGGGTGTAATTTATCTAAGTGCTTATTTAAGTCTTTGAGTGTTTATTAATAGAATTATAATTGCAATGCTGTATGTAAACTTATATATTTTTTTGTGGTTTATGTGAAAGTAAATTAGGTTACGAAGAAAAAAATAACTGCATGATGTTGGTCGATTCTCACAGATACCAGATAAGCACAAAAGATTTCATCAAAATCGGTTAAGCCGTTTCGAAGGACTAATGCAACGAAAACTGTGACACGACAATTTTATATAACTGTTTTTAAAAATCCCGTCCCGTAACCAAGACGCCGTCGTTCTTAATTTAAAAAGTAACAGTCATATTTTTACACTGTTCACCTTTTCCTGGATTTATTAATGAAAGAGAGGAAACCTAGAACGAAGTGGGAATATCTCGGATTTATTTCACTCTGTAGTAGCTAGCCACTACCAATAAAAAGAGACTAAATATTTTTAGTAAAAATGTTCAGGATGCCAAAACGGTAACTGACGAACTGTCGGGTATGCATGTAAATATTTCTGACATTCCATTTTTGTGTTCGAAAATATTCACCTGCTGCAGACGAAAAACAGCAGACTTTTTAAATTTCGAAATGGTTTTTAGGAAATACCTAAAATAATGAAGGATGCCTTCTTTTTTGTGAACTCAGTCTAATAAAATGTTTTTATTTTTATTGGACATGTCGGCAATGTGCAGGCGGATTACCTGATGGTAAGCAATCAGCGTCGCTTATGGACACCTGCAACTGCACTAGAAGAAATGAGAGTACGTTGCCGGCCTTTTGATGATTAGGGTACCGAAGATTTAAGAATTGAGGAAGGATTAAGCTTTCGATAAATTTACTCACACGTCGAAACACTGTTGTTGTGGTTGTTTCACGCCAGTTTTCTATGCGCCGGTTGTATCCATCCGGTCAACCCGATTCCTTTCTTTGCTGATGGAAATGGGCCGTTAACTCATGAAAGTAAACCAAAAAGTTTTTATCGTCATTATTCACTGTCACCTAAATATCTCTCTAAAGACTAAAAACCACTTGCACCTAATTCTATCCGCCAGGCGTCCTCCGTGAAGAACTGTCTATCGCTAAAACCCTTACCAGACACCGCTGTCCTTTCTCGCTCACTCCATTATCGTTCATAATACCATTGTATAGAGAAGAAAAATAGGTATCTCCTGGAAATTGGAATCAAAGCGCAAGACGATTCCACGATTGGCGCGGTAGCTGGGCAACTGGCTGGAGCGCAACTTGTCTCGGGGTTCGATTTCCGCAAGGAACAAGTCTTTGTGTAATCCACAAATTGTAGTCCCGGGATTGGGCGTGATGTATAATATGTGAAATTGTATGTTTGTAAACGCACTTACGACACAGGAGAAAATTCTAGCGTTGGACAATATTTGTTTTTTTAAAAAGAAGTTCTGAATTACCTTACTTTTGAAAAAAGAACACTTATTTGATTTTTTTGTATCGTAACTATCGTGAGAAATTACATCCATTTATTTAAAATAGTCCCTTACGTTATCGGCTCTGCGACGTTGCCGCAACGTGCACGCTGCTCATCTACGAGTATAAGGGTTTCGTTGTTACTTAAAATTGGTAGAGATTTCCTCAGATGTCACGTCAATCCAGTCGTTATTTTCAATAAAATAACTAACCTTTTCCAGTATTACATATTTTAGACTGTATATATAACATTTAATGTATTCAAACTCAGTGAATGTGTAGAATAGCAATAAATAATACTTTTGTACATAAAAGCCTTCAGGAACTTTGCGTGGCCCAGAATTTCAATTAGACGTTTTGTTATCCTTTACAATGAGGTTTCGAAAATAATATTTCTAACAGTACTAATGCAATTTGCAGTTCCTGTTCACTACGTGTTCTTTTATATTCTCTCTTTATTGTTCAAAAGGTTAAAATAATATAACTTTTAACATTGCCAAAGTCTGAATAAGAAAAGTTACTTTAGGTGCTTACTTATTGCCTGAGAATTTTTAGGTGTCTTAATGGAGAGAATGATGAGTATTCTACGGTTAATTCTGTTCAGTACTGTATTCAAATTTTGGTGCACAATGTTATAGTGTTCGATTTTTGAAATACCAATCACATCAATTCGAAATTGGAAAACAAACCGCATGATAAAAAAAATGTTTTTTTTATTACTTTCCATGTTTTTTTTTAACACATGTCCTAATCGGCTTTTTATCCAAGGAGGGTTTCTATCCCAAAATAATATTGGGAAGAGATTCTTTTAGGATCACATAGAAAATCCCTTTGCATACATATCGAATTATTAACCCGAGATATGCCAAAACCTTTCGAAAAAGACATTTGACATAGTTTTTGGACTGGTGACTGAGCTATTTATTTACTGTTCAAAATATTGATAAGCTTAGGTCGTAGCATTCAACATTAGTTATTATTTTGAATACACTAAAGCAAGTGAAATTCTGTAGTTAAACTTGACAAGCTAAAATTATGGACACGTATTTTGGCCACAGCAAATTCGTGTCTGCATCTGACATAAAAAAAGCCAAAATATCACAAACTTTGGTTACCTCTAAAGATCTACCAGCTAATCCACAAATAAACGAATACAGGAAAAAAGACAGATGGAAAAGTCCAGAAGAACTATTTCGATCTTCAGTCCAAAAGTCGACATTTCCATTCCATTCAAAAACCAGCAATAATTCCAAGGTAGGTAATCACTTTTTTGCGTGTCAAATAATGGTAATGCTCTTCCCTCAGACGAAAGTGTCGCATGTCCAATTTTCATGATTATGTACTTAAAAACGTTTACGATGCATTAGGAAAAGAGATTGGGGTGCTTCCAAATGCTTCCTTCCAAAATGTCTGCGGTATTCGAACTTCGTTTTCTATTTTTGAATTATTTGGCGCAGTTTTATTGCTAATTGGTGATTAGTTCAAATTTGCAATTATAATATTGGTGATCATATGGAAATCTAAATTGATACCCAGCTTGGATTCAGTCAGTTGAACAGGGTTATCAGTTTTAGCACAAAGTTTTTGGAATCATTCTAATTATTGACAGAAGAATCACCTATATCACATAGTCTAACGCATTTCTGGAAGAAAGTTAGTAGAAGTATTACCTACGTAGAATTCATATCTTAATGAGAAAACAGGATATTTCATTTCATCTTTCCGTTTAGTAAGACCAACACCCAGCATTGCTAATTAGGAGGTGAAATAAATAATACTGTACCTAAGCAAGAAACCTAAATACAAAATCACTTCTTCATCACAGCAAGCAGTTATTCTCACTTCCCCATTATTACTGCTTTTAGCAACAGGCTAAATTAATATCCGAGTATTTTCTTACACTACCTGTCTTGTTGCTCCACTCCAATTAAAATGATTAATTTTCTACAATGGAAACCACAATTATAAAGTATAAACGATGAAAGTATAATAATTGTTTACTGCGAATCCGTCCACGTGCTGTTTTTGCTTAAGTAATTTTATCTATTAACAAGAATATTTAAATTAAAGATATATTGTTTTTTCTACATGATAAGTAGATATATTAGGTATCATTTCTATTTTAATTCTAAGTTTTTTTTTATTGTTATTTGTCTCATTGTAATAGAATAACATAATGTTACGTGCCTGACGTCACGTTCCTGACTATGCCGGCTTGGGTTACGGGATTGGATGAAATGAAACACTAATACCGGTTTTCAGACTTTCTATTGCACTTAAGTTACAGCGTCCACGGAGTTAAGTTATCGGCGTTCCTCTCCAGCAGAGTCCGGCCGACTGACACAACTTTGCCGTTCACGCTGACTTAACTCACTTAACTGACTGCACTTCACTATTTCACTGCACTTCACTATTTCACTCACTTTTCTTCTTTTTCACTTCTTCCTTTTCTTCCGAATCGCTTTAGACTTAGAACTCAACTGCCAGCGGTGAGCCGCAGTTCCGCTTATATACCCCCGGTTCAGGTTCTGGAACATTCAATTTTGTTATTCTTTTTGATCGTCATGACTCCAGAACCTTCCAATAATTTCGTTACTCATTTTTATTTATTCTCCTTCTCGCTCTTTAATTTTTCATTTCTTTCACACAAATAATTCCAGAAAGTTCCACAAAACTTCTAGCAACTAAAAAACTACATGTTTACGGCGGGACTCGAACTCGGGGTCTCTGTGGTGTAATCCACACGCCTTACCGATTACACCAACTCGTGTTGACAATTCACGACGAAATTTACAATCTCTAGGCAACGTTTGACAACCATCCATTGACGTCATGATGTCAAAGAGTTTGAACCACTTTTCCGTCACACTGCCCCCCTCTTAGATTCGCTCGTCCCGAGCATCGTTGCTGCCGTAATACCTCGCCAACCTGTCTATATGGACAACTTTCAAAGGGCTCCTTGAAGTCTTCCGAATTCTGTAAGTAATGTCATTGATCTTCGTGACTATCTCATAAGGACCTTCCCAACTCGGTTGCAGCTTCGGAGATTTTCCCTTCCTTCTGACTGGATTATGAAGCCAGACCAATGACCCCTCTTCAAACCCAACAGAATTGGCTCGTCGATCATAGCGCGTCTTTGCGCGATCACTAGCTTGAAAACCGGCCTCCCTGATCTGCTCATAAATGTCCAACATTTTTGCCCTTAACTCGCTTATGTAATCGCTAAACTCGGTGCGAGAGTCGCCAGGTGGACAGCCCGATACAAGATCTGCCGGTAATCTCAGTTCCCTTCCAAAATTTGCAAATGCAGGCGTCTTTGCGGTACTTTCATGTACAGCAGTCCGATAGGCAAGCAAGAAGAGAGGTATGTAAGTGTCCCAATCTCTCTGATGGCTGTCAACCACCTTTGCTAAGTGTCGCTCCAATGTTTGGTTGAAGCGTTCGACCATTCCATCTGACTGTGGATGATAAGGGGTCGTTCGAGTCTTATGGATTCCCAAAAGTTTACAAGTTTCCTGAAAAACTTGGGATTCAAAGTTCCGTCCTTGATCACTGTGCATCTCCAAGGGTACTCCAAATCGGGTGAATACTTCGTTTACCAACTTCGTCGCTACAGTTACTGCCTCTTGATTCGGTATGGCAAAGACCTCCGGCCATTTTGTAAAATAATCCATAACCACTAAAACGTAGCGATTGCCCGAATCAGTGATTGGAAATGGTCCAGCGATGTCTAAGGCTATTCTCTCCCAAGGCATACCAACATTGTAGATTTTCATCGCCCCCCTGCTCCTTGTTTGTGGACCCTTGACAGCTGCACAACTAGTGCATTTCCGGCACCAATCTTCGACGTCATATTTGCAATGCAACCAATAAAACCTCTCCTTGATCTTCACCAAAGTCCTCCTAATTCCCAAATGTCCTCCAGAATATCCATCATGGAACGCTTTTAATACATCCCTTATTTTTGAACGAGGCACCACCAATTGCAAATGCTCGTCCTTGCCGTTTGTTGATTCCCATTTCCTGCACAGAAGTCCGTTATGCAGCGTAAGGCTTTTCCACTGTGCCCATAAACCTTTCGTTACCGCGCTATATTGGGCGACGTCACTCCAACTTGGCTTGTTACCACTTCGTAGCCACTCCAGTATTGGTTTAATATCTGCATCTCTTTCCTGTTCTAATTTCATCGCATCATTTCCCCATGCCTCGTCAACAGTATCAGTCCTTATCACCTTAAGAAAAGCAGTTTCCTTCTTAGCACAATGTTTGCAATCTTCCACGCATGGGCGTCTCGATAATGCATCTGCGTTGCCATGAATTCTTCCGCCGCGATGTTCGATTTCAAAGTCAAATTCCTGAAGTTGTTCCAGCCATCTGGCTACTTGGCCTTCGGGATCCTTAAACTGAAGCAGCCATTTCAAAGCAGCGTGATCAGTTCTGATCAAAAATTTCCGTCCCAGTAAATACTTCTTGAAATGGTGCAGAGTTTTGACTACGGCCAGCAATTCCCTCCTGGTCACGCAATAATTCTTCTCCGGCTTGGATAGTGACTTGCTGAAGTAAGCAATAACCTTCTCCTGCTCACCATCGCGTTGTGAAAGGACACCTCCTATTCCAATATTGCTGGCATCCGTATCAACTACAAATATTCCTTTCGCGCTGGGATATCCGAGAATTGGTGTGTTACAAAGCCGTTCTTTTAGTTCTCGAAAGGCTTGCTCACAATCCTCGTCCCAAACAAAGGCACGTTTCTCCTCTGTCAATCGATGCAATGGCTTGGCAATGTCCGAGAATCCTTTCACAAACCGCCGATAATACGAGCACAATCCAAGAAATGCCCGAACTTGCGTTTTGTCTTTAGGTGTTGGCCATTCCTTGACAGCGGCAGTCTTGGCTGGATCAGTCTCAATTCCTCTCTCAGAAATAACATGTCCTAGATAATTCACTTCGCGCTTGAAGAAAGAGCATTTCTTTGGACTCAACTTTAAATTTGCTCTACGCAGCTTGTCGAGTACCTTTTCCAATTTCCTTAGATGATCGTCAAAATCCCGTCCAACAATGATGATGTCATCGAGGTAAACTAGGCAGGTTTCGCCCAGCAGACCCGCCAGCACCTGTTCCATCAAACGCTCAAAGGTTGCCGGTGCATTGCATAATCCAAATGGCATCACCTTAAATTGCCAGAGTCCCTTCCCAGTTGAGAATGCGGTCTTTTCCTTGTCCTTGGGATCCAAATCCACCTGCCAATAGCCGCTTTTCAGATCGAGCGTTGAAAACCATTTCATGCCACTCAGTGTGTCAAGTGTGTCATCGATTCTTGGTAACGGGTAGCTATCCTTCTTGGTTACATCATTCAATCGTCGATAGTCTACGCAAAACCTCGTTGAACCATCTTTCTTCTTGACAAGCACGACAGGTGAACACCAAGGGCTAGAAGAGGGCTCTATCACGTCATTTTTCCTCATATCGTCAATCATTTCTTCAACCTCTTTCTCACGAGCGAATGGTATGCGTCTGGGCCTTTGACGAATTGGCATTGTATCACCTGTGTTTATTTTATTCTTCACCAAGCCAGTTCGGCCAATATCACCATCGCTTCTTGAAAACACATCAGAGAATCGAAGAAGTAAATTTCTAGCTTTCATAGTCTCCACTTTTGTTAGACTTTTGTTTCCGTCTAAGATTTTCGTTACAAAGTCAATTCCCGTACTGTCCTTCTTCACAAGATTCTCCGAGCTTTTTCTTATCCAGGCCACTTCTTCCAATACGCCCACAGGCTCTCCTTCTTCAATCGTAATTTTTGAATCACTGAAGTTGAATACCGGAATGCGGTTGACATCAGATGACCCCACGACAGTTCTTGCCGGTAGCCATGAGCTTACGTGTTCCGATTTATCAATCACAGCGCACCTTCGTGGTAAACTTCCTTCCTTCCTCCTAGGTAATGCGATTGGTACGAGAGTCTGTGATTTTGGTGCAAGAACAGTTCTTCTTAAACAGCAAACTTTTCCCAGGGTTCCACCCTTCATCGGAATTTCCTCAGTTCCACATAGTAATACTCCAGATTTTAAGTCGATGTTACACTGGTGCCCTTGCAGGAAGTCAAGTCCCAGGATGCAGTCATCCAGAATTCTGGCCACAATAACCTCATGTCGATAAACACGTTCCCCAATTTTGATTGTTACATGCAGTTTTCCACTTATCGGTATGCACTGGCCGGTAGCTGATTTCATTTGTAGGCCAACAATTGGTTTAAGGTGTTTCCTGATGTTTTGCTCGAGCAGCCGAACATTTATCACCGTCTTTGAAGCTCCAGTATCTAATGTTAGCTGACTGTTTTTTTCCATTTACTTGACCGTCTATCACCAGAGTATTTCCATCGTTGGTTTGCTTGATGTAAATTGTTAGGGTTGTTCCACTACCAGCCAGCGCCCACCCCGCAGCCCTGGCTGGATTTAAGTTTCCCTGCTGGTCAGAAGTTGAGACCGCCGCGTCCTGGCGGTTCATCTTCTTCGGGCAGTCGCTCCGTATGTGCCCACGCTCTCCACATCCATAGCACATGAAGTTCCGACGGCGTGGAGGTACCTGCTCCGTTGTCGTCATTTCCCGCAGACGTAAGGTACGGGAGTTGCCACGCACGGCTTCCACTTCCAATGCATGGGCCAGAGCTTCTTTCATGTTCTTGTGATGGCCCAGATGAACAGCAGCTCGTACTTCTGGGTCCCGAATACCGTCAATGAACGCTTGGAGAAGCGTGCCTTCAATCATTGACGGAGTCGACCGGAAAGCTCGACGTACAAGTTTCTCGATTTCCACGGACCATTGCTGTAGGCTCTCATTAGCACGCTGAGTACGCTCTTTTAATTGCGCTCTGTACACGTGCTCGAGGTGGCTGTCTCCAAAACGTGCTTCAAGTGCGTCGAGGAGGGCACTAAAGCTGAGATCTCCACTTGCGCCGATAGCTTCCAGCACTGAGAGAGCTTGATCACGGAGGGCCAGGGTGAGGGCTGACTGTGCTTCCTTCTGAGTCCAACCATAAGCCTCCATAAGTGTCTCAAACTGTAGCTTGAACGCGGTCCAGGATGTTGTTCCGTCGTAATGGGGAATCTTGAGCCCTTTCGTTGCGCTTAAGGCCGCATTTGGGGCGTCAAAAACGGCTGCAAGACGGCTTCGGCTCTTCAAAGGGCTTGGGTTTGTCACTTCCTGCTTGATTTTGGAGATCTCTTCTTCCAGTCTCTCCTCTATCGCCATGACGCGATGTTCCAACTTGCCTAACCCTTCCTCCACTTCTTGTACCCGTTCGACAGCCTTTTGCAGTCCCTTCGTGAAATCCTTATGCATGTCTTCCAAGCGACGCGCTTGCTCCTCTTGGCGGCGAGCTCGATCCTCTTTCAGCTCCCGTAGCTGCTCCGCCTGACAGCGTGCATGCTCCTCTTGGCGACGAGCTTGCTCCTCTTGGCGACGAGCTTGCTCCTCTTGGCGACGAGCTTGATCTTCTTTCAGCTCCCGTAGCTGTTCTTCTTGGCGGCGCGCTTGCTCTACCATCATTTGCTGCAGCTGTAGCAGTAGATCCACCTGCACAGGCTTGGCTTCTGCATCGCTGGTTTGAGCTGCAGCACTCTCTTCCCACACACGCTGCGCTTCTGCCATTGCACGGGTACTCACTCCTCTTACGTCCTGCGGCACTAGCGGCATTTTTCTCCAATCCCACTTCTGACACCAAATGTTACGTGCCTGACGTCACGTTCCTGACTATGCCGGCTTGGGTTACGGGATTGGATGAAATGAAACACTAATACCGGTTTTCAGACTTTCTATTGCACTTAAGTTACAGCGTCCACGGAGTTAAGTTATCGGCGTTCCTCTCCAGCAGAGTCCGGCCGACTGACACAACTTTGCCGTTCACGCTGACTTAACTCACTTAACTGACTGCACTTCACTATTTCACTGCACTTCACTATTTCACTCACTTTTCTTCTTTTTCACTTCTTCCTTTTCTTCCGAATCGCTTTAGACTTAGAACTCAACTGCCAGCGGTGAGCCGCAGTTCCGCTTATATACCCCCGGTTCAGGTTCTGGAACATTCAATTTCGTTATTCTTTTTGATCGTCATGACTCCAGAACCTTCCAATAATTTCGTTACTCATTTTTATTTATTCTCCTTCTCGCTCTTTAATTTTTCATTTCTTTCACACAAATAATTCCAGAAAGTTCCACAAAACTTCTATCAACTAAAAAACTACATGTTTACGGCGGGACTCGAACTCGGGGTCTCTGTGGTGTAATCCACACGCCTTACCGATTACACCAACTCGTGTTGACAATTCACGACGAAATTTACAATCTCTAGGCAACGTTTGACAACCATCCATTGACGTCATGATGTCAAAGAGTTTGAACCACTTTTCCGTCACAATAATAATATTCATTCAATAGAAATCTTTTCCTTTTTGTTATTTAATAATGATATAGCTTTCGTTACGTTGGCTCAAAATTTTCACTTAAAAACATTTTGAACTACATGTCCGGGCGCTTTATAAATGTACTAGCTACTCTCACGCGGTTTCACCCGCTGCTCAGCTCCATTTGATCGTAGTGTGATTTTTATAGCCTATAGCACACAGGAACATTGTAAGTAGCTATCTATCAGTGAAAGAATTTTTGCAATCCGACCAGCGGTTCCAAAGATATCCCCTACATACATACTTACAAACGTACCAACTTACAAATTTTACCTCTTTATAATATTAGTATATGGAGATATACACTCAGCGGCGACAGTTTCTTTAAAAGTCCAGACAAAAGAAAAATAAGTGACAAAAGCAAATAAAGGAAATAAAAACCAGATATAGTTCGGAAGAAGGTGCAAATAAAAACAAAAGATCAATACAATGTTCAAGTTTAAATAACAATGACTAAAAATAACAACAAGAAGTCACCGAAGGAATAATTAAAAACAAAAGGTCAGTACAGAAGAAGAAATAGGTAATAAGATAATATAAAACTGATACTAGAAAAAGATACCGATAGATTAAGTATAGAAAATCTATTTCTGTAAATAACAAAGCAGAATAATAGTCTAATAACAGTAAGTGCCCTTAGTTCAGTTAATTTATTCTTGTCACCTGTCAGTAGGATCCTTCCACATACTTGTATTAGTGGGACGAGGGAATATTTTGATTGAAGTGATCGGGTTATAGTTTCGTTTTAGAACCATATTGACGTGTATTGATTTTGAAGTACGCTGTCGCATATCAATGATGTGGGCTCGTGTCATGGGGAAGATAATTCGTTATATATTTTTGTGCTGTTTTATTTGACTTCACATGGCTGCAATTCTGATACCAATCAAATTTTGCCACTATTTAATGGATGCTATTGTATATATAAACCTTCCTTTTCAACCGCTGTATCTACTAAAACACCCGCTTCAAAATCCGTAGCGTAGTTTAAAATAATCATATTTTAGCATACATTGGAAATTGTTTTAGACTACGCAGAGATTTTTCTACAATAATTTCTATTTTTTGTTGTTGTTCTTTTTATTAACATTATTAAATTCAGTTGGATCTGCTGACCTGATAAAGTCTTAATATTTTGTTCAGGTAACAGAGTTTCAAACCATTTGTCCTTAATATGTCATTTCTTTTGAACCCTACCTTGTCCATCGATTGTCATTCTTAATTAATGTATAAGTGATTTCGATTACCTTCTGACACATGGGTCTATGAAATTTGAAGAAAAAGTTATGCTCCTTCAATTGAAGAAAAGATAAAAATAAACATTATCCACGTGTCTATCATTAAGTAGGACGTTGATATTTGTAACGTTTTGTATGTAAGAAGGTTTTGATTTTACTAAAGATTAACCCATCGCCAAATGTCAAAACAATGTTGCTTCGAATTTTAATGCAAAACAAACTTAAGCCTTTTATGAAACACACAGTATTTAAAGCCGGCTGACACCGTGTGAAGTATGTGATTATGATAAACTATCGTTAGTTAAACCAACATGTTTATTTTAACGGATGGTTGCACCATATAATGAAGGATTCGAGTGTCGCGCTAATTACGCGATTTGTTGAACTGTTAACGTTATTATCGGTTTTATCATAACTTATCGTTAGCGATTGTGGTGCCATCTTGCCATGCGGAATATCAGTGTTCGCGGGTGTATGTTATTTTAATAATATCCCGGTAAGATGGTGTTTCTAGGAAGCGGTTGTAAATAGATATTCAAATGTATTTACTGGTTTATTTACTTAACGTGCTACCCACTTAGGATCGTTGCTTTGAAGAAAATTGAATGTCAGTCGAATTGATCGTGGTTTAATCGAAGCTTAGGTTTTATCTGACGTTTTAAATATATTTCGAATACGTATTTGGCCTTTGCTTGCGGATTAAGTTTACTTAAGTAGATACTTTCTATAAGATTTTCTTTGAAATTTTATTTGTATTTTTTTTATTAAGTAAACATTTGGGCAACTCCTTTAATATTTCTTGGTCAAAAACTCTGCTCATATATCTGAACTGTAGAGCAGTATAGAACAGTCTTAGTCGACCAACAACTCATATTTACTTAAACAAAAGTTATACCTGTAGAATATAGCAACATGAAGTTTCACGCAGAAATGTTACGCGAACAAAAATAATTACTTGCCATTCTCATACAAAGTTTCTTGATTGCACTGAGATATGAAACTGGTTTAAGTAACTACCAACTGCGAGTAACATGTAAATTGTACTCTAATTCGTCAATGAACTTCTTGGAGAAGTTTTATGCATCTGCTTTCCTTGTTCTTGCTCTGAATATGAGCATTTCAGTTCTCCTTCGTTCATAAGTTGGAGTGTGCCAATATTTTATTCATAAGCTCACTCTATTCTTTATTATAACCTCAACAATACTCATAACAATAAACCTAGTTTATGATAGCGTAAAAAAGTTTGTACACAACTGTTTTACTGGACTTTTCTTTTTGAGGTACATCAAATTTGGTATTCGCTATAGGTACTTTTGAATTTAGAAAACGAAAGATACAGCAAAACACTTTTTTTAAATTTAGTTATCCTACAATTCGAACAAATATGCCCCAAATGAATACCTAAAATTTATTTATAGACGAAATTACAAGGCCAGCGAAATTGTTAAAGGATTCTCCAACTTCAAATGATAATTGAAAGAAATCCAAAGAATTTCGTTACAATCCTTTGATACGGAACGATTAATCGTATCTTGGCCGTGTTGAGTAGTGTTGTGAGCACGATTGTTATATCGATATCGATATATTGGCAGGATTGACCGCCGCGACGTTGCGGATGGAGACCGCGTCGATCCGGACTTGTTAAATCGCGCTGTGCGGCTCCTCGTGCTACAGAAATTAGACAACATTTACTCCTACCACACCCGACCAAGGTACGATAATCGATGTTTCTCTGGCATCATCGATGATTCAGCGCACGTTCCTATTGATGTACGTATTTCCTGCATGCCTTATCCCCCTGATTGTTAGTTTGTTAGAGGGAACGAATCCCTTTTTTCGGAAGAAAACTATTAAGAATCGACATAAATGTTTCTATGAATATTGATGGCGTGTCCCCCTATAAGACTTCTTTAGGTCCGTGTAGTTGATTGGCCAGCGGGTGTGTGGGTCGAGAATCGAAAGAGTAATTTAGGATTAGAGACAGGTCGTTCATGTATGAGAAATCGGTGACTCCTCTGTATTCTTAGAAAATTATTTTATTATGTTTCGTGTTTTAATTTTTTTACTACGCTTATCTGTTATCCAAAAGACGTATAATGACGTCAGAGTAGAATTCATTCATCCCCTACTCTTTTCGCGGATGTGCTAAGAACCAGGTGATATACTGACATATTGACTAAGACCTGGCTGTAGCCAGGGCTCTCTGATAGATATATTTATTTATTTATTTGAGACTTCACGCACAAAACACTGTACATAGGCGGACTTAATGCAATGCGCATTTTCTATCAGTCTACCTAACGTAATCCAGCTATCGAAATTCAATTCAATATCAAAACAATTACCAGACCTCAAAATCACAGTCTAGTCTTTACTTAGATACTAATTCTTCTTGATCCTGGCACTATACGTGGATTGCTAGATAGATCTTCTTATGCTCCGTTTGCTAAGGTCAGGAAAAGGTTATTATAAAACAATATTTTAGATAAATAAAGGTAAATCAGAAAGTAGCAGCCCTCTCGATATCATGGCAGCTAACAAAGTAAAATGACTGACATCGACATAGTTGGACAGCCGTACGATCCAGGGCTGTGCCACTAGTAAAGGGTAAAAGTTAAAGTTCATGATTCAAAAACATTTTATGCTTCGAATGGTAGGTATGATGTGTATGGTCCTCGTTGATTCCTAATTTGTTTTGTAACTTGACTTTCTTTCTGGGATATAAGAATTTTTACGTTTTTTAAATTCGTTTATATTCATGTACTAGCTTCTGCCAACGACTTCGTCCCCGTGAAATAGTGATTTCTGGTAGATTTTTGATTTTACCCACATAGTTCCCGATCTTGTAGGGAACGGGTTAGGGAAGTTCTCCTCCCGGGATAAAAACTATCCTTTGTCCTTTCCCGACTTTCAAACTATGCCTGTACATTTTTTTATCTAAATCGGTTCAGTAGTTTATGTGTGAAGCAGAGACAGACAGATAGACAGAGTTATAGTTATTTTGAAAATACAGTATTGACCTCTCTACAGATTTATTATAAGTATAGAAGATATAGATAAGACTAACATAAGTACCTACTGTTCTTAAAGTCGTCGGTTTTCTATAAGGCCGTTTCACTATAAATGTTTGTAAGGAAAATTTCACTGTTATCATTGGTTTTTCTGTAGAACATATCACCTTTGTATTTCGTAGAACCATACCTTTGTGTTCTTTCAATTTGCATATACATAGAGGTTACTTATATAAAATATGACTAAAAATAAATAACCTGTTATGTATTATTAAAAAAAAAGTTCTAATAAAGGTAAAAATCCGGCCATGTTTGAGTCAGGTTTACGCATAAAGAGTTCCAAATTATCCTACTAATATTATAATACTATGGATATATGGATAGAAAAACTACCAATAGGCCACCAAAGATGGGAGCCAATTAATAGGGTTGATGTTCAGCTGGGGTTGCGGGTGAAAGTGCAATAAGTCATTGGGGCTTCGGCCTGAAGCAGGAGAAGGAACCGGGTAGTTTTTACTCTGTAAGAATCTGAAACTCCCTTTTCCTCACTTTTTTCCGACCTAGGGCGTCAAGTCATTTGATGATTTTCCTCCTGAATAAATTATTTGAACGCGCTATCCTACTACTGGTTCGAATTAAAACAATATTTTTGTGTCTAATAGACCATTTATTGAAAGGCTTTAAGCTATAAAACATCACACTACAATCTATAGGAGCCGAGCAGTGGATGAAGCCGCGCGAGAGTAGCTAGTTGTATAAAAATCTATTGCAGATTTGCATTATCTAAAAACTTTCTTAATCCACCTTGATATTTGTTATTTATGCAGCCTGTTGACAGGCTGACATCGGGGTCTTATTAACAAGACCTCGTTTTTGTTCTTTGGACACGGAACCCTTGAAACAACATTGACTGAAAGACGAAGCATTATCGTAAAACCGCGAACCGGAGTATACATAATAATTTTCATATCTTTTACTTTTGTAAAAATATTTCTTTATTTTCTTTTGTTTTTACGAACTTTTATGTCTCATGTCAGTAATATGTTAAGTTTTAAAGGAAGGGTTGTGGTTCTTTTTTTATAAGTATCAAACCTTTTTGATATAGATATTTTTGTCATAATCACAAGCTGTTTGTAATTTGAAGGGATCCGGATAATCCAAATTTAAATTTCAAATATTTACAATATTTATTTGGCCAATTAAAATTAATACACATAATTTGTGAATAAATAAACTCAATTTTTTTTTCAAACTGAATAAGGCGTTCCTTATTATATAAAAAATATTTTCTTTTGGCTATGTTTATTTTTCATACACTATGTCTGAAAAAATACACATAACATTTTAGTATGACGCACACTATGCCAATCCACAATTAATAACAACTTAAAACAACTTCTATTATTATTAATTTAAAATTACCAATAATGTCGATCAAAAGTTTTCAAAGGCCTATTGAATCGCAACCATCAAAGGAAAAGTGTCAGAGCGAATCAAAAACCGAAATTCACTGCAATTTCAAAGAGATTTCTGTTTCGGTCAGACTGGGCGATGATTTTCAAAAAGGTTTTTCAAAAGGCCACGACAGTAAAATGCACAGGTTGACACGGGTTTTTGCATAAAACTGACATGTTTACTCGTGTTTCAGTTTGCCTTGTTTCAGCGTAAAGTTTGGGGGTATATTTTCGACTGCGATGCAACGTGTTCTTTATGTCATACGTGTCAAAGTGCTTTTTTGAGTTGATTTTTTTGTGGCCGTTGTCAGTTAGCTATTTAAAGCGAAGTTGATATTTATTTTTTAATTTTATTTTGCTCACATAAATGTAAAATATATGATTACCTACCTACTTAGAAAAAATACCTAGAGATAACGTTTCTTTTAACAAAATAGGTAGGAAAGGACTGTGACTTCGAAAAGTCAAATTACGAGCGAATCCATATGTACTTAATATTTATATGTCACATGAATACCACCCGTAAAAATTTTTATATGTGTTATTATTATACATACCGTGTTCATCTCTATCTATTTTTTTAAAGATGTGCTCTTTGTCCACAGGTTCGGGAAGCGTTCTGATGCCTATACGAACTGGGCCAAGGACCTTGAGGTGAGTTTCTTACTTCTAACACTTACCTACGAACCATATTCTTGTTCTTCTTCATATAATATTCTCTGATGGTAGAAATTTGGCATGAGACGTCATGGCAATGACTGTACGGTTGGTGTGGTAGTTGGACAGCTGGGTGTTGCGTAGCGTGTCGCGGTTTCGATTCTTATACGGAACAACTCTTTGTGTTGTCCACATATTGTTGTTTCGGGTCTGGGTGTGATAAAATTGTATGTTTGTAAACGCACCTACGACACAGGAGAAAATCTGACAGTGATGCAATATGTTTTTTCTAAATGACGCATCTGTTTATTTTCGAATTTTCTATCGGTTCATTTCAGTCTAAAAGGACTTGAAGCATTACAATAATTAAATTATCTGAGATACAAAATAAAAATAGAAAAAGCAAGCTTTCGTAATAAGATTAGGTAATTAAAAATAAAAGACTAAATTTTGAGTACTTACCTACGTCTATATATACCAGATTAACCCAATTATCGTGAAAGTCAAAGAAATTACAACAATATTTACCAGATTAGTTTTCGTAAGAAATAGTTTATTTATCTAATTTATTTTCTTGCCCTTGTAACTTTTATCTTAATTGCATAAGTAGGTATATAATTCGATAACTCAGAGTCGTAAGTTAATATATAATTATTTATTTGTAATTACGACGTGGTGGTCAGGTGGTTCGGACAGTTGCTTCTTAAACATGAGGGTTCGATACAAGGCAAGTACTAATGTGACTTTTGTGAGTTATAATAATATGTACATTCTAAGATTATTTAGACACCTTTGACATACGTTGATGGAAAAAGATAGTGAGGAAACCTGACTTATAATTTATAATTATAAGTTTAAAATTGCCCTCCTGCCCATCAAGCGTGGTTAATTATGATTTTCCGCGTGAGTAGAAAGATTTGCTCAGCAGTAGGCACTTATAGGCTGATGATGATGATGAATTCGTTCATCATCAAGGCGAGAATAGTTTACCTAATTATCGTTATTATATTAAAACTGTTATGCGAGTGATTTTTACGATAGATGCCATACGTCATCATCGTGTCTAGGGGCTAGGCCTCCATTGGTGAAGGTAAGCGTCCATCCATGACTTCTATCTAGATCACGACCATATATGATTCTTAGATAGCCTTAGATATCCCAGGCGGAGTTGTGTGTCAAGGGCAAAGGAATGGGGTGGTTATTAATCAGTAATAGTCTGACACTCCTTCTCTTCCGACTTAGGTCGTCTTAAAAATATATTAAGATATTTTTCAAAATAACGGTACTTATTCGAAATAAAATCTATTTTCTGTTGACCCCGATTCGGTCATTGAACCCTTTGGAGGTCACACTTTTCAGCATCCCACTAATACGGTAGCCATTGCCATAAATGTATACATAGACAACAATATATTGTTTTCCGGTAAAAATATATCCACCTAACAAACACAAACAAATACACAGTAATATATTTGAAACCAGAAACCCGTATTAATAAGGTTGTTTATCATTTGCACCCACTGCCTGTGGTAGAGATCTTTCATTGTTTTTTAATTATGTTTGGTAAACAAATTCCTTATAAAAAGCATATTGTTTATTAAAACAAAACCTATTTATGTGTCAACAGAAATAGATATTCTTAGCGTGGTTTCTAAATATACTTGGAATTTTCTATATAAATCCCACATGTCATATGCCACTAGTTCTCTTGATTGGCTGTAACATTTATTTATTTATTTATTTATTTTCCAAAACTTAGACTATTTTTACAGGTTTTGTACCCAATGCAATAGCCTAGCTTATATGCATTTACAATTTCCTTTACTTTTTTTAATATAATAGGTCGACAAACGACCTGACTGATTACTGGACATGGACACCCGCAACAGAGGAGTTATGAGTGCGTTGCCGACCTTTTGGGGATTAGGGGTTGGGGAGGGATACATTTTAAGTCCCTACAATTTGCAAACATTTTTTCCTTTTTCTATTACAGTAACAAGTAACAGGAACGCCTACTTACTATACATATGTGTTACAGAATAATAACCTTAACACCATTTCTTCAATGGAAATTGCCAATAACCATAAAATAGCAATCCCATTACAGTCATCTTTTATGTAGGTGGTGCATCTATACGTCATTTTTTTTCATACTTCTCGTCAGGAAAATGTCACCTGCTTTCGACAATACATAGTTTTAACACCTCTGTAGGTGTTTATTATATATTATACTAGCTACACCCGCTGCTCGGCTCTATTTGATTTTAGCGTAATATTTTATAGCCTATAGCACGCAGGACAATTGTAGCTATTTGATTCTATCAATGAAAGAATTTTGGCAATCCGACCAGTGGTTCCAAAGATTACCCCCTACATATAAACTTACAAACTTACAAACTTACAAATTTTACATCTTTATAATATAAGTATAAATTAAATATCAAAATATACAAGTATCACATTGTCTCACTCTAAAATTTGTAACTTTTTTGCTGTTACACTAACATTTTTTAAACTTTGCACCATATTGTTCTTCTCCTATGTAGTGTGTACGTTTACACAGATATTTTACAACCTGTTATTTAACTTGCATTGTATGTAAATATAGAGGTTTGTAAGGAGAAATCTTGCAAATAAATTTCGAAGCAAATCTATAACCGAATGAACTGAAAATTTGTTAACACTTTAGTTTTCATAACTAAATCTTTAAAATGTTTGTTCCCAGGAGTTATTGACCCATCTTATATTGTTTTTATTGGTTTTTGATGATTTATAACAGAGCGCCTTGTGCGATTGAGACTTTTATAATATTTAGCGCCCTTATTGGCCTGCTGCATGTTAACCGACCAATCAGAGGGCTAAATTTAAACGTCTCGGTAACGTAAAACAAACTCGCACTAGGCGTCCTGATTCAAAGAAGGATTTTGTAGACTTTGAAACTATCTACACGAACAAGTTTTTCTGATATGTGGTAATGGAACCACAGCAGCTAGCAAAGGAACAATTTAACGTGAATGTGGAATTTAATTTAGAATCGAATTTCATTCGCTTCAACTAATATACTCAATGGAAGGAATTTTGTAGTCAAGTAGAAGTCTCTGTCGTTGCTTGAAAATAACTTCTCTGACGGTCTCTTTTTACATGATAAACGGTGGCAAAAGGGCAGATGGTTTAGCTGATGGTAAGCAATCAGCGCCAGCAGAAAATTTGCTGGCCTTTAGAGCGTTAGGGATTAGAGGATTGGGGATGGAGGAAGCGTAAGGATTAGCCCTCCGGTGACTTCACGCTGTGAAACAACAATGTAATTAGTTTGAAGCCGGTGTCCTGTTAGGTCTGATCATCATCCCGTTTGAGCCTAACTATCTGTGATAATATTTAGTGGCGCCCATATACTGGTAGTATAAAATTGAACCTTATAGGTAACTGTTTTTGACCCCTAATGGTATGTACTCGTATTTTTTTATTTGGCGTACGTAACTATGTTTATTTTCCCAAAATACTATCGTTATGAAAAACTAAAATTAATCTTTGTATAAAGTTCAGTAGAGTTCAAATTACCTACCCATCAAACAAAATGATTAACGTAACAGAACGTTGCCTTTTGAAAGGATAATATAATTCATTATTTATTAATTGCTAAACAATTTCCTAGGAATTAAATATTTTTTTGGTAAAATTTATGTTTTACTAAAAATAAATTGCTGAATAATTCATAGATTTTTATTTATTCGACTAAAATTTATGAGATTTATTTGTAATAGAAATTCAGACATGTATTAATATCTCGAAATTTTCTGGTTTTATCAATTTAAAGCCTTTTAGTAACAATCGTCATAGAAACATAGGTTCAATTATAATAGAATGTACTCATTTCTTCACCTTATGATAATGTTGAATTATCAATGCTGATTTTCAAGTGTAGAAAGAGTTGTCATTATAAATACCGACCTATATTCAAGTTAAAAAACCTGATCCGTAGGCGTTATATATTCTTAAGTTTGGAAAATTCAATTAAAGTGATCTTAGAAGCTCTCTATTTCCATATTATTATATCTTATAAAGGTATATAGATATTAGTCCTATCATGTTATTGACTAAACACGTATAATTTTGTCATCCCACTTCCAATACAAAATCTCAATTTACCTAATAGATCTATCATATTAAATTTTATTTGGGTCTCATCTTTCACAAATAGTATTAAAAGGGTTATTTAAATACAAACCCTTGCTTGGTCTTTTCAAGTACCCCACTTTGGAAATTACATCGATGTTCAAAAACATTCTTTAAAAGCTATATTGAATTTCAAACATATTGAACAACAGGGAAAATGTGCCAAAGCCAACCGAATCCAAAGTCACTTATACTATGTGTAACCCAATAACATGTTCAATCAGTTGAAGCATGCTTAAGTTGATAAGTTGGACACTTGACTTAACCCTCTTCTACCAAATATACTAAGTTCCCTTATTCCAAGCCAATACTACTATTCAATAACTAGAAATAGTATTCCAAAAAGTTTTTAACACAACCCAATAATTGAATAAACGGTTGAATTTATTCAATTATTGAATAGCACGTGTCAGTAGAGTTATTCACAGAATTGAATTTGTTTTGATAAATGAAAGCAGTTTAAATCTATGAGTTTAGAAATTAAATTTAAGCGTTTATTTAATCCGAAACATAATTTATTAATTAAGCCCTAGTTGTTAAATGTGTTTCGTTTTCTTTTGATCTTTTTACCTTTGGTGTTGCTTTCGTGAATTAATAAACGGGCCTAAACAAACAACCTGTTCTCTGTCCTTTAAATATTTTGTTGGTACTTTAAGGTGTTGATAAAATTAGGTGTTACAATTTAGTAAGGAAAATGGTGGGTTTATTTTAGTTGCGATAATCTTGATATGTGTGGTGTTATATACTTAACCGACTATTATACCTAATGTAGGTGAGTGATGTTTAGATCAAAAAAAAAGAGACTAATTTTTTGGATTATTTAACAATTTTTTGTCGTATGAATTGTTTCATAATAAAGTATAATTGATTATAATTTAATATAGTACATTCTAGAGTAATGTAAATTCACAGTTCCCATTGTGCCCGGAATAAAACTCATACAAATATGAGTTATTTATTTGCGTAATTATGTACTCACAATTAATAAGTACCTAGGTATAGCAAAAGTTAGAAGTCAATATAGATCATGTTTGAGCACACCACAAAATTCCAAACTTCAATAAAATTCTACTAAGAACTTAGTTTAGGACAAAAAACAAAAACAAATGAAAATCATTCCTCTCATTGGGACCGGAATAAAACTTATACTTTGCTACTTTGTAATTATGCATTCAACAATTAATAGGTAAAGCAAAAGTTAGACCTCAATGTCATATGTATGTGTAAGGTCATTTCGGTAAAGATTTATTTTAAATTCAGTACAAAACAATAGTTACACCACAAAATTCAAAACTGAAATAAAATTCTATTTAAAATTTAGTTGCGGACAAAAACTAAAACAAATGAAAATCATTCCACAGATACAAAACTTACTTTTTAAGTAGAAATATAACAGCATTTCTCATTTCAAATTCCTATTCTTATTTCAATCCTTTTATAGTGTAGTCGTTTGATCTGATATTTTATGCGGTTATTCCTTTGAATCACAATAATATGAAGAATAAACGTCGATATTGCATATCAATGCAGCTTTCATATGCGGATTTATTTCCTTCGTTATTGGATTATTGATAGCTTGGAGCTAGCACTACTAATGGATTCAGATTGTGATAGCATTGAGTAGAAAAGTAGTCAATGTAGTTTCTTTAATCTTTTAAAAAGTAATTGTATAACTTAGGATCTGTGTCACTGTTATATGAGTAGAAATCTTATAATACATTAATGTGGTACATAAATCACACATGCATTATCAAAGGACTTAATTCTAAATTCGTTTTTTAGGTAGTGCAGAGATGTAAAAATGTATCTGGTACTTAGTAGCTATACAAGTTTTTAAAAAAGGCCCTAAGAAATAAAGTAAAATCTTCCTAAAACATTAATGTAACTGTGTTTCTTTTCATATAAGTCAGATCTACAGTCTGGGCTTATTTGTAATCTGCACGTCGATTCTATAAAATTTGTTTGATTTTGAATCTTGTTCGAGTGCGAAGTGAGCGTCGAAGTGCCGGGAAATTAAATTTTAGAATGTCACTTTTAACGTCATCTCATACTTTATCTATCAAAATGTTGCTGTCAATTTAGTTCAACTCGCAAGTGTAGCGCTAGTGTACTTAATACTCACAGTGGATTCAGATTCGAAGTTTAGAATGAAGTCTTACAGAATCACACCCCTGATGTGCTAATAATAATATCGTTTATCGGTAAGAATTTCAAACCTGTTGAATTGAATTCAAACAAACAACTGGCTCAAAAACTAAAAGGGCATTATAAATGCGATTCTGTTAAAAGAAGGAAAATTAAAAAAGGTTTCATTCAATTTTTTAACTCGAAGTAAGTTTAGCAAACAGTGGTAAGGGCAAGGCTATTTAAATTTATTGAATTTCAATAAAGTTGCGGTATTGGTAGTTAAACAGAAATTGTTTCACGTCATTATTATAACGGGGTTTAATGAATTCATTACAATAACCGTGGCGTGAAATAATTACTTAATTTAATAACATCGATATTAATTACTTACCAAAGTAATTTACTTACAACTGTTATTCATATTCATAAATAATAATTTATTTGTTTATTGAATTCGAATTCGTAAAAGGTATATCATAGAATTTGTAAATGTTATTTTAAGATAAGCAATCGGCGCCGCAAAGCACATCTTCAGAATAAATGGCCACTGCTGAGCAAAGGCCTCTTCTCAGACGGAGCAGGTTTGAGCATTAATCGCTACACTTGTTCATTGCGGAGGATTGGCGGTTTCAAACTTATAATTAGGAATTATAAGTCCAGGTTTCCACATGATATTTTTCTTCACAGTATGTCAGTGGTGTCTTAATAGTCATAGAAAGTACATAATATTATAACTTGGAAAAAGTCACGTGTCAGGTTTTGCATCGTCATGCATGAGAAGAGGGCGCCTCAACCTCCATGCCACCACGATAATAATTCATTCGCGCCGCCCATGGACTATCACAACTCTAAAAGTTACCAGCGCATTGCTGGCCTTTCGTAGATTAGGATTTTGAGGATTGGGGATTTGGGGATAGACACGAAAAAGTTCGTAATGAAACAAATCTCTTTTTTTATTTTCAGAAGCCGGACTTACCTGCTTGGTTGGCGTATGCAAGAAGGAGATGAGAAGTGCAACAGTCTCGGGATCTATATTAAAAACCATGTCATTTAAATCAATGTTCGTGATTACTGTTAACAGTTTTAAACGTTTAAGTACCACATTCCAAGTAAATTTTATCCTTTAACGTGTACCTTAACCCAATATTGAATAGAGACTCGCGAGTTTGCGTTCTGACTGATTTTGAATTTATTTATTTATTTTATTGAATAATTTATTTATGAATTCTACTTTATTTAATAATTTACTTATTTTTAAATTCATTTTTGTAGATTTCTGGAGGTTAAAATAATAATTGATATCTTATTGTATTATTGATATTTAAACGATTTTCGGTCTAAATTTTACCCAACTTAAGAGTCATTAAGTCATAGAATTCAAAATAAAAAAATGTACCTTTACGGATCAAATATCATTGTAATGTTATGAATAAAAGCAATTGATAAAATGTAATATTAATTTGTTTGTTTTATTGTATCCAGTTTCTTAAAATGAGATATTCTTATGTCATAGATCGGCAAACGAGCAGACGTATTACCTGATGGTAAGCAATCAGTGTCGCCCATGGACACTCGTATTACCAAAGGAGTTAGTACAAATACATTACCAGCCTTTTGTGGTTTATTACGGATTTGAGAACTTTGATTTAGGATGGATGGGTTAATTCGTCATTATAAAAGTATTCACTTATTTAATAGCCTGATATATAACCAAAATCAAGTATTAATTAATAAAATGAATTTCTAACAGTCTACAAACACGTTTAAATAATAACTTTGTTTTCTTCTGTAGGTATATTCAAATTATTACGTCTCTAATTTCATAATAGGTACTAGAACATTGATACGCTTACCCCCGGTTTCCGAAAGGCCGATCAATGTTAAAATCAATTTAATCTCTTGTCAAGTCATCTGATCGGTTGACTGAATTATCAACAACCAATCAGATGACTTAACAAGAGATTTAATAGGAGATTAGTTAATTTTAGCGTTGACAAGCCTTTCAGAAACCGGGTGTTAATCTACTACCACTGCTGTCACACTTATACAACACGAAAATTTATTTCAGAACGAAGTGTTTTGATCTCAAAGTAAAACTCAACTGATTTAGAATTTCTTGAAACTGATAATAATTATTAGGCGTTACGTTTGAAGTGTCTCTACAATACTAAGAGATTAACTGCTTTGACAAAATTCCTAATAGGTATCTGTTTGACCTTTGATTGTTGTGGGGTCTGTGTAGGTGAGGATTGTTTCAAACAATTTCTATAATAATACTGCGCACTGTCTTACGACGAAAGCCTAGAGCAGGAGAAGGAACTGAGTAGAATTTAGCCACTAAAAGTTTGACACTTCCAGCGCCCTACCATGGACGTGAAAGTGAAAAGGCCAGTAATGATAATGATTTTCCCTGTTTAAACCCGCACCGAAACGAAAGAGTCACGAGTGCGTTGCCGACATTTTAGGTATTAGGATTTTGGCGGTTTAGGGATTGGGGGAGGAGATGGTTTATGCCTCCGATAACCTCACTCACACGGCGAAACGCAACGCCAAGGTAATAATATCTACAAGTATTTCAACTTCATAGAAACGGCCGAAACGCGAACTATACCTACGCGCCCGATGTCGGGACGCGCTCGGGACGCTGACAGACGCGGCTGTACCGCAGTGACGAACGGACGGTGTGTTGTCTTTTATTTAGAAATCAGCTCGAGTACATTATTTAATATGACGAATAGGAAATATTGTGCTGTTATTATGTTTGGTTGCATGAATTCGTCAATAACGCATCCAGACATAAGTTTTTTTTAAATTACCTGGAAACTCTGAAAGGTAAGACTATAAAATAATTTTACTTACTAGTAGCCTAGGTAGGTACATAATGTGTGTCTTTATGGATCATTATTTCCAGTTATCTCACGAAAACAGATGTTTGAATTTATAAATAATATGAATAAAGTTATTGAGACGAGTGAAATAGGTAGTTATAGGCGGTTCTGGTTCTGAATGAATCATGATACGTTAGGTACCTACCTACTTACGCTTGTGTTAAAACGGTTCATGTATGTTTTGTTAGTTTGTATAATTGAAAGTAGAGAGTGTGGTATTTTATTATTAATAATATTTGTTTATTATCTGCGTTTATGAATAATACTAGAAAATATTTAATAACAACAATAAAACAGCTAGACTCATGTAATATTTTGATGTTTGAGGGTTGTGATTTTAGAACATTCGTAGTCAGCTGTTCAGTTCGGCATTAGTGGCCAAAGAAATTTTGTTTGTTTATTTTTAAAGCACTTTATTTGTTTATTTAAAAAAAAAGGATATTTACAATCACAAAACTAAATGGAAACAGAAAGTAGACAAAGGTAATTAAAATACTGGAGACGAGCAGCCCTAACGCATGTTTACGTACCGCGCGGCTGTAGGTATTTATTTCTTTCAAGCGGCCGAGTTACAATACTGTATGATATTTATACTGTGGCAACGCTGTGGCTGTTTCATGAAGGTTGTCTGTAAGGCGTGGTATCGCTTCGATGGAGCCGACCCATTCGTGTAGAAGCATAGGTCACACACATGAAATATATGGTATGTTGGAAACTATATGTTTATTAACGAAACCACGTATTTTTCATCCATTGGTCGGTTCTCTAGTCTAAGTGTAATAGTTACTGTCCAAAGACCTTTGCTTGGAATAGCTACTGAATCAGTACAGATAATAGAGCCAACTATACTTACCTATTATTTTTTATATAACTCAAGAACTATAAACAATGAGTCAAATATAGACTTGTTCTTTTGTTTCCGAATTATATGTATACACATAAGTCATAAATAACAAACGAAACATCAATGTCATTATTGGTGATTAATCAAAATTTTACCGCTTATTTGTCCAATAAAACGAAAAAATGATAATAAAGACTTGGTCACATTGGTGAGATAGACAAATTAACACGAATGATTTTTTTTATATTGTGATATGAGGCAAACTAGTGGACGGGAAAATTGGTAAGTAATCAGCCCGCCAAGGTATAGATACCCGCAGCTCCAGAAGAATCACAAGGACATTGTCGTCCTTATAGGGAAATACTTTCTTCCTTTGACTTCGTTCCATATACACGTCTTGTGAACAGCTGATTGTATTGAACAATTTTTTTTTTACTTGACCTCTCGTATGTCGAACGGCCTTCTAAAGGTCGATCGCTATTACGCGCATCTGTCGCGCCGCCTTCTAAAGGCGCCTAGTCCCGTGCCCTATTTAATTTAAATTTGTGACGCTTTAACTATACCTCTCTTGCTCAAACCTTTACAAAACGTAGTACGAAAGACAGGGGTGGCGATAAAATCAAGTGCTATCCGGAAAAATAAAGTGGTCTACTAATATCATAAGTCTATAGTTGCGTGTTTATTCGAACGTTTACCGTTGCAGAGACATATACTTTAAAGTGAAATATATTTTGTTTTGGTGTTTTAATTACTACAAATTATAAAGAATATCATAGATGGGTAAGTTATACACTGTTTAAAATAATTATCTTATGGATTTGTAATAAAATAATCAAAATTAACAAAGATTATTGATACACGATAAGTCGATTCGGTATTATGCCCAAACTTTTTTCTAATATTTTAAATATAAAATATTCTTATAGTAGCAAAACAATCATAGCAAATTCTTTTAAAATTAATTGTTTTAATATATTACGATTTGTTTTAAAGTATAATTGATTAGATTTTGTGTAATATTGAATTGAATAACTTCGCAAACCGAATCGGCCTCCTAAAGGTTGATTGACAGACTCGCGTTTTGTTTCAAGGTCATCGAGTCGGCCATTTTTTCTGTAGGTAGAATTAATGGGGATAAGACATTCATGTTCGTTTTTGTACTTTGGTCCAATGGTTTGATTATTTTTCTAATCGTATTTTTTTTCTTTAGCAATTTTTTTGAACATTTGCAGGTAGCGAACCGAATGATGGTGAGAGTGATGATGAAAAAATGGTCGCACCACTGATTCCTTGCACCTTTAGGTGCCTTTTAGAAACACCCATGGACACCGAAGACATTAAAGGCCAGCCATCATTTATCGTTGAGGCTGTACCGATACTAAAAGCAATAAAGAAATAATAATTTGACTTGATAGATTTTGAATGTTAGTAGTCTTATCCATATTAAGTTAACACTACGTATGTTCAAACTTGTACTTTTTGTGGTGTTTTGATAAGTTTTTGTAATGGATTTTGGAAATGTTTTTGTACAGAAACATGTTTATGTTTTATAGTTTTAAAATATTAAATATTGTTAACCTTACGAACATGAATCTATATTTGAAATTGATGGTACAGATTTTGCTCAATCATCAAACATTTGAGATGATATTTTAGCGCTTAAATTTAAGTGCCTATTAAGATTGATGATTTTTATTAATTCATACTCAAAACTTGGATAAAATATATTCTGTACGTAATGAATATTAACTAAACTTTAATTTACACACGTAGTTGAAGCCATCCGGGCTAAACTTTGTTTAGAATCGAAAACTAAACATGTGTTTATTTTTGTCGGTCGAGCAGGTACCCGAAAAAGGTCAAGTGCAGTAAAAAGCTTGTGGTGTAAAAAAAATGTACTAAGGGATTTGATTTTCTGTATTGTTTACTGTAAAATAAGTTATATTTAAGTAAACAAATTAATTTTTTTTTCAAAATCTTTGTATTATTATTGATTAATAGCGACTTATAACGAATAAAGTGGAAAAAAAACACTTCTCTTAATTTCACTTTAGATTTAACATTATATTACATGTTAAATATAAACTATAAAGTATGTAGCCTGTTAGTATATTTCATTACGATTGCAACAATATATGATAGTGCATAGTTGTTACTACAAATTTCAAAAATATCGGTGTTTTAATATTACGCGCCAATTTTTCGCCACCCCACCTGTACGTACTGCTGACATATGCGCAATTTTGCAAAAATGGCCGCGACATCTGAGGGGTTGAGGGACGAATCATTCAATGTTTTCTACCACCTTGTAAAATTGTTACATTGCATGAGTTCTCCCTTGCCCACACAGACATGGATTTAAAAGCAAGTCGTTATATTGACGTACCGACCCTAAAACAAACATGACGCGCTCAACGAATCGTTTACGTAATTTCATTTATTTGGGAAGGACAAATAAGATTTTCTTGAAGAAAAAACAAATGATTTGATTGCTGTTGGTATTCGTATTGAACACAATTGGACTTGCGCAGGTGATAATATTGTATTTTTATGACGCATTATATTATTTTATGGGATAGACAACAATATTTTTTCTTATATGGACGGCTAAGACAGGTAGATGACCTGATGGTAAGCAGTCGATGCCGCCTTTAGACCGCAACAGTAAACGAGTAAAGAGTTTGTTTGGCATTAGGATTTCGGAGATTTTGAGATTGGGGGAAGGAAAGAAGTACTGGGCCTCTGGCAACCTCACTCACACGGCGAAACGCAACGCTGTGATTAATTCAAGCCGGTTTTCTGTGAGGCCGTGGTAAGACGTGTCATGTTCGTGAACGGACGCCCCCTATTGGGACTGGTCAACTCGAGACTGTCTAAAGTTGCTGTCCCTGAGGTTCATTTCTTTTTGGGATCCTTTGGTTAAACACTAGTGTTACACTGTTCTCACATAATGGAACTATCTAAATCATGTAACAATGCATTGTAAAAAGTGATTGAAAAAGAGTAACCATGGAGTTTCTTGCTCGTTCTTCTCCATAGGAATCTACACTTTGGAACGAGCAAATAGCTTCACTAGAGGACAGACGGACAGACTGAAACATAAAGTTAAACCTTATGATATCTTTTTTGCTTGACGTTCAAAAGTGCCTTTTTTGGTCTATTTGAAATAAAGAATTTGATTTGATTTGAAGACTTCAGTTGAGCATTTCACTAAATATTGTTTTAAGTATATTCAAAAGCTTATTCATTCATGCGTCTGTTTAGCAAGAGTTTCAAGACACGCTAGGGGTTCGTTTTTTATATTGAAATCGCATCGCATTGACGTAGTGCGACGCAGTGAATGAAAAGGTTCATTCTTCACTTAAGTACATATTTTAGGTATGTCATCACGCCTCTTATCTTTCAAGGTGTACCCGAAGGTGCTCATTATAATGGTATTATGTGCAGCTCTGCCCTCATTGTATATGTTGGAATACAATGTAAGGGTGCGGAGTTTGAAATTGTATTTCAGGAATAAACTAAACAAACATAGTAATATTGCGATGTAACTGTACCTATATTATTTTGGGCTATAATTAACATTAAGATGGATATTCTATAGACAGAAATTCTAATTTAAATCTAAAAGAATTTATCTAAAATAAAATATTAAAAAGGAAGTAGTGTTTTGATAGTACCTAGGTAATTTTTTTTTTATGTAATAGTTCGGCAAACGGGCAGTCGGGTAACCTGATGGTAAGCAATCAGCGCCGCCTATAGACACCCGCAACGGAGGAGTTACGAGTGCGTTGCCGACCTTTTAGGGATTAGGGTTTTGGAGATTTAGGGAATGAGGAGAGATTAGGGGAGGGTAAGGATTGGACCTCCGGTAATCTCACCTTTCCACGCGGTTTTCTGTGAGGCCGTGGTATTACTCCAGTGTACTGTATATAACACTATTTTTCTACTGAAAACGTGCTACATTTATGAAAGCTTTTCAGTCTTGTCTTGTCGGAAATGCCAATTTTATTATATACACATTAAAATTATTACTCATTATGACTATTTAATGTTCATTTAATTGCAGGCTACACATACACAAAGAAAGGACTATAACGAAAACCAAAATAAAACACAAAATAATTTAATATTATTTATTCCTTCCTATATCTAATCCGTTTCAGTACATCGAGTAATTACAATAATAAATGACTAACTTACTCTTTAAGCACAAACATTTAAAATTATGACATTTTACAATCAAAATGAGATCGTTTTTTTTTATACATAATATCGAAAAATTGACGTTTATCCACCGCGCAAGCACCTATAATATCATACAACCTTACGCTTATACATTTAAATCGTGCTTAGTTAAAATATCCCTCTTATTCATAAGAACTTGGCTTAAATTTATGTGCACTAAATTATGATTTATAGTTAAGAAAATGTTATATACGAGTTCCCGATAAACTTATGTAGCATGTAGTTCAAACATGTTATTCTATATTCAAGTTTATCTTATCCATGGCGGCTATTCAGACGGCGAAAGAGTGCGTGGCAGGCCTTAAGTAAAATGTATTTCTGAGAATTTCATTATGAAAAAATGGCACAAAACAGTTCCTGAGTTTTTGTTATTGTTAGTTAAAATTACATAATCCCAAAATCTTACAAATGTAAACATTAAGTATTATTAATTATTGTAATGATGTGGAATTGTTCTAAATCGTTTTGGAAAAAATTAAGTACGTAAAAAAGGATTTGTACCTTCTGTAGGTGGAAACTTGGTGCTATGAAGAAGATCCAACATCAAGAGTATTAGACGAAAGATTTTTGAATTTGATAGTAGCTGATATTATGTGACAGAAGTCGACTATGATTAAGTGTAATCTGCAAATTTCTCAATTAAGAACTATTATTACAACCTACATGAAATAAATGACTTGTAAGAGGAACTGGGTAAGACTGATGTTGGTATGGTAAAGATATCTTATGAATAAGGGGTTGACAATACAATAATTAATTGTAATACTAATAAGTGACACCAAGGTCGCTCATACGGACGCATCGGTGAAACGCCTAGAACATTCTTTCTTACATCATACGTAAAAAAAGCTTTCAATGGAACGTTACCTTATATTTACACCAAATCGTGTGTTTGTAAATGGAAGGAAATGAGACAAGACAGATTTGTAGGAGGTACTAGAAAAGTGGGTACGGAAAAATTAAACACGGAGGGTTTAACATAAATTTGGGGAAATACTGTGACAGAAAACTCTTTGACATCATGACGTCAATGGATGGTTGTCAAACGTTGCCTAGAGATTGTAAATTTCGTCGTGAATTGTCAACACGAGTTGGTGTAATCGGTAAGGCGTGTGGATTACACCACAGAGACCCCGAGTTCGAGTCCCGCCGTAAACATGAAGTTTTTTAGTTGATGGAAGTTTTGTCGAACTTTCTGGAATATTTGAGTGAAAGTAATGAAAAATTAAGGAGCGAGAAGGAGAATAAATAAAAATGAATAACGAAATTATTGGAAGGTTCTGGAGGCATGACGATCAAAAAGAATAACGAAATTGAATGTTCTAGAACCTGACCGGGGGTATATAACCGGAACTGCGGCTCACCGCTGGCAGTTGAGTTCTAAGTCTAAAGCGATTCGGAAGAAAAGGAAGAAGTGAGAAAGAAGAAAAGTGAGTGAAATAGTGAAGTGCAGTGAAATAGTGAAGTGCAGTCAGTTAAGTGAGTTAAGTCAGCGTGAACGGCAAAGTTGTGTCAGTCGGCCGGACTCTGCTGGAGAGGAACGCCGATAACTTAACTCCGTGGACGCTGTAACTTAAGTGCAATAGAAAGTCTGAAAACCGGTATTAGTGTTTCATTTCATCCAATCCCGTAACCCAAGCCCGCATAGTCAGGAACGTGACGTCAGGCACGTAACATTTGGTGTCAGAAGTGGGATTGGAGAAAAATGCCGCTAGTGCCGCAGGACGTAAGAGGAGTGAGTACCCGTGCTATGTCAGAAGCGCAGCGTGTGAGGGAAGAGGGTGCTGCAGCTCAGACCAGCGATGCAGAAGCCAAGCCTGTGCAGATGGATCTTCTGCTACAGCTGCGGCAAATGATGGCAGAACAGCTGCGTGAGCTGAAAGAAGATCAAGCGCGCCGCCAAGAAGAGCAAGCACGCTGTCAGGCAGAACAGCTGCGGGAGCTGAAAGAAGATCAAGCGCGCCGCCAAGAAGAGCAAGCACGCCGCCAAGAAGAGCAAGCGCGCCGCCAAGAAGAGCAAGCACGCTGTCAGTCAGAACAGCTGCGGGAGCTGAAAGAAGATCAAGCTCGTCGCCAAGAGGAGCAAGCGCGTCGCTTGGAGGACATGCATAAAGATTTCACGAAGGGACTGCAAAAGGCTGTCGAACGGGTACAAGAAGTGGAGGAAGGGTTAGGCAAGTTGAAACTTCGCGTCATGGCGATAGAGGAGAGACTGGAAGAAGAGATCTCCAAAATCAAGCAGGAAGTGACAAACCCAAGCCCTTTGAAGAGCCGAAGCCGTCTTGCAGCCGTTTTTGACGCCCCAAATGCGGCCTTAAGCGCAACGAAAGGGCTCAAGATTCCCCATTACGACGGAACAACATCCTGGACTGCGTTCAAGCTACAGTTTGAGACACTTATGGAGGCTTATGGTTGGACTCAGAAGGAAGCACAGTCAGCCCTTACCCTGGCCCTCCGTGATCAAGCGCTCTCAGTGCTGGAAGCTATCGGCGCAAGTGGGGATCTCAGCTTTAGTGCCCTCCTCGACGCACTTGAAGCACGTTTTGGAGACAGCCACCTCGAGCACGTGTACAGAGCGCAATTAAAAGAGCGTACTCAGCGTGCTAATGAGAGCCTACAGCAATGGTCCGTGGAAATCGAGAAACTTGTACGTCGAGCTTTCCGGTCGACTCCGTCAATGATTGAAGGCACGCTTCTCCAAGCGTTCATTGACGGTATTCGGGACCCAGAAGTACGAGCTGCTGTTCATCTGGGCCATCACAAGATCATGAAAGAAGCTCTGGCCCATGCATTGGAAGTGGAAGCCGTGCGTGGCAACTCCCGTACCTTACGTCTGCGGGAAATGACGACAACGGAGCAGGTACCTCCACGCCGTCGGAACTTCATGTGCTATGGATGTGGAGAGCGTGGGCACATACGGAGCGACTGCCCGAAGAAGATGAACCGCAAGGACGCGGCGGTCTCAACTTCTGACCAGCAGGGAAACTTAAATCCAGCCAGGGCTGCGGGGTGGGCGCCGGCTGGTAGTGGAACAACCCCAACAATCTACATCAAGCAAACCAACGATGGAAATACTCTGGTGATAGACGGTCAAGTAAATGGGAAAAACAGTCAGCTAACATTAGATACTGGAGCTTCAAGGACGGTGATAAATGTTCGGCTGCTCGAGCACAACATCAGGAAACACCTTAAACCAATTGTTGGCCTACAAATGAAATCAGCTACCGGCCAGTGCATACCGATAAGTGGAAAACTGCATGTAACAATCAAAATTGGGGAACGTGTTTATCGACATGAGGTTATTGTGGCCAAAATTCTGGATGACTGCATCCTGGGACTTGACTTCCTGCAAGGGCACCAGTGTAACATCGACCTAAATCTGGAGTATTACTATGTGGAACTGAGGAAATTCCGATGAAGGGTGGAACCCTGGGAAAAGTTTGCTGTTTAAGAAGAACTGTTCTTGCACCAAAATCACAGACTCTCGTACCAATTGCATTACCTAGGAGGAGGGAAGGAAGTTTACCTCGAAGGTGCGCTGTGATTGATAAATCGGAACACGTAAACTCATGGCTACCGGCAAGAACTGTCGTGGGGTCATCTGATGTTAACCGCATTCCGGTATTCAACTTCAGTGATTCAGAAATTACGATTGAAGAAGGAGAGCCTGTGGGCGTATTGGAAGAAGTGGCCTGGATAAGAAAATGCTCGGAAAATCTTGTGAAGAAGGACAGTACGGGAATAGACTTTGTAACGAAAATCTTAGACGAAAACAAAAGTCTGACAAAAGTGGAGACTATGAAAGCTAGAAATTTACTTCTTCGATTCTCTGATGTGTTTTCAAGAAGCGATGGTGATATTGGCCGAACTGGTTTGGTGAAGCATAAAATAAACACAGGTGATACAATGCCAATTCGTCAAAGGCCCAGACGTATACCATTCGCTCGTGAGAAAGAGATTGAAGAAATGATTGACGATATGAGGAAAAATGACGTGATAGAGCCCTCTTCTAGCCCTTGGTGTTCACCTGTCGTGCTTGTCAAGAAGAAAGATGGTTCAACGAGGTTTTGCGTAGACTATCGACGATTGAATAATGTAACCAAGAAGGATAGCTACCCGTTACCAAGAATCGATGACACACTTGACACACTGAGTGGCATGAAATGGTTTTCAACGCTCGATCTGAAAAGCGGCTATTGGCAGGTGGATTTGGATCCCAAGGACAAGGAAAAGACCGCATTCTCAACTGGGAAGGGACTCTGGCAATTTAAGGTGATGCCATTTGGATTATGCAATGCACCGGCAACCTTTGAGCGTTTGATGGAACAGGTGCTGGTGGGACTGCTGGGCGAAACCTGCCTAGTTTACCTCGATGACATCATCATTGTTGGACGGGATTTTGACGATCATCTAAGGAAATTGGAAAAGGTACTCGACAAGCTGCGTGGAGCAAATTTAAAGTTGAGTCCAAAAAAATGCTCTTTCTTCAAGCGCGAAGTGAATTATCTAGGACATGTTATTTCTGAGAGAGGAATTGAGACTGATCCAGCCAAGACTGTCGCTGTTAAGGAATGGCCAACACCTAAAGACAAAACGCAAGTTCGGGCATTTCTTGGATTGTGCTCGTATTATCGGCGGTTTGTGAAAGGATTCTCGGACATTGCCAAGCCATTGCATCGATTGACAGAGGAGAAACGTGCCTTTATCTGGGACGAGGATTGTGAGCAAGCCTTTCGAGAACTAAAAGAACGGCTTTGTAACACACCAATTCTCGGATACCCCAGCGCGAAAGGAATATTCGTAGTTGATACGGATGCCAGCAATATTGGAATAGGAGGTGTCCTTTCACAACGCGATGGTGAGCAGGAGAAGGTTATTGCTTACTTCAGCAAGTCACTAACCAAGCCGGAGAGGAATTATTGCGTGACCAGGAGGGAATTGCTGGCCGTAGTCAAAACTCTGCACCATTTCAAGAAGTATTTACTGGGACGGAAATTTTTGATCAGAACTGATCACGCTGCTTTGAAATGGCTGCTTCAGTTTAAGGATCCCGAAGGCCAAGTAGCCAGATGGTTGGAACAACTTCAGGAATTTGACTTTGATATCGAACATCGCGGAGGAAGAATTCATGGCAACGCAGATGCATTATCGAGACGCCCATGCGTGGAAGATTGCAAGCATTGTGCCAAGAAGGAAACTGCTTTTCTTAAGGTGATAAGGACTGATACTGTTGACGAGGCATGGGGAGATGATGCGATGAAATTAGAACAGGAAAGAGATGCAGATATTAAACCAATACTGGAGTGGGTACGAAGTGGTAACAAGCCAAGTTGGAGTGACGTCGCCCAATATAGCGCGGTAACGAAAGGTTTATGGGCACAGTGGAAAAGCCTTACGCTGCATAACGGACTTCTGTGCAGGAAATGGGAATCAACAAACGGCAAGGACGAGCATTTGCAATTGGTGGTGCCTCGTTCAAAAATAAGGGATGTATTAAAAGCGTTCCATGATGGATCTTCTGGAGGACATTTGGGAATTAGGAGGACTTTGGTGAAGATCAAGGAGAGGTTTTATTGGTTGCATTGCAAATATGACGTCGAAGATTGGTGCCGGAAATGCACTAGTTGTGCAGCTGTCAAGGGTCCACAAACAAGAAGCAGAGGGGCGATGAAAATCTACAATGTTGGTATGCCTTGGGAGAGAATAGCCTTAGACATCGCTGGACCATTTCCAATCACTGATTCGGGCAATCGCTACGTTTTAGTGGTTATGGATTATTTTACAAAATGGCCGGAGGTCTTTGCCATACCGAATCAAGAGGCAGTAACTGTAGCCACGAAGTTGGTAAACGAGGTATTCACCCGATTCGGAGTGCCCTTGGAGATGCACAGTGATCAAGGACGGAACTTTGAATCCCAAGTTTTCCAGGAAACTTGTAAACTTTTGGGAATCCATAAGACTCGAACGACCCCTTATCATCCACAGTCAGATGGAATGGTCGAACGCTTCAACCAAACATTGGAGCGACACTTAGCAAAGGTGGTTGACAGCCATCAGAGAGATTGGGACACTTACATACCTCTCTTCTTGCTTGCCTATCGGACTGCTGTACATGAAAGTACCGCAAAGACGCCTGCATTTGCAAATTTTGGAAGGGAATTGAGATTACCGGCAGATCTTGTATCGGGCTGTCCACCTGGTGACTCTCGCACCGAGTTTAGCGATTACATAAGCGAGTTAAGGGCAAAAATGTTGGACATTTATGAGCAGATCAGGGAGGCCGGTCTTCAAGCTAGTGATCGCGCAAAGACGCGCTATGATCGACGAGCCAATTCTGTTGGGTTTGAAGAGGGGTCATTGGTCTGGCTTCATAATCCAGTCAGAAGGAAGGGAAAATCTCCAAAGCTGCAACCGAGTTGGGAAGGTCCTTACGAGATAGTCACGAAGATCAATGACATTACTTACAGAATTCGGAAGTCTTCAAGGAGCCCTTTGAAAGTTGTCCATATAGACAGGTTGGCGAGGTATTACGGCAGCAACGATGCTCGGGACGAGCGAATCTAAGAGGGGGGCAGTGTGACAGAAAACTCTTTGACATCATGACGTCAATGGATGGTTGTCAAACGTTGCCTAGAGATTGTAAATTTCGTCGTGAATTGTCAACACGAGTTGGTGTAATCGGTAAGGCGTGTGGATTACACCACAGAGACCCCGAGTTCGAGTCCCGCCGTAAACATGAAGTTTTTTAGTTGATGGAAGTTTTGTCGAACTTTCTGGAATATTTGAGTGAAAGTAATGAAAAATTAAGGAGCGAGAAGGAGAATAAATAAAAATGAATAACGAAATTATTGGAAGGTTCTGGAGGCATGACGATCAAAAAGAATAACGAAATTGAATGTTCTAGAACCTGACCGGGGGTATATAACCGGAACTGCGGCTCACCGCTGGCAGTTGAGTTCTAAGTCTAAAGCGATTCGGAAGAAAAGGAAGAAGTGAGAAAGAAGAAAAGTGAGTGAAATAGTGAAGTGCAGTGAAATAGTGAAGTGCAGTCAGTTAAGTGAGTTAAGTCAGCGTGAACGGCAAAGTTGTGTCAGTCGGCCGGACTCTGCTGGAGAGGAACGCCGATAACTTAACTCCGTGGACGCTGTAACTTAAGTGCAATAGAAAGTCTGAAAACCGGTATTAGTGTTTCATTTCATCCAATCCCGTAACCCAAGCCCGCATAGTCAGGAACGTGACGTCAGGCACGTAACAATACTTATTCGAAGAAGAGTTAGGTTTTCATAAGTCTTCTTATCGTTCGATCTAATTAGAATTATAATTAAGTTTAAGTACTGGAAGAAGAGTCTACGGCAAATTTCAAATAAGTCAAAGCCGTTCATGCATACAGTCACAAAACATAAAAATTCTAAGGATCTACAGGAATACGGTGTTGTAAATCTTTAACTTGTTGATTAGGATATTTATCTTCTTAATTGTGACTACTAAACATGAAGCGAATAGGAATAAAACAACGCCATCTATATTCTATTTCTGGAATCTATCACAGAAAAGCTTCCCGATTCTCGCAATGAAGACTGCTGTTATGTAGAGCGAAAATGACTGAATACATTCAACCGTTACTAGATGGCGCTAAAAGTGTAAATACAAATGTTAACAACAAGTTATTGATTCACAATCCTAAGACACAACAGAAAACAACTAGACAGCTACTAGAACTACATTATACATACAATAGATACAGAAGACGATAGACGGATGGAAATTCTGGGGCATTAGCATTACAATTACATATCTAAAACACTAGTACGACTATTTATACTAGGGGGTAAACGATTAATTTGGCAATTAGAGACCCTATTTACATAAGAGAAATAAGGAGTCGCTATCCTATTAATATTAGGGCTACCTTAACAAATAATCCAAAAACGTTTGAAAATTTTAACAGGAAGATGTTTATTATAAAATTATTGTTCAAAATTTTGGCAGTTTCTAATACTTTGTGTCATTTATTTTTATTTAGAACACGAAACACATTGAGTGGTTGGAGACGCTGATTTCAGTTCAATACTTTAGGCAGCCCAAAATATACTTCTAAACAGCGTTTCTAGCTCTCCTAAAGTTATAATAGCATCTATATTGAAGCGGAAATCCAACTAATAAAGACTGACTCACAATTATTAATCCTAAACTACTGTTTACATTCCATTTGAAACTAGAAAACCGGTTAATACTTTGGCTATATTACTATGAAAAGAACAAAAACTTTGCTTTTGAGCAAAGATGTCATACAATAGAAGTCATAGGTCACAGCGCTTTACTTAGTCAATAATTTAGCTTACACATAATATTTACAGCACTCAATCGTTCACACAAATCATTCAGATAAGTGCAATACATTCTAACAATCAACAATAAAAAGTGCTTTAGGAATCGTGTTTTTGGTTTATCAACAATTTGATTGTAGACGAAGATTGCTTTGTTGGAAAGAGCATGATTTTGTATATGTATGTAAATCTGTTTTAAGTTATTGAAGTTATGGATCGAAAAAAAACTTGAAAGACAATAAAAATTCGGTGAGCTGTAATCGAAAATGACTTCAGCAAAATCATGCACTTTCCACAATTTTCCATCCAAGGTAAATTACAGGTTTCAAGTGGCATACTGTGTTACAAAAATATTTATACTGAAGTCTTTGTATCTTATATATTATATAACAATATAGTTTATAATGATCGGTTATCATCTATGTTAGACACGTTTTGTCCTAATATATTTAATCTATTATGAACGTGTAGTTTTTCCTCTAGTTTTGAAGGATCATTATCGGACCCTTCCTTTAGTAGCTCCCATAAATTATTCTTGTCTAATATTTCGAAGCCACCCTTATTTTCCGGTGCGATATCGTATTTGAGAGTTTCTGACAACGTCTTTGAAGTTTCGGAAATTGGCGTTGGCGGGATTTTATGTATCTCTTTGTTTATAGACTTCATTGTTTTCGCATTGTACTTTTGCGGAATTATTGTTTTCTTTTTTGTTTTGTTTATAATATCGGAGTTGATATCTTCGCTTTTGTTTTGTCTTTCAGTATTGTGGATATTGTTAATAACTGGTTTCTTAATTTGAGTTACAGGTTTAGGCTTCTTTGTCCTGTAGTGTATTGATTTGATATTATTGTTAGTGATAGCTGTTATTGTGTGAGGAATGACTGATTTGATCGGCTTCATTGTTGTAATATCGTTATGTGTAATCGGAAGTTCTGTAGTTTTAATTTCAACATTAATAGTTTTGTTAACATTAGTCATATTTTCCTCCGAATTTATATTAACGATTTCCGTTTTAAGTTCTGTTTTGTTAGCTACAATATTTACCGGAATAAGTGGTTTTAGAGCGTCTGTTTTGTTAAGAACGATTTTATGTTGCGCCTTTTCTGTTTCTAAGGTAATCGGAGGAGCCGTATAGTTTTTATCATTTAATATTTGTCGAGGTTCATCAGTAGATGTCATTGCGATTATAGTAGTAGTAGGAGCAGGAGACGTAATTATTGAAGTAGTAGTAGCAGACGTAGTAGTTGAAACAGAATTTCCCATCTCCCTTAATTTCAAGAAGAATTTTTCATGTTTGTCACCGTATGTCGCTTTTAATGTTCCCTTTCTTCTAGGCAGTGGTTTCTTCTTAATGTCTTCTTTCCTTGACAAAACTGATTTTGGCACGATGAGTTCTCCACTTATCTTTGGCAATAAAGAACCTAAGTCATTATTGATATCCTGCTTCTCAGTTGTATTTACGTAAGTCACAGTTGGAATTATGATAGGGTCGTCAATGCTTTCGATTTTGATAGATGAAATATTATCAGTAGTGGTTCTATCAGTAGTTGTTGTGTCCTGTGTGGTTACAAACTCTGTAGTACTTGACGAAGTACTGGTTTCGGTACTTGTAATTTCTTCAGTAGTTGAATGTTCTGAAGTGGTTTTTGTACTAGTTTCTTCAGTGGTTGTATCAACGTTTTCTGTTGTGCCTTCAGTGTGCTCCTCGTCGTTCTTCCTAAATTCATAATCCCTGCTACAAATACGCCCACATTCACAAATGTTATCGATACTTGTACTTGTTTTAAGACTAGCAAGTTCAGTTTTATCAAACCATGTTATGAAATCGTCGTCAGTAATGCCTCGTAACAGTGGGCTTCCAGGTCGAGCGTGGAAGAATGTTTCAACTGCCAGATCTGGTCGCGTCGAAGGATAAATCTTGGCGAAAGCTGGTCGCAAACTTGTAATGACAAATTTGGAACGTACTTCATAGGTGACGCAAACAGGACACGTGGAGCTTATCTGTAAATTGAAGAAATTATTAGTCGTCAGTCGATTTTGGAGTAGATTCTGCACTTGTTGCAAGATTGACGAAATAAAAATCTCTTGTAAATGAAGATTTTTTAAATTAAATTATTGGTTTCGCAAAAGGCTTTAATTTATTTCGCCTTATAGTGTAGTTGCAGCAGCTAACGCGATTTGATACTTTTTCTGCTGCAACTCATACAAGTAAACGATGATTAGGATGATTTTTTCTTTTGAGGATGGAACCATGAGATATATTATTAACATTGTTAATAATACAAAATATACTTGTTTTCTATAGGAAAAAAATCGTAGATTTGTAATCGTAATAATTCAAAATATCTATTAATACTTACGTTAGCAAAGACGAACCATACGGACTCTCCTCTAGATCCGTAATGCAAATCAGCGAAAGTAGCGCCATCTAACACCACAGGGTTTACTGAATGCAATTCATAGCCCGAGAACAGAGACGATTCTAAGCGAAGGATTCCTGAACGTTCTTTACCCTTCCATCTGTAATTTAAAAACATGAAATTATTAATGATTTGTTAGTGAAGTTCTGATTTCAAGTTAGAAGACGAGTATATTTTGGAAAGTATAGTTTTTGAGCTGTAGTTTCAAAATGCGAACTTACTTGAAACAAGTTTTAATGATCAGCGTAGGTAGATTTCCTTGCAAATCCTCTATGCTACTCCTTTCAGGCCGAATTTCTTCAATGATGGCAGCTTGAATGTTCAACAATGCGTTCTCAGGTTTTGGTGTGTATGTTGAATATGTTATTGTTCCCTGCAAGATTAGGTTAAAATTTGAATTAGTAGTTAAATCTTTTAAAAGAAATTCGTGTTATTTACTTCACTTATAGCTCAAGAACGGCTGAATATATTTAGCTGTAAATTGGCACGGAGGTAGTTTAGAGCCAGGAGAAGGGCTAAGGGGAATAGGATAGGATAGAGTAGGTAGTGTAGGTTAGGTAGAGTAGGGTAGGTAGAGTATGGTAGGTAGAGTAGGGTAGGTAGAGTAGGGTAAGTAGAGTAGGGTAGGTAGAGTAAGGTAGGTAGAGTAGGGTAGGTACGGTAGGTAAAGAAGGGTAGGTACTCAAATGACGGGAGAGCTAGTTATTTATATTCTTATTAAACACCAAAAGCTTTTTCCAATTTATGACTTAAAAACTTCTTAATTTAAGTTTTCTCATGATATTTACCTGAACAGTAGCACATCCAGCACCAGTAGCGTACACAAACACTTTTGTGGGTAAACCTGGCAGTTGTAGAGGACGAGGTGGCGTACGTGCGCGGAGTTCCAAGGTGTCTGTCAATTCCATGCCAGCTGTTGCTAGCGATACCGTGAGAGCTCGATGTCTGTAAGAAATGCGTTGTAAGTAAAGTAGATCTAAGATAAAAGATTAGAATATCTTAAGAAACGCAATTTTTTTCCAATTTTGATTATGTTTGAATTTAAGCTTTTTATTTTGTAATTGGTTAGTGATCTGTGTTTCACTGTTCATTTTACCTTTAAGTTGATCAAAACTGATGACCGTTAAGGACTCGTGTCACGTAAAATGTCGCATTGAAATTCTTATTAGTTTTACGAGGGCTACAACAAATTTATAGTACCTGTCATGAGCTAATGCGGCATATTGCGCAGCAGCTTTAGTAGCACTGTAGGCCAGGCTGGGGTGCCTCTGCAGTGTAGAAGCGCGGTAGTAAAGGAACCTTGCTGCCGCTTCACCTTCAGCTAGGGCACCGCGAGCACACGCAGCTAGCAATACTCGCACCCCAGCTACATATTGCTCCATTGTTACGGCTTCTGCAATAGTAACATTTCATTTTAGGTACAGACCTTTGATCTCAACTATCACAGGTTCTTATAAATCAGATTACTGCACAATCACAGATCAGAAGACTGTACAAATTAAAGTATGTTCTTTTGTTTTTTTTTGTGCTGGGGGACTCTATCTCTTGTTTACTATTTCTTGTCTATAAGACTCACTACTTTTTATGAAATTTGATAAAAATAATAAATCTAATTTTATAATTTATCAACACAATGAAAAGTTTCAAACTGCAATTTTATTAGTATCTTTACCATATGACGTCGTTTTGATATTTCTAGAAGTTTCCTCAAGTAACCAGTCAGCAGCATCCTTTCTCGGTGCTGGCCATCCGAACTCGCCTTCTTCTGTTGTTGATGCATTCCTTAGAATCACCAACGCTTCTGGTACTATTGGACTCCTAAAATGATGTGAGATCATTATTTATTAACTTTTAGACTAGCGATATAAATGTAATTTTTCGTAGTAAGTTATTATCATTTTTGACAACATTGTACCTCTTAACGTTTCATTTGCTTAAAACATTTTATACTTAATTCCTTACCTAGCTAGAACCAGAGCTAAGACAGTAGCAGCAAGAGCAGCTGGAGAAGTTAAATTGTGCAAGTTATGTTCCAAATAATTCTGAGATTTCTTCGCAACGTCAGCGTCAACCTGAAAACGACGATTTATTAGAAAGGATCACTTATGTATACTAATACAAATATACTTAATTCATTCAAATTATTGAACATCACTTTATATTGGTTTTCTTACCTGATTCTCAACTCCAACTTCAAGCAAAGCAACCAAAGTCTCAGCAGTCACTTCAACTCTTCTTTCCCAATCGATTTCTTCTTGAGTCATGTTCCCATCCTTATCGTAATAATAATATTCATTAACGTCTACTTCTTTTGCTGTACCATTAGACTTTGTTATATCTACTGGATAATAATCCACTTCTTTATCAGCTGCCAGAGGTGTGAAGGATCCATCTGCGTTCTGTCGCTTTTGTATCCATTTCTTTATGTTTTGAAGCAGTTCTGGGTCAATCGGGTAGTAAGATTGGATCTTCGTCAATATTTCCAATATCTTTATTGTTGAAAGGTGACTGCTCATTCCAGGATGGTCGCTGAAGGAATTGTCGCTTTTCCGGAAGGATAGTAAAACTTGAACCTGTAATAAAAAGTGTTCCATTTAGACCTTTTATAAAATCTTTATTTATTTAACAATATTTAGTTGATTTTGGATCTTTTAGTTGATCAAAAATCAAATTAGAACATTTAAAAATTACCTGTTCAGGCAGTTTTTTTAAGATTCGTTCCCTTTCAGCATCGTCAACCAAATGTGGTATATGTTCCAAGGCCAGTAAAGGTGCTAAACTGGCAGAAGCTGCTGACAGTTGCGAGTCTCTCCAAACTTCAGCCCATTGATCTGTAGAGTCCGTTTGAAGACTATACAGGGGAAGATGAAGACCTCCAGATACTAGTAGAGTTCCACTTGCAGATCCTGGGACGACACCATGTGGTAGACCGAGTTCCAGGACTTGAGAGAATCCTGCTTCTTCGTTAAAGTTCCAAATTCTGCAATTCGCAAAAGTAATCAGAATTAGATATGCGCCTTTTTTAGTTTTAGTTTTTTACTTTTAGAATATTTTTTGGATACTACTTTAGATTTTATAATTACGTAAACTAAGTTGCATGCATGCATGCATGTGAAAACTAAAACTTCATACGACAAGGATTAAAGTTCTATTTCGAGTTTGTGTTCCTAAATTCGATTAGCAACTTATACCGAAACACTCACCTAAAATCAGCCTTATCTCCCCAAAGTGCACTGAAGCCGACAAACTTGATTCTCATGTCAGGAGCAAGAGGCCAGACGAGGAGTCGTCTTTCGGAAGGTGAGGCTCCTCGGCCTACGGATAACCTGCCTCCCTCCCACCAGACCCACCAGGCGCACCAAGAATCAGCTCCCGAACAGTCCTCATCACTCTCCGTTTGTTCAGCACTAGCCAGATGGACATCGTACCCTGAAACGGAGTTAGAACATAGGTGTGCTTATTGTGTCTTACTCATAATCGATTATCGTTATACTTTTGAAAGTTTTTACATATTACTGTCATAGTAATAAACGGTTTTATTCTGAGTTTTAATTTTAGATACTTCTTATGAGCCTTAAAAACTTTGGAAATGACTTCATTATTATTGAATGAATCGATTTTAAATTGGATGAAATTATTTGACTACGCAATGGCACCACTGTTGCACGCTGGACTGCATGCCAGTTCAGTTGTGAAATAAAAGTAGTACAGCTTTACCCAGTTTATTCACGTGAGTAAGGCGTTATTTTCTATAATAAAATGGATTGAATAAGTTACAAAATAAAATATTACATTTTTAAAAAAAAACTCACCATGTTTTCCTTTAGCAATCCAAACTCTTGTTCTTTCAAACACGACTCTATACATGTCATCTGAAGGTTCTCGTATTGATGACAATGCCACGTGAGCTGCTCCTTGAGATCGCAGTTCCAGTACCAACCCTGCTCGATTTCGAGGGGCAGCTACCCATTGCCACTCCCAAGATCCTCGAGAAGACACTGCCAGATGTTCTGGAAGAAGAATACGATATATTAAGAGGAGTGCGTAACAATGCTCAATAATTGGAGTAAATAGCCCTTAACTTGAGGCCCGCTTAATATTGACTATATCTATGCTATTTTCTATGATATCATTATGTAGACAATTAGTAGGTAGACGAGCAAGTTGATCGTCCTATAATAAGCTATCGGCGCTGCCCATTTACAAACGAAACTCCATAGGTGTTATTTATTATCTTTTCGGCTTACTCACGTAATAATTTGTATTGGAGGTAGTGAAGAAAGAGTATTGGTCTCTAGTGACCTCATTGATACGGTGAAATACGCCAACGGTTGTTTCACAACGGTTTCCCATGTTGTCGTGGTGAAGCGGTGAAGCGTGCCTAAACATGGCTCTCCCATACTATTTATTTTCTTGCCAATATCAGATTAGTTGGTCAACTACTTCTTCCACTTATTACTCAATAGAGTGACAAATCATTTACCGTTAGCACAGAAGTAGGCGCTCTGGGTGTCAGTCCGGTGTAGACCTTCAGGCAGCACCAACACGCTGGCTGACCTGATGACGGAGCCGACGAGAGTCTCGTTGTTGAAGGATGTGTAGGACACGGAGCAGTTGTCCGCACTATAGCCGGTCACTTCCACTGAAAGATTTAAAAAATTATTCTGATTATTACATGGCAGCTGGTAACTGTATCTAAATCATTCTATTCCAATAATTTCGTTACTTTTCAAAAATTAGGTGTAGGTATAATTTAATCGCTAAATTTGCTGCTTAGTGCAAAATTTCTTTGTTATTGTCGGGAGCAGCTTCCCGTTATTAGTGATAATGACAATCCATTATCTTTGAAATTGTACAAACATGTTCCATATGTCGGAGAGTCTAGATCTGATGGTAAGTAGATATCACTGTACTCAAGTGATGGTAACAATGACACTTGATTACAATTTTTAAATCTTTTGCGGCTATTAGGTACTTTTACATTGTGTCAACGGACAACCGTTAACCAACCTCTTCCGATTGGCACTCGTCACCCATCTTCTTTATAAGCAATCCCGGTATTGATACAAGTTCTCTAAAGTTACCTTACAGATGATACAAAAAATAACGATGCACAATCAACCGCTATAATGGTTTAAAAGTTACCTAATTCTTAGGAAATAATTCCCACGTCCCGTTCGCGAATGTATTGTTAAGGTAGGTATCACAACAAACACCAAAAATGTAGTTGTAGTATTTGAAAAATATGAAATATAAAATGTTTTCGAATAGCGTGACAAGATAAAAATGCAGTTTCAATAGACACAATTTTCAATGCACACCTTTTCTTGAGTTCAACCGTGTTGTAGGTTATGTGCGACAAAATAAAATACTCACAGATGTAAAATAAGTTTGTTCGACTTGTTTTAAATGAACCTATATTATAGAATTTATTCCTAAAAATATGACAAGGACTGTGTTAAGTTACGATGAAATTTTTTTATGGTACCTTATAGGTCGACAAACCAGCTGACGGATTACCTGATGGTAAGCAATCAGCGCCACCCACGGACACCTGCAACTCCAAAGGAGTTACAAGTGCATTGCCGGCCTTTAAGGGATAAGGGTTTGAGATATTTAAGGATTGGCAAGGGATGGGCGGAAGGGGAAGGCAGAACCTCACTCACATGGCGAAACACAACGCTGTGGTTGTTTCACGCCGGTTTTCTGTGAGGCCGGGGTATTGGCCGACAAATTCGTGCTTGCTTTAATTCCGAAACTTGGCTTTGCCACACTTAAATGCTCTGGTTAGCTGTTTAATATATTATATGATATACAATGAAGTACCTACTTAAAGAGTACATAAAAATCATAAGTATATATAGATACTTAAACATTATTATATTCCAATACATTACCGTGGTCTCAAATAAGTATAAAACTTGATTATAAAGACATGATCATCTCCGAAATTTCCAGGATTTATATCATCGACGTGTCTTAATAAATCAGGGTAATAATAATTTTGCAAAACATAAAATAATTTTATCTCTGTAGTTCCGTTGAATCTCGTTCACGACATAGCGTTTTTATATCAATTTTTTATTACTATGACCGTAAGAGAAAATTTTGGTGCAAGATGAAAGCAATAGCGGTCCGAGATCAGCGATATTTTTTTGTTTTATTTAATAATAAGTAGTGCAAATATAAGTGTTTTGTTGTTCATATATTTTCTTGTTAATATCCTAATTCACCAATATTAATTTAGAATATTTGTTTTATACATTTTCTGAATTTTATGGTCTGATTTTATGTTTGTTTTCTTGAAGTTATATGTTTATTACGAATAACTTTAATGAAACATCAATACATGTACCCCATAACAATAACTCACTGTACTAAAGTACATTGACATACCTATATAACAACTGATACTCAATTAATATTTGCCATTTTTTTTAAGTTTTAAAATAACTTTACTATTATAATAATTATTTTATAGTATTTGTCGAATGTATATAAATATGTATAACTAGCGGCCAGCCCCGGCATTGCACGGATGCAATACTGATCCTAAATTTATTCACTATTTACTGGATGTATAATAAACCTACCCCTTCAATCACACAATCAATTTAAAAAATCGTACCAAAATCCATCGCGTACTTTAAAACATTTATCATATGTATCTATATAGGGACAGAGAAAGCGACTTTGTTTTATACTGTCTTTAATATAAAATTGATTCTTAATCCTATAACTTAAACCACAACCCACGATCACACGTTCCCCGTAGCATACAATCGTATTGCAAAGGTAATAGAACCTGCTACGTTTATTGCTAGCACAGACATAGAAAATACTCGGCAAGGAATTGAAATACAATGAGTATCATTTTATTGTGGCGGGATTGAAGCTAAACGTGGCATGAATGCCACTTCAGATAGCTAACTGTGAACGAAATATTGATTTTCATGTCGACTTTTAAGGGTCTCTGCAGTTGTGAGTGTTTTAAATGATAACGCTTTACTTTATTGTTGAAAATGAGGTTATCGATAAAAATAATGTTTATTCTTTCATTGTTCTCCGAAATAGTTATTTTATGTAGATTAATTTTAGGTATCTATCAGCTATCGTAAGGTTGGTAAAAAGTTTGGCAAAAATGATTATTAGATATTGGCGAATTCTTTAGATATGTATGTACGTTTTTGAATTTGGCTCATTGTCGAGTGCTTTGAAGTAAATGTTATGTTCAAGTAAGTAAGAAGAACTAACTACACTTCTGTTGACGACTTACATACCTATCTCCCTACCTTTAGCATGATATTTTATGTCATTATACCAACTATTATCTATTGGTATATTGTAACACCTTTTATGTAACTTTGAACACTTTACAGATTTTGTACATTCATTAACTGCTTTTCGGGTTTTCATTCCTATAGGATATTTTCGTATTATTCTGTTTTAAAACAGTTACTCGCGATTTTATATTTGTACGTACGGGAACTTTAAGTTCCGTTTTCCTATCTCTCTAAAATCTTTGTTGAAATTGTTTCAAATTGTACTTATATTTACCAAATTTGATTAAACTCGGTTCAGCAGTTTCCATTCTTTTTGACTATTAATTTGTTTTGGATACCTCCTCTGCATATACGCTCAATGGAACCATACGTTGTCGTTTTGATCAATCCTATTATTAATCATCAAAATATCATAAGCCATAACTAGACTCTCTATCGTATCAATTGCTAATTAAGTCCAACATGCAACGTCGAGTCCTATATAAATGTTTGTAAAACAAACAATAACAATAAGATTGTCTTACTAATCGTGCGATTTGAATACACAAATTAATGTATCATCAGTGGAAAGAGATTTAGATTGTGTTTTGAAATTAGAACCAGTTAGGTTGAATTGCGGCTAAATTTTGACCTGGGTTAAGTGCTTGAATAAATTGTCGAGGACGTTAAGAGGTGTTTTAGTTAGTGAATGAAAGGATTTAGATTACCTATTCAAATCCTTTTGGTAGCTGTAATGGGTGGTTAGTAGCGTAAAATAAATGTAAATTAAAAATCTTTGATAAAAGACAAATTGGGGTCTGTTTTCAAATGGATTCTTTTGTATAACGCATTTGCGCTATAGTTTTTATAAAAGGGTAAATAAAATGAGGAGATATTTTAAATCTAACTTTAATTGTAATTTGTTTTCGTTTTCGTTTTCGGATATGGCTGTCAATTTTAAATCTGGAAAATCCAAAGACTAAACAGGTTCTAAATAGGAATAGAATTCTTTTAAAATAAAATCTATATCGGAAAATTCCACAAAGAAATGCCGCGACCTTAACGATTCTATTTTTAGAAAAATATTTAAATCTCTATTTGACATTTCTATTTCTCTGAAATAATTCCTGCTAAGTAGTACACATAATAGCGATTCTCAATAAATTGTATCTATAAATAAATAACGAAAAAGAAATCATTTCTCCACCAGTCGAGGCAAATATATAAATTTTGGAATCAGGCACTTCAACAACCTCTTTGCACTTCAATAAACAAGATTCTGACAGACATCTTTTGTTTTTTATGTAATAGGTCGGCAAACGGGCAGACGGATTACCTGATGGTAAGCAATCAGCGCCGCCCATGGAAACCCGCAACGGAGAAGTTACGAGTGCGTTGCCGACCTTTAAGGGATTAGGGATTTGGAGATTTAGGAACTGGGGAGGGATTGGAAAGGGGAAGGATTGGGCCTCCGGTAACCTCACTCACACGGCGAAACACAACACTGTGGTTGTTTCACGCCGGTTTTCTGTGAGGCCGTGGTATTACTCCGGTCGAGCCGACCCATTCGTGCCGAAGCATGGCTCTCCCACACTTATCATGGCTCTCCCACACTTACTAACAAATATGCATAGATACAACTATGTATATATATATTTCTTCATCCGTATTAATTTTCAACTAAAACTTGGTCCAACTTTGCGATCAACGCTCATAAATTCGGGATGTCTTTAATTTCACAATTACGTAAGATTCTTAAACCGGAATTCGCTTCCACAACTTCATTAAAATATTTTGCTCAACAGATTTCTTCGGCGAAGGTTTTGGAATAAATTTCTGGTAGAATATTCGCGTTCTTAGTCATTAATTAAGTATTCGTTGTAGCTATTAATAAATCTTAGAATTGACAGGAGCTGACGCTGATTAGGTTTTTGGTTTTCATCTGAGAAGGATGGATGTTGTGGTGGATTTAACAATTAACGGTGAAGAGGAGATTTAATGAATTAGTCGAGAAGTTTTCCTTAATGAGATTTTATACGGCTTCATTATTTGTAATTTGTGAAACGATAGCTAAGTCATTTTTGAAAATAATTCTTTTATAATTGTTGGCGATTTTTGTACAAGGCTACAACATCTTTCTAACCCTACTTTAATACTATAAATGTGAAGGATGTATGTTTGTTATCGTTTCACGCAAAAACGGCTGAACCGATTTGGTTGAAATTTTGTTTGTAGATAAGTGATACCTTAATATAACACATGAGGTGTTTTATATCAATATACCATGTCAGTGATACCGAGAGTGGAAGCGAGTATAAAATAAAACCTCACAAAAATATTACTCTTTTGTTTTCAAGTCTAACACTATGGTAAGGAAGTTTGAAGAAAAGAGTATTTTCTCAAAAAACCTGTTTAGTTAGTTAGTTACCTGTAATATTCTTTCGTCCAGGCGTATTCACTGCCACTCTGACCACCAGTTGCGTTCCACCTCGAGGTCCGAGCCGAAGGCGTTCTGTCACGTACAATGCTCCGGTGCTTGCAAATGCCGCACCAGCGCTAAGTGCCAAAAGCGCAGTGACCTAAGAAACAGAAAATTAAGAATTATATAAAAAAACGATAACAAGTTATTTATAAATTTGAGCTGTAGATAGTAATATGAACTCTATATTCGTGATAAAGAGGGTCGTGTTTTCAGTAACCGATTTTTCAGTAATAAGCAGTTATAATAAAATTGATTTTTGGGTTCACAATAACACAAATGTTTTATGTATTTTTTTTTCTAATCGTGAAGAACCAATTGTAATATGAATTGGTTGTAGATCTTGGTTACTTGACTGTAACGGCACAGTACACAGTCGGGCAGCTCCCTGAACTAGAGTTATATTCTCAATCAATGGTCGGCAGTATGTCGACCATGGTATTTATAGTAGACAATGACAGTTTTAGTATTTTACTAATTAGAGATGTTACAACACCAATAACGCTACATAATTTTGCCATAAAAGACTTTAAAAGCAAGTTAATCAAGTTTGAACAAGATAACTAGATAGAAGTTCTATGGTATGAGCTTTAACAAAGTGCTTTAGCACTTAAACTAATTACTCTTTCTCCAAAGTCGTTATCATCTGGAAACATGCCCGGAGGACTGGCAGCATTAGCATTTTGTAAAACAATGCCAAAATCTTTAAAGCTGATGTGAACAGATAACATTTTGCGATTAACCATTTTGTTGTGTCGTAAAAACCGAATAAGTGAATGCACAGGTATCTGAAAATCTTGAACCTTTCTTTTCAAAGGGGAGAGTCATCAACTGACTTCTGGTCGGGGTTTGTTTGTCTTCTGGCTGACTAAAAACCACCTCGTTCCTTCTCCTGCTTCTGGCCAGGATTCATTATTGCGCTTGCTCACAACAAGCCTATACTGTAGATAAGTAAGTACTGAATTTTGTATACAATAATAGGGCTGAAACCTTCTGTTTGGAAAAAAACCCTAATTATAAAATAAAGATTTAAAAAAAAACAAGCCTGTACTGTAGAAGGCTTTTTAAGACCTTGGGGTTGAAGTTACAAGAATTGGGCTTCTTTTTGATAAACCCATTAGTGCAACTAATACATACGTTAAGTGAGCAAAGAGAGGTTAGTTCAGTACAAAAATCATTCTTAGGAAAATGCTTCAGTTAAAGTAGCAATGAATTAAAAAAAGGTTATTTTACATCATTACTAGATTAATCAAATGACGTTAACATTTTCTAGTGTTGCGATGCCAATTCAAAATAAAAACAGTTTCATTTTCCAAAGAGTTTTTCAATCAAAACAAAATTTAAGTAACAATGAAAGGACCACATAACACTATACGCATTTTAACGTCCCACTCAAGTTCGCACGTTCCAATAACGACAAAAGAATAACAAAGCTAAAATGAAATAGGAAAAGCAATAATTCTATGTTTTTCTTCCATCGAGAAGTAGAGGAGTGTTATATTTTCGCAATAATCGATATAATATTAGCTCAAATGGAATTTCTCGAGGTGTCTCCTCCTAGAGTCGTCCCGGAGGTGCAAAGTCAATAGCGACTAGCGCTTTGTTATTAAAACGGTATCCACAAGTTTAAGTTTTAGGAGAATTGTCTCGATGTGTTACGAATATATTTTTTAACGTTTGTGTAATTTTCTACAATACGGTAGTTTTCAACTACCTAGCCAAATTCAACACTTTTATCGAAATGTCAAAAACGATACTTTTCTATGAAATTTATATGAAATTCCAAATTATTAGGTCATAGTATTTTTGCGTCAAATACCTTACTTAGTTCTTAAAACGTAGCTAAAAAATATCAAAATTTTATTATTTCGACAATCAATGAATAAAGGTATAGTTATTTTTCATTATTTTATTGTATTGAGACGTCGAATTAATTTATTTTTGATCTAGGAAACTACCCAATTCAGACTTACTTACAGACCCCGAATTCATGAATCAATATTATTAAATACATACTTTCAAACAACGATAATTCAGAGCAACTACAAGGAACAGAGTAAAATTAATTTACACAGCATTTTGAAAAACAATATTATTGAAGGATTGTGAAACAAAACGTAATCAGATCTTGATTTAATTAATTGCGGCGTCAGTAATGAAGTTGTAATATCCAATTCATTTTGTTAGACCGCATTTTATTCCATGTTTTTTTTAATAAACGTAAATGACAAAGGGTAGCGCCTCGCCATCATTTAATATTATTTAATATGTGTACTTATGAAACATTTCCGTATTACTTGTAGGTATAACATTGTGTATGTGCAATTGTGCATATACAATATATGTATGTGTAGAGTATGCATGTATGTATAGTTCAGTGTATTATGTATGTTTTTATATGGATGTCTGGTATATTTAGTAGAACTTGCTTGCTTGTCGCACCTGCCACTAAATTATCTCTACATCACCCAAAGGTTGACTGGTAGAGAAAGCTTATTGTATTAAGTCCGCCTTTGTACAGTGTTTTGTGCATGAAGTTTTAAATAAATAAATAACATATTATGGACTTTTAATACACCACCAGATAATTTAATAGACCACCATACATCCAACAGATCCTTGGATCTTTAATATTGTTATAGTAACGCATTTGAAAACTAAGTAATATGTATTCGTCAGTTTTCTAATATTGATGAAATTCTATATTCAGTATAAGCCGTGATGGACCAGAGGTCAATGATTCTCATGCATGTGGAAATCTGACCAAGACAAATGTGATTCTTTCATTATTTAGACAGTACGAAACTATTCAGGAAAACATAATCAATTTTTAATTATGATTTAGAAGTCACCTATCCGCCTTGAGTAAGCGTGATGATTAATGCTCAAATCTTCTCTAGGTAGAGAGAAGACCCCGTACTCAGAAGAAGGCAAAGGCTGATGTTTTGATACGATACATTATCTTGATTAATATTTTTTTTACACTATTTCACATTACTGTTATGCAATACTAATGTAGGGAATATCAATAACAAGATAAATTTAGACGACCATTTTCTATAAAAAGAAGTTCGAAAACGAATACTTTCCTAGCATCTTTAAAACGCATGGCCACTCTAAAGTATACCCATCAGTCTCGAAGTGTGATTTGTAGTGTTGATTCGTCAGATATTTGGGCCAATAGAGGTGGGATAAAGGGGTGGGAAGGGGTCGTAGAGGGGTGCACAATTATCCCCGAACGGATATCTCCCCCAAATAGTACAAGGTATTTACCTTATCTTGTAGCGAGAATATTTTAATTTAAGAGTCCCGCCTGTGATTTATCGTTCAATTTAAGTGTTTCGAGTATACCTTTGAATGTTGCTTCGTTTGTTATAATTGCATGAATTCTAATGAATTCGTTTACGTTATATTTACAAAGGGCTTTATGGAAAATTTTCTGCGTTTTTTCCTCTTCAATTTTACATATTTTTCGTAATTGTTTGTTTGTTTTGTTTTTAGGTTTATATTCATTGTTATCAGGCTATAAGGGCTGTTAAGCAAAGGTTCACATGAGAGAGGTTTGACTTATCGATTGCAAGGCGGATTAGCGATTTCAAACTTATAACTAAGAATTATAAGTTCTGATTTCCTATTAATACTTGCCAGGTTTCAAAAGCGCGTCCTCGTGAGAGGATTATGAGATGGGTTTGCTTTAACTTCGTCGTCACTACGACAATATTTATTTAAAACACCTTTTGTCTATTCAATATTCAATTTTGAATGTTGTTTGTACTACTTATAGTTTTACTTTTTTATGTATAAAATAGACAAGGTTGTGAAGAAAATGAAAAGTGTAACGATATAAAAAGTAAAATTAACGTTTTAACTATATTACTAATAAAAGATTTACCAAAAACTGTAGTGGTTCAAATCATTTATCTTACGGGACATAAGATTTGTATTCATGACAACAATTAACCGAAATCTAGAATCTGTAACAGTACTAGCAAGCCATCAAATGAAAACTACCAACCATTTGTATGATATGGAGCCATAAAAACCATTGTTCACTCGATAAACCCTATCGTACCCAAACTAAGCGATGGCCACATGTGATACCAATTTGTTTGCGATCGGCGTCGCTCATCGAATCCCGATTAGGGATTCCGTGGATGATCCCAGCGATTCAGACGCGAATCCCGGCAAATGGAGCGATTAGGCAATCTACCCGCTTAAAGCGCTTCAAACTCAAATCAGCGTGTGGGAGCATCGATGTATGGGGACAATGTTTGAAAAGCGAATGCTTCAGTGTCTTAGAATTAAGGTTTGGTTAGTATTATTTGAATTTGAAAATTAATGTTGAGAATAAATACAAACAGTATAGGGGACCAATTCCCCATCGTAGAAGAAAACGATTTTTTGTACGTTATGCGTAGTCATTTTGTTTAATAATATATATTTCCAATTTATTGGGACATTAGGTGGTTCTCTTACGATACATAAAATAATCATCATTCAATTAATTCTAAGTTACGTAAATCCGAACAATAAAAGACAATAAGCATTATTACTCATCTTCAATTGACGAAAACGAAGGACTGTTTCAATTATAAAACTAAGCATATTGCTCGAAAACGGAGCGTTCTGTATGTATAATACCTACCAGTAGATTGGAATTAATTCTAAAGCCACTTGCCTTGTTTCTATTGATAGGTTAGAAAGCTTAATAAGACTGGGAGTCGGATAATACCAATAATGTCGATTGGAGCTAAATACCAGGTAATTTACTTTGAACTTCATTGGAACTCAGGTTGCCTCGCTAGGAATGCCAATTGTAGGTTAATGTGTACTTAATTATATTGCATTAATAACAAGTAAATGAATTGTATCTTTGAGTATAGGGGAACGCCATGCTTGTTCTTACACGAAGGGGTATGCTGTAACCCTTGAGTTACTTTACATAGTGCAACTTTAGACAGGTTGGCATTTGAGATTTTTGAAAACAAAAAATCTAATAACACTTTTTTCTATCTTTAAGTACACACCAAGCCTCAGACTACATACGCCGAATTGTTTTTTTTATATCATATATCGGAATGGAATAAACTCCCAGAAAATGTGATAAAAGCACCCACAGTTAATTCTTTTAAAAACAGACTCGACAAAATCTCCAAATCCATTAATACGCACGCATCAGCTTTCTAAGCTGCTAGTGTGTTCAAGTATATAATAATAATAATAATAAACGAGCGGATGGATTACCTGATGGTAAGCAATCAGCGCCGCCAATAGACACCCGCTACAGAGGAGTTACGCGTGCGTTGCCGACCTTTAGGGATTTGAAGATTTGGGGATTGAGGGTGGGGAAGGATTGGGCCTCCGGTTGTCGCTGTAGTTGTTTCACGCCGGTTTTCTGTGAGTCTTTTTTTTTTTTTGTGAGGGGAAAATCATCAAATGACTTCTCCCGCCCAGGGCCGGGCAGGAGGGAGTGTCAGACTCTTACTGACTAAAAACCCCCCTGTTCCTTCTCCTGCTCTGTGCCGAGGTCGCGGTACCTCATTGCGAATCTCGCAATGAGGTTTTCTGTGAGGCTGCGGTACCGGTCGAGCCGACCCATTCGTGCCGAAGCATAGCTCTCTCACACTTATCCATATCCACATTTTCTACTAGTGTAGAAAATTGTATGCATACTGACAAGAGTTTCAATCGAACGTTCTAAAATTGTAAACCATTGAATATTATCAGGACTCATAAAAAGTTCATATTAGAAATGGAGAGGTATGAAAAAAATTAGAAGTGCATTCAATGATTAAGTATTTATTGATGGATTTTATACATTTCCCGAGAATGATAAATGATTTTACCGCGGCAAATGATTCTTTTATGCCCGGTTCCTATATATAACGAATCGTCATTGTATACGCATTACTATCCGTTTTTCAACTACCGAATACGAATTGTAGATACCGTTCCTATAATCATGTTCTTTACGAACGTCCGTTAGTCATTGAAATACCGAGTCCTCTTCATTGACAGATGAGCGTTTCTTTATAAGTAAAATTGAAATTAAAGATAACACAAAATTCAAGATAAAATAAGTCGGATTTACATACAAATTATTCTTTTAGTTTTATTAACTAAAACTATGACATCGCAGGCATCTGCGTGATCATTTTTCCCTTACCAAACAAATTGAATGCAGCTAATACCATAGAAACGGAACGTTGTAATAGTCAAGAGCGTTGGCATTGACGTTTGACATCCGTTAAACAAATATATATTTTCAAATAATCAATCTCGATTCATCTACAATTTATAATTTACTGATAACAAGATACGTGTTTGTTATTGCCTACGACATCGAAAGAAGTTGACTTATATTTAGAAGTTATTGTTTGAAATGGATATTGTGCCAACAAAGTGGAAAACACATGTATATATGGAATTACCTCTATGTCTAAGCTTCTGCAAAGCAAAGGTAAAAATAATTCTATATTAACAGTGTTTATGTGTCTCCCATACAAAGGTCCAATTTCTAATTTTGTAATAAGTAGAAATATAATTGCATAATTATTATGTGACTTATACATACATATGTAGTTGGACACCTTTTGTCATTTCATTGTGTATGGAATTACTGTAACATTAAAACATGTGCTAATGACCTTTCTTTATTACAGCCAAAGAAATTAAAATGAACCAGGTGACGGACGGCTCCAATGTTATTTGCCAATTGCAAGATACTATGATAAAACGACAGAAAACTCTGTCATTAAGCTTAAAATATTGAAATAGGAGCCAATAAGGAAAATATTGATTGTAATAATAATATTTAGTTTGTAGTTTGAATAAATGTCGTTTTTTTATTTAAATGGTATGGAGGCATTGAAATGGTTTGGTTTTTGGTTTTTTTGTGCTATTTAGGATGTTTCGAACAGTTGTAAAATAAAACATTTATGTTTTTTTCGTTTTATTATTTTTCATAACATTTATAAGAGAACTAATATTTATCAGTTCATTACTGCTGTTTATCTTGATATCATCATACATTAGTGTAAACTGAAAAATATAAAAACCTTTGAAGTAACGACAATAAACAAAAAAGGAGAAGGTTCCTTCTTCTTGTTGTACATGTACTACCTACTAATACATCATTGGATGATAATGTGGTTACATGGATAAATATTCTGCAATCATTGTGTATCTTTCCGTAGAATTTTTCATTTTATCAACATTACTTGTCACGAAGAACAAATGTTATGGAGCACTTCTGTAACTATTAGGTATAACAGCATGAACTCGTAAGAGCCACCAAAGGAAATCGCGTTTTCACACTTCGAAACATCTAAAACCAAATAAGTTTGTAATTTATTTTCTTGCTGCAGATAATTAATTAAATTATAAAGTAACTGCTCAGATGATTATTTATCGAGTCGATATCTTACTTGGTATTCGTAAGAATCTAGCAACGCTAAATAAGTACATATAATCCACTCCTTCTCTATTATATTTTGTAACCTCTATTATTATCTTCTTCTATCTTACTTAATATTCGTAAGAATCCAGCAACGCTAAATAATCCACTCTTTCTCTATTGTATTTTGTTACCTCTATTATTATCTTCTTCTGAATCAGTTTTACTGGAGTTTGATATAATATCAAATGCTTCTTTATCACTATCTAAACTGGACATTTTAAGATTTAAAAGCGAAATCAGTGAACTTCCTTTAAAAATTCTACTCTAACCGACCGACATCGGCACGAAACCAAATGACATTACGAATAGTCATCTTGACCGTCTACCGACGGTTAAAATATTTATAGGAACACCATAGACTGTCATCTCCATACAATACGCTTACCGATACCCTCCCATCCGTTAGTTGCAAGCCGTCAGTAAGTTGCACGACGAGACGTTGTTTATAGGAACGGTTTTAGCTTACGAGCCGTATATAAAACTACTATTCGTAACTAAAACGGATCGTTTGTCAATTATAGGAACCGGGCGTTAGCCGATGATATTCAATTACAAGTCAATTTTACAAATAGCATTTGCATTGCATGCATTTTATTCAGTTGTTGCACGGCGTGCATGTATGCATAAAACACGGGGTTTCTTCGTACAACTTTTTTGATATATGAGAAACAAGGGTCATGCTTCAGCACGATACGTCAGTTCGATTGGACTGATACTACGGTTTCACAGAAAACTGGCGTGTAACAACAACAGGAGTCCCAATCTTTTCTCTCCCGCAATCCCTAAATCTCCTACACCCAAATCCCCAGAAGAGCGGGAACGCACTAGTAACTCCTCTGGTATCCACAATCGGCGCCAATAGCTTACCATCAGGTAATCTGTCTGCTCGTTTTTTGCCCCATTACATAAAAAAAAACAATCAAGAAGATTTCTCGACGACTGCCTCGTCAAGGTAGTTTATGTAAAGTATAATTAAAATAAATTGGCTTTTCTCTACCTAACCCTTGTATTACCTAAGGCTATACACATTTAGTCATGTTTACGTAATGTAACATTGATGAAGAATGGAAGACGAGGGTAAGGGAGCAATTCTGGGCTCAAATAAAAAGAGAAATTAAAGTTTTCTATTAGGTACTCCTTAGTAATAGAAAACGATAATTTCTCTCTGCTCCTCAAGATCTGGATAGCTATACTATGTATCAGATAAATTTAAATATAGAATGTTGTTTGTACGATCTATAGGTATATGCTGCATAACTTTATCGGTTACTTGTGTGAAATTGGTGAAATTACCTATGTATTTATAAAAATATATTTCACCAAACAAACAAATTAACATATCGGAATAATAGAAAAAAAAATTGACTGATTAATTTCAAAATTCTGATAAGTCTGGTGCATGATTTATTTCAAGAACCTATACATAGTTTAAAAATTAAATATTTATCCGTAATCCGTTAATATTACATTGGCTTTGAAAACGATTACTAGTTTCACAACTGTTACAATTAATTCACAACTGTTACTATTAAAATAAAATACGAAACACACCTAAAACAAAGTCGATTCAAATATGAGGATATTTGAATCATTTAAATGAAAAATTTAAAACAAAGTCGATTCAAATATGAGGATATTTGAATCGACTTTGTTTCCGCAAACAAACAAATCTACGGATATTTAAAATCCTTTAAACAAACATGACCTTTGTATAAATAATGGAATCCTTTTAAACATAATATTTGTTTAGGATACAACCATCGGATTTGTGATATTTTAATATTGTTTCCACTGTACCGATTTCCTTTTGATGTTAATATCATATCATTAATCATGCTCGCTCTTCCTCGAAAGAGTAAACAAGACTATATGACACATGTATAAGTAGTACGTAGACTTCGCTTCATAAACATGAATAGTACAACGAAACGAATGAGCCTGGAACTCACGACACAGGGAATCCTAGTGTGATTTTCAGGAATCAAAGCATTATTTGTATGATTCTTATATTCTTGTTATTAAAACACCTTTCTAATGGAAAACTAAGTAATTACATTTGCCTTCTCATTTTCAGAAAAAAAATTATGCCAGGCCAGCAGGCCACTGGAATTATCTCACGGCCTCAGAGAAAACGCGCTTGAAGAAACGTCTGCATTGTGTTTCGTTAATGTATAAGGTTACCAGGAGACCCAATGCTTCCCTTCCATCCTCGATCCCTAAATTCCCAATCATCAAATTCTTAACAACTAAGAAAATGCATATGCATGATTGCATAGGAGTGGAATTGCATTCTGCATCAAGCCTGGATTTTTGTCGCTGAATAAAAACTAAATATTTTTTTGTCATAGATTTGCGCAAAGTAACGCCTGATTCTATAAATTATAAGAAAAAGCCGACAAACCACACCGTTTACTTCCCTAATATTCAGGGAGTTTATGTGAGGCGCCGATTGTGCAAGGTGAAGGTGCTGCCGTCTTATCACGTGGCATGAAAAAAACCTGTGTTCTGTTGGACGCCACTCAATCAACAAACAGATATCGAACATGATAGTAACATAAGAACACATACAAATTATATTTGTAAATTGGTTCGTTTTTCTATTGATACAATACATGATCAAAGCTTTAGACAAAGATAAGTTAGAATTAGGGGACTGAAACTACAGTATAACAACAGTCTATATCTAATTACAGTTTCTTAAGAAAGTCAATTTTTCCTAAATCTATCTCCTTCTAATTTATCTAAATTAAGTCGTGTGAAACTGATGGACCTAATCCAATTGAACGCAAACCCTAGCTTAGCGGGATACGGCCTGTTCCGTATGAGTGCGTATTTACAATCGATTTAGCTGAACCCATCCAGCTATCGAATCAATTGGGTAAAACGAGTATATTTTTGCCAAAGTAAAATAAATTAAGTCCTTTTGTCTGTATAGCAAGCCGTGTAGAAAGAACTTCTTTCGACTGCTCTGGTATGAAAACAATCCCATACTTTTTTTTAAAGTATGCAGGAAGTGCGGGGTACTTTTCATCTCATTGTCATGATAAAGCTTCAAAACAGGATTGCCACATAGAAATATCTGCGGACTTGTGCTACTTCTGAAAACTTAGTATTCATAAAATACAAAAAAAAAATTTGCCTGTTGCAGTCACGGTTGTAGATTCTACAATTTTCCAGTCAAACATTCAAATAATGGGTCAATTAGAAACAAAAAGGTATATCCAAATCTTACTTTAGAAATAGAAAACACTATTCATAGGTACTTACATCCATGCAATTATTGATGTTGTTAGTTATCTTGACATCAACCTCCACTGTCTCTCCAACTTTCAGAGCTGGTGGTAGGGAGAAGTCCAGCTGGATTGGGCGGAAAACGTTGATCGTCCGAGGTGCAGAGAATCGAAGACCATGGTTTGAAAGGGATAGAGCCCAAAGGGACCAACGACCAGCTTCTGAGGGCGCTGAGATTGTCACGCCGTCCGTGGATAGCTGGTTTCTGTTGGAGAAAAATTTATTTAGTGGTATCTTATAATATTAGAACAATTCTTACCTACTTTGGCTTATGGTAACAGTATATGCTTCTGGGCAGTCTAAATATACCAAACTACGAGACACATATTTTTACATACACATTATTTTTTTATATTTCTATGAATCAACTCGTGACCTTGATGAGGTACTGTAAATTACTGACAAAGCAGGATATTTGGCGAGTTTTTTTCCAAAAATCTAGTAGTTAGTAGTTGTTGTCAATACAAAAAAAGTAAATAAACCAACTAATTTTAATTTCCTAACGCTGTGACGTAGTGTTCTGGGGTAAAAATGACTTTTTAGTGTAAGTCACTTTTACTTGTAAGTCACTTTTAGGTATGAGTAAAGGTTTGTGAGAATAGCGACGGAAATAAAAATGACTGACAATTAGAGAAAGACATGTTTAAGATTTATAATTGGGGGAAAATTACTATTGAATTACTTCGTTGTTCTCGCCAACAAGCGATATTTAGTGTAAGTTACTTTTACGAGTAAGACACTATTTCGTGCAAATCACTTTAAGGTGTATATTACTTTTACATGTAAGTCTTTTTTACGATTAAGCTACTTTTACAAGTCACTTTTACGTGCCAGTAAGTCACTTTTTGAACATATATAGGTACTTGATGTGAACAGAATAGATGATCGTGAATATTAATTTGCCGTCTATACATAAACAATACGTATAGAGTGCATCCAATTTCGTTCAAACCATGATGTTAGTAGAGGTATATCGTTAATTATTTCATACTGTAGCCTTGTTTACACGATGGAACAAAAGCTTTTCAATTTTGTGTTACGCTGAATTTATAACATGGATGTAAACTGGCCAGTGTAAGTTAATTAAACTGAATAATGAAATGATTTTATCGGAAAACAGTGTTGGAACTAATTTAATATCAAATACAAAGGTTTGATTTATGATTGATTGTTTAAAAACCTTTTTAGAGTGGGTCGTGTATTTAGTGTTGTGGTTTTGTACGTGGTCGCATGGTCTGTTTTAATTGATTCGTTCTGTTTGGTTTGATTGGTTTATGATTTATTGGGGTAAATGTGTTGATAATGTTTTATGTATCTAATTTTTGACTTTACAGTTGGTGTACCGGCTGGATAATCAGTTGCTATCGAATATATCGGATTCAATTCGCATAGGTAAGTACTTCTTACTTAATATTATAAATTCAAAAGTTTTTAAAAATGTATCGATGTATGTTAGTTATTCTTTTACACAAAAATGGTTGGACCAATTTGGTATGTAAATAGGTTGATTTACAAACAGTAAGAAACAGGCTACTTTCTATCATCATACCACGCCGGCGAAACCGTGGACGAAGTTAGTTTGGCATAATTCCGTATGTGTTCTACCAATCTACCAATTAATAATGACCGCACGGTTGGCGAGGTGGCTGGACAACTGGCTGCCGCGCAATGCGCCGCGGGTTCGATTTCCGCGTGGAACAACACTTTGTGTGATCCACGAATTGTTTTCCGGGTCTGGGTGTGATGTAAATGTGAAATTGTATGTTTGTAAACGCACTCACGTAACAGGAGAAAAACATAGTGTGTGTAAGATTTTTTTTTTCGATTCGGCTTGTTTTTCTATGCACTGTGTTTGCAAAAGCACCTATGATACAGGAACACCGGCGAACATCGAAATATTTTGTTTTCTCTCCATTACCTTTGCGTTGTAAAACCTTTCAAAAACATGATGAACTATTATTGCATATTCACACTGATGTAAATGGAAAAGAATCCATAAATACTGTAATACTGAACACAAGGAAATTAAACTTTAGATGAATGAGTTATTGACAAAAGGGAATTTGTATTTTAGGAACTCTATTTAGGTTTTCGATTTGAAAAGTTTGACTTTCATAAGATTATTTTTGTTACGCTTGTATGACGCATAAGTAGTTTCCTCGAATAACAAGCATACAAGCGACAAGAGTAAAATATTGATTTCTTAAATAAAAACGAAATTAGTAACATTTTAATGACATTCCTCGTTTCTTTTAAGCTATCATCACATTAACTCAATTTCATATTAACAAAACCGGATTACTCTAATACAAATAAAAAATAAATCTAACATGAAAAATATAAGTTAAATAAAGAAGCAAAATTTTCAAAGGAAACCAGTAGAACGCCAAGAGTCGCCCTAAAAATATAGACCTTTATCTAAAATTCAATATCAAATGATGTCATTTGTCACTTTGATTCTCCAACAAACGATAAGTTTCACCGCATGCCTCAAGGGGTACGCAAATCTCGAATGCATAAAGTTAAAATATTATACGAGATATCGCTTTGTCTCCGTCGGATGGCCGGACAGCGGTCGGACGACGGCCGGACGATGACCGGACGCCGGAGAAACGGACCGTTTGTCTTGTTGTCTACTCATGACTTATAACAGTCTGATATGATACATTTGACAGGTACTTACATAGAAGATATTTGAGCCATGTACTGTATTACATATTACATAATACGGGAATAATAAATCAATTTGAGTGAACGTCAAAATGATATTAGTCTGGTAATAGAGTTTGTCATTATGCAGTTTCCCAGTCTCTCTAGGCTAGAAGGGCTACACAAATAAGGGTTTACTGTACCCCTACGCAATAAGACGAATTTCAAGCCTTCGAAAACCGAAAATCACAAATTATTTTGTTCGTCCAGAAATCGAGATGCCATATACTTATTTAAATTCTTTTTAAGAACCTTTTCTATAATATTAAATTTGGCCGCCTATTTCGATGACCACAACCAAACATAGAAAAAGAAAACACTGAAACAAAATCCACTAGCAAACAAATTTCCGTAATAGGAAAGTATTTCTACGTATCTTGGCTAGTCTTCGTCAGCGATTCGTCATTGGTCCACATAACTTTTGCCAGCCAACAGACGAATCAGCGAATTGGATTTATGTAAGTTGACTTATTTATTACTATCGAACTCCGAAGTTCAGTTCGGTAAGGTTTTCTCGCGATTTTTCCTCTTCAAAATTCGGAAACTTAGTTTGTGGTCTGTTGCCTCCTTCCCATATGGAATGGGCTGGATGGTCATATCGGTTTATATGTTTCTTTTTCTTTGTTAATCTTTTGGCAAGGTAAATTTGTTAAGTGCACATTATAACACTGTGCTAGTATTTTGTACAATGTTTACGACGAATAATTACTATTAGAATATATAAAAATTACTAGATTTTTATTGATTAATAAAACAAGAATAAGATTAATGAAACAAAGGTTTTAGTTTTTTTCTCGGTGATAAAAAAACCTTTTATATTCGACGCAAATAAATATGAACAATTTTCTACAAAATATTCGTAATTGAATTTTTTTTAAGAAACTTATTTTCCATTTGTCTACTCAATATATATATATATATATGTCATCATCTTTTTTCTCGACACCTACTGTCATTTTTCGTATAGAAGATATAATAGTGGCACGCATGAATTTATCATGAAATTGAAGATAGGTATTTACTCGACAGATCGTTTTAACTCTAAGTAATTTGTACATAAAATGAAACAGAATTCTCGGAATACAAAATAATAGACGAGAATAATTTCAGAAGGAATTAATTTCCAAATTTTCCGAGAAAAAAATAACGAACATCACTTTACCTCCTGTAAAGTTACCGAGAAAATGTTCCATCTAATTTGATATTTATAAAAGTTCAAACCTTTTATACCTATGTACCTCTGTATTTCTTAAAAGGATTAAGGATTGAAGAGATTTCAGGATTATGTATTTTAAGCTTGTTTTCATTAAAACTGCGTAATATTTCGGCAAAAAGATAATGTTTGGTAAAATTCTTAGAGATCGTAACAAAGAGGTTTTCAAATGGAATCCTATTGAAGCTTACTTGTAAAGTTACTAATTAATCAAATAATTTACAACTAAATCAAAGTGGAAGGTCTAAGGAAATCTTTGCTGATTTATCATCCGAATGTACCTAATTCTTTACGAAGTAGAAATTCAAAATTAATTTATATAATTCATTATTAGGATTTCTATGTTTTGTACTGAATGTGTCGGTCAATATTTATCTATTAGTCATTTTTCATTTTATCTGTTTACTGAACCAATAATAATTATTTGAATTATCATGCTTTAAATCAGATATAAAATGTGTATTTATCATCATTCTGTATTTTCTACTTCCATTTATAGTATAGTTGAATTCAGCAATTTACAATTCCTCCAAATAAAAAAATAAAAGTCAGTCTCAAAATATAAATCTTCTTACGTATAATTGAAGCATTTCCACATCCACAATCGGTCGTGCGAGGCTGGAGGTACCAGGTGTGCAGGAGCGTGAGGAGCTGGCGCGGTTCTCTGGCGGTATAACACGCCTCCACCACAAGCACCGCCGCCGACAAACAGTGAGACGCCCGCGGAAACAAACTCGGGGCCCGGTGCTTCTTCGTGTTCTGGAGCCCTGGTAGGTAAATGTACATTTTGGTGAGATCATTGATTTTTTTATTAGTGGTTGGTATAGCACGTTCGATGTTGTTTATTAGACTGTAGAATTTACAAGGAAGTTTTTTAAAATAATTTTGAGCCAAATTTATTACAATAACTATAGTGAGACATACTAAATTAACTAAAAATCGCGGGTTACTCTTGAGGAAGAACCCCTCTTTGGTTCGAAAATAGTAGGCCTTTTCTGAATTTATACACGTGAGTAACCCGCGATTTTTAGTTAATTCAAATTTATTTCACCAAGTAAATAAAGAAAAAAGGTTTTCTCGTCTTAATAAAAGAAAAAAAACTTTATGAGATCGAACCAATTTCTTGATTACTTAGATTTACTAAAAATAAGGATTATCTAGTAATGATATCAGATTATCTAGGCTCCTTTTATAAATTTTGGCTTAAATATATAGGTTTCTTTTTCTGCTACAATCAGGTAAATTTCTTTTTCAATAATGTTATCTCCGACCCTGGGTTGGACGAGAGGAACTTTTAGACTCTTACACTTGGTCTTCGAAAGGCCGATTAATGTTAAAATCAATTTAATCTCTTGTCAAGTCATCTGATTGGTTGACTGAATTATCAACAACAAATTAGATGACTTGACAAGAGATTTAACAGGAGATTAGTTTATTTTAGCGTTAAATAGCTTTTCAGAATCCGAGTGTTACTGACTAAAAACCACCCTGTATACTTGTAGTTACGAATCATATATTTGTTATTTGTATAAGTCTATCGTTAATTATATGGGCCAAGTATGCTTGAACTGAAGCAATAATAAACATAAATTATATCTACTCTTAATGGGCAGATTAAAGACACAACCATATAAAATAAGTCAGCAGCTATCTCCAAAATGCGGAAGAAAAACAAAATGAACCTGACTTAGCAAAAAACACGTAACAGGAAGAAATGGAAACGAATGTCTATCGCGCGATCTCAATAACAAAGGGAACTGCTCATACGCGTACATTTAGCCAAATGAAAAGGCATCAGATATTTCCTTAGACAAGTCGACTGAGAGATGAATCGGGGGACATAATCCTTGCCTCAGCTGTGAGCGGAACTTGGAAATAGGGACGAAAGTTTGAGCCGTACTCGCTGGGGATTCGAGACCAAATTTGAAGAATTCTAACCGAAAAAAAGAAATCTTTTTAACACCTTAAGGTAAAGATTTTGAGTGGTTGATGAGCCGTCTATGGTACCTTATATTTAGCTTAATATATACTTATTATCACGTCCGACGCTTTGAACTGTTACAATCAATTGTAGAAGCATGAGCGATTTTTTTAATAATAGATTACTCAAACTGGCGACGTCAGTGATCTTTAGTCAGTTCTCTATTAAGATAATTCCTATTTCACCCAGGGTAAGGCGAGAGAGAGTGTCAAACTCTTTGCCTCGTTGCGCTTGCCCCGCAACCCTGGCTGGGGACTTTATCCTTATAAAAATTGCTATAAAAATTCGTAACATTAAAAAACTCGAAAAGTAAATGTGATTTATGGCTTAACTTCTGTACCGGTTGCACTATAATTTGTAAATTGTCAGCAACATAATATCTAATTTCTCATACTAGAACAAACATGCTGGACTATAATATTAATATACCACGTTACCAATATACATAGGTATATTGATATATTATCTTTGAAGAAATTATAAATGCGTTGGGTATAGAAACATACATTCCTGATTTTTACAACAACACATCAATTAAAGTTGATAAAATTTCAGTAGAGGAAATACAAATAAGGATAATTTTGCGCAATGTAAAGTACACGATATCCTGTGGTATGTTTCCATAAACGAAGATGAATTGTCTGACGATAATAGATGTATTTCGCTTTGAGCGCTTTCAGAATTGTCACGATATTTAATTGACATCCTAGCACAAGCGACGCGAATTGTTTCAACGTTAGCAGTATGTTTTGGCGAAATTCCGCCTCATACGACCATGTAAGGTAATGACAAGGGTAATTTATTTCCATGATGTATGCACGCGAATTTGGTTTAGAATCCCCACAATGTGCATTCGTGTTTATGTCGGAATGTCTATCAGAGTGGAACGGCTGGTAATTAATGATATACCTAAGTAATGCCATGTTATTCTCTATAAAATATGCATTATACAATTGTGCATATTATATGGTTATATTATGGCAAGTACCAATGTGACTTTTACCGAATCATACGGTAAAGGTAAACATCGTGAAGAAACCTGGACTTATAATCTCTAATTATAAGTTTGAAATTGCCAACCCGCATTGAGCAAGCGTGGTGATTAATGCTCAAACCTTCTCCGTGTGAGAAGAGGCCTTTGCTCAGCAGTGGGCACTAATGGGCTGATGATAAGATATGGTTACGATAGCATAAACAAGAAGAAAAACGATTCCAATTTTTGGTATCCGCGGCTAATATTTATTAAGTGTAGGAGAGCCATGCTTTGGCACAAATGTATCGGCTCGACCGGAGTGATATGGCTTTACAGGAAACTGCCGTGAAACTACCACAGCGTTGTGATTCGCCATGTGAAGAAGGTTACCCGACACCCAATCCTACCCCTTCTTCCATCTCAGAAACTCTAGCACCCAAAAGGCAAACGCACTCGTAGTTCCTTTGGTGTTGCGGGATCTATGGGCTTGTAGGCCGTCCTATCATACGGATATAAACTGGTTGGTGGATAGAAACGTGCTGGTGGTGGTGGAACGGTTTTTGACTACAAAGTCGTTCGTAGCCCACAATCTCAAATAGTATACAAAATGTTACACGATAAGAACTTTAACAAAGAATTTTAGCCAAAAATATTAATTTATGGAACTAAAAATAAGAAATAAGTAAATAAACGAAAATGAATGAACAATATGTATACTAGATATTATAGAATTAAGTGAGTTTTTGCATTTTGTAGAATACATTAAAATAAGCCCACCTAGGTAAAAACGTATCTAGAGACTTTTTGCAGTTAATTAGTTCTTGCACTAAGCCGACGATACCAAATCTGCCTTCTAAAATACCATGAAGCCGAAGTCATTGACCCTTTCATGTACAGGGTGCTAATAAAGGGTCGATAGCTAAAATGGAGGTTTATACAAATATACAAGCGGTACATTATATACTTGTTGCTCAAACTAATAATAATATCTATCCTGTTTACTAACAATATTATGCTAAAACTTTATACTGAATTGAAGGCCCAAGTTTGAACAATAACAACGCTGTTTAATTGTTCAATAATAAACTGATGTTGAGTTCCCTATCAAAGTACGGTTTCTTTGTCCGTTGGAATGGGGTAAGTGTAAGGAAGCCGTGAAAGGAAGAATGTTAATTAGACCTATAATTTGATACTTGCCAATTATTATTGAAAATAATAGGCCGAAGTTTAAGAGTTTGAGCCTTATTATTATTGGACTAAAACTCAAAATAACAAGTGAAGAGTGAATAAGTCGGCAGTCTACCACCGGCACCTATTGGAAAATTACAGGCATGGAAGTCTACATTATCTGAAGCTTCTGCCCAGGTAGACTTGCGAAGTTCGACGCCGCTTGAAAGCGAGAGGATATACTGCTGAGAAAGACCTCTTCAAGCAAAGAAACGGTAAAAGAATAAGCCCTAAGTAATAGGTTTACTTAATTTTCTCACAAAATTTTCGTTCGTATGTCAGTATGGTCTTAGTAATCTTAGAAAGTTCATTTCACTTGGAAAAATCATATTTGTACTTGACCTTAACCCCCGGGGCACCACGGTACTCGACATAACAATATTTTTTGGCATTAAATTTATATCTACTCAATAAATAATTGACATTGCACATTTTTGACAACCCTGTTACTAATACATAATACCTCTTCGGTCTTATTTGTAACGCGAAGGATTCAACAAAATTAAATTGTCGGACAAAATTCATTCCATTCAATTTATAAAATTAAATTGCGAGATTATTTCATTTCAGACATTCGACTGGGGGGCTGCGTCTACGTCGTGTTTGATGTGACATGCAATAATGAACTTAGAAGACGGTGTTGCAATGGATTTTTTTTTGAATTTTCATTGGAGACTTTTGGTGTACTTCTCTTTTTTTATTATGAACGATCTTTTTTATTTTACTGTGATCTTGTTATTTGGAATCAATTTTATGACTCTTTTGTCAAATGCCTTTTGTGAAACTTATAACAGTTACTAACAGTTATCATTTTGACAGACACGTAGTATTTAAAAAGTGTTATTTTTCTTTATTGATACTTATGCTGTAGTCAAGAATCTGTATGTATTTCTTAAAGTAAAAATTAATATATACTTTTACCTTAGATAAAAATAATCTACACTGCCATTGGCTTGGCACTTTTCTATTTTATGGCTATCATCAAGGTCAGCCAGATAACAATTTTGAAACAGAAATATTTTCACTACATAGTATAAAACAAAATCGCTTTCTTTGTCCCAATGTATGCTCAAATCTTTAAAACTACGCAACGGATTTTGATGCGGTTTTGTTCATAGATAGTGATTGAAATCAAGATTGCACCCTTGCAAAGCCAAGCCGGTAGTTATAAATAAATACAATTAATCAGTTGACCTTTCTAAGTCTAACCCTTCGTCTATTACAACAATTTAATTTTAATCTGTTAGCAGGAATACCTTACCTCACCGAAGCCTAGTGACACCCTCAGAAGAAAATATAGTAACTATTTCAAAGTTCAAATCCAATTTCAAATACTTCACCGTATTACTATCCCTGTGACGTCATATCCTAGCTCAGTACAACACGCTGCAACGCTTAACTTGCTTTTCCCAGAACGCAGTTATTATACCGAGTTGGTTGTGTTATTCGATATCTCGACCAATAACGAGTTCTTATTCGCATCACTACAAGCTGTCGGGACCATAGACGGGGAAATTATAAGTTTTTCCGCTCAACTTTATGAGACTATCAGGGGATTGCGGAAATTATAATTTTCTTCGTTTATTTTTGTGTTGTGTTAACGATGTTCATGACAGATGGAGCGAAAGTATATTTCTTGTGTTGCGTCTAAGGTTATAATGAAATCGAAAACAAGAATATAATCGGTGGTTTAGTTAAATAATCAATTACTTCCTTGTTTAATAAGCTTAATAGGAGAGTTTTTACTTTTATGCTTTCAATCGTGGTAATATGAGACCCAACATTAAGACGATATGTGCGCGAACGCCAGCGTTCATTTAGGGTTCCATAAATTGAATAAAGTTTTTTTGTATCTTTTGTTGAACCAGAGACATTATAAATTGTTTTCTAATAACACTATCGGCAATATTATATAGTTATATTTTATTTAAAAAAAACTGTTTTATAATGACACCGATTCACTATTACGTAAAGCTTATTGTTATATTAAAAGGGTGTGTATTTATAATAAAAGTCTACTTACGTCTGATGAGGATCAAATCTTGCATCAGGTGGCGCTCGTGCTCCAATGAGGCACATTGTAGAGTCTGGTGGAGCAAGGACTCGAAGCTGTAGTGCTGCTCTAGGATACCACCATCGTCGTTCTTCTATCGCCACTGCCACCTAGTGAGAAAATATGGAAGTTGATACAGAATACTAATCAATTCATAAACTGAACCGTTGAACAGTATGGAGTCTCAGGCTGCTCAAAAAATTTAACTTACGTATTTTTGCTATAAATCCATCCATTTAAATGCATCCATTGCTATAAATGTAAGAGTTGGTGATCGAAAGTGACGCTACAGATAATTTTGTATAAATACCTAAAACTATTCATATGAGCAATGCTTCGAAACGAATGGACTATCTCAATTGGATTGATATAAAGGTTTCACAGATCCCATACCGCCTAAGTGTGTACTCAATACACAATATGTTTACTGTATTCCACAATGTGAACATTTCTTAGTATTTGGAGTTCCAAGGCTGAATACTCCAATCCCAAAAGGCCGGTTGGCTACTAATATTTGTAGTTGTTGCGAGTGTCAATTATTAATGGCCTAGAAAGAAACAAACATTCTTTTTCATTAGTAACTTATAGAACAACCCGAATACCAATCAACATCCATAATGACTTCTACAACAATCGAAACTACACTAAGCCGCACATAAAACACTATGGCAATAAGATCACACGCACAAATCTATCCGAGAAACTAACAGCACCAATAAATTTAATGTCCAAGACCCAGTTAACACTACCCACTACGTATGACCGTACGCATTGGAGCGATATCGAGAACAGTGGAAATTACTAGCGTTCTTAATTGCGTCCTTTACAGGCAACGAATTGCCTTTCATTAGGGACCGTTGATTAAGCGTCGTGTAATAACAATGGACGTTAGCGTCATTACTTTTATAAAATTGAGATGGGTAGTGTAAAACATGTTGGAACTTGACTTGTTTTCTTTGTAGGGAAAATAGAAGTAGGTATATTATTAGATAGTTAATTCGTTTCATGTTTCTAATGTCCGTCCGTTTACCGGCAAAGGAACGGATGCAGTGTAGTACTAAATACGCTCATGGAGTGAGTTGAAAGTGGTACAAACAAATCTTTTAATTAATTTATATTCAAAATCATGCATTGGATCAATTTAGTGGTGTGATTTGGTTTCTTTCCTTTGCATGGGTGGCCGGCTTTTTGAGAGTTGTTAGGGATTGGATTTTTTTTTTAAAAAAACTTTGCCCTACATTAGGATTTTCTGCTGTGTCGTGGGTGCTGTTACAAACATACAATTTCACATACACATGACACCCAGACCCGGCACAACAATTTGTGGATCACACAAAGAGTTGTTCCGTGCGGGAATCGAACCCACGACACGTTGCACGGCAGCCAGTTGCCCAGATACCGCACCAACCATGCCGTCAAACTTTTTAACTTTTCTATCGTGGTAATTCGAGACACAATAGTTGCGCAAACGCCATTTGCTTCAAGTTTGCTGAATTAAATTAATACGTTACATTCACATTTTAAACGAAGAGGCGATAAGACAGCCTTTCTGTTGCCTGAGAAGAGAGGAATATAAACTGTGAATTCCTTTCCTTTGGTTAAAACTTATGAATGGAATGTTTGTCTAAGTCTTCGAATCAATATTATTATCCAATCGGGTTGCGACTTATGCGGCGAATGTAAGCAAAATGATGTACCACAGCTCGGCTCACAGTAGAATAAAGAAAGGGGGGTTTGTAGTCGTTTAAAGTCTGATACTCTTCTTGGCCTACTTAGGGTGGTAAAAGACACTGAATGATATTCACACCACTCTTTAAAAAGGGGCCAAAAACTACGATCATTTTTCAGGAGTTTTAAGTGTGGGAGAGCCATGCTTCGGCACGAATGGGTCGGCTCGACCGGAGTGATACCACGGCCTCACAGAAAACCGGCGTGAAATAACCACAGCGTTGTGTTAGCCGTGTGAGTGAGGTTACCGGAGGTCCAATCCTTCCCCTCCCCCAATCCTTCCTAAATCCCTAAATCTCCAAATCCCTAATCCCTAAAAGGTCGGCAACGCACTCGTAACTCCTCCGTTGCGAGTGTCCATGGGCGGCGCTGATTGCTTACCATCAGGTAATCCGTCTGCTCGTTTGCCGACATATTAAATAATAAAAAAAAGAGTTCATCTAATAAAACTCTTGAGATATAGTATTACCATTGACCGTCCTTTTACAAATCATTCGAGACAAGCTGTAGCCCACTTAACGGCCATTTAACTTAGTAACAAGCCACGCCCCCTTCTAATAAGTTTAGGTATTTGAATTATTTATGGCTACTGGTTGATATTTGCCGTTCCATTAAAATGTCCTATAAAAATAATTGGAGGGGATCCATTAAAGAATTTGTAACAAGAAAATGTTGAATAAGTGGACCGAGGGAGTATTTACGTTAATTAAAGTTAAGATGGCTACTTCTACAGGAGTTTTAATATTGTTTGTGTTTTTAAAAATGTACGCGATGTTTGATATTTGTAATTTCGGTTTCAGCTTTTATGAAGGATTTTGTAGCTGCATTGGTTATGTATAGAATATGAATGAAAAAACAGTTAATAACGTTTATCATCAACCAAAAGTGCCCACTGTTTAGCAAAGGCCTCTTCTCACACGAAATAAGTTTGAGTATCAATTACTGCGATCGCTTAAGCCGGATTGGCGATTTCAAACTTATATGTATGTCCGTGGTGTCCAAATAGTAAAAAAAACATATAACTCGGAAAAAGTAATTTTGGTACATGCCAAATTTCGAAAACGCGTTCATGTGTGCCTACCTAACCTGTGGACAATGTTGAAGTCAATAGATCCACTTATAAAAACATGACCAAAAATTATTGTTAAATGTTACATGTGTGGTGGAACAAAAATAAAATATGAGAAGGAAATTATTTAAAGAACTTTGTAAATTATACTGTATTCTTTTCGTCATTAAGTTTAAAATAAATATTATATATATTAAGCAATTTCCGAATGTATGTAATTCTAAATTTTCTTTTAAACTTATAAAGAATTATAATGAGAAACACATTACTGTGTAATAACGTAATAATTTTAATTCTTTGTAACATTCAAACACAAAGTTCAATTTTAATTAAATTTGCTCCCATACAAAGGGTGTTGTCGACAAAAAGGGCTGTCACACACAACAGGATGTGACTGTTTGTAGGAAGGACGTTTCACTTGTGCAAATTAAAATATCGGTGGTTGACTAAACATCGTTTGCAAATCGTGAATTTGATATCTTCAAATAAAATTTTATATATGAATCAATGTGAATATCTGTTTATTTGTTTGCCTTTTTTAATATCCAAATATTAAATTATTTTTGGAGTAATTTTGATCGACTCTCTTAATGACTGAAATAATTATAAAGTGTTATGTTAATATTAGTTTTTTTCGTTATTTTTGTATCTTATATTATGATTGATTCCATTCAGATAACAGGTCTCCTTTACATTACTTCTGCCTTGCAGGAAAAACCAAGAGTATCACTTGGGATACGTAAAAGGAAGCTAAAATTAATTTAAAATGTCCTGGTTGCTTGGAGGTTATGGGGTGATAGTTCGAAACCTCGCAAGTCCCGTGACTTTACGCTTTGCAAACGAGTAGACAGATTACGTGATGGTAAGCAATGGGCATCGGAACACCAGAATAGTTAGCTTATTACACCAGAGTAATAGCTTATTGGATTCACAAATTGGGGAGTGCAGGGGCAAGTAAAGAATTGGGCCTTTGGTTACCTCACTTACATGGCGAAACACAATACTGGTAGTTCCACGCCGGTTTTCATACCACTTAATAAAAAAAAATATAACTTAAAATAATAATATAATTATTTGTTCAAATTGTTGCCATAATTAATAGTGTTAGACTTAAAATTTCTAAAATACGTAGTAAACTTTATAATTCTCTTATTCTTCTTCAACACTTCTAATGAACATTTTGTAATATGTTTAAAGTTACGTAGCGAATAATTTAATTAGTCAAAGCCTATTCAAACTTTACTAGTCCTTATTTTATTATTTAAAGTCACGTGTTTAATCATTAAATTAGATAAGTACGTACTTTTGTTATAATTTGTAAGAGAAATTTCATTATAGCTACAAAAATTTTATGACGTAATTAAATTTAAATTTCGAATGCGTCATAAAATATATTATTATTCATGAGTAAGTACTTAAAGGTATGGGATAAAAAATATTATTTCAACATTATACTTCTTTTAATGTTTTTAACTCCACGTAGGAGTTCAAAAGTCGTCTTATAGAGTTGGCAAAAATCCAAATATTTCAATAAGTTTTCACCAGTCTTGCTAAGCGGGGGTTGCAGTTGCAAACACAATAATGTTATGTGGCCCGGCCTGGAGTAGGAAAAGGAATGGGGTGGTTCAATCAGTAAGAGTCTGACACTCACTCTAGATCTACCCACGAGAGAAGTCATTTAATGAATAAATTTGTGGTGTTTTATAAGGTCTAGATAAGGCATGTCTCGTTCCACTAGACATCGTATTAGAAGAAGGATTTTGTCTGTAAGAGATCGCCTTGCGTAATATTGCCACTCATTGTGCACTCAAAATGTATAATAAGTCCTATTTACAATAAATAATAAATAAAATTTTAAAATATAAAATAAGACTGTTCGATAGTAATGCTTCCGTACTGTCGAATAATTATGAAGTCTTCGTGGAATATTTATAATAAGTATTTATATTTGTTTTTTTTTAATTCTTATTTCAAATTTATGCCACCTGACTAATAAGGTCGTCAGTCAGACAAAATAATAATGAACTGCTATGCACATATATTTAAAAAAAAAACATAAAATTCTTTAAAAGGAGCGATTGAAATAAGGGTGGGGATACACAAAGTCAACAGAGTACTAATTAAGCTTGGCAAACGGTATTCCAATTTTACGCCAATTGAATGATCAAAGGGTCATATACGCTGATTTATCATCATTATTACGAACCATGCAGGTTTATTGAGTAGTTATAATTGAAGCTACACTGTGTGGTCTGGATGTGAAAGATTAATAGAATAATTTATTTTATATTGAAATGGAATTGAGGTCTAGTGGTCATATGCATGATTGGGCACATCCAGCTAATGATTTTACCTCATTATCGTAACTTGTCAATATTATTTAATGCGAATATATATTTTTTTCTGTAACGTTATTCAATAATAGTTTAGGAATTCGATCAATTTTCATTTTTTACGATTTTGCACAAAACTTAGGAATTGTTACATTAAAACCTATTTTATGTTGTTATTTTTTGCTTTTTTTCGATCTATGATTTTTTAATTATTAAGAATCGTCTATAAACGATGTTATATACGATTATATAGTCTAGTATAATAATAGCCAGTCTAGTACCTACGACAGGACAAAATAGTTTAATTTTCTTTTTACATGTCACTTTTTCTCTTTTTGGAATACCCACAAAAAATACATTTTTGTGACTCTTTTACAAGGTTCATGTGAATTTGATCAACGATCAAATTCATGAGTTCTGGGTATTGTGATATGAGTATTGGTTTTCATTTATGTGTTAACTAGCCCGTATACCTATTACAAGCAATTATAATAATAAAAAACGAACTTAGATCGTAGTAATAATGACAGGGTATAAAATCAGTTGCTTAGATATGAAAAACAATATCGGACAAGCATTTATATTTTTTTGCAATTAAAAACTCAAAGCAAAAATAATAGAATTTAAGATTAAAAGCGAAAAGTTGTTACGTTACCGCCTAGTATAAAATTTACAAATACAAATTTCGTGACGTCACACCATATTTAACATTCGATTCGATTTCAAGAAAAGAAATATAAATAACTTATCTTTTTTGACATTATATAAGACGGGCAATAATAAAAATTTAACCATCACGCCTACCTATACAAAGACTTTACGTCCGATGCTAATATGACCCATACAACGTCAAATAAGAGCAATGTATCGTTCTCTAAGTCTTACGACTCCGCTCGCCATGTTTCCCAAACAATTGACGGCTATTGGTGCATTTGCAGCTGTGAAGTGCTCTTCAATGGTGACCACAAACTACTACACGTTCGAAGCGCCCTCTAGACAGATGGGTTGAGTACTTGATGAATATACCTGGACTTAGAAGCTGGTCTAAGTATCTTAATTGAAGTTCTAAGAATGCCAGAATACTTACGGTAGTTTCCATCTAGTCAAATTTTATACTTTTATCCAAATGTCAAAAACGATACTTTTCTATGAAATTTGTATTAAAAACTGAGTTGACGTCATAATTTATTTGCGTCAAATAGTTTTCTAATTTCTTAAAAATAAACTGTGTGTATCGTACACGTAGGTACGTACGTATAGTTATTTACACGTAGACAAGTATAACAAATAACTATTTTTCGATATATTATTGTATTGAAACGTCAAATTAATTTATATTTGACCTAAGAAACTACCCAATTGTTGGAAGTGCGTTTTCTGAGCAATGCAAATAGAAGGTAATTTATGTAGTTATTTCTACAAAGATGTCCTGAGATATGCCAATAGAACCATATGACACCTTTCTCCTTACAACCGTGTTTGCGGCCATGCAAGCGCAATAAAGAGGTTAGGTAGTTTTAGTCAGTAATAGTCTTACAGTTCGGGAATAATCATTGGATCATTTACCCACTTCAAAATAATAAGATATTACTTGATTCTGAAATAACTCATAATATCCCTGTCATCCCACCCAGGAAGGGAGTAATAATTTGAAGACACATTTTATTTTTAGGGAGAACCTCAAAAAAAGTGTTTTCCTTTTACTGGAAATATTCATAAAACTCTAAATCTGTATATAAGTACTTGAAAATATATAAAAATAAAAATGGTTAGGACGAAATGTAACGAAAGTCTCAAAATTCAAAACAATGCAGACATGACTTGCTGAATTTACGTTTCCGTAACATCTACATTCGAAAATAAAACAAAACAAAACGAAAACGCAAACGAGAAATCTGGTGGTTGAGCGCCATACGTGAAGTTGCGGACAAGCGGCCGACATTCCAATACCAAGGTAGGATTTTTACGGCACGGAATTCACTACGGATTTGTTAAAAGGAAATCTTTAAAGTCTTGCGTTGAAAGAAAGCTCCTATTGTTGTTTTTTTTTTTAAATTTGGATCTAGAGAAATGCAAAAATTTAAACTGTAAATCGACATCACCATCGTATAAGCACTACTAAGCAAAGGCATTTTATGTTTGATTTATCGCCGCGGTTTGTTTCATGTAAAAGGACGATTTCTAACTTAAAATTTGAAATAGTCAGCCACCAAGATATAAACTGTAAAACATGAAGTGTAGATTAATTTGGATAGTAGCAATTATATAAATAGAATATCAACATATTAAAAGATTAGCCTTGTAAAATAGCCTGAAAATGTTTATCTGAGGTCGAAAATAGAAACAAAAATCATGAGCATTTGGTTTCATAGGGATCTAAAAACTGCATGAATGTTTTTGTACGAAAAAGCAATGTGACGTTATATTTTGTGTACGTCAAATATCATACTTATTAAATTCTAATTATATAAATAAATAATATGAATATTAATATAATAATATAAATAAAATAATAATAATGAATGAAACTATGATTATTTTAAAGTATTTTTATGATGAAGTATTATTAAGTAGTATTATTGACTGGCAAAACCCGATTGTTTTTCATTGAAACCATAGACAAATTTTAAAAGAAAACCTGCTTTTATTTGAATATTCTAGCAAATATATATACAACACACGTTTTCATCCCCTATTCTATATGTACATACTTAACTAAATAAAGCTTAAAGTAATACAAACAAAGTATGTTAATTCGGTTTAACCCGACACACATCCGAATCTATTAGTCTACACGTGTACCTTGTTTCTGAGAAATAGATATTTGGAGTATTTTCGTATTTGTAGTATTTATTTACCTATCCTTTTCTTATTAATTTGATATCTTACATTAAGAATAGATTCCGCAAGCAGCTATAAAATAGCCATAGCCATTCCAGATTATATTTTTATTGCAAAAGGTAAAGATAATCTATCTCTATGTCAAATTTCATTCAGATCAGTCAGTAACAAACATCCATGCGTACTTATAAACGTTGATTATATTAAAAGGATTTCGTTTTGTGTATTTTCGCCTTTTATTGTACTAATATTTTTTCACCCAATACTACGACAAATGTTTTTTTTTTGGTGGGTTGTTAAATCAAAAGTTACTTAGTTGACTAAGTAACTTTTGCCGCCATGGTTGAGGTGAGAGAGAGAGAGGAGTATCAGGCTCTTACTGAATAAAAACAACCCTGTTTCTTCTCCTGCTCTAAGCTGGTTCCCTAGATAGAGATTAACATGAAATTTCCAACAGTGATTGACATGACATTTGATACTCAATATACTACGGTATATTGAGTATCAAATGTCATGTTTAAGTTAAGAGTGACTGGTTTTGGTATTAACCTGAGCTGCGAACCTTGTCTAAACCTAAATCTACTACGTATACCTTTATACTAGACTAAGAATCATTAAAAATGTACTTTAAAACGAAAACGATAATGCTGTGTATCTTTCGTTGGAGTTCTTAATTGAATAAAAATGAAAATAAAATGATCCCACCACTTTGTATTCAAAAACAGTATTTTTACTATGCTTCATAACATTGGAATCTATTGTGATGGATCGCAGTTATGTGTAAAGGAGAAGGGGACTTCTGAGCCTACCAGTTCGATAGTTGAAATATGTATTGAAAAAAACCGTTGCATTTTTTAAAAGAAAATCTCAAAATATGGTACCGTGTTTCAAGCCAGGACGCGATAAAATTTAAATTAAGATTTTGATACTAAATAATCGATTAAATAATTCGTGAATAACTGGCAATCGGTTGTTATGTAAATCTGAGGATTATGTATTAAAATCGAATAACTGCGTGTTGTCATTCTTACCTCTTTATGCAGGAGTCGAACGTGAAAGCTGGCAACGTCGCTGACTGGCTCTCCAGCTTCTGTGACGTAATAGACGAGAAGAGAACTGACTGGTGCCATGTCTGCCGTCACTGGGAACCTGAAAAAAAAAAACTAAATTTAAGTCACCTAGTTTTATAAAGTTAAATTAAATGTGAAAAACTTTTTTATTTTCTGACTACCTGACTTGAGTTTTTAAGACACTTTCATTTGTAATGAAATATGAATATAAATCTTAGAATCTGTATTGTGTGTATAACAAAATTATACGTAGATTAAATGACTGTATAATATTATGATACCATTGAGCTGGTTTGGAGATGGAATTAGGTGGCTTATCGTTGTTTTGGGCTACCTTGGACGACCTTGTAAATGTATCGATTTTGGATTCATAAGATGGATCATTTTCTCTATTAATGTGAGTATATGATTAAAAGATGTTTTTATTTTTATATATTTCTTTCACTTGCTTACGCAGTATAATGAGAACAGTATCGTAGTATCCATAAAATTCGCTCGAAATTAAGATAATTTTATTGTCTTTTCGACAGCCATTCGTCAAACTAAATGATATTACGCTACCAATACGATGTTTTTATAGAAAAAAACCTAGTCCAATTGCAATTTCAATTTTTTCAGCTTTGATAAATAGGTATATTCGAATAATTGTTCCAAGTTCCATCTTTAAAAACAAACAATAAGATCAAATTCAAATAAAGAATAGTTTCATAAAACTCTCTGTGATTTTAATGTAGAAGATAATTCAACTGGCACTTTTCGCAATAAAATTTCAAGTTTCTCTTACGTAAACACTAAATCACTAACCTGAAGTTGGAAAAGGAAGAAAAAACTCAAAAATTTTAACATTAAAGCAATTTGGAGGTCAATAAAATACACCTGTGCACTATATTTCACCTTTCCAGCATCTTTAGATTGTTTTTCTGACGACGCATTTTCAAGAAAACGCTTATATTGCAACATTGTGTAAGTGTGGGAATGCTATGCTTCGACATGAATTCGGTGTGATATCACGGTTTCACAGAAAACTGACATGAAACAACCACAGCGTTGTGTTTCGCCGTGTGGTTGAGGTTACCGGATACCAAAGCCCATCTCCGAAATTCAAAAGGCCAGCAACCGCTCTTAACTCTTCTGGTGTTTGGTGTTGACTTTCATGGAAAGCGCCACCGATTACTTGCCATCAGATAATACCATTGCCAGATCACGGTCTCATCACATAAAAAGTTAATAGCTTCTTTTCGCCATTTACATTATAAAGTAAATTGATGAAATGAAGCAGTGGTGTTTTATATGGCGTCTCAATTTCTGTATTTGTTTAACTGTTTCAAAGTTGTATAAATTTTTATGTAGCAAAAAAGTTTTTACAAAAATATAATTTAATTATTTGCTATAAAAAATCTTTTATTTATTTTAGAAAAATATAATATAAATTTCATGTTTTTTTTCCCGTTTTGTAAGTGTACGGCATAAATTGTGGTTTAACGACGAATAAAATAGTATCAGCACAGATGGGAATTTAAAATATGGTGTAACATAAATATGCGTTAAAAAGGCAATACTTTAACCTCAGCCTCCGCTATTTTGTTACAAAATTGTGCCATACAGTTTACATAATATTCTATGAGACTATAAATTTTGGTTTGAAGTATAAAATATAGTATATTATGATGTGTACGTTTAAACTTAAATTAATCGATATTGCAAAATACAAAGAATGATGATGAAACTTAAATTTGGAATGACTATTATGTATAATTTTTTAAACGATAGGTTCTAGTTTAAAAGTAAAATGTAAATGCGATGTTCGGATCAAACCACGGTCAAGCATTAGGTCTTCATATTTAGTAGCGCTAGGGCCAATCAAGGTAGTCACACAACAGAACACAAAAAGGTAAACAGAAACAAAGAAAGCCCTTAATCAAAACCAAACCATAACTTAAGATCAAATTCGTAATAAAATTTCGTACATAAACCCACCTCGGAACGGGGAAAGGCCCAAAAAATACCCGAAACATTTTTATCGACTTGGAAGCGGTTATGTAAACAAAACAAATGCCCTCTACGTGTACTTGGGTCCCGATATAAACACGAAGGACCTTTGTTTCAACGCACTTGTCAGGTTCAACACACACAAATCAAAAATTTCTCCCGACAATACCAATATTTGTCGCTATAAATCTAAGCCTGTTTTTCTCGGTTCCAGAACATTCGAGTTGTTTGGTCCCCGAAATGTTTATTGGACGATTGGTTTTATACGATGTCCATTTATAACATTGGTAGTTGACCTAAAAGCATTTAGTGTTAAGACTAACGAATTTATAGCTGGTGTCGTGACGTCTAGACTATTCTAGGTTATGTTTATTATCCTTGATTTATGTCTGATTTTTATATTGAACTAGATTTTGCCCGCAACTTTGTTCGCATGGAATACCTAGTGAATTCCTGCAGATTTTTCTTTCTCAAAATTTCACACAAATGGGATCAGTAGTTTAGGCGTGAAGAAAAAACAGACAGACAATGTTACTTACGCATTTATTATATTAGTTTGGATTTACATTTCTTTGTTTGTTATTTTGATCCAGATTTTTATTGGATTTCATTATATTGTGCTTGTTGCCTAAGTCATAAGCCTATTGTTGATTTTCTGAAATTGTCAGCAAGAGCCCGGAGGTAGATTTATGGTAATGCGCTCGTTTGGTTACGAAGATATTCCTGGAATAGGAACGTTGCGAACATAATGTTATAGTGCTGTACGTTACGTACTAGGTAGTATGTACTTTATCATTAAGATATACATCATGTTGTTCATCGTTTGCAAGATAAAATTACCCCTTTTTTGTCAGGGGAAAATCTTCAAACGACTTCTTCCGCCCAGGGTAAGGCGAGAGAGGGTGTCAGACTCTTACTGACTAAAAACCCCCCGTTCCGGCCTCTGGGCCGAGGCCGCGGTGACTCATTGCGCTTAACCCGCAACCCCGGCTGAACTTCAGCCCGATAGGGCCCCGTCTGTGGTGGTCTATTGGCTCTTTGAGGCGCGCGCGGAACGCTTCGCGCCGTACTCTCGGGTCTGATTCTGGTCGGGCTGCGAGCTACCCTTATTCGCTGAAGATAAAAATTACCCCTGAGTTTACGACTGTGAATGTGGGAAAACTTCTGACTATCAAACTGCCTTGTTAAAATTTAGACAGTGTAACGAAATGTTATGAAAAAGTCCATCAGTATTAAATTTACAAGAGAAACCAATATTCAATTTAATTTTTGCAGTTACGGAATTGCTCTCGAAACCGCTTGGCCTCCTGCTCATTCACTGAATAACAGGAATTTCGATATAAAAGTTATTAAATTTAAATTATGTGGAAGATTCAGTAGAGCTTGCCATAAATGATTTACATTGGGATACGCGTTGTTAAACAGCAAATGCATCGATTACCGCAAAAACTGATAAATTTTTTAATTAATTTTCTTTTCGTGTTAATTTAATATGCAGGTATTTTGATTGGCCGGGGTCGTGGGTGTGAGTGCTAATATGACACTACCCTAGTTCAAAACACCAGTAAGAGTATTTTGTATTTTTGTCCCACCCAGGACGAGACGGTGTTTGGTGATCCCCTCCTTCCCAAAGGTTTTTGTTCCTTATTATATGGGACTTATTTTTCACATTAAGATACTCATTACTCTGAATAATTATATTTCTGGAAATGAAATTTATAAAATAAATAAATCTATAAAGTAAATTTGTCTCCGACATTTTTATCAACTTGATTGAAGTATCTACTTCATAAAGTATAACTACGCGAGTCGAACTTCGAAGGGGAGTGCAGTTGTATTTATTTACTGAGTTACAGTAATTAGTTAAGTGATTAATTTCTTTCAAACAGTGAAGATCTTATTAGAGAAATTGCAAAACTTCGGACAAAATTAAAAAAAATATGAAGTATGTAAATGTAGTAACGCTAATTAAATAAGTTTTCCCATACTTAGAGATGATTTACCGAAGACATACAAAATAAGAGGCCAAAATTCAAAAAACTAAGCATTGTTACAAACCAACATTTTTATCGAAAAGTGCAACTAGCCAGTATCTTTTTTGCCAAAGTAAATGGCTATCATTTTTCCAGCAAAAAATCCTATAAAGCATACATTCCCCATTCAGTTGATTGTATCGACATACTCTATTTTTTTTTTACCCGTCTCTAAAGTGCATAACGACATTTCGACGTCCTACATGCCTGACGGACGTTTTTAAAACGTTGTTTTTTTCAATAAGGGAACAATCGACCAATTTGCCGTTATAAATTGCTGTTGATTGGACATAGCCTTTGATGGCGTACGTTTTCTTTTAATTTATTTCTGAATTCAATTTCGAAACTGTTTATTACAATTTTTAAGTGGGAGTTGATTGAGTTTTTTTTTGTTTGTTTCTTTTTTGAACCATATTTATTTTTGTTAACGATGGAACTGAGACTAGTATCAATGTAGACTTTTAATTCCCAGAAGAGAGAAAACTCATGTACAGTATACAATAAAGCCACTTTTAAATTCTCTGCTAAAACCCATCCTCCCTAAAACATGAGTTTAATAATAAAAATGAATTTTGTTTAAAACATTTGAAACACAAAATTTTGGAAAGTGCTCATGTTTTAAACAAAATTAATTTTTATTCCGCATTGAATTTAATCTAAGATAACTATAGATGTTGTCATACTAATAAAAAAAATACTCATGCACTATCAACGGTTAAAAGCTACTTTTAAATTCCCTATAAAAGCGCTTTTTTCCGTAAATACAAACAAAACCAAATAAAAATCCTTATCCACATTTCAGAGTTCGAAGAAACGAACAAAATTTAATTTATCAACATCGCTATTCGTGCAGTGAAAATCCTGTCACACCGGTTTCCAAAACTTCATGCCAAGCTAATGGGTTGAGCTGGGTCGTTTCAAGCCCTAAGCTTACTGCTAAAGGATGAGGATTAGCCATACCACATCCGAAACTGCAGTAAAACCTAGTAGTGTTATGCCAGCTATCAAAATCTGTTTATAGTCTTAAGCTCCGTAAGTATATCATCTCTGAATTATGGGGACAGATAACGTCAGTGCAAAGTGACCCTATTAATTTTAGTGCTTGATTAATCTTGTTATTTGTATACTAGAATGGTTTTGAGTAAATCAAAGACATTTGTTTGGACTGACTAGAGAAAAGGTTTAATATAATTTTTTGTAGTTCGTTTTAAAACTACCTGTGTTGTGTGGTTTGGTTAGAATAAATGATTTTGGCTTTGACTTTTGTAAAGTTGATTTTTGCGCCATTATATATTTTTTAAGAATTGTATTTTAAACATCACAGAATACCGACGTAAAACAACCACAGCGTGGTGTTTCGCCGTGTGAGCGAGGTTACCGGAGGCCCAATCCTTCCCCTGCCCCGATCCCTCCCCATCCCAAAATCTCCAAAACCCTAAAAATCCCTAAAAGGTCGGCAACGCACTCGTTACTCCTCCGTTGCGGGTGTCCATGGGCGGCGCTGATTACTTACCATCAGGTAATCCGTCTGCTCGTTTGCCGACCTATTCCATAAATAAAATGATGGGCATATATGGAATTTTATCAGTAGATGTTTAAAAAAATCAGTTTAAAGCTAACGGGGATGAGTTGGTAGGCAAAAATTAAATCAATGGAGAAAAAATAAAACTTATATTTTTAGAACTGGCTGTCAAGGGCTACTGCAAAACTGAAGAGTTAAATTAATAAAAACTAAATATTTAGAGCCAAATTTAATTCTTTTAAAAACAGACCGGATAAAATCTACAAATCCATAAATGCTCACGCATCAGCTTTCTAACATGCTAGTGTGTTCAAATATAATAATAAATAAATAGCCAGAATTTACGGAAATATTATCATTAATGTTTTAAAGTAGCTCCTAATAATTAGCTTCGTATCCATCTTACCTACTCTTAAGAAATATGATAAACAATTCAGATTGTCTATTCATGCCAATATCACGATTGCTTTTTTTCTCTTTGATATATCCTTTTATCGCATTATCTACCTTCTTAATGTTTCATACATGTTTATTCATTTGATGCTAATGCTCCTTAATGCGAATTTAAAGAAGCCTCAAGTGAGTGAGCGAGTGAGATACATTTTGCGTCTTTCTTCTTTTTCTATGTCGTTAAATTCAAGTGGTAAAAATTGGTGTCTTTTGCAATTTTTTTTTTTTTTTTTTAAGATTTTGCCCCACATTATGATTTTCTCCTGTGTCGTGGGTGCGTTTACAAACATACAAATTCACATGCACATATCACACCCAGACCCGGAACAACAATCTGTGGATCACACAAAGAGTTGTTCCATGCGGGAATCGAACCCGCGACACGTTGCGCAGCAGCCAGTTACCCAGCCACCGCGCCAACCGTGCAGTCTACAGTCTAATTGAGTAGGTACGTGTTAGAATAAATTGATATAAATGACGTTCCATAGAATGGTGAAAGAATTAAATCGAAAACGCGGGTTTAAACGTTGTTAAACTGGGTATTTTCTCAGTATTTCAGTTTCATTTCAATCCGGCTGTCTAGTGATCGTGTTTATATTTCTTTTTTTTTTCATGAATTAAGAGTGATTGTGAGTGTGTATGTCACCACGACTCTCGATAAGAGTCCCGTTATGACTCGAAACTAGAAGAGCTTTCTCAGTTAATTCAATTGTGTAAGTCATTACTTTCAATAAAAATAGTTGACATGGTGAAAATTTTATATAGAAAGCAATAACAAAAAATCTATTTAAGACCACTTCAGTAACAAACTAGTAATTACATATTACTTGTTACACTGTGGTGACATTATTCAATGTAGTCAGTCCATCATAAGTTGTTACAATCGAGCCACAAGAACGGTCCGGTGAACTTAAATTAATTTTAACCTACCTACCCTTATCAGGTCGTAAACAGATTTTGATGAGTTCAAGTTAAATGACGTGTTTAATTACTTGACGTGTTGGTTAGTTTGTAGTTAGGTCGACGTGACTTCTGAGTTTGATTTGTTTTGTTCGATTCTTAGATGCAACGTTACTTGCAAATATTTGGTGTATACCTTATTTATTTATTGTATATACTTCAAGTAGCAATACACTGGATACTATGAACAATGTGGTGATTACAATGGGCGATCTTATCACACATAGTGTATCTTCCAGACAACCTTTAGATGGAAATGTATAAAAGAAACTTGGCCATGGGTAGTGTAGTGTACAGTTAAAGCAAGCACTACATAAAGAAGATACGAAATAATTAAGATAATTCATATCTTGATCATTATTGTTTGTTGATTTGTTAAATTTATTACATGATCTTTTCTCTATTTTTTATGTAATTAACTCGTTTTTTGCAACGTATTTCATGTTATGTCTTTATTTAAACCCAGATTTCGGTGCTAAATAGTCATTATTGTAACAAATGAAGCAATAGCACTCAATATGTACTATCTAGTTATCTCTCCCTTCGTAATAATTTAGACATCAATCTAAACATCGTCTTTACCAGCCGAAGCTTTTAAACTGATTGCTAGTTCCTAAAAGCATCGCAGAGAAATATATTTTATGTTCGTGTAATTTTACGGTCGAATATCTGGTTTTATGTTGAAATGAATTCTAAAATATAGATGTCTGGAAAGATAGCTTGGCGTTTGAAATTTCTTTGTGCCACAAATATTTTTGGGTGTAATTCTCTGGGAATCGTTTTGAGGTAGTCGCTACGGCTATGGCTATGGCTCTGGTATATTATATTATTATGAATTAAGTTTTTTACTTTCAGTAATTTGTAGACCGCAATTCGTTTTGGATTCGTCGCTAATGAAATCCTGGTTTAAAAGAGTGAGCCTACAGTTGTTCCAATTTCAAAATTTTTTACCTCCAAGTTTTCAAAACTCGCAACTGTAGTTGTTCTTTTTGTAGCATGTGCGTGGAATTTACGGCATGAAACTGATCAGTAACTAAAATAAATGCACCTAATTTCTAAAGCTAACCCTAAATACGTATTTTATTTATCTGGATTTCGTACCAAAATCTACATAACAATTATAATACTGAAGAATACTGCCATATTGAGCGAATCTATATAGTTTTTTTAGCTCCTATATATTGGAGCATGCTGTAAAACCCAACAAAATTGCCTGCTTATCCACTCCAGGCATAAAATACAATATTTAATCAATGCATAACTTGTTAATACAGAATATACCAACCGAAATTCACATCGAATCCTATCACAAACCAAATTCCCCGCTAACATACATCACACAGCTAGACTATAGGTTTTCAATTAATAAAGCTCATTGTTGCGGCGCGGGGCTCAGCAATCAACGTCATGTACCCGGCATTCGCTCGGATACGCAACGTGTCACCCCAAGTTTCATAACAATGTGCATATTGTTAACAAATGATTTGGTGTACTGTGAATTTGTAGGGTTAGTTGATACTAGTTTACCTTTCACGATGCGAAGTTAAAGGTAAAAAGTAATTAGGCAGTTTTCTAGGTCAAAATTAAACATTAATACGACGTTTCAATAAAACCAAATATTGAAAAATAAGTATAGGTACTTTATTTAATTTTATAGCTTTGTTGATATACAAAACTTTTTGTTTATATTTTTTAGCTAATTTATAAGAAACAAGTTGCTATTTATGACGTCATAATTTGGAGTGCCACACAAATTTTATAAAAAAGTATAGGTACATAGTCTTTGACATTTGGATAAAAGTATTGAATTTGACCAGTTGGTTACTACCGTATTATGTGCGTCAAAATGTGAAAGACTGACAAATACTTTTTTTAAATTTTTAAATAAGAAGTTTTAATTTTTAAATAAGTAACTGAGAATAATTATGGGGGATGAAAATTGTTCCGCATGTATGCATAGTGTGGGCAGGCCTACCGCTACGTGGACCGACGGCATCGTCAGAGTCAGAGGGAGCCAATGGATGTACGTGGCGACCTATCGTTCGACGTGGAGAACAAATTTTCGCCTTTGTTCAGCAGTGTAAGTCTTCCGGTTGATGACGGTGATGATGAATAGCTTCACTAAGAGGACTGACCGACACAGACTGACACTATATCTTCAAAATTTTGTTTGACGTTCAAAAGTGCCTGTAATGGTCTAATTGGAATACATGATTTTTAACTTTTTGATTTTTTGATGATATGTGCATGATTTTAAGCACGAAAAGTGATACCTATCGTGTTTCTTCTCATATTTACTAGTATTGGTAGATACATCATCGCGATCGATATCTACTTATTTTGCTCTTTATAATCTTATTGAATATCTTCGACAATAAAAAATGGCGGCGTGCTTATTTAAAACAAAAGCATAATTTATTCTTCTTGGCCTTCGAGTAACTGGCGAAGTTCCTCTGGTTTTTTTTTCAATAATTTATTTAAACAAACAAACCCTTGGCTCTTACCTCAACTCTGACCTTTGTGAAGTTAAAAACATTTAACTGAAAGTTTTCAAGAGATTTCGAACTCGTGCTACTGTTTATTTTTCAAGGTTACTCGTTATAATTATTTTGTTAAGTATCGTTAGGGCTGATTTTTCAAAGTCAGATTAATGTTTTCTGGGAAATAAAATTGTTGCTGTCACTTTCTTATACAAACATTGTGACGCGACAGCATCATAATTATTTCCCAGGTAACTTTTATCTAACCATTGAAAAATCAGCCTTTAGTTGCTTTGAATATTTTTCAATCTTTTAATGTATGATTTTGGCAGTAAATCCATTCTAGTAAGAACCTCTTTACTCTTCAACTTAGTGACAAATTAAATCTAATGACTATAATCAGAATTTTAATTCGATTCCTGATTTGACATGACCTATTGCCATTTTGTGAAATAATGATACCACATATAACAGTGTATAGTGATGAACACAAGAATCGATAAACAATCAGTGAATCAGTTTCAGGAAGGCATTCAAAAAATTACGGCTACCAAATGGTCTGAATGCGTATCTCATGTTGTCAAAGAAGAGGAAAAAATTAGTGAGATAGATATGTTAATTGACAATAAAAATCACAGACACAATTCATAATAAATGTTACAGAAAGTAACAGCGATAGCGATAGCGATGGCGGCGACAATTTATAAAATTTCTGTTTTATTGGTCATGTTCCTTCATGATCACATTTTTTATTAATTGCACACACAATTACAAAAGAAAAGTCTCAGATCGTTAATTAATTGTCAAAACTAAATTATCGGTTCAGAAATATTTTATTTCCTGATAAACTTAGTTTACGAGAGTAAATTTATAAACGAGACGAATCGATTCAGAAATATTCGATTTCCATATCGAATAATTTCGTAACGTTACTATTTATTACGTGTCATAACGTTGCAACACTGAAATTGTCAAATCTGGAATGGAATTAAAATTCCGAGTATAGTTATTCATGCCGTAAGTTGAATGGCTAATTAAACTAAATGGCTGCGGTAACAAATAATAAAGTTGAAATATACATAGTGTAAGAATTTAAATATCGTATTTATTTTTTTACAAAAACTTTTTTATTTACATTATTTAGTATCTAAACCTCTCTCTTATAGGAATTTTATTTAGAACCTACTAAAGAAAAATAATACTGTTTCCAAATAATTGTTCACATTATTTCAGTTTAACCTTTTTGTAATTACAAACAATTTAGGATAAAAAATTAAATTCAACCAAAATTACGTACCACACAAACAAAGGAGTAATAGCGTTATACGATAATGAACTCTAAACCAAATAATTTAAACTCACATTACAGTACAGGCAATCAGTCTTAATTTTTATGTAAATTTAAGTACATTATAATATGTATATAAATTATACGTGGCAAAATTGCTACAATGTTCGTCTGACCCTAGAGGCTCATTCATCAAAACAGGCATAATCTTGTTTCCATCCCAACACGGACACATTGAACGATATTTTTTATTCATTCATTCATTCGTTCGCTTTTATTTTTTATATCGCCGAAAACATCCATTTATTTCCGCGCGCTTTGAGTGAATTGTTCTCGGAATTTCGTGTGTATTTATTATGACACATTAAGTTATTAAGCAGTATTCTGAACGGTTTTATTTGTGGCGTAAATGTTAATATTTGAACATTGGAATGTAAATTTATTACATGAAAAAAAAAAATCCTTTGTTGCAATTATTGCTAGAGAACAAAAATGCTGCGTAAATTTTCTCGATGGATTGCTGATTTTTCAATAGTAGCAGCAAGAAAATTTGTTTTCTTTCTGATGTATTTGCTATAGGATAAGTGCAAGGCACCAAAATGTAAAAGCAAAAATTGATAAGTTGAATAACAATCCATGCAATAGTGGCAGGTAATAAATATAGAATAAAGTCGAAAATAGTTTACACAAATTTTGTTTTGGTAAATAGAGCAAAATTAAAAATTGATTGTTTAAGAAGACCTTGTTTAAAAAGCCAAACAACAAAATAATTGTCATTAAAATCTTAAAAGACAGCTTTTTAAAATAAAATACCGCACGAACTGGCACAAAATGTCCGTATTCAAATAAAACCTTATTTCGCTTTTAGCTACTTAAAAAAACCGGGTCAACATTTAAATATCCTGCCGGGACGATTCCCAAAATGCATATAAATCACAGAGAATAACCGTCCTCTTGGACGTTGTTTTTATTGTATTTCTAATGTCATTACACTGAAAACACTGAGTTCAATTCTCGAGATCGTCTATTATAAAAATACGTTTAATGTTTAAATCAATTGGACACGGTGTCTGAACATTGAGATAGGTGTAAAATGAAGATTTATAATTTTGGAGTTGTAAGTACATTCTACCTTTACGACAAACGTAATAATTACGTATTCGTAAGTCTAATTAATTAGAATGTAGTACGTATTATCTCATGGTGTGATATGACATGACAATAACCGTTGTGAAACCGTTATTTTCATAACCCCCAACATTCCGTTTTTTTTAACCCCCGACGCAAAAAGAGGAGTGTTATAAGTTTAACGCGTCTGTCTGTGGCATCATAGCTCCTGAATGAATGAACCGATTTCAATTTAGTTTTTTATATTACAGGTGTTTCACGGGGGAGTGTTCTTAGACATCTTTGATGAAAATCGATTGAGCCTTTTAAAAGTTATGAGGGGTTAAAGTGGGGAAGAAAAGCCATATGTCTGCAAATATGCTCAAGTGGGGTATCAAATGAAAGGTTATGACTTGTACGTCACAAAAAACAAAAACTTTAATAAGTTTGACGTGTCTGTCTGTGTGTCTGTGGCATCATATCTCCTGAACGGATAAAACGATTTCAATTAAGTTTTTTTGTATTATATACTTTTTAAAGGTAGCTTATGTTTTATGTGTGAGGGTATTTTTTGTGCTTAATTTATCTAGTATGACATTGGACGGAAAATGAGCAGACGAAATACCTAATGGCAACAAGCCCATGGACATGTAACAGTGCCATTCATCCATCCTTTTATCCATCTATCAAACTCATACTAAAAAACTTTTGCATTTATAGTAATAATAGGATGAATAAGGCTCTCAACTTTTTAGCCCAAATACTGACTCCAGTAAATACTTAACCTATTTCATTCGCATAATTAAAGTCATCGAGAAAACTCTTCATCTCCTTAATTGCCCGAACTTTATCAGTCCTTTTTAATGGCGGTCATAATGTTTTTAATGGATTTTTGTGTGGCTAATTATCGAAAGCCACGCGAATTAAATGTTTATAGATAAGTTATTACGGTAAGGACATTTAACTGTTGTTGCTGAGATGGATTTTATGGGAACTAAAATGGATTTGTTTGTAGAATAAAACACTGATTTGAAAATACCTATTGCCTATAACTGTTAACTTATTAACATTAGGTACCGAAGAAATTAGTTGATTAGGATTTGTCGATGGTGTTTTTTCATAAAGAATCATGACCACCTTCCATACATTGATTGACCTGTCACTTGATTTTTTCACAGGTCGCGTCTAGTTACAACTCGTGTTGTATTAAAATAATTATTGTTTATTATAACTCAATCACATATAATATTTTCATTTAGACGCCAGGGAAAAATGTAATTGAGTAAATAAGTTTTTGAGGTTATAACAGCTGTCAGATAAGGTTTGACAGCTGATAATACTACAACCTCAAAACTGTACGATGTACGATACGCTAGTTGAAATCAATTGTTTCTTTAATACTGAGAGAGTTACAATCACTCAGAAATAAATCCCTCTTCAACGTAATATCAACATCAAAACAGCATGCGACTCCAAACTGCAGTTATATTCTCGTAATATGCAATTGATGCTGAGTTGAGTAGAAAGAACTAAGAACTTCACATCTGATTGTGATGTTATGTTAATATGCTTGTTTTCTACACTACATCAAGCAAGTTAGAGCAAGTTCAATGAAGTATCGGTTAAAATCTATCGTCGAAACAGACCAGATTCCAGGAGTCACCTTGATAGGCGATTCTTTTAGCCATCATGTTCAAGTGTGATGGACAAACAAGGGGACCTCTGTTGGCCATTACAACTTAAATAGATAACGTAAAGAGTTGCCTACATGTTAGTGGTGAGAACTGGGAAGTAAAATAAAAAACAGGATGTGACTTAATATTATTTATTCAATGAACAAACTTCTATTCTGTATCCGCCATGGTAACGTACGTGTTCACCATATTATGAAGTAGTAGTAAAGTAGTTCATTTTACGCAAATGCAAACTTATTTTCAAAACCATAAAAAAATCGTGGCTACTTTCATGCTATTCTTATAAATATCTTTGATTTATATTAACTATTGTTAGTTAAGAAAGAAAGTAAAGAGATACCAATTATTTATTTTGAACTTTCACTGCAGCACAAATGAACAAGTTTTTCATTATCTGTGAAACGGAACGGACCGTTTCGTTTTCAAATGTCTGTGTATTTGATGCACTGGCTTTTGGCTGAAATTCACCATGATAAACATAATAACATTGTCTTTTTTCCTGGCTTTATTTAAAAATTCGATTAAACGGTACGAAATAAACAAACAAATTACATTTTTTTAAGATATATTTCATCACAAGACGCGTTAGAATTTTTTCAGGTCAAAAATAGTCATGATTCTTTTATAGGTCTACGATTACCTCTTGTCCTAAAGTTCGATTGGTTTTTGATGTATGACAAAATAATGGTTTTCTAGGTCCTTGGCATAGTTTGTCTTATTTCCTATTTTCATTTTATTAAAGAATGAAACTTTTCTTACTATCAACTTTTAAATCGTTAATGTGTTTAAATTTTTTTGCAAATTGCACATTCAGACTTGAGGCAAAAAACTGTGGATCAAAAAAGTATTTCCGTGTAAAAATCAACGACGTATTAACAGTTCGTATTTCATTTATTACGAATCGAAATTAAAATAAGGATTATTTCGCGTTTAACTTTCAATTCCAATGCGTCTGAAATCCTTTACAACGTAATCGTAAAAACGGAATAACCTATAAACTCGGTTTTATTTCCTACGATACGCATTAAATGTACAATCTCCAATTTCGACTGTTGTTCCGAAAACTCATTTGTTTTTGTTCCTTGAAAGATCTGTTTAGATCGCCAGAAGTACCTACTTTTATTTATAATCTAAGAGTAGGAGAATCATGATACGACACGAATAGTTGGTTCGACCGGAGTGATACCGCGACTTCATAGAAAACCGGCGTGAACTACAACGGAGTGCCCCTCAATCGTTAAATCTCCAAAACCCTAATCCCCAAAAAGTCAGCACCGTACTCGTAACTCCTTCATTGTTGCGCGTGTCCATGGGTGGCAATGATTGCTTTCCAACTGAACGTTTACCCTCGTCACATAAAAAAAAACTTTTCTTAAATGAAGTCCACGAGGTAATTAATTTTGACAATCAACTAATACAATAACGTCAGCGTGGTTGTGACCTCGGCCCAGAGCAGGAGAAGGAACGGGGAGTTTTTAGTCAGTAAGAGTCTGACACTCCCTCCCGTCCGACCCTGGGCTTGAGAAGCCATGAGATGGTTTTCCCCTTACAAAAAAAGCGAGGTTCGATATTTAAAATACAAGTGTAAACAAAAAGCTGTTTCGTCTATAAACTTGTAGTAGTCCAAGATCCACGGCTATAAAACTTAAAGCAGTTACAATGAAGTCCAACAACGTTTATCAGGGAAATTACTCACGTGTAATTAAACCGGCAGAGATCCGAGTCGTTGGCCGGCGGAGCGGGTACAGCTGCCCAGTGCACGGCCCGTCCACCACTCGTGACGGCAGCCAACAACCGCTGACGGCAACCGCATGAAGACCACACGCTTGCACTCGCTATGCCACCCGCCTGATGGAATTAATGGTCACGTTTTGTCGTGTTAAAATGGGATCTTGTTAAAATTAATGATTTAAACCTAGGTACATCATCATCATCATCATCATCATCAGCCTATAAGTGCCCACTGCTGAGCAAAGGCCTCTTCTCACACGGAGAAGGTTAGAGCATTAATCACCACGCTTGCTCAATGCGGGTTGGTGATTTCAAACTTATAATTAGAAATTATAAAGTCCAGGTTTCCTCACGATGTTTACCTTCACCGTATGTCAGTGGTGTCTAAATAATCATAGAAAGTACATATAACTCGGAAAAAGTCACATTGGTACTTGCCAGGTTTCGAACCCGCACCCTCATGCATGAGAAGCGGGCGCCTTAACCTCCGGGCCACCACGACTTTTCGTGGTACATATGTATATAATACTAGTTACTCTCGCACGATTTCACCCGCTGCTCAGGAACATTGTAGCTGTCTATCAGTGAAAGAATTTTGGCAATCTGACCACCGGGTCCAAAGATTACCTTCTTCATACAAACTTACAAATTTTGCCTCTCTATAATATTAGTATAGATTGCTCATCCTATTTTATTTTGTATTAATTTTTTTCAATAATGGTAGTCATAGAGATTGAATTGAAGAACAAAAGATGGCGTTCTCATTGAATAACGAAGTTTGTTTTGTGTTTCGCCGTGTGAGATACCTAACATTCAATGTTATAACAACACTCCCCTCCCCCTTAATTTCAGTCCTACAAAAAACCGGCAACTCAGTTGTTATTTCTTTAGTGTTGCAGGCGGCGCTGATTGTCTACAAATGATTCGTCTGCTCATCTGCAGACCTATCACAGAAGAAAAGTTTTAATTAATAAACTCTAGGCGTGTCATTTACGTAATTCACCAAATTCACCAAATTCTGTTTCTAACCACTACGATTGAAAGGTTTAGATAAACGGCGGACATTTTTTTAGAGTAAATACCTATATTTAAACAAACATTATAGATGCATAAAGCGATATTGATACCCTACTTACAACATTCCCTAGAAATAGACGCGATACAACAAAAGTTATTGCTAAACACAAACAGGTTGGTTTTGTGTTGCTAAAACATCGTTAATAATTTAAACCGAAACTGCAAACTGAACGCATCAACAACTATTAACTGAGTACACTAACATTAACTATGGAATTCCTACTGAACTTCAAAACTAAACTGAGCTTTATTAACACCAAATAAATTATTGATGTAGTGGTTCAGAAACCAATTAGGTTCAGCAGTTGATTCGATAAATGAAAAAAAAACTATAGGTAAATAGATTTTTCGAATGAGGTTTAAATTTGAAGTCTTGGAGATTCTTAAAAAAAAAAACAAGAACACAATACCGTAAAAAGTAATGTTGACAACGTATCCAATTTAAAAAATATATTTAGAACAACATTTAGAAAATAAATCTTACGTAAAGCGATTTAGTTTAGAATTAGAATGTTGCTAGTTAACCGCTTAGCCGCTTAAATAGTGACGTCACAATATTTCAAATCGATATGGAACACATTCAACAATTTTTAAATCCGTACCTATTAAAAGAAAAAAAAAATACGTGACATTCAACGAATTATTTTTTTAAATTACACAAGAAAATAAAATGAGGAAGACAATACCTGCAAGGGCGTCGGCAAGTTTTCGACAAGAAGGTAGCATTTCGAAGTTGAATTCCATCGGCGAATCCTTTCTCGAGCCAACACGTAATGCGTTTCAATCTCTTTTCCTTCCACAGCTACTAGCTCCGCCTGAAACAAAATTAATAGCAATGTTTATTTTTGTCTTATACCGTATTTGGTACTATGTAAGGCCTGTTTTACGATGTCTGGATAACCTTTGTGTTTCAGTTAAATTTGAATATGGAACGTTCTTTAACGACGTCGGTGCATATCAAAATGGTAAGCGTGTTTTATTTACATAAATGTACATTAGTGATATTATTTTTCTCTTTCATTTTAGTTGCAATCGCCTGAAGTTTACACTATTAACGATGGCTTGGATATAACCTACTATGGATCACGCCTACTAAAAGAAACCTAATAAAAAGACATTATGAAATTTAAAAATACCGTAATGAAATAGGATCATAATTTCACACACACTACTAACGATAGCCCGGATATAACCTACTATGGATCACGCCTACTAAAGGAAACCTAATAAAAAGACATTATGAAATTAAAAAATACCGTAATGAAATAGGATCATAATTTAAGATTTAAAAAATACACAAATTAACGTTTGTACTATTAGAAGATATATAAGTATGTAGAAGATATATAAATAAGTATATTTCTTTAAATTCAAATAGCAAGTACTGGCTTGGTACCGAAATAAAGAACAGGGTTACTAAAAAATAACACTCTGAAATCGTAAGTAAGAAAAAGCTATGATATATCAAAAATCATTTACCATTACATTAGTAACAATTTTGTATAGAAGGATTTTTGTTGATGGAGGAAATTTATCAAATGACTTTCCTCACCCATTCTATGTGAATTGACAGGGAGTGTTATATTTTTAACTAACTAAAAGCCACCCCGTTCCTTCTTCAGATCCGAGCCGAACCGTGGTACACTTTTGCTTGCCCCCGCAACCCACCAAAAACAATACTATACATAGATATAGCCCTAGGTCAAATAATAATCATCATTAAAAGACGCTGAGTATGGCTATTAACTCGTGATTTATTGGTCGAAATCAAACAGAAATCAGCCCACAATCTAGTATAGTTTCTATTCCTAGAATTTCAAACATATTATTACTGAAACTAGAAATTCGAAACAAAGGATTAATTTCGTGTTGAATTGTCAACATTTGCATGCAGTGGGTTACTGACACAATCAATGGTGGATATTATTACCGACATGATTGTGATATTCCAGTCAAGCTAGGCAGAGGTGTAGATTGTTAGTTTATGTAGGTACTGTACATATACACACTATTGTAACACTTCTATACACATGTATATATACTCGTATACACACAAACAAATGTCATACTTAGGTATTTTTTTATGTGATAGGTCGGCAAATGAGCTGACGTATTTCCAAGTGGTAAGCCATCAGCACCGCCTATGGACACCCACAACAACAAAGGAGTTACCAGTGATCCGATCTTTTGGGGGTTAGGGTTTTGGAGGATTGGGGAGGGCAAGAATTGGGCCTTTGGTAACCTTATGCACACGGCGAAACACAACGCTGTGGTTGTTTCACGTCGGTTTTCTGTGAGGCCGTGGTATCATTCGGGTCGAACCGATCCATTTGTACCGAAGCATGGCTCTCCCACATTAACAATCACATTTGCAGTGTACAAACTCATCAATACACACCATCTAGCAATTTTCATATGTGGTTACACTCGCTACCCTGAATTCAACTGAGGTTGTAGGGGAAGTACAATAAGCTACAGTACGCCCGATGTATCTTGGCGAGTCTGAATTTAGCCGTTTGTCTGCGCAATGGATCTTTTAGGAACAAAATTGTGTACTGCGCCGCTAATCGGCTAACTTCAGACTCGCCAAGATACGTTGGCGGTATTGTACGGCGGCCTTGGCTTGGAGCATGAGAAGTACCTACGGGGTTGTTTTTAGTCAATAAGAGTCTGACACAATAAGGGACGAGAAGGAGTGTCAGATTCTTACTGACTATAATAACAATAGCTACTGGTTCTGTACTAAGTCAATCTTTATTTAAACATAACTGTATATAGTATGTTCATACAGAGAAACATAACAGTTGAAAACCTTACTGTAACCAATAAAATTGTTCTTTTTACGGTATGGGACACAACACGGTCTAAAATCATTTATCTTCTCCTATCGCAGCATTTAATCCGTCACGCGAAATCATACGAGTTCTACTCATAACTTTTGGAACGCATATTTTTATCTCAAACTTCATTGAGAACATGATAAGATTTCGACTTTACAATAAGAAAATTTGAAACAGGATAAGATATTCAAAATTAATATCTAAAAAATGTTGTAGACATACATACATTTAACGCTTTAAAACAAATGAAAATATTTTATACTTTTTTTGTTTTTGTGAAGTTACAATAATTAATACATAAACTTTTTATACTGTATTGTGACCTATCGCAGATGACTCACTCTTTAACGTATATTTGTTGTGCTGTGTGACAAATAAAAAAAATGTGTCTAAAATTTTAACATTCTAAGTGACAGTTTAAATAGATTTTGATTTTCATACCCTGTTATCATCCTTTTCCATATTAACTATATAATAATAGTATAAACACTTCTTTATGCTCGTATAAGGTATAAAAGTATTCATTCTGAACGATATAGATGTGACCTGTATACACTGTATGTAGTGAATTTTACCTCCTTGTAGGTGGCATAGACAATTCTGGCTACCTACTGAATTAATAAGTTAAAAAGAAGTAGATTTCATAATATAAAAAGTCTTATAACCTAAGTAATAGTCGATCTACTAAAATATTGGAAGTAAAAACCTTTAATTGTTGATTTTTCTTTTTTTATTTCGTCGTTTATAATTATATGTTCGGTTTATATTTTATGTTAATTCATTTAAATGTTTTAATTTTATAATAACAATTATCTTTTCTATTTTTAGACCAATCAAATTGTTTATTTTTACATAGCTACCATCTAACATATTACATAGATATTATTATATACAACACACCATAGTTCAATTATGTACTTTTTTTAACCTTAGCGAAGCGCAAGAGGTCGACGACCACATTCGTACTATAATTGCGTAAATTTTTTGCCGTCAATAGATTTCGCAGACAAATAACATTAAACCACAATGAACTTAACATTGTCGTAAGTACATTCCTTACTTGGTTTGTGTTAAAACTATTTTTTAAGATTTTCCTATGGTTTACAAAATTACGGTCTGGTATAGCAGATATTGACTTTTGTTTATATACAAAAACGTTAAATTACTAAGTTAAATATATTTCGCAATAATTGGAGATCTTGAGCAATTGTTAAGGAAAACGTCAAGTATTCGATTTCTAATTTAAATCAATAATGTCAAAAGAAATAGTTTGTGTTTTATTTACGAACAGAAAAAAGTACCTTATTTATCAGAAAATAAGTCTGGGAGAACCATGCTTCGGCACGAATGGGTGGGCTCGGCCGGAGTGATACCACGGCCTCACAGAAAACCGGCGTGAAACAACCACAGCGTTGTGTTTCGCCGTGTGATTGAGGTTACCGGAGGCCCAATCCTTCCCCTCCCCCAATCCACCTCAATCCCTAAATCTCCAAATCCCAAATCCTTAAAAAGTTGGCAACGCACTCGTAACTCCTCCGTTGCGAGTGTCCACGGGCGGCGCTGATTGCTTACCATCAGGTAATCCGTTGCTCGTTTGCCAACCTACAACATTAAAAAAAATACTTTATCGTCATTATCAATTGAACGAAGCCATATGCATTAGTTGTATGTAGATATAAAATAAATACACCATGTTTACTCGTATCTATGTACTTACAAAATGACGTCATAAATGAATGAGACTGTGTAGCTATCAGCTGATAAGGCTGTCTGAATTAACAAATTTATCAATACGTACTAGGTAATATTATGATGATATGCATTTTATTAATGTTTCTACACATAAAAACGAAATAGTAAATATGATTGGATATTTAAGTATACCTTCCTTTTTATTGTTTTTTAAAAATACATTGCACCATTTTGTTATGTTCTCTAGTATGATTGTGCAATTCATACTCCACATTAATAACACAGAAGTTATTAATGGAATACCTCAATGAACTCTTTTACCTAACATAGAATTCAAGCGTCACCAGTAACAGTCACACATCAGTAACATTTACAGTCAAAAGACTATAAAAATATACTCCACATTATTAATACAGAAACTATTAATCGAATACCTCAAAGAACTCTTTTACCTAGCCTAGGATTCAAGCCTAAGTAGTTTCCCATTAATCAGTAACATTTACAGTCAAAAGACTATAAAAATATACTCCACATTATTAATACAGAAACTATTAATCGAATACCTCAAAGAACTCTTCTACCTAGCCTAGGATTCAAGCCTAAGTAGTTTTCCATTCATCGGTAACATTTATAGCCAAAACACTATAAAAATATTTTATAGATACTCATAACGAAAACAATTATCAAAAACGGGAAACGAAAACTTGGCAAAATTCTGGACAACGTTCAAGAAAATATGAGCAGTGATCATTCCAAATAAACACATTTATATTCCGCTACTACTCGTAGAGTACCTACAGGCTCTTGGCAGACTTTTTCTATGAATCATGTTTCGTAATACAATGGATATATTGCATATGAACCCATATTTCACACAGTAACACTGGATATGTGAATTTTGCGCAGTTTTGCTGAGCCATTTTACACTATGCAGTCTGAGTATGCCTTACTATGTCCTACTTTTCCCGACCTACTCTTTAGTCCATGAGAACAAACAATAACAAACACAACAAAATTGGTTTAGCTTTTCTTGAGATTTGCGATAAGCAAGAAATTTAGCGATATTTTTCGTAATACAATGGATGTATCACCTATGAACCCATTTTTCACACAGGAACACTGAATATTATGTGAATTTTGCCATTTACTCGCTTTTTCCCGCAGTTTTGATGTGCCGTTTTACACTATGCAGACTTAGTGTGCCTTACTATATCCTACTTTTCCCTACCTACTCTAGTCCATAAGAACTAACAACAAAATTGGTTTAGCTTTTCTTGAGATTTGCTAAGCGCAAATTTTAGCACGAAATTCAGCGATTTTTTACATTATTTATTTAGCTTCCGCCAGCGGCTTCGCCCACATAAATGGGAATAAACTATATGCCTTATGTGTTTCCAGACTCAAATCTACCTTTGTTTTTTAATGAGATATGGCCGCAAACAAATTAACGAATTGGCTTCCTGACTGCGAAACAAAACGTAAGTGTAGCTTCACGCCGGTTTTTTTGTGCGGTCGTGGTGTCACTGCGGTGAAGCCGATGCATTCGTGCTGAAACTTGGCTTTTAATGTGTGAAATTTCATTCGGTTTGGCCTTTTTCTTTGTGAGGGGAAAATCATGAAATATCTTCTCCCGCCCAGGGCCGGGTGGGAGGGAGAGACTCTTACTGACTAAAAACCGCCCCGTTCCTTCTCCTGCTCTGGGCCGAGGTCGCGGTGCCTCATTGCGCTTACCCCGCAACCCTGGCATTCGGTTTGGCCTGCAGGCTTTTAAAAGTGGGGTTCGTCAAAATCGAAAGGTTCGAAAGGTTGGAGACTGCAGTTTGATAAAAGGATCAGGTTTATTTGATAGCGTTGTGGTCCGGTCTCTTAAAATATGCATAGTACCTTAGTCAGTTCTTGCGACACGCGGGAAGAAATGGGTTAGAGGCAAATAGAATTTGTTCCGTTATCAGTGCATTGCCTATGTTTAAATTATCGTTTTATGTTTTAAAAAGGTTACTTACTAGATGTTGGAATTTACAATTTATTATTGTGAAACATTTTAGTCATGTCTGTATTACACCTATTGCACAATATTTCGTCATTGTTGCATATATTGTGAAATGTTGCGCAATAATTGATTTCTTTGTTCTTTCGATCTTTGCTAAAATCAGGATTAAAAGTCCTTGCTAAGATCTAGTATAGTTGTAATATTTTGTGAAATTGTCTTAACTTACTTACTTATGTAATAATTATAACTCTACTGACAGATTTTACAAAATTCTGAGATTATACTTAATACAGCGAATTAATTCTATCGAATTCGCTGAACAAACATTTTTATTATTACCGAAATCTTATAACTGTTATTAATTAAATAAGAAAACAACTGGCTTTCCAAATGTCGACTTTATTGTGTTAACATAGAGCTGGGATTCAATTGGTATCCGTCCGCTAAATTATCAATACCGATGGGCGTCCGCACTTAACGGTGACTCACGTTGAATCGTGGGTATATAAAGTCTTTCAACGACTGTTACGTGCCATAAACTAGTCGACGGCTTTCGTTGATAGTCCTACAGTAACTTTTTTCTCGAAATGCGAGGTCATTGCAAACATACCGGTCCAAATATGTGTGAGATTTCCTCTCTCGATAGTGAAAAACAACAGTTAGTAAGAATGTTTGTTGAATATCTACAGTCGGACAAACATAAAAAACATGGCCATGAACTCGATCATGGACACCATGGGAAGTGCGGACGCATGTTTGGTAAGCATGGACATGGAAAGCATCACGGACACGGTAAACATCATGGGCATGGGATGCACCATGGTCATCACGGTCCTCATGGACATCATGGCCACCACGGACCACACCGTCACGGTAGACCGCACTGCCATCGTGGACGTCACGGTCTGCATGGTCCACACAAAGGCAAATTCTGGGCCCGATGGACCATTGACTTGACAACCGACGAGTCTGACAACAACACCAACAACACAATTGAATCTGGTCGCAATCCATCTCCACCACCAAACGAGACCCAGGAACAACAACAAGGTACGAACAAAGATAAGCAAAATGATAAAAACAAATGTGATTGCAAATGTTCCCGAAAGGGACGTCACGGTGGCCGTTTTGGCCATGGCAAGTGCCACAAGCAAAATAAACAAAGTGTTCCTGAAAGCAACACAACTGAAGCCCCGGCCAATGCTGAAGAACCACAGGCTAATCTAACTGAAATGGTTGAAAATATTAACATTGAAAACTCTGAATGAATCAATTTGATGGCTGAAGATAATGGAACCCACTTGAGAAATCAATGACGCCAGGGTTTTTACCTTAGATTATGTTGCTATATTGTGGTGTAGGTATTTTTTTTTATTTCTTTTTTATCTTACAAGATGAATGAGTTTGGGAATAACCTTTTTAGATAATCCGCTTTATCTTAATTTACTTTTTGGTTGACATTTTAATATTGATAATGGTAATATTAATGTTTTAAGAAGATACATTTATTATAAGGGTATTTTTACGAGTATGAATATTAGGCTTAATGAGGTGAGGATTTCCTGTCTTTAAATTGGTTTAGTTTTAAGTCATATTAATCATTGTGTTTATTTTTTATTTTAGCGCACTTATAAATAGCATTTTAATTGATGATGGTAACAAAGGAATTATTATAAATAATTGAGTAATAAGTGACGAATACCCTGGAAAAAAAAGAAATATTGAAAGATGTATAATGGTAATTTAAAAATTAGAAGTGTGTTGAAATTGGATACTATATTGTTTAATCAATAACTAGAAATAATGAAGTATCAGGTAAGCAAAAATATACTGTATTCTAATAACCGTGGTGTTTTATTTGAATTTTTTTTTGTTTTAGGTAATTTTTAGGAAGAAATGGGTTTTTTTACAAATGATTATAATAAAATACAAAATAACTGAATTCAGTATTCATAAATCTGTGATTCGTTTGGAAGTATCAAATAATGATACCGAACAAGTGTACACACAAAGCCATAGGCTCGAAATAAAAAAGTCAACGTAAAAAAATTGAATAGTTTGTGTAAGTATAAAAAATAATAATTCATTTTTCAGCAACGATAATAATATTATAGAACAGAATAAAGCGTAAATAATGGAACAATGGATGAAAAACAACTGTATGTACACATTTTAAAAATTAAACAAAGGTACACTATGTTTAATTTTTAAAATGTGTCACAAACTGTTAAAGCAGTTGTAACAATATAAAATATGAGGTAAGTCTCGGTAGGTTACATTATATTTATTGACTTTGATTTCTTTAAAAGACAAGAAAAAGATTAATTCTACTATTTCTGGTAATGTTTCAAATTAAAAGTATTCCAAATGATAATATTAGGACGCATCTATTACCAATACCATACACTGGAGTCAATCCATAATCCCTTTATTATTCAGAGAATTTCTAAATCGGATTTGAATCACTCGTTTAACTGCGACATTACGATCACCTAACCAATTAGATAGTCAGACAATCTGAAATATCTATTCATTGACATTTAAGACACTGGGAGTAATAATTTCTTCGTCTCAAATAACTTAAACAGACGTTAGGATTATTTTATTTATATTTCAGCTTTAATGATACTTGCGGGAAGAGAAAGGGGTGGTGATAATCTATCCTTCCTGCTCTTAACACACGGCAAAGAGGTTGACAATCCGCGTATGTTATAAAGTCCCTGATTAACTGACGTAGCATATTCAATCTTACACTCATAAAAGATACAGTTCAAATTGAATTGATACATACATTACATGGTAACTTACCAGAAATTGTAGAAAAGGCCCTGAGTATAATAATATTTTCTCAATATGAAATTACTAGAAATAAGAATCTTGGAAGGAAATATTGTTTCATCTAGATATCAACTCACATAACAATTACTCAGAATCTATTACAGTGGGCTAATGTTTTATTATTTTATCTACTTTTCGGACTACAATGATTAATTACCTATTATCATTATTTAGGCATACAAAGTTCTGGATAATTTTTCGGTACATAGTACTTATATAAATACCTATAACAAAACATACAGAGAGGTAGACAAACACGTGAACTAGGAACAGAGAGGTATTTCCTAAGTTAAAAAGACCGGGCACTGACTGATAGTTTTTTTGTCAGGGGAAAATTATCTAATGACTTCTCCTGCCCAGGGTAGGGCGAGAGAAAATGTCAGACTCTTACTGACTAAAAACCCCCTGTTCCTTCTCCTGCTTTAGGCCGAGACCGCGATGCAACATTGCTCCTACATGTTTACTCATAGAGTAAGTAGTAAGAATGAATGGATGATTTTTTTTCAGATGTTGCTGAATATGAAAAACTGTATTATAAGTATGAAAATTCAATGTTGATAGATAATTATCTTGGTTTGCCGTAGCACAGTGCTAAAAGATATGACTGATTTAAACATAATTATAACTTATCAGATATTCTTCCGTGGCAAAGGTAAATCTACAATTTCATCATTAGCAAAATAGTAGTACTATATGTATAACGACATAACAGATTAAGATTAAGCGTCCTACTCTGCAAACGATACATACATACTAACATACCGCTGTGTGGGATGTCCATATTATTAGAACCATTGAAAAGAGTGATTACAAAACTATTAAAAACAAATGAATATACAGAAAATGCATTGTGATGAGGTTTATAAATAGGGAGTAAACCTAATGCCACAAACCAGTTCAAATCAGGCTCCATTTTATCAATACAAACAAAATCATATCAGTCACATAAGCGCGATACGATATGACTTAATAAATCAATCATATTAATGTCAAAAAATACTACTAAAGCTTTACATAAAACCGAAAATACAACGCGCCATAACTAGTAATGATGTGTGAAATATAAAGAGAAAATAATCATATGAAAATGTTTAATACTTACGAAAATCTATAAAAATATAGACATAGTCCGCTTATTGGCATTGAGAACCCTTTTTAGAACCGCTGTCGTAAATATTGAGCCCCCAGAGGCGCGTGTTGGTCCACGATACAGAATTTTATTGCATACCATATAATATAATATTATATTATATTGAATTTCTCTCCTATTCTACGCGAATTGAGATATATTTGTTAAGTGTAGTACCTATTAGTGATAAGGGTTGAAGACTTTTTTTAGTGTAATAAAGTCCCTCTCTGTTTCGGCTCTAAGGACGGGAGCTTTTTAGGGGTATAGCATAAAGCAATTCTAAATTTTTTTTTGTATTTAGTAGTTTTACTACTTACTAAGGATGCTCATAGTTTAGCAGTGGACGATGTCGACCTGTTAATGATGGTGATGACGAGGTTCGCCTAGTGAAATTCACTGGGCAAAAAGTTAAACACGGGTTTTGCTAATCATTAAAGTTATGCGTCACTCACATTAATGAAATACCTACAAAACTTTTGGACACACGTTATGTGAAAAACAAAGCTATCTCCTATAAATACCTATTTTTACTTTGTAGGTACAGAACAAAAACCCTCTACGAATAGCCATGAAAAAAGAGAACCTCATGAAGTTTTTATCCTGCAATATTTTCCAAGAGATCGATCATTATTATTATTACTGGAAGGGCTTTCACGACTGTTGACTCTGCCTTTGGCACAAGTAATAAGATCAAACGACAACAGATGAATTTTTTGCAGTCATTATTGAAAGATTTTAACGTCACAATTATAAATTACTTATTTATTAAATTCCAAACAAATTATTTATAAAAATATTATGGTAATTTCTTTTCCTGATAAAAATATAATAGAATGTAACATGTCTATTTGAAGAACAAAGCTGTTTCTTTAGATTTAGATCAAAACAAGTTAAAAAACTATAAAGTCTTAGCACAATCAAAATCAACAACTGACAACAAAAACAACGGCACATACAATAAAAAATATATATATTTGAAAATTCCAAAGGAACCATCTCTTCTGACTTGTCCCAGAGTATAAGTCAAAAAGGTTTGAGCCAAATTTACTGGAAACCAACTTCAAAAGAAATCTGTTTGGCACCGGGGCTTACGACACTCACAATGGTCAGTCGGCACTAATTGAAAAAGTGCCCTACGACCCTGCAGCATGCAATTTGTGAAGCTTATTTTTGCAAGGGGAAGTTGATTTAAGAAAGAAAAAAGAATAAATGGTGTGGAAACATTGGATCTCTTTTTTTGAAGTCTGTCCGTGATCGTTGGTTTTATTTTTATAGCAACGTCTCAAAAGGCTTATTGAAAATTATAAATAAAGAATAGTTTTACAAGTTAAAGAAGAAGATTAAAAAAACATGATTGAAATTAATTTCTGAAATTTTATCAGAAAAGAAATAAAACAGTTTGATTAATGACGCCATATTTCTTGGTCGATTAACCTTCAATGATTCAAAATAAAAAGTATCCTTATTATCAGGAAGCTGTATTATATCTTAATACAAATTAGCCCTGTTTTCTCGCGTTTCATTGCATGGGTAATCTTCCTTACAAAGTTAATTCCAACTTCAATTTAAGTTGCAAAATAATCGTCCAAGACAAAACCAAGTACTTGGAGACGACTGGTTTTACTGAGATATGAAATCTCACTCAGACCAGAATCTTCTTTTACTTATTTCATGTTCAAGACTTTGTTAAGAAACATAGTTGAGAGTTTCTTGTTAAGTTCTAATTAATTGGATATTTAATGGCTTTTGTAACTTACTGTTGACCTTACGGCGTTCGTGATTGAGTGGTCTCAAGTGTGGCTGATGTGAATGATGACTTTGGTTTGATAGTCTTAAATTATTGTTAGAATTTTTGATTTTGTATTGATATGCGCTAGGGTTCGAATTGTTGTCATAGTTTCTAGTAACTTAGATACATATGTAGACATTTTGAAACGTTGATAACTAGCCTCAATAAATGGTAGACACAAGTAACAATACCGATAATCACCTCGTTACTTTTATCCGTAATAATTCAATTATCAAAATTTGTTCTAGATTTTTTTCTTTAACATTATCGTTTACCTATTCATCCAGTTCACTTCTTATAATAATTTTCTTTACCTATTTTTCCTTTGATAATATAAATTTAGATTAAAAGGCGTATATTCCCTTCCTCACTGGTGATCGAACCCTTCCCCGACCCATTACGTAGCGAGCAGTGAATAACTTACACCTCATTTGTTTTCTATTGTTCCTTTATCGTGTCCCTCGAACATGCTTATATTATGTAGAAAAGGAAACTTTTTTAAATAATAACATTCACAATTCAGTGATTCAGCGATTAGTTTGTGCTTCGGTGGATATCTTTTATTGAAAATATCGACTTATTTCCGTGGATTAACTGAGAAAATCTCTACTAGTTTCAAACCACAACGGGACTCTTATTCATGATACATGCGAGTTATACACTTGTAGAGCTTTTCTTAGTAAATAGGTACACGTAAATAGTTATATTCAACAAAAAAGTGAAAACAATCTTTTAAGCGTGTTCGTAACTTTTTTAAATTATCTTCGATATTTCAACGAATGCCATTTAGAATGAAATACCACAGCGTTCATTAATTTTCATTCGTTGAATAACAACCATTTATTTCTATTACACCATTTAAACTATAAAACCGAGTTATTTCAACCACATATTAAGGTATAAAACGTTTTTAATATGAGTACTAATAATGATTAAAAACGATCTCGAAATCAGCTCTTGTGTTAATCCTCCCCTAAAACCAAGTTTAGTGACCTTTTAGACTTTGTGATCTAAATTTGGGCTAATTTGGTTCACCGTTGAGAACATTTTTAGTCCTTTCATGCTTGGATAAACTCTTTGATCAAAAATAAGCGAGGAAAATATATAATAATTATGCTAATGAGCTTTATGTGTTCTTGTGACACATAAAGGCTGGCTTTTTGCATATACAAAAACCTCTGCACTGTTCTTGGGCCAATTAGAGCTCACTAACGCAGAATCCTAATTAAACAATGAATTTAATCAGCGTTGGTCCCAGTTTGCGTTCTGGAGAATTCCAATCCTTCCTTTTTTGTTTAGATCATTCAAAGGGAGAACTTTAAACAGAGTACAGTGAGGAAGTTCTATAAGAGTTTGCGAACTGTCGTCAGGTTTAATGAGATTGATCCAAATTTAAATTCCCTTAAAAGTATTTACGCGCAATCCCTCCGAGATGGGGAGGAGTTTTTGCGACTTTTTTTTATTTGGGGCGTCAAAATTATTCTTTTGGGTCATCGTTTACGACGTATTAAATCGCTTACTTTACTGATAAAGCTGCACAATCATCCTAAGAGAGTGGCTTAATTAATATGGGTTAATCTTGCAAGAAAGGAAAGAAAAATGATTTCTCCTTTACCAGAGTAGGTAAAAATAGCTCTCAATGACAAATATATCACAACGTTACAGATATATTCGTCCTTTCTTCAGGAAATATAAGGCTAATGTTACCTAATTCAAAAACAAAATATTAAGTGCAAAGCATTGAATTGCCTTAATATTTTTTGTCACACTGAACTTTTAAACTTAAAACTTGTCTATAACAGTAGATACAACTCGAGGCACCGAATGAATTTCATACAATAAATACAAAAAAGAAAAAAAGGAAAGTACTTTTACTAAAGAAGTTGTGTTTAAACCGTGACTCTTTACGACTTCCTAGCCATTCGTGGTCCATTCTCCTTTTATTGCCATAAGTCCTATGAATACTTTTTGGACGGCTCTAAATGTCATTACTCCTTCTTATTACCGTTGTTTATGTATTTCAAGCCTCCTTCAGACGTATTTTCAGTATTTATTTACTTGTTTACTCAGACCTTGGTATAAATAGAAAAGTTGATTATGTTTATTTTCTGGTTCTACTATTGAATACTAAAAATCTTATAAAGAATGGCTTGGTTTGTTTTTTAGTATTTGTGCTATAGTTCCTATGCTATGTTATTGTCGAATCGCTTGCTGAATTGGTTTATAGTTAATTAACTTTACATTAGACTTAGACTGAAGATAAATTGAATTTTATAAAACAAACTTACATTTTTAATGTAAGGCTGATGGTAACAGAATCCCCGTCATAACTTGATGATAAGAATAAGACTAGGCAATACTTAACGCTTCTTTGTTATAACACAAAATAATTACGAACATAGTAATTACAAAGAACACACCTATTAAGATACCAGCCGCAACGCGAAAATAGTTGCAAATTAAGTTTTCTTGTACCTTGCCCTGGTTTGTGACGTCACCTGACTTCCAACATGTGAAAGCAATTAATTATCTCATGAAATATTCATTAGCGAGGCGTTCACTTGTTTTTGTTCTGAACAAGGAACATTGATTGAGATTTGGTCTTGCATGGTAGTAATTTTATGAAGGTTGGTAGATTGTGTAAGGAAAATGTTTAGGTGTTGTTGGGTTTTTTACTTAATGTTTGGCACAGTAATATCTTATTTTGAGAGAAAATAGACTAAACGCAAGAATTTCCACTTCTGTGAGAGAAAAAGATTAGCAAATTGAAGTGGCAGGCCACATTTGTCGAAGAACCGATGACCGTTGGGGTAAACGTGTTTGAGTGTGGAGACCACATACGTGGACTGACGACATCCGCAGGGTGGCTGGCAGTGGTCGGATGAGAAGAGCTGAACATAGAGCTCAGTGACGTGCTATTGGGGAGGCCTATATCCAACAGTGGACGACATCAGGCTGATGATGAGTAAGAGAATAGTACTTTAATAGAACAACAATTGAACTTATAACAACTGGGCCAATGACTCAATGAGAAAATAAAAACAATTTATTTGTCAAAGAATACTTAACAACAGTATTTAACCTCGAAAAATATGATCTCAATAACAATAACAAGGCAAAATGATGACGCGAGGATATAAAACAGAGATTCGACTCATAAAACAACAATAAATGTGTTTTATTGCGAACTGTAGAAGAAAAGTTTTCAACTTTAGGTGCGGGTCTGTCTGTGTGGTAGTTGGCAAGCAACTGAGCCGAATAAAAACAGAAGTTGATATCAATTCCAGTTTATATCAGACTTGAAATCAATTGAAACGTATTTTAATCCGACATCGTGTTTAACAATCTAGAAGCTTCTAAGATTTAGATGAAAGTAAAAACAAGAAATGTTAAATGTCTATGTTTAAAATCCATACTATAAATATTGTCATGCAATTACGAGATAATTTCCATAGTTTTGTGTAATTTTTTCATTTTTTATAAAAACGAAAATTGATTTTTATTGGGCAACTAATGGTAGCCTACATTTAAAGCTACCACTTTGGCAGCAAAAGATCTTATATCATATTACGTATAAAATTTGGTTCAACAACCTCAGTACTCGAAAATATAATAGAAAGACTTTATCAGCACCATCAAAAATATTCTGTCATAAAATTATACTGCGCTATTTGGACTTGAACGGATATTACTTCATATACAAAGCTGTGGCCTCAAAGGCAATTTTCCACAAATAACGGCTTCATCTAGAAACATGTAATCCGGATTTCGAAAAAAAAATGAACGATAATTTAACTAACGAAGCCATACAAAATGGAGGCCCAAAAAATAGATAACAATAAAATATAGAAAAAAGCCTTCACCCAAGAGGCGATAAGCACAGCTTTTTACAGGGTATACAAAAACCGATCAATCTATATTTCAAGATTGATCACAGAAAAGCCAGAGACAAAAAAGTACTGTACTAAGTGCCTTCTTTTACGGTTTAGAGTGATTGATAGAGATGCCCTGTCAAAGTTTCTTTTTTATATCCACTCAATATTCATCTCCTTTTGTTACGTGAAATGCTGTTCTTTTCTTATACCCTGATATCCGGGTCTTTCTGTTATTGGATTATTCATCGCCATGATATCCTTTCCACAAGTAACTATGTTTATATCAAATATTTTTCCTTGTTCATTTTTCTTTTCTGCTCTTAAACTTCGATCTTTGGTCGACCTTGCCACGCCATCCAGCAAATATTGAATCTGTATTTCTTTTAGGTGACTTCTCTGTAATAACTTTGTCATGTTAGATATTTATGGCGGGAAAAGTTTTAATATTAATATCTAAAATTCTCTATAAATTCATGATTTCAGAAATAATAGCAACTTTCGGAAATTGTGAAAAGAATTCGCATGATATCGATTTCTAGTACATTATTTAGTAAGACATTTTCCTGGTACCAAAAAATTCTGGAGGTAGAGATAAACTACGTACATAAGGAAACTCACACTTTGATAATAAGTTTGACACGTGCGTGGTATGTGAATGAAGAGATAGAAAGACGTCTTTCTATTTCACAGATGACTGAATGAGGGTAGAGGAAATATTCACTATGATCATGATTATTCGCCCCAATACATATTGATAGATGAATTAAATATCTCTCTTGTTTTCCTGATGGCGCATAGCATAGGACCTAACAACTGATTTAAGTTGGCTCTCAATTTTTACTTCTGTTAGTGGACAATGAAAATTAAATGGATAGCTTTCAAAATTAACACAAGTAGGTATTTAGGTGTAATATTCTTCTGAAACCTTGGTGTATTAATGAAAGACTTAGAACTTAGTTTACTTGAGTTTTAATTAATTTACAATGGGTATAGAGTCGAGCAGCTCACTGAACCACAATTACTTAGTCAATGGTCCAAAAGATATCGAACATGACATACGACAGATACTTACGGAAGTTATAGAAACGTATTAATTACTTGTACTAATTCAAAACCAAATCAGTTATACTAATTAGTAATGTTACCATATTAAGTACTTTTGGCAATAATCCGCTAAACTAAATATAAATCCTTCATGAGAATTTCAAGAGACAAATAACGTCACACCCTGTTGTGGATAACAAAGTCAACGAAAAAACATTCTCATTACAAACAAGAATGAAAGCAAACGATCGAGTATCCAGAATAATCCGAAACGTATACAAGAAAATTTAAGAACCTCAAAGCAAAGTGGAATCTCATTTCATTTTATCCAGGAGGATCTAAGTAGATAAAAATATAATGAAACTCGAATTCAACCGCCATCAACGTTGGAAGTCATTACGAACTGTTCGAGAGTTGGGAGGATGGTAGCCAAACTTGTGTAAACGCTACATAAGTTTCATAGTAGTTTTACTAAGTGGTAACATCGATTGCCGCTAATGTGTTTGGGAATTGTTGCTCAACAATCTTAGAGCCCATTTCAACTTTAAACAGTAGTCATGCCTTCGTTTTCTAATTTAAACTACCGAAGTTTCGCTTGAGGTGCTTAAGTGGAATACAAATAGACGGTTTATGTTAGATCACCTTTACGTTTTGATGATATATTGTAGCAATTACATTATATTAGATCATGTCTGAATAAATTAAATGGCTTAAGAGATTTTTGAGTATTTTTCTTAACTTTACCATCACCTGATGTTTAACAATCAGCGTGCGTCGGTAATTGACGCTGTAATACCTAAAGTAGTCCAAGAGGGTAGCCGGCTTTATTTGTGTTAGTCTTTGAGGACTAGAGAAATAGGCCTGAAGTAATCTTACCGATATGACAAAACACAACATAGTCGTTGTTCCACTCAGCTGGTTTTCTGTGGGAATGTAGTCGAACTAATTGTGCCAAAGGATGATTCCGTCACACATAAGTGTGTTCAGAAGACGCTTGATAAGAAGAGAAAATAGCATGTTTCGTTATAGGCAGTGGGTAATTACTTAGTTCGTTTGTTAATTAATTAATTTGCAATATTCAATATTAAAATTGTTAAATATAGGTGAATTCTTATATTATAAGATAATTTTAAGTTTGGAATATGTTAATGTCTTTGTGTTATGTGGTGGTGGCCCAGAGGTTAGTGCGCCTGCTTCTCATGCATGAGGGTGTGGGTTCGAAACCTGGCAAGTACCAATGTGACTTTTTCTGAGTTATATGTACTTTCTATGATTATTTAGACACCACTGACATCACGGTGAAGGTAAACATCGTGAGGAAACCTGGACTTATAATTTCTGATTATAAGTTTGAAATCGCCAACCCGCATTGAGCAAGTGTGGGCACTTAAAGGCTGATGATGAATGTCTTTGTGTTATGTGCATTAAACACTAAAGTTTTACTTTCGGTAGTTTTATTTCTTATCATAATTGATATCGTTGTTACTTAAAACACGACTAGATCTTGTAGCCTGACCTTTTAACTTTTGAGTCAATTTCTGTATCACAAAGTCTCCTTCAAATTAAAATTTTACTTATCCTGGACTAAGTTTCTACCTAAAATCTTATGTTGAAGTAGAAGACGGAAAATATTTATATTTTCAAAGCAGAGTACCTAAAGAGGAAAATGTGTAACAAAAATTTTATTTTCCACGTTTAAAATATTTATAAAAAGGTTTCAGTTAATTTTAATGATAAAGGAAATATTTGAAGCATTCATAACGGGAGTTATATTGAAAAATTCGGTGCTCGAAAGCTCACTCAAACGAGAATTAAAATATTTTTGCATATACATAGGTACCAAAAATAACATACTTTATGAAATCGAACGAAGCTGAAAATTCAAGCCTTGTATACGAGAAGATTTAAATAACCTTCGAAACATGACGTCATACTACCATTACGTATTTCATTTACCAAAAGACAAAGACCGAAATTGTTCCATACTCATTATTTTTAAACTTTAATTTTAGAAGTAAGTCTCTCAAAAATTGGTTTATATCTTTTTTTTAATAAACATTACAGTATCATATACCCTCTTAATGCACTTTAAACAACTATTAGTTTAATAGGATTCATCCTCCATAGCATGCTGCATAGCATCCTAGCCTTTATAGCAACTGGGTACCATGTACATAATAAATATTCTGCATAGAACTTTTTCTCCAATACTGATTTAATGAAGGAAATAAAATCTGCAATTAAAGAAATAGGTTCCACCAAAATAGCATGGAGTTCATTTCCTTATTCTCGATAAGATAGACGATAGCCATTTCCTTACTAACCAGCATTAGTTAGAAGACCACCGCACCCAAGTTTAACGGAGTCAGCCTCGGTTCCAGACTAATTTCATTAATCTCCCCATTGATTGGATTCGCTGGCCCGTCCATGTTGACTGAGTTTTATGGTCCTCACCCGAAATTAGTTCTTAACACTAAAAGTATAGGATCAAGTTTTGCACTTTGTTCTTCTTGAATTATGTTAAGCTTAAAGTTTGGAGATTTATATTATGATACTACCTAAAAATGTAATAATAAAATATTTGAGTAATATTTAGCAAAAAAGAAAATTAAAATTATTTTTGATGCTTCCTATACCAAGATCAGGACTTTTAAAACCCCTGTTACTACAAGTATTTTATTTTTAATTAAATCTCAACAATTTGATGCCAGAATTCATTAATTTATTATGAATATTTCCGGGTACTACAAACTAGCTAACTAGCTAACTTTTTAATAAACTACCATCTGCACTGCATCAGTTTGACTTAAGTTAATTCAATTAATCTTCCTACAGGTGGATTCTGCCGAGTTTGCCGACCGTCGGATTACATCACTAGCTCTCGATTTAGTCAGTTAGGTCCAACTTAGGCACGGAATATTAATGTGGTACTTCACTAATCTGAATGTCTTTATTACTTAGTTTTTAACTCAAACTTTCAGTCCATTTTAATTCTCAATTTCATATTTTAATTCGTCATATTTTAATGAATAGGGGTTATTCAATTATCCGTTGTCCATTATAGTAGTCTATTTATTACCAAATTTATTACCGAATGAAGCCCACACAACGCTAACACACACCGAGGCAGGCCCTGATGTCTCGACGAGGAATGGCCGCAGAAAGCTTTGTGTAGAGAGTAGTGGAAGAAGGGTAGGTTGCCCTGCCGTGGGACGATAACGGCTAATAATAATAAATAATGATAGTAGTCTAACAAGTAAGTTTTTCTTAAGCATTACTTCGTAATTCATAACACAGGCAAAAAAATCCACTTCTTATCGGCTCTGATAGTTTACAAAATCTTATTTTTGAAGGAGGATATTCAACAAATGTCTTCTTCAGCCGGTGTAAGATCGTACTGACTAAAACCACCTCGCTCCTTTTCCTACTCAAGACCTTTAATGGCAATATTAGTCGTTTTATTAATAGAATAATCTGTTCTAATGAGTAACATAGTACACGGGAAAATATTAAAGAAACTTGACGAATACTGAAATTTCATTGTCGTTTCCAGAAAACACAACTTAATAATTTCATTTTAAACACCAACAGTCTTAATAATATCTCATTTCAGTGTCTAGAACGTTCCCTAGGCTACAAATTAAACCATTACGAAACTAGAAACAGCAAAAGGCAATCCCACTTTGCCGAGAATTCATTTGGTCTAATTACCTGACTAAGATAGTTCATAGTTACGTTGAATCTGCGAATGCAATCAGAGTCCAAAGACCAATGAAGTTTCAAATCAAACTATTCCCATGATCGGGGACCGCAAACAGGTTCAGTCTCTATCCATACTGAGTCTACAACTTCAATTAATGATTTTGAAGTCGAACCACAAATGAATCGGCTCTCACAGTTCGACCTAACATTCTTTGAGCTTATGCGGCTAGTCTCGCCTCCAATTTGAGTAAAACAGCTCTGTAACAGCAAATAGTTCTTGCTTTCATTTTGATTATTGAATGAGATTGGTTGTGGGAGTTTTTTTTTCTGATTGAAGGTGATCTGATTAGACGTCAATTTTCGAATAGTAACTATCGTGAGACATACAAAATTTATGGAAAATCAGGACGTACTCCCGGTATGACTTGAAACTGGTAGAGCTTTTCTCAGTTAATCACGTGGTTATGTCGTTAATTACAATAATAATTGTTTTTAATATGGAGAACGCTTTAAATATGATCCAAATAACGACAATTTCTGTAACCAGCCTTACCCTATTTCACATTGCAATATTTAGTGACCAAAATACTAATTTACATATAAATATCCTATAGAAAATTTCATGCCCTCACTCCAACAAATTAAACACACAAGCAGACTACCTTTCCACACTGCAGTATAATAACTTTGCAAACAACTTTCATTCGTAACCCAATCCACTTAGAATTCTAATTGGAATGATATGGTCTCTGGGCACAATACATACATATGTATAGCCGATTAATATATTAGCGACGAGCTAAGACATCTAATCTATTTCCTGCATAAACAGTGAATATAATTAGTTTTATGGTAATTGGCATTGTTTGATTAAATAATCGTCTGTGGTCGACCCATGGTGATTGGTTCTGTCTGTGAAATTTGACGAGATTAGTGTATTATGGCTATTGGTAAAAATGGAGTTATAGGTATTGATATTGAAATAATATGATATTGTGTTATAATATATTAGTAAAATATTGAGATGAATTTATTAAAAATAATAAATATACCAATACCCACATAACAGAGAAAAACAATTAGTAAAAGCTAGTTGAGATTTAGTAGATTCAGATTTATTTATTTGCAATGAATGTAGCTACGCTAGACGGGTCCACTTGTATGGAAAAATTGTGTAGCATGCAAGCAGAGGTAGGTACTCAATATCTTACAATATTCTAGCTATATAGCTATAGTTGGTTATCAGTTAATATAACGGAAGTTTTAACGGGCCAACTGGATTTTTTTTTGTGAGGGGAAAATCATCAAATGATTGCTCCCGGGGTCTTGCTGACTAAAAGTCTCCCGTTCCTTCCCTTGTTCTGGGCCGAGGCTGCGATACCACATTGCGCTGTGCTAACTGCTTGACCATTAATTTGAACAACTTGAGCAGCTCGCGCCTTTACGCACTTTTCGTGAGTACGACGTTAAGAATTCTTAAAATTAAGTATGTTTCAAGATTGATACTAATCAATAAACGGTTCCATGAATCATGTAACTCATGACTTAAAAAGTCCAAAGTGTTATCGTCATCTAAAATTCATAATACATATTAATGTTAGAGAAATTAAAAGTCATTATAATTAGTTGAATGGGAATGTTCCGCTTCCTAAATAAAAGGTTCGTAATTACCTCAGTTTCTCGTCGAATATCTTCAGCAATAAAACTTAAAATTTATTTCATAATAATTTAAGAACACCCCATTCAGAGAATCGTTCAAATGGTAACTCAGAACAAGGAACGTACATTATAAAAACGAAATTAAATAAGGTCACGCACTTTTCTCGAGATATAATTCCTTTTAAATCTTTACTAAGATTAGTTGGCTAATTTCTTGAGAGCGTTTTTACAGATTTAATGGAGTGCAGGATTATTTGTTTCTATCTTCGCAAAATTTATTTGAACGAATTAAGTTTACGCCGGAAAATCTCACTGGAAAAATGTCTGCCGATAAAATTGAACAAAGGGGATTTAAGAAACAGATACAAAAAAGAATTGAGATATGAATTATGAGAATCATTGTGCAGATAATATAAAAGAAGCACCGGCTCGAAATACGAGTAATGACGTTGAATAAGTAATTTTTTTTCGGTTCTCAACGCGTCGGGATATTCCAATGGATTCTGTTTCGTTAGAAATTATTTTTGATGTAATGTAATTTCGCTTTGCTTTTTGCTTGAAGGGTTAGGTAGAAATTTATGTGACATAATATTGTGATAATATCGATAGTTACGACGACGGTTCAGGACAGGAAATTTGCAAGTACCGATGTGAATTTTTCCGTGTTTTATTTACTTTCCAAGTTTACTTAGAAACAAGTGACAAACGGAAAAGGAAAACATCTGGAGGAAACTTGAACGTAAAAATGTATGTGCCTTGAGCAGACACAGCTTCTCCGTGTAAGAACAGACCTTGGCTCAGCAGTGGGCAGTTACCTTAAAGGTTGATGATGTGTGTATATTGTATGATATTGTATGTCATCATTAATTAGATGGTGTGATGTTGATTACAAAGATCTAATCAAGATAATTGTAAATCTTATGATTACTTGATCACATATACGATGACACACCATCATTAAGTCTTGTTTTATTGGAGAAATAAGAAATCAATTATTCACGACAGTTTCGACGAAACGAAACGTCGAAATAAAATGGACTCCTACAATCACTCACACAAACTCCTATAACTAACTAGCGTCTGCCAACGGCTTCGCCAGCAGCACCAGAGTAAAAAGTAGTAAACGTGGCATTCCAGACTGTAATATTTATTTAAAATTAGAATGCGAAAATAGTTTTTAATTTTTACACAAATTTCTGCGTATTTTTTAACAAAACCAAATAATCACTTCAAACAATTCATTGTTTCAGTTCTCAAAATACGCGGTTCATCCACATTAGGTAAACTAAGTTTTATAATAACCGGTAATGTACAGAACTATAATTGGATTCCAAACTAAAAGCTGCCACATTTTAGGCTTGCACTAACCCAACTAATTTGGGGATGAGCAGACACATTAGTTATTGCTAAGCGACACTACATACAGTTCTAGCCAATGACTAAAGTTAGCGGCCTTTTAGGGATTAGCAATTTGAGGAGGTATGGTAATAAAATTTATCTGCAGAATTTCATTAGCTAATCAAATAAGTATTGGTGTTAGACAATACACCTTTTTGTACAGAATAAATACGCAATATGTCAACATCTTTAAGATACATTAATATTTCTATACATGTAATATAATGTATATATCCAACCCTACGAACACAATTGAAAAAAAAGGTAAAAATCGAACGCTTTGTTGACAAGGCAACGAAGTATCAAAAACGCTCATTAATTCAAATGAATGTGCCCGCTTTGCATGAATATTCAAGGGCTTTATTAACGTGTATCGGTAAGAACAATGGGTTCACATAAAAATTGAAACTTTATTTCCAACTAACTGTCATCTGCCAGTTTATTCACATTATTTATGAATATTACGTGTATAAGTACTAAGTTTTTAACATGAAGGTATTGTGGTGATGGTTCAGTAGAATCCATTTTTAATCCATCTTTTATTCATTCTTGACTTAGGCCAGGACAGTTCGACCCAACCTAGCACGGAATTAGGTGGTTTTTAGTCAGTAAGAGTCTTTTCTATTGAGATACCACTTCTAAAGGCACGATGCTGCTCAGTTGAAGAAGGGCACACCTTCACTGCATGCTGTACCATGTCAGTCAGAAAGAGTCACCCAGGGCCGAAGGAAATTCTAAAAATTCTTTAATTCTACCCCTCCAACAATCCCTTAACAAAAGAGACTACAGCACGTCGATTCTATAAAATTTGTTTTATTTTGAATCTTGTTCGAGTGCGAAGTGAGCGTCGAAGTGACGGGGTAATTAAATTTTAGAATGCCACTTTTTACGTCATCTCATACTTTATCTATCAATATGTTGCTGTCAATTTAGTTCAACTCGCGAGCGTAGCGCTAGTGTACTACTTCTCACAGCAGATTCAGATTCGAAGTTTAGAATGAAGTCTTACAGAATCACACCCCAGGTATATTTGGCATAGGCTGAGAACTGCGCTCTCGTACAAATCTGATCCTTATCGCAATTCAAAAAGTAAAGCGTGGAGGTTAAAGCAGTTATTGGCACACATCCATAAGGACCCATAAGGACCACCATTAAGGATGTCTTCTTCATAAGAGGAGATATACGCTTGAAGTTCACGGCTTTAAGGTTCAGATTTCGATAACGCTGATGTCCTCTAATTGGCTTTTTTGATACCTGTGAAAAGAGGTCTCTACGCAACGAATTAACCAAATAAAATACTCAATCAAAATCCACTTTCACAATTACACTAGTTGTTTAATAATTAATGTACTGTAATAGCGATGTTTCGCGTTCCGAAAATGATTTATCACATTTGGCTGACAATGGAAACAAAATAAAGGTTTAATTAGCGTTCATGTTCGAGAGATACTCGAAACGCAAGTTTAGTGATTAATTTATTGTTATTTTTGTATTTGTTACGTTGCTTTCTCTGTAATAATTTAACTGTGAATAATATTTTTGTTAATTTTACGTGTTTCGTGTTGTTATGAAGTGATATTGTTTTTTGTTAATTATATTTGTGAATATACATTTTAACTTTCAATGCTTTTTTTACTGTTACTACTACTACACTAAAATTCCATCCTGTGTTATTGGGTGCGATAAACATACATTTTCACAGATACTTTCTAAAATAAAACTATAATAAAATATTTTTTTGAATACTAACTATCTTGAGACATACCAAATTTATTGAAAAATATAATACGAGTGCGTTGTCAACCTTTTGGTGATAAGGGTTTTGGAGATTTAGGGATAAGGGGAGGTGAAGGCCCCCGTTAACCTCACTCACACGACGAAACACAATGCCGGTTGTTTCACACCGATATTTTGTGAGGCCGAGGTATCAGTCCGGTCATTTTTTCGACCCATTCATAGGAGCATGGCTCTCCCAAACTAAAATTGGCAATAATTTTATAATGAAACACTTAATCTACAACAAAAAACTGTTTCACATTCTCAACAGCATTGAAATCCTTCAAACTTGCCAACCGTGTGTCAAGTGGTCACATTAGGTTGGTTCGTATAATAATTCATAAGATAGTTATCAAGCCTAAAAGCACTCCAGTCAAATTGCCAATTCTGTACGTGTTCTGATATCCTGATGACAGCATCATATTCATTCCTATTTCCCTTGTAATTGCTTTCCTCGGTCGACGAGATTGATTTTTAGAGATCCATATCTAAAATGAGAATTGAGTGTCCGGAAAATTGTGAAGGTATTTTCATAGTGCAATTTTGATCATCATCACTACGAACGTTGTTTTATTGAATTTGAAATAAGAACTAATTTCAAATTTGAAAAAAGAGTTTGTTTTTAGTAAATGTTCTATTTAAATTGACTGATGACAGACAAAAAGAATTTAAATCAAAGCAATACCGAATACCTATAGCAAAATAGCATAATGGTCAGGATTGATAGATATGTAAATGTCGTGTAATAATGTTAACATTGACTTTTTTGTTGACTGTACATTTCAGAACAGAAGTGGTAATTTAAAAAAAAAACAGCGTACGCATGAATTAGAGTCCCGTCGGGACTTGAAACTAGTAGAGCTTATCTCAGTAACTTCTGGTGAGTAAATTGTTATTTAGAAAAAATTGTATGTGTCATTAGTTACGATTCAAAAATAGAGTTAATAGTTAAAAATGTGTTATCATTCATTAGAAGAAATTTTATATTTTGTCTTCAATATATATATATATATATATTTTATATATATATATATATATATTGAATATATATTTTATATAAGAAAAGACTAACTAACAGCTTATATCTTAACAATGCGAATTTAATACTGTAAACTTCTTAACTAAAATGGAAGAAAACTTCGTTCGGATAATGATAGTAAGTAGCAGGGAAATTTGGCACCGACCGAGAAACGTTTTAATTTAGCTAAAAGAACTAATTTAATGATAAGATCGAAAAAGGGAATTATAATTAAAAAGAAAAAAGCAAGGTAGCGATGATTAATTTTGTTTTTTTAATTAAACGTAAGATTGGAAGAGTTGTTTCGGATATATTAAGAAGGATATATTAAAATGTCTAAAAATAATACAGACGCTGTTTTTAAATGGCTGTGATTTGAACCTTAAAAAAAACACGATCGATCGCTGTTTAAGTATGGAATGGTCTGACATGTGTTATTAAAAGGAACTATAAATATAAACTAGGAAAAGGTATTAGAAGTTATTTAAATATGTTTCGAACTTAAAGTCTTACATTAAAATGCCATTTAATTGGATTTTGAACCGAAGAAGCTACAGCAAAAAGTGCAACGCAGAAAGACAAAATGTATACAAAAATGACTGTAATTTCACCCTTTTACACAGAATTTTGCATCGAAACACAACACAACAGTTACAACGACCCGCGTACTCAGACTGACTCATAAACTTCGCAACCATATCTGAATTGCTAATGCCAGCCTATCACTCCACCGATTGGAAGGATTAACACGAAAACAGTTCGACCAAAATCTGCCCATTCGTATTCCTTGTACCACTATTCTCTGGAGCATCGAAGTTCCAAATTTCTAGGCCCAATTAATGAGGCGATTAAAGTAAATTTCAGTTGAAGGCGAGAAAGGCCAATTTAGACGTATACAGATCTATGCGGTTAGAGTTTTGGGTTTATCACGGTTTTAAGGATTAGGAATTATTTGTGTAGTGTCGGTACAAATTTGTGCATAAATTGAGTATACATGATATGTGTTGATGAACAAAACGTTTAAGGAAATCAGTGTACCCGTACAGATTTTTCAATTTAATACAATAAATAAATAATTGTCTGGCATCCCTCATCAAGGATCCCTATATTGTGCTAGACGATAGGTGTCCTCTACAAACATGGATTTGCCACAGTTACCACGTTGAGCAAGAGTCCGGTGACAACTTGGCATCTAAAAAGAATATTTCACAAAGAGAATAGGATGCCCTTCAATGATATTTGAAATACTTTGGTCTATTAATAAAAAAAGAAAGGAAAATTGAGAACATTTAATACACAGTTCGAAATATAAACATGCACACATCGAGATATCGAGAAGCATTATAATTATTGAGAGTAATAGACAGTATACAATTAAAATAATTTTATGCATCATTATAATTATGTCGTATATTCTACCTATTTAGATTTTTTGAAATTGGAAGATGAATTTTCTTTTTAAAAAATGATTTTTTTGTCATAATGATATTATTATGATGTAATAAATTTAAATATTTCCTGCAATATTTAATTGAAACCCTAAGTATCACCACTAACAATAATAATCGAATTGAATTCGTAATGAAAATGGTTCAAATTTCAGTTCATTAATACAATATAGAATTAGTTCAATTTAATGAGATGATTGTACTAAATTGGAATGTGAAACTCCGGAGTACGGTTGCAAAATATTGATACAAATTACCTACGCAAATAGTTTCAGAAATTACGCAATGTAAATGTCTATTGAGGCCTCAAATTTGAATAAAATTTACATTTCAAACAATGTACATATATCAAATCTATCGTAATTATAACGCCTTTTTTAATTAGGTGCCTATATATAGAAATAGTTTTTTAAAACATAGGATCGCAAACGGGCATTGCAGGACAACACAATAAGGTACTGCTGTTTTTAGTCAATAAGTGTCTGACATTCCTTTTCGCCTCGCCCTGGGCGAGCGAAGTCATTTGATGACTTTCCCCTCACAATAAAGGGCTGTAAGGACAGACGACTTACCAGATGGTAAGCAATCGGCTACGCTTAAGGATCCTGGCATAGTGCGTTTTAGGGATAGGCAAATCGGGGATTGAGGATAAGCCATGGTGATGGGCAAACATAGATGTAGTGAGTAGGTACCCTGACTCGCACGACGAAACACAACACAGGCATCGTGTATCTCCCGTGGAACCTTAAACTCGTGAAAGCTTGACTTTCCTTCTGAATGGGAAATGGCCGGCTTCACCTAGTTTTTCACATAGGTTGACGTGTAAAAGTGCTGTATTATGGGCTTTTTACAAAAATAAATTCATTGTTTCATTGTTACCCATAATCATTTTATTATTGTGTTTTGTCTAAATTATGTGTATGTTAAATTGTACGTTTTTAAACGCTCCAACAACATAGAAGAAAATCCAAGTACAGGGAAAACTTATTGGGCAAAATAAAAAGATTTGTCAAAAAATGTTTTAAACGATTTCAAAAGAGACCTGTTTAGTTCCATGACCTAGACTACTCTTCATCGCAAAATAAATGAAAAGGTGACAACGGTAATAAAAACATAGCAATGTTATAATGCCAAATATTTTTGTCGCTTTCCTTTCCGAAAACTGTGTGGTCACGCTTATCAAAATTAAGCCTTCCCATTCTATATTCGCAGCACAGTTTTGCACGCTACAGAAATTTGCGCACGGAATATTCTAGAACAAATAATATTTTGACCTTTCTATTCGCAAATTAACTTATTCTATCCGATTGAACCTAATACAATTGTCTTGACTTACTGAAATAATTAATTGCAAGATGGCTGAAGGTGAAAAGTTTATGGGAAATTCTTGTTTTCTTAAAAATATTATAATGAACGCAAAACTGGTGATGTAAAATATTTTTTTTTTTGTAATAATAAAAAGTATAACGACTATAACTCAACTACGACAAAAACCGATGCTGAAAAAGTATAAATCAAGATTTTCAGAATACTGAAAGGCGTAGTGACAGGTTACATTTAATTACCATACCTGCACTTTAAAATGATACCAAACACGTAAAATTATCATAACTTTATTTTTTGCTCTGGTTCTTTTGCCCACTAGAGGACGCCACATTAGATTTTGTGATACATCATATAGCCTATGACCAGCAATAAATAAAGACATTTCTAATGATATGTCATATGTCGAATTCTGATAAGTAGTTTAGAAGGAGGGAACAAATGAACATACATATATACATACATACATACACACATACATAGCCTGTTAAAATCATAACCCTCCTTTTGCTTTGCCGTAGTCGGGTAAAAAGTGTGTACGAACATGCATGCAATTACTTTAAAATGATAAAAATAGGTTGCTTCATAAAATTGAAAAATTAAAACCTTAACGCAAATAAAGTGGTTTATTTACAAAACTATAGAATACATAACAAGAACGATTGAATAACATATACATCCATGTATGTATGTATATATAATATGTAGGTGGTATAGAATTGGCAATATGTGTGTTCGTGAGAAACTAGAGGAATAAGTTTCTAAAGGTCTGTTCGCCCACGTAATGGTATACTTATACTTATTGATAAAAAGTTACCATTATTTTCCATTTAGTTCATCAGTTTGGTTCATCGAACTATAGTAGATTGTTCTCTAGTTGTGATCTTCACTTGCAATGACAGACAATTTATAGAAAAGAGTTTTTAAAAATATAAAATTAATATTTTTTTTAAATTGGCAAGCTACAATTTGGTAATATGAAGCCAACTGACTAATTACCTAATGGTAAGTTATTGGCGCCATCTATGGACACCTGCAACACATTAAGAATTACGTAGCCGGGCCTTTAAAATGGAGAAAGATCTTCTCCTATTTTCTGTATATTTTGTTTCTTTATTACTTATATATGTTGAAAAATTTCTTTTTTTTTCTTATTCAGAGCTACTATCGAGATTAAATTTACTGCGAAAAACATTTTAAATTCAACTTTTCACGTAAAACTTATTTTGAACAACGCAAACTAGTAAAAACAGCTTGTTAAAAAGTCAACTTTTATCACCACTGTATGCACATAAAAATGAATCGTGTCATATAACTTTGTGGACCGTAAAACAAGTTATAATAAAGTTTAAAGTTGTTTGCACTCACCTGCAAATTGACGTACGGCGCGTCCGCCATGACAGTCGGGACTATGAATCCTCCTTCGCCTGTCGACATGTCGATGTCCTGACTATAGATATCGGTTTTGTCATCGTACAGCTTGACGCGGACTCGCACTCGTTTCTCAGTACTCATTGCTTCGACCTGTTGGAACAAAGGAAATATTTTTACTTAGAAAATAAAGATAGGTACTGAGAAAAATAACTGGTGATTTTTCGCAAAACGAAGGAGAATATAAAAGTTACTTCTTGGAATATCTTCCACTTCAAACAAACCTATCTTTCATTGAGTACTCATGAGGTGTTTTGATGTCTGTGGTATAGATGACACAAAGCCCATCAATTACCTAAATAAAAAAGAAGTGCGTGCTTTGCTAACACTTGAAACAAAAACGCGTGTTTCAGTGTGTACAGTTTCAACTGACAATATAGGCGTTACAATCACAAAAATCTAGATTTCATATTCTACATATTTATAGTACTTAGTTATTAGAGATTTAATTTAAT